>BTHU01000002.1:103892928-104492928 GCA_036184795.1 Tokudaia tokunoshimensis | reverse complement strand
TGCGGTACGTGTGCATCCCCGTGCAAACATCATACACATAGTTATAGCAGAAAAATGTAAAGGAGAATCAAATGATTTGTTTTTTTCAAGACAGGGTTTCTCTCTGTAGCCTCTGTAGACCAGGCTGGCCTGGAACTCAGATCTGCCTGCCTCTGTCTCCCATATGCCTCCGGAGTTCGGCCCGCCCCCCGCCCCCACCAGACCCAAATGATATTTTTTATTAAAAAAGAACTTGAATGCTTTAAAATACTAGTCATTTTGCATTTATCCTCAGAGTTGCACACTGCACACAGCATGTGCTCTTAATGTCTGGTTCTGCAAAACTAGTCTTACTGATATTCATTTCTGGCACACATTTTTACAACACTTAGGTTTTTGTGTCAGTGGTGGGGATTGAACCTACAGCCCTGTACATCCTGAGCGTGTGTTGTAGCATTCCTTGATCCCCCTAGCCAGTTTCTGGCTTATTTAAAAAGTGTGTGTGTGTGTGTGCACGTTACCCTTCTGTCTCATATGAAGATCTAACATGTGAGGCTTTTACAATCTCATTGTAGAGTTCCATATTTCTAAGGGGAAATTTATTCTACATGGTATGAAGCAAGGATTAAACTCGGAGACCCCTTAGCTCTTGTTGGAGTGTCTGTGGTGTTCAGCAGTTCATAGTGCTGTGAAGGGTTTTACATTCTCTTTGCCATTCTAGGGACTTGCAGTTTTCTCATTTTGCTGATTCTGTTTGTTCCATCATTTTAATTACCTGTTTTTATTCAAGATTTTGGTCCTTAAAAAAATCTTTTCATAGCTGGAGAGATTACTGAATGGTTAGGAATACCCACTTCTCTTCCTGAGTTTAAGTCTGGTTCCAGCGATCTCACACCCTCTTCTGTGACCCCTCTCCGTGCATCTGAGCACACTCATACACACACACACACACACTAACAATTTACATTTGTCCTTTTTGGTTCTTTTTTTTTTGTTATTGTTTTCATTTCTTCCTCTTAATAAGCTTCTGAGAGACTTGTCAATCTGTCAAATACTAGGTGTTTTCAGTTAGAATCTTAGAGGACTTAGAGGTTGGGGCAGATGGATGGCTTTACATTGAGTCCTCTCCAGAAAAGGACAGTGTAGCCGCCTCCCTTTCAGACCAGACTCACTCTGTAGAACAGACTGGTCTGGCCTGGCCTCCCAAGTGTTGGGGATAAAGGCCTGTGCCACTAGGCCTGGGGAAGTGCGTCTTTCTACTCTTGCCCTTCTGGGTTTCGACCAAAGCTTTAAAGTTTCCCTGTGTCTGTTATATATTCTTCGTCACCATTGCTGTTGTGAATGTGGTTTCCCCACCCCCATTGCTTTCCACAATCCTATATTGCTAGTGATTGGACTTGGGACCTCACCCATTCCAGCAGACTATACAACTAACCTACACCCTTAGCCACTATTGGCCTTTTGTTGCTGTGTGTGTGTGTGTGTGTGTGTAGAGGCCATCAGCTGCCCTACTGTAATGCTCTCACTCCCTTGACACAGGGCAGGGTGGTAGGCAGCAAGCCCCAGCCAGTATCTCTGGTCTCTGCACCCCCCACAGCAGGGGTGAGAGGCACCTTGCCACACCTAGCTTCCCTGTGTGAGTGCTGGGGAGTTAAACACAGGCCTCAGATCCACAAAGCAAACACCCTTCCCTGCTGAGCCATCTTCCTTGCCCAGTCCCAACTGCTGTGCTTTTCAACCCATTGCTGAAGGCACACTGGAGATGCCTGTGTTTTTTATCAGCTGTCCATGGTGTGTCCTGTCTCTGTTGCTCTGTGGCAACACTATTACTTGGATCTAGCTTCCTTGTGGTAGGTACCCATCCGTTCAGTTCCCCAGCACCTGGCGCAAAGCCTAGCATGCAGTAAATGCTTTTAATAAATGCTTGTGGGATCAAATTGGTGAGAGAGACAGTGAGCTTCACATCTTCAAAGTGTGTTGCCTGGGCCAAGGCCAGGAATGGGGCCTGCGGCAGCTTTGGCCCCAAGCCTGGAGGCTGGAATCTGGGTAACAGATGGAGCACCCTCCCTGTCTCTGCATGAAAAAGAGGGGTTCCTGGGTCGTTTTCCCACAGGAGACTTTAGGGAGGAGTCTATATCTCATAATTACCCATAATGACCAGTAACCTTCTTGTCACTCACCCTGGTAAGTACTAATCTGGCGAGACCTGTGCCCTCCGTTCCCAGATTTGTGAAGGTATCAAAGAACAAATGAATCCTCCCCTCTCCTCAGGATTCATCAGGGCAGGAAGCGGAGTTTGGGAGGCTACTGGTGAGGTGTGTGCCCAGGGTAGCATCTTGTCTACTGTTTAGGTCCAGAGTCTGTCCCCCTAGATGGTTCTGAGGCCAAGTTTTCTGCCTGTCAGCCTGATAGTCTTTCCCATGACCATTGTATTTCAGGCTTCCATTGGGAATTGTGGAATGAAAGGCATTTGTTTTCCCTTTTTTTTTTTTTGGTTTTTCGAGACAGGGTTTCTCTGTGTAGCCCTGGCTGTCCTGGAACTCACTTTGTAGACCAGGCTGGCCTCGAACTCAGAAATCCTCCTGCCTCTGCCTCCCAAGTGCTGGGATTAAAGGCGTGCGCCACCACCGCCCGGCTTGTTTTCCCTTTTTAACGTGTTATGGGGCTCGCTCATGGAGGAGGTCAGAGGACAACCCGACAGGTTGGTTCTTTCCCTCTATGACTTGGGTCCTGGGGATTGAAATCAGATCATCAGGCTTGGTAATAGGTGCTCTTACTCAACTGAGTAATCTCGCCAGTCTGGAAGGGCACACTTTCTTGATATGGTGTACCGGTGTGACGCTCTGTCCCACACCTTTGCTTGGTCCTCCAGATCGAATCTTGGTCACTGCTGCCCCAAGAGCTAAGACGGTGATGAAGGCAACTTCCTCACCTAGCACTCCTGTGGCACATGAGCAAGGGACCCCTCATCTCTCGAGGGCAGCATACAGCCCACATGCTTAGATATGTGGGGAGCTTCCATTGTTGTAAAGCAGGGATGGGGATGTCTGCCTTTTGATGTGCATGAGGTGTCCTCTGTCCCTCCACCAGGGCTGTTTCTTGTGTCTGGACATGGCTCTTTAACCATGTTTGGAATGGCCCCTTCCTCTTGTTCCCTCACTTCTCCAGCAGGGCAGCAGTTAGAAAGGCTTTGCTCATCTGTTGTAAATCCGTGGGAACAGTTGAAGCCGAGTGTACTCAGGAATGTTGGGGTTTGGGAAAGGAGATGGTTGTACTGTTCTGAGCCCCTTAATCCATCTTCCTTTGCCCACCTGAGTGGGCAAGATACAGAGTGCCAGGCATCCCAGGGCAAACAGGGGCTTCTCCTGGCAGTCACTGCTGTGTCTCTGCCAGCCCTGGAGAAACTGTCTCCTCAAGGTGCAGAGCTGAAACTAACAGATGGCCCCTCTCTCTGTGAACCTGTGGAGTTGATCCAAATGCATCCTCTCAGAGCAGAAAGCATTCTGACAGACACTTTGGTGCTGGGTTGCCCAGGATAAGGCTTCCCTATAGGATGAAGCTTGGTTTTCCCCTTGCCTCCCTGTGCACACATTGCCCTGTTTAAGGAGCTGATGTGTAAGGACAGGGAGATGAGTGGGGTCGGGGTTTATGAGCTGCACTTCATGCGCGTGCAGTGTGGATGCATGCACACTCAGAGCCCCGGGTCTCCTGACTGGTAAAGCCTGCTGTCCTATGAGCCAGCCTTTGAGAGCCATGTCTACCAAGCTCCTCAGCCAGCTGGGTCTTCCCTCATCTGTGCGTACTCACTGTTGGGCTATAGAAGGGGGTTTCTCAGAGGCAGTTCAGGTCGAATCATCCCCTCCGTGTCATACATAGGAATCCCGTTGTTGGTGACTCTTATGCCCTTGGGAGTCTGAGAAGCAGGTTGTCTGGGGATGAGTTAACCTAGGGATTCAGCTTGCTTGGACTGGAAATCTTTAAATGTGTTTGCTTATAAAACACTCGTGGACATACAGGAGAGAAAAGCTGCTGGACTTCAGATCCAGCCAAACTCTGGAAATGGTTGAAAGGTTTTTGCTGTTTGTTACTACACACACACACACACACACACACACGCACACACACACATTCATTGGTGGGTAATGGGGCAGTGGTGGCACACTTGATCTCAGCACTCAGGAGGCAGAGGCAAGTGGATCTCTGTGAATTGGAGGCCAGCCTAGACTACAAACTGAGTTCCAGAACAGCCAGGACTACAAAGGGAGACTGTCTTAGGAAAAAAAAAAAAGTTTTCAAGTTCATTGCAGATAAGGAAAGTCCAGTAAGTAAGAAAGGTAAGCAGAAAGGTATTATAATTTTTTTTCTCTTAGTAACTTATTAGTATTTTGGTTTTTCTAGAACAATTTTTCATTTTAATGTCTTTATTGAATTTTTATTCCATTATCCATGTTTACTGTATAAACTGTGTTCTTTCTCTTCTCCTCCTCCTTCCTCCTTTCTTCCTTCTTCCTTCTTCCTCCTTCCTTCTTCCTCACAGGGTTTCTCTGTATAGCCCTGACTGTCCAGGAACTCACTCTGTAGATCAGACTGGCCTCAAACTCAGATTCACCTGCCTCTTCCTCCTGAGTGCTGGGATTAAAGGCATGCACCACCATCACCTGGGTGTATATACTGTTTTCTAATTAGGATAAAATGATATAAAATGTCTGATTTGGTTTTTACTACATTTAGTTGGGATATACATATTTTTGTGAATATGTGTTATTTCTTTTTATTTTGTGAGGATTTTACTAATAAGAGACCTTCATATATTGTTGGTACCAATGTTTTAACTCAGGAAATAATAGAAACATTTTTTTTCAGTAAGAGTTTGGCTTTGTTTATTCTACCACATTTTTTTTTAAACAAAATTTTAAATATCTCTCTATGGGCATCTGTGTCAGAGGACAACTTCTGGAAGTCTCCTTCCACCATGTCGGTCCCAAGGTTTTTTAGCAGCTGTCGGGTTTTATGTGCTGAGCCCTCTTGCCAGCCCCTGCTCTGCTAAGCTTTGAAATTATGGTCATGTGATCATAGCCCCATCAGTTGTCCCCCCACCCCCTAGCTCTTGCTTGTGACTAGCAGAACAGAAAGGATACTGCTTTAAGAAATTAATAGGAATTAAAGGGCAGCTGGGTAGTAGGGGTTGACAGGCTTCTGACAGTTTAATATTTATCCAGGTAATCTTGGGCTCTTGGTGCATTTTCTCGTTCAGACCTGGGTTTGGGTTTAGAGTTCGCACATGCTCTGAGGGGAGAGATTGCTGCTGGGTTTTGGACTGCATTTTGCATAGGTAGCAGGGAGGCCAGAACTGTCCACCTCTGGCTAGTGGTCAGAACCTTCTCAGAGGCATGCTGTAACTTGCTTCTGAGCTGTTTCCTGGGGACACCAGGCTGTGGGACCAAGTCTCATGTCTGCTTGGTGACTAATAGGCCAGTCTGAGTCCCTATGGTCCCCATCTATACATGTGGAGAAGGCAAGTGCTTGTCTCAAGATATCTGGGAAGATTTAATAAGAGAAAAATGAGCTAACTAAATGGGTGTAACTCTTTGGTAGGTGTTTTCTCTGATGTTTTCAATATTTTTACCTAAAAACTTCCTAGAAAATTATCAATTTATGTTTTTAAAAATTTCAAAATTCACTGTTGGTGATTATATTCCTTTTAACTCCTTTAAAGACAGATTATTGTGGCCTGGCCTAGAGCAGCGTCAGGTTCACTGTGTAGCCCAGGCTGGCCTGGAACTCCTGGTGATCCTCTTGGTCCAGCTTCTCAAGTTCTAGAATTCTAGGCTGTGGAGCCCTTTAGCATCTCCTTGTTAAGTAACCGGTCTTGTCCAAGGTGTGCTCTGTTGGTCTCTTGGAGAACCATCACAGATCTATGTATCAAAGCCATGGTCATCTGTTTTTTTAACTGATTCCTTCAGCCTTTATTTCTGGTGATTCATTTTTTTTTTCCTACTTTGGTCTACTTCAGACCTTCTTGGATTGAAACTAATTTTCCCCCCTTATTTTACAAAAGTGCTTATGAGATCAGGGGTTTCTGTTACTAGATATTGTTCTCAATGGTACTAATTTATCTTTGAGTCTGCAGCTGTGGTTTTGATTTCCCCCCCTTCTGACCTTAGAGCTATTGAGGGAGCTCGAAGGCAAAGCCTCCCAGGTGTTTCTCTCAACGAGGCTTTGAGCACGGCGCTCCTGGACTAAGCTGCAAGTCTGCTCCACACGGGCCTGGATGTTGTGGTTAGAGCCTCTTTGCTTGTGGGCAAAGCCTCCATCACACCCTTGGAGGACCAGAAGGGGAGTGGAGGGAGGGGGTCTTAGAGCCAGTGGAGACTACAGGTGACCCTGCCCTCTTTATTTCACTATCCCCGACTAGGTAGCTCACATGTCAGTCCTTGTGTGAGGAAGACCTGGGGCCTGGTGGGTGGAGACTGTTGAAGAGCCCTGAGATTTAGAGCCCTTTGTCACTGACAGCCTTCGGACTTTGGCCACTGGTTTAGTCCTGGCTTTTGTGTTTGCAAAAAATGTAACTTCATCTCGGAGGCCTTTAGAGGTCAACTGTTCACTTTCCTATTTTTAAGACTGTGCAGTTTTGACATAATTTCAGTCTCCAGAAAGGAAGACTATAAAGATCCACCTCTTCAGGTGTTAGTGCTTTGTTACACTCGCTTCTCCTCCTTCCCTCTCCTCATCTCGCTGTGGTACTGGGCGTGAACCTGGGTCTTAGCAGTACTGAGCATGTCCTGCAGTACCTGCCAGCCCCGCTCTCTGTAATTTTTAAGTCATTTGAGACATAAGTGTCCCGATACCCAGAGTTGAAGGGGGCTGGAGAGATGGCTCAGCGTCAAGCACTGGCTGCTCTTAGAGCGGACTTGGGTTCACAGCACCATGCGGCAGCTCACAACCGAACACCACCTGTCACTCCAGCTCCAAGGGATCTGACTTTCTTCTGGTGGCCCCAGGTGCATGCATGTGCTACACAAACACGCAGACAAAACACTCACATAAGATGAGTGCGATTGTAGTCCACACAAGGGTTGCTGGTGTCTGTGCCATCTTTGTGGAAGACATTTTGCCCTTTCACAGACCACAGACCACCTTCTCAACACCCCGCACCCCCAGCCCCTGTTTCTTTCTTTTTTTTTTTTTTGAGATCTGGTCTAAGTTGCCTAGGCTGCCCCCAAGTAGCCCAAGTATGACTTGAATTTGTGATCTTTTGTCCTTACCTCAAGCTTTTCAAGTAACTGGGTAAAGGTATAACACTGTACCACCAGGCCTGGGTTTTGTTTTGCTCAAGTTTTTTGTTTGTTTGTTTGTTTTTGTTTTTAAAGTGCCCTTTAATCTAGATTCTGAGTTTTTCCTTCGTAAAATTCTTTTTAGCTTAAATCCACACCACCTGATTTTGTCTCAACTCTGAAGCTAAGAGGAGTTGATCCTGGTTAGTACCTGGATGGGAGTTCTTTAATGCTGATAAAGAATATGGGCCTGACTCAGGACAGACAGAGATTTGCTCTGAGGGGTGCAGCTGGGCGGTCTTAAGAGGAACTGGGTGGGGGACCTGTTATCTACTGATCTGGCTCCTGTCCTCGGCCTGGAGTCTGGGTCACTAGCTAAAGTTCACAGGCAGAGGGAGGAGGGGTAGGGCAGAGCCAGCCCTGGGAACTACCTGCCTTGTTCTTGCCTTCTGCTCCTCGTGTGTTTGCAGTGCCAGGCCATAGCCTGTGCCCCACCCCTTCCCTGGCTGGTTTGGAGTTGGCTTGGGGTCAAGGCTGCAGCTTGGGAGGGGAGGACTTTAAAACTCTAGCCACTGACTGACCCTGAGAACAGCGATGGGGAACAACCTGGAACCAGCCGTCATGGCTTTTCCCAGGAGGAACTCCCTCAGGTTAGGGGTTGAACTTTGAGCCAGCTCCGCCCCACCCCCACAATTTGAGGCCTCTGTGTAGGGACCTGTTCTTCCCTCACCTGAGAAACACATCTAAGCGCTGTCAGGAGTCTGGACACTGCCATGACACTGTCACCCACTGCCCGGGTGAACAGGTGGCAGGCTCACCTGCGCCTTATCTTCCTCCAGGTGCCGGACATCTGGAGCAGGTCATTTACATTACAAAAGGGATGCGTCTGTGGCAGTTGACCCTCAGGTTATCTTGCTGTAGCTCTTCCCCTGGGTGGTGGGTGTTGAAAGTAATTTGTAGTTCTTTTCAGCAATTGATTAGCATATACTTTCTTCCCTGCACCCCTGCCGAGAGGCTTCCACCCTTCAAAGCCCTTTGGCAAGGTGTGAGGAGGTTTATCTTTTGTGAGAAAGGAACCTCGCTCTCTCCTGGGACGGGTCCCGACTGTCCCACCTTACAGGAAAGACCAAGGAGTTGAAATGGCTTTCCTGATTTTCCTAACAGGTCTTTACAGCCGCTGCGCCTGCACTTTTGATTGGCTGCTCATCCTTAAGTCACGTCCCCTCCCGCTTCAACTTTTCCTTATAGCCTCTTATAGAATTGGAGAGGAAGGTTTTATCTAAAGGCTTTTGCATACACTCAACGCACGCATGCACTCGAACCTATGGGAGTCAAAGAATAACTTCCTGGAGTTATTTCTCTTCCATCCTGTGAGTCCACAGGGATTAAGCTCAAGTTGTCAGGTTTAGCCGCAGGTACTTTTTACCCACTGAGCCATCACTGGCCTCACTCCTCCTCCTCCTCCTCCTCCTCCAGCTCCTCCTCCTCAACTTATGCCTTTGAGATCTAATTCACATAGCATTAAACTGACCTGTCTAAGCTACACAGCCCAGTTATGTTTAGAGTTATGTTATACACACCTAATATGCTTTGTTTCATAAACTTATCACCTTCAGAGAAGCCCTGTGGAAACTGAATTCAGCTCTTCAGTCCCCTCAGCCCCGGCCACCACCGGTGGGCGCTCTGCCTGTGGATTTGCCTAATCTAGACATTTTCATACAAATGGACTCACATTGTGTGACCCTTTGTGTCCCCCTCTTCATGTTCTCAAGGGCTGACTGTATAAAAATTCATAATTCAGAATATCCCTTTGGTCGACTAGCCTGCGTTTTGTTTGCAGTGACTGCACGTTGGGGTTGTTTCTATGTTTTGACTGTTAGAGGTACCATTGGAATGTATGGTCACATCCAAGGTTTTGTGTAAAGGTGTCATTTTGTTGTATTCTGTTCTTCTGAGATAGGGTGGCATAGTATAAGCCAGGCTGATCTTGAACTCACTCTTGCCTCAGCCTTGAAAGCACCTGAATATAGATGTGGGTCACCATGCCTGGCTAGCACACTCATTTGTATATTGGGTTGTCTTTTTGTTACTAAGTTGTATGAGGTTTTATGCAAATAGTCACTTATCAGATACATGATTTGCAAGTCCCTACTGGTTTTTCCCATATCCTTCCCCCCCCCCCCCGCGTGTGACTACTCACGTACACATGTAGCTAATGGATTTCTTTGAGAGAGACATTTATTATTAAGAGGGCGGCTCATGGGAATTAGTTCTGTCCTTCCACTATGCCAGTTCTCAGGGACCAAATATCAGGCTGATGCCAGCAAGTGCTGAACTGTCTGTCACCCAGAGAAGCATTTGAATTGAAGTCTGATTTCTCTTTGATCTTTGTTTCTCCTTGTTTGAGTATTATATCTTAGAAGCCATTGTCTCATCTGGGGAAATGGCATATGCCTGTCTTTTGAGAGTTGTATAGTTTTAGTTCTTATACATATGTTCAGTTCATCATGAGTGGATTTTTGAACCTGGTTTGAGAACATGCTCAAATCCTGTTTCATATGGTACCTAATTGTTTTGCTATATATCTTGAAAGGAAGACTTTTCCTATTGTCTTGGTGTACTTGCAGCTTTTAAAAAAATATCTTTTTAAACATTTTGCGTATTGGTTTCTGGGTATGTGGGCGCTAAAGACACACTTGTTAGAGTCTGTTTTCTCTTTCCACCATGTGGGTCCCAAGGATTGAACTCAGATTGTCAGGCTTGGTGGCAAGCACTGTTACCTGACTAGCTGGCTATCTTACTGGCCCCTTGCAGTCATGTGACTTGCTTATACCAAATGAGATGGCTAGATTGGTCATTATAGTTCTTTATGTAGATTGTTTGGGGTTAGCTTTTACGTGATATAAATCAGTAATTAAAAACTTAATTACATTTACAAGATACAATATAACATTTCAGTACGTGTGTGATGCTTAATGATTACTTAATGATCTTGGTAGTTATCGTATGTGTATCAAACATCATTTCTTTGTGTTGTAAACATCTACCTTTTTAAAATTTTTGAGTGTTTTGCCTGCATGCATGTCTGTGTACATGTACATGTGGTGCCCACAGAGCCAGAAGAGGATGTTAGATCCCAAGGAACTGGAGTTAAGTGGTTGTGAGACACTGTGTAGGTGCTGGGAATTGAACTCATTTCCTCTGGGAGAGCAGCAAGTGCTCTTAACCACTGAGCCGCCTTCTCTCCAGCCTCTCTACTACCTAGTTTGAAGTGTATAGTTAGCTGTTAACTATAGTTACCCTACTGTACTATAAAACATTTAGAAGTTGTTTCTCTTCTCCACCTGCACTCCTGGACCTTTTAGCCATCCTCTCTAGTTGTCCTGATTTTTTTCCTAATTCATCATAGGTCATTTTGTAAAATAAAAGCAAATTATTAGAAAAACAAGTGCATGCTCATACATGATGGTGTCAAATTTTAATGCAAGTTCTAAAGTGGCTTGTACACTCATCATGCCATGGATAGATGGAGATTCAGAGCAATACTGGTCCAGAGATGCCCAGAGGACTTGGCCATGCTCAGTCTGCTTACCCTCTGCTGGGCATCCTTAGACCTGTGTTTCTCAAGCAATGCCTTGCAGGCCTCATTAGTGTCAACTGAGGCAAGAGCCACAGATCCGGGTGCTGTCATCCCCTCCCTCCAGGCTTGAAGGGCAGCCTTCTTCAAGGCTTGCTAATGGTACACCTTCTAAACTGTCATCCAAATAAGGTGGGCCATGTGCTGGGTGCATGCCACCTGTTATCAAGGTTGCTTCCTACAGTGTCTGTGGCCAGTGGTGGAATTATAAGGCCAAACAGATGTAGGAAGAGGTCTCCACAGACAACCCACACAGCCCATCTGGACAGTCAGTGTGTGCATGGGAAGTGTGGCAAACCATTATGCAAAGATTTATGAGCTGCTAAGGGGAAATTTAATGCAAAAACCCCACTGAGATTACTCAGTGGCCCCAGTGTTTAGAATTGTGTGCTGCATTAAATTAGTAAACTCCAAACTAAATTACAAAAGGCACCAATACAAGCAAGGCATTCTTGGCCTCATGTGCGCATCTTCATTGCATCTGACGGTGAAGAAAGCCTTCTACCCCACAACTTCCCAACAACTTTACCACACTGTTCCTTCTCTTATCTTTCCCTTATGACCTTGCTTTATTCCCTGGAGTTGTGCACCAGGGTTTCCCAGGCTCTGTAATGAGTTTAGCGTATGCCTTTGATATTCTACCAGTCGGCACACAAAAGGCAGCTTCAAAGACAAGTCCACAGTCAGTGGTTCTTTCGTTAGTTATATATTCAGAGTATGTGGATAGAGGCCTATGCGTTCCCGCACATTTAGTGACAGTGACACAGTGTGAATGTAAGACAAAGTCAAACATCTAACAACTGACAGACCGAGACAAGGACTCTTCTCTATTGCCACAGTATCTCAGGGCCTAACTGTAATGCTGACTGTGTATTTGGAGAGATGATTTTGTATAGCTGGATGAAAGGTGGGGTTTTTAATAGTCTGACTGCACCCACAGGTGGAGTGTCATTATTTCATGGGGCTGCTGCAACCGGCTGTTACATCTTTGAGAGTCTTACAGTGCACATGGTTTGATGCTGTCATACATAAGTCTCTTGAGGTCGGGTGCTCCACTAGTCTGACTTCCCTATTCCGTCCATCTTTTTCCTTGTTATTTAAGGGATTCCATGAATGTCTAATATCCTGTTGTCCCATAATTGACCCCAATGTTCTGTTTATAATGAATCACTTTTCATTAGTACATAGAAAAGACTTTTTAAAAATGCAGATCTTCCCCTCACACACATAGATGTAGCAAATGTACAGCTTAGTCTTCATGAGCGTCCCAAACACCTGGACTGGGGCTATCGCAAAAGCTGTTGCCTGTACATAGGATATGTTCTTCTAGCTGGGCTGCCTTGTCTGGATATGCCTAGCCCCAGGAGACTTGATGTGCCAGGATGAGAGGATGGGGGGAGGGGGAAGGGCTCCACCCCCTGAGGTCAAGGGGAGGGGGAGAGGTGACTGGGAGGAAGGGTATGAGTGGGATGTAAAATGAAGTAAAAAGAAAAAGAAAAAAAATGCAGATCTTGCACACAGTGGTGGCGCATGCCTTTAATTACAGCACTCAGGAGGCAGAGACAGGTGGATCTGCGTGTGAGGCCAACCTGATCTACAGAGTGAGTGCCAGCATGGCCAGGGCTACACAGAGAAACCCTGTCTTGAAACTACCTCCCCCCCCAACCCTCCCCCACAAAAAGAGAAGGAAGTGCAGATTTTTAAACCGAAGTTCCTAGGCTCAGCATTACCATGGGGAAGGGTCTTTCTTGCCCCAGTTATTTACATACTCAGTCATCAGTCTATTTGAAACGAGTAAAGATTCCAATTGTGAGAGGCACCCTGGCATGGGAATCTGGCACATACATGCATGCAGACATCTAGAAGGCATCCTTGAATATCAGTTCCTCTTTGTTTTGAGGCAGGGCTTCTCATTTACTTTGGAGATGGTTATGTAGGTTAGGATGGCTGTCCAAGGAACCACTTATTTCCACTTTCTTGCACCCCACACCTGGCTCTTTTACGTGAGTTCTGGGCATCTGAGGTGGACCAACTGATCTGTGTCTCTAGTCCTCTACTACCCCTTTGAAAAACTTACGACTCCACCTGCGTCTTTGAGAAAGGAATGCACAGGGGAGCAAGCTCCTGGAGAGTTTGAGAGATGAAATCTGTTAATAACTTTGAGACCCTTCTTCAACTGTGGGAGTTTATTCTCCCAAACAATTATGAGTGGGTAGCAGGGAGGGGTGGGTAGCAAGGAGGCTGCGGGCATCCACATTGCTGCTGTTGATGTTGGATTTGGCTTGTCGCCAAAATTGATGTAGAGTCGGGAGCCTTGGAAGGTTACATTTAAGCCAGAATTACTTACTGCATGCAGTTTGTACTTCCACTCAAAACTGTTAGCTGCCTGCGTCTCCTCAATCCTAGTCCTTCTGACTTGCCTGAATTCCCTGGGCTTTGAGGAGTTTGAGATTCCTTCAGGAAACAGTCATGGGGCCATTCACTAAGGCTGGCTCTGTCTGAGGGCTGTGGTGGTAGCAATGTTTGCTTGCTGGTTTCCTGAGCCTTTTAAGAAGGCTTTTTGAGGCAGGAGGTGGTGGAGAGGCTGGTGGTAAGCAGTGGTAGGTGGGGCCTCACTGAGTCATTGGCATCCTGGTCCAATGATGTGCACTGCAGAGCTGGCACGAAGGCCCCGTGCTTGGGGCGCACCTCTGGGGCTGTATTTTTTTGCATAACTGCCTTGAGTCTGCTGTGCCTGGGAATCACCCTGTCAACCTGACCTGGTTCTGGTATGCTGGAGACTTAGCCTTCTGCTAGTCCTTTGATGTGGTCAGCTCAATTTCCTCCATGCTAGCTGGAGGCTGTGGCTGAGGGGCTGGGGGTGGGGCACAGGCCAGGGCTCTGCACTGGGCAGTTGCTGTGCCAGGGGCTGCAGGTTGGGGTTTGAAGTTGGCAGTCACAGCACCCATGGCTCCTGGGTGAGGGTTTCAGATAAGGGCACTCCTCATCTCCCGGACACACTTCTGGTTTTTCTACTGGACTTGTGCATGAGAGACCAGTTTGTAGCAACAGAAACAGATAGTCCAGAGTCTTGTAGTCGGACTTCTCTTTGTGTTCATAGACTCGCATGTTTTTTGTTTTTGTTTTTGTTAGTTTGTTTTTTCTGTTGGGAATCTATCCTTAACTAACTTGCTCCACTAAAGAAAACTCAAGAATAAAAAACTGAACAAGAACATTTTCTGTGTGCTTGCTCTGACATGTACAGACATCATACATATACAATAATAATTCTAAAGAAGTTTAATATGCACACTCCCTGCCACCTGGAGCCAAGCACTATGTGTGTGTGTGTGTGTGTGTGCACTCGCATGCCCGAGTGCTGTGTCAGATCTGTTTTTCTGTGCATTGTTAAAGGGATGGAATTGTTAAGTCGGGCAGTGTTTTGAATTGAACCTCCCCCACCTTCAGAAAGCATTCACTTCCCCCTCAGGAGAGCCTTTTCCTGAGGATGGGGGTGTGTAGCTCAGCAGAGTGCTTGGCCACATCCAGGAAGCCTTGGACTCTATCTCCAGCATAAAGCTGGGTGTGGTGGCCTATGCTCATGATTGAAGCATTCGCAAAGTGGAGGCAGAAGGATGAGAAGTTCAAGGTCATCCTCCACAGAAAGTGTGAGGCCAGCTTGGTCTACACGAGACCCTGACTTTTCAATTAATATGTAGAGAACACAGGGGCGTTCTGAACTGTCGTGTTTTCACTGAACACATTTCCTGTTTCTTTATGCTTTATAGTTTCCTGTTATCACTTTAAGTAATTTTAATTTTTCTGGTGTACATTAATATGCACACATGATGTGTCACAGATAAAGCCTCACAGGAGAAGTACTGCTTGTGTTTTCCTTCTAGTCCATCCCTGCCTTTGTCTCAGAGACTCAACATTTGCCATGAATTCCGTGTTTATCTTTCCTCCTTTGAAGTGTCTGTTATACATTTGTTTTTCCTTACATTTAATTTCGATTGCTTAGTAGAAATCTTTAGAATCTTCAGAAAGTGTGTGTGTGTGTGGGGAGGGGGATATATAGACATGTGCACACTGGAGCCTTTTTGAAGGTTTGTACTTTTGTTTGTTTGAAACAGGGTCTTACTATATAGCCCAGGCTGACCTTAGACTCACAGAGATCCACCTGCCTCTACCTCTCTAGTACTGGGATTAAAAGTGTACACAGCCATGTCAGAATAAGGCCAGCTCTTTTAAGCATATACATTTCTTTGTGTGGGCACTCATGCACACATGGTGCATGAGGATGTTGGAGAATAAGTTGCAAGAGTCAAGTCTCTTACCATGTGGGTTCCAGGATGGAGCTTGGTCGTCAGGCCTGGAGACAAGTGCCATTATCCACAGAACTGTCTCCTCCCCTCCTCCACCCCCCACCCCTGCTTTTCTAATTCATCGTAGTTTGTGAGATGCTCTCCCAGTCCTGAGGCTGGTTCTTCCCATTGTTCATGACTCACCTCTGTCTGATTGGTGAGCTCCTGGGGTGTCCGCACATGCTGTGATGGAGTTGTGAACACTAACCTCCTGCATGTGTACATGGTTTCCCTGGAACTATAGGGCCATGGGTCGTGTGTATTTGACATTAAGCATAGTCCACAAATGTTTTCAGAATGATCATCCTCTGGCCTTTTTCTAGTGCTATGTCAGGAAGAACTGCTGCTGAGTCCCATGGACACTTGGTGTTGAACTAACACGCCCTAGCCTGGTGGTGCTGTTGCACACCTCTGATCCCAGTGAGGCAGAGGCAGGGAGATACTTGTGAGTCTGAGGCCATGTTGAGTTCGGGGACAGCCAGGGCTACACAGAGAAACCCTGTCTCAAACGAAGAGCCCCACACGCGTTGTGGTGCCTGCTCTGTGCACTCCTGGGCAGCCGTGAGCACATGCCTTGCTTGTTTAATCCTCACTACCCTACTCCGTTTGCAGTCGAGGAACCAGAAGAACTGACTGTGTAAAGGGACACATCTAATAAGTGGCCATGGCAAGAATCTCACCTTGTTATTTTGTTTTATTTGAGACAGGCTTGCTATGTAGCTCAGGCTAGCCTCAAACTTCGAACCTCCCTGCCTCAGTCTCCTGAGTGCTGGGACTGCAGGCATGCACATCATACCTGACATCACTCTGGTTTTACTAATTTTTTTTAATTTCTAATTTTTTTCTATGTGTATGGGTGTTTTCCCTGCTTGTGTGTGTACCATGTGCATGCCTGATGCCTGAGGAGGCCAGATGATGGTAATGGATCCCCTGAAACTGGAGTTACAGTTGTGAGCTGCCATGTGGGTGCTGGGAATAGAACCTGGATCCTCTGCAAAAGTAGCCAGTGCTCTTAGCCTCTGAGCCATCTCTGGAGCTGCTGGTCTCTTCCCACCCCACCCCACCCCACCCCTCTGTCTCTCTGCCTCTCTTGTGTCTCTCTGCCTCTCTGCCACTGATTCTGAGTTGTATGTTTGTGTTTCTCTAGTAGAATATTTTTCATATGTTAGCCTCTTCCCCCTTTTTCTTCATAAGGACAAACAAAACACTTTAAAACCACACCTGTGCTTCCAGAACACTCAAGTTCTTTGTAGCTCTTTTCTGTTAATGCTTCAGGAGAAACAGTCTTGGCCTTTGTAACATTTTAATTTCTTCTATTGCCTTATTGCTTTTACATCTATTGAGGTGAGGTTCAGAGTACTTGGTGCTTTAAAATGGCAGCCCTGCATGATGAGGAAGCTGTGCACACTGTCCTTATGTGCGGTGCCTGTAGAGTTTGAGATTAGATGAAGACAGGAGTGTGGGGTGCAGAGCGTGATGCCCGGGGGGTGCTCCAGCACAGTTCTACAGGTCTCCTCTCAGCTTTCCATTCCTCTCTGGGGCAGAGGCCCTGAACTCTCATAGTCCTGTACTCCTGCCAAATGTAGCAGAAGTCTGTCACAGAGAAGGCAGAATCTCAGCATTTTCTTAAGCATCTCTGTACTGAAAGACCTGTGCATTGGTCCATTTTGTAATAGGAAAAACAGGAGGTTTTTAGATGCTGTGTTGATAACATGAATAGTAACCATGGAAATCACTTCTAGCCCCTCCTGGACTAGAAGTGACTCTGCTATCATGCGATGGCTCAAAAAGTTAGACATGGCCCTCTTGGTTTGCAGTCTGTGAAGGGGGTACACCCCTGGGGCTCAGTAGCGTATGTGCACACATACTTCTGCCAAAGTGGGCAGCTGTGTGTGTCCACTGCCAGGGCCCCCTAAAAGTCTTTCCATTACACACCAGCTTTGTCAGCAAATCTCAGGAGGGTAAGGGCCCTCTGAAGAGATGAATAATTGATCAGCTCTATAGAATCCCATGAACAGGATCCCTGCACCATGTCCACTTGGAAAGGAGGGGAGGATTTTTGCCTCCCGCAGAGGGGCCTGAACTCAGCTGAGGGAGAGGGTGGGGCTGCAAAGTTCAAGTCTTCCAGCAGCTGCTAGCTTGGTTGAGTGGAGGAACTGAGCTGGGGTTGGGGTGGGAAGATCTGGGTGAGGAGGCAGCTTCTATTGCCCCAAATTCTAGGAGAATTCACCCCAGAGAGTCGACTGTGGAGAGACGGGCGTTTGTGGAGGTTGACGGGAGTTGCTCGTTCTGGCTGTCAGCACCTTGGATGGGTTTCTGCTAACGTGTGTAGCTGACAAGCAGCAGGCCAGCCCTGTAGCTTGTTCCTCAGCCGAGTCTGAGGAAGGATGAGCAGCAGTGTTTCGCTCCCCTGGTACCGCTCGCTCTTCCAAAGCAAGTCCCTTCGCTTCCCATTTGGTACAGTATTGCAGAGCTGGTGTGTGCTTAACTGCAAACCAGGAAAAACTTAGGAAGCTGGGATTGTGTCTGAAGCTGTCTCTGGTGGTGTTGACTCAATTATTTGGAGAGTAGAGAATCCACCTGTTCCCCGGCCTTGCCCAACACCAGGGCTTCTGGACTCCCTCTGTTATGGGGGCAGGCTGCTGCTGTTGAACCCCTGTATCTGTCTGGGAGACGGTTGAGATTAGAGAATCCCAGAAGGGAGTTCTACAGAGGGTGAGGCAGAGGGGCAGGATGCAGAATGACACTCCAGCAGAGGCTTCTGTGGCTCTGGCGGGACACAGGAGTGGGGCAAAGGGGAGCTCTGAGCTACCGGTTCTCTCAGCTCCTCAGAAGGAGACAAAGCTTAGGACATTTCTATACCTCCAGTCTCCCAGAGACAAGTCTCTGCTGCTCCAGACAAGGGGAGCACACCCTAACCTGGGTAAGACCTAACGGGGATCCAGAGAGTTGTTGGCATTACAAGTTAAAGAAGAGACCCAACAGGAGTAGGAGAGCCCCAGGAGAGCTGGGTGGGGTTTGTACCCAGAAAGGGTGGCACCAGGACCTTTGACATCCTGTTGTAGCAGAGACCTCAGAGGTTCTTTAAAAGCTTGGGGGAGGATAAGATGGATGCCAGCCAGCCAGCTGTGCAGGAGGCAGAGGTACAGGTTCCAGAGGTGTGCGAGAGCCTCATCCCTTAGCAGCTCAGGGCACAGTTGGCTGTGCATCCCGGTGGAACAGTCTGCACATGGTATAAAGCTCTGGCCTGGACTCTGCAGTCATCTGAAGTAAGCGGGTCCGGTAAGGAATACTTCATCCAGCAGAGTGTTGTGTTCTTTTTCTGATGTTGATATTTTACCTTTGTGACTTGTTTCATACCCACTCTTCTGCTGGTGCCTTAGCTCAGGCCTCGTGTCACAGATCTGGATAGCAATGGTGGTGTCTGCTGAGCCTTTGGCTCACAACTTTTGGGATTTAGTGACACCTGACATGCCCCCCCCCCCCCCGGAATATAAGTTTCAAGCTCTTCACTGTATCCATGCTGCTGCCCCCAAATCTGCTTCCTTCCTTACGTTTTGGATCTGGGGTGTGGTTGGGGATTAAACCAGGGCCTTATACATGAAAGGCAAATGTTCTGCCAACTGACCTCAATGGTTTGGCCATGTCCAAAGCCTGTCAGGCCTCCTCATCTATACCTGTTTGTACTTCCATCTGTAAATTCCTCTCCCTCCTTCCTCTTCCTAAATACCTCTCTGTATTTCCTGTCTCAACTTAACTATTACTCTGAGAGGAGCCTTTCTAGACTCCCCCATGCATACCTGTCTGGAGAGAGCTGGCATCTCGCTTCCCCTCCTGGCCAAGTGCACCCAAGTACACAGTGCTGTGTGCTTTTAAGATAGTCCCAGGCCTGTGTTTCCCCTTGTATCTGCTTCAGAAACATTTGTGACTTCAGAGGGAAGGAAGCCCACGTTCAGGAAGAGACTGTGCCCTGCTTAAGTTGTGTGTCATAGCTATTTGTCAAACTGTTGGGATCCATCAGTTAAAACATATTAGCCTAGATTTAAAAGAAAGACAGGAAAGAAAGGGATGGACACAATCTTAGTAGTCAGTCTGGTAAGGGCTTTTCTGAAAACTGCCCTGAGTATTTCTCACTGTGGATTACGGTCAGAAAGTCTGAGAAAGTCCTAGGCTGTAGGGCCCTCAAACTGCTGTATCACCTATGGTGACCTATGGTCATTAGCTGTCAGTCTTTCACTTGAGCACACACTGCTGTGTCTCCTGAGTATAATTTGCATAGACATGGTCTAAGTACAAGGCTGTATTTACTGTTTGATTTTTTTTTTCTTTCTAGCCTCTTGACCTTTTGACACCTGGTCCAGCCTGTTGGTCCTTCTGGCAGGTGGCACAGTTACTCAATATATGAATAGTTTATCCCTCCTGTATTCAACATCTGTGTCTTCTCCGAGAACAGCCATGCTGTTTCTGGTGGCCAGAGTCTGGCTTAAATGTTCAGGTTCTTAGTCTCTTATTAAAGGGATTGAAACAAAGACACACTCAGATTGCAGAAGGAACAAAGGGAGCTTTATACAATGGAGAATGACAGAACACTTTCTGATGGAGAATGGTGAATGACATTCACTTTCAAGGTGGACTGCCTGAGTGAAGATTCTGAAGGGCCCTGATTACTGTTGCAACTTCAAGAGAAGGAAGGGTTTGGGCACTAGGAGCACAGTTCTGAGTAGTTCTGTTTTATTTGACAGCTTTCAAGTTACATAACCATTTTTCTACCTTGCATGTCCCTTCCCATCTGATGTTAATTATATACATATCCAGTTAGGCATGACAGTAAATAGAGATCTTCCTTAAAAGTTCACTTTGAAGACAATTATACAAGTACTCCAAACCAGCTCAGGCTAGAATGGCCTATCTTCTATACCCAGACCCAAACCAAGTATGTTTGAATAGGCTCTAAGATTGATGGCCATTGAGGCAAGGAGAAACTTAGTCTATTCAGAGAGGGGTCTGTCTCTGTGCAGTACAGTGCATGCAGTGGTCCTTTGTTGGTTATGCATTCCTAAGTTTAGAGAGGGGTATGTTGTGCATACATGGTACATGTAGGTAAGAGTGGGTATCAGGCTACCAAGTGAATTGTTAGAGGGGGTGTGTGTGTAGCCCAAACCAAGTAGAGTTCCAGGTTGCTAAACTATTCTCTATGCTTTCATATCTCACTGTGATAGACCTCTAGAGCCCACTCCATCAGTTGACTTACCAGCTTGTACTCTGAATATGACTGGGCCGTAGTGACAGGAACTTATAAGCGAGCACTCTCCACAGCTGTCCTCAACAGAGTTGTAGACATTGTGAAACTTGAACATCTTCAGATGGAGTTGTAACTTAAAAGCCTACAGGGGCTTTGTAGGTAGTAGAGGTAAATGAAGTGATAATTGATTTCAGATTTTCTGATTATTCAGGAAATAATCCCTGATCACTAGCCTTGGTTTCAAAAGGCTGCGCTGGTGCTGAGATGGGGAATGTGCTGTGTGCTGAGACAGTTGCATTCTGTATAAGCAATAGTTCCTTTCTGCTATCGTCAAATTTTCCAGGTAGAAATGTAGACCTTCAAGAAAACCAAGGCTTCGTGTACAATTTGATCTTTAAAATTGTAAAAAACCAAAAAAAAAAAAAAAAAACCCCACAAACAAAAGTAAAAGCCCACTAAAACAAACAAAAACAAAACACAAACCCACTAACTGGACGGGCCAGCTAAGCTGGATCTATGGCAGTTCTGGCTCTGAGCTATGCATCCTGGTATCTTAATCTCCTGCTTCATTGACCACACGACACAAAATGGTAGGACAAGCTGAAAGTTGTTGTATAATGGTCTCCTGTTGAACCTGACTCTTTCTGGTCAATCTAATCATTGAAGAATACATTTTGAATACTTTGAATCAGCTTTTGAACTCAGGACTGAAAGCTGCAGGCCGTGCTTGCTTCCGCGCTCATTGGCGCCTTCTGGCGGGTTTGTCGCAGGCTTGCTGGCAGGTACTGAGAAGTGTATCAGTGGGGTTTCTGAACCAGGAAACTGGAAGTTGAGTTTTCTTATCTCTCCCATGCACACTGGCTTACTTGCTTTCCCCTCTCTGCCTGTCTACTTTTCCCTTTATTCTCGTTTTGGTCTGAAAAGCATTTTTTCCTTCTCTGGGAACTGTGTGGCACACAGCCAACCTTAGTGCTTTCTTCTTATTCACACACCAAAAATAACTTTTAAAATCCCTTTTCATTGTCTTGACCATTTTGGGGAAGCCTCAGCTCATGTGGCATTAGTCTTCTGACGTTGTGTTTGTCACTCTTGATACTCTCTGATGGTTTTCTTGGTTATGCATGCTCCTCTGTCTGTCCCTTTACACATAAGCATTGTAAAGTTGGATTGCTTCATGTCTGTAAGCCGCACTTGTGTAAGTTTCTAAAGTGAGCAGTAGGCCGTACGATAAACTCCTGGGTGTCTCAAAGTTGTTTTTCCAGCAGGTTGGGGATTGGAGACTTTTCTTGAGCTGGGAGAGTCCTGCTGTCCCAGCTCTTGACTAGGGAAGGCATAGAAGCCTTAGGATGTAGACATCACCTTGCATTAGCTACTACCCATTGCGGGAGGCAGAAGAGTCCTGGAGAGAGGTACAGCTAACTCAGGAGTAGAAGTGGTGCTTTAAGAGTGAACCACAGTGACCAGTGGAGAGGCCAGAAACCCTGACGACCACATAATGTCTCTAAGTTCTGAGACATTAGAAAAGCATGTGGGTCCTTTGTGGCCAGAACAGGAACCAGCAATGAGGAGGTGGGAGCTACAGGCTGAGGCCTCTTTGCAACAGGCCTGATTTCCCAGTGGCTACCACCATCCTGGAGCCTGCAATGGCTGTGCCTGACAGTCGTGGGGCTAGCATTATCTTTGCCAGCTTCTTAAAGCATTTTGTGTGCTACCCAAGGAACTAATTTATTTTTTAACTTTCTATTTTGACAATCTTAAAACTTATACAAAGTTGTAAGAATCATACCTGGAACTCCCATATACCATAATATTTGCATTCTCATTTGCTTTCATCATTTTCTCTTTTTTCTTTTTTTAAAAAGATTTATTTATTAACTATATGTAAATATACTGTACCTGTCTTCAGACATACCAGAAGAGGGTGTCAGATCTTGTTAGGATGGTTGTGAGTCACCATGTGGTTGCTGGGACTTGAACTCAGGACCTTCGGAAGAGCAATCGGTACTCTTAACTGCTGCGCCATCTCTCCAGCTCCCATTTTCTCTTTCTATATATTCTTATATATGCATATAAACATTTTATGACTACCTGAGATTAAGTTAGTGTCCCTTTACTGCTAAATGCATGGATGTGTTTGTCCTAATAACAAGGACATTTATTGGTTTGTTTGTTTTTTTATAGTTTGTAGCTGGGTAATGATGGCTCATGCCTTTAATCCCAGCACTCAGGAGGCAGAAGCAGGTGGATTTCTGAATTTGAGGCCAGCTTGGTTTACAGAGTGAGTCTAGGATAGCCAGGGAAACCTTGTCTTAAAATCAAAAATAACTAGTAAAAAAAAGAAAAAAGATTTTGTGTGTGTAAACATAAGTGTGCCCATGGAGGCTAGAAGGGATGTCAGATCCCTTAGAGCTGGACAGGCATTTATGAACCACCTGGTGTGGGTGCTGGGATTTGAACTCTGGTCTTGTCTTAAGCTGCAAATGCTCTTAACTGCTGAACTATTTCTTCAGCCCCCAAATTGGATTCTGTAATTCTGATCATTACCTTTTGGAGGGGCAATGCTGAGGGCCTCGCACATGTTAGCCATGTGATCCCCAGAAACATTTTCTTATCTAATCACAATGATCCAGGTCAAGATTAGGATGGACAAAGCCTTGTCCTGTTCTCGTAGCTATTCTGTTCGCATCAGTAGGGCAGCTGCTGCTTTCCCCTAGTTTGAGCTCTAACCTATAAACGTATTTTGTTTATATAAATTGGAAGAGGTTCTTTCTTGATTATAGGCTTCCAGAGAACACTTCAGGTATTATATAGAACACTGCAGTTTTGTTTACCCAATAATTTCCCCACAAATAGACTCAGGTTCTACATCTTGGTAGGTGTTGTCTGAGTTGTGAGTCCTATGTCCTATCCAGGCCGTGCGTGGTATTAGTGTTGCCATATTGTAGTGATAGCTGTAATGGGTAGTTTGATTGGATTAAGAAATACCTTGGACATTAAGGCACACCTCAGGTCTTTGAGGACTT
The DNA here is from genome assembly GCA_036184795.1 of Tokudaia tokunoshimensis. Classification (NCBI taxonomy): domain Eukaryota; kingdom Metazoa; phylum Chordata; class Mammalia; order Rodentia; family Muridae; genus Tokudaia; species Tokudaia tokunoshimensis. The sequence continues at coordinate 104,469,430 of BTHU01000002.1, read as the reverse complement.
TTCTAAAGAGGATATGGGGGCATGGTTCCTTGGACTGAGTCTATACTGAATAAAAAGGAAGAGTCAGCTAAGGGTCAGCATTTCCCTCTATGTATGGTCTGCTGAGATGTGAACCAGCAACGACATCACACCCTTAGCGCCGCAGCCGTGTGAGTTCCTGCCATCAAACGGTACCTGTGGTGGATTGTTCCACAGGCTGTGAGCCAGAAGAATCCCCCTCCCTTCTTAAGTTGCTTCTTGTTAGTTATTTGATCACAATGATGGAAAATGGGTTATAATTAATGTTGAGTGATAACATTGGTTAATTGTTAATAATAAGTTGGTTAAGGTGTCTTTACTAAAATTTCCCTTTGTATCTGGCAGCTTTCCATTGTGAAAAGAAAAAACAGAAATAGAAATATCTTGAGTTGTTCAACAGTTTCAGAGGATTCAGACAATAGCCATTTGGTTTGGTCTGTGTCTGAGGCAGAGCATCATGGGGAGCAACAGTGGCAGAGCCAAGGGGGCTTCACCTCGTGGAGCCGGGTCCCCTGTGACCTGTGAGGTGTTCGGCAGCTGCCAATCCTCCATTACACCAGGCTCCCAACTGATGCCTGTGCCTCGGAATCTGTCCTTCCTTCTAGGGTTTTCCTGGTTTTTGGTGGAGAGGAAGGACTTTTCTTTCCCCCCAAGGGGATGAGTCACCTTTACCTTTCTGGGCCATGTCCTTTAGGCCCATTTCAACCTCCCTTTCTTTCCCTTTCGTGGGCATCAAGTGTGTGTTTAATGGTTGTTCCTGGGTGAGAGGCCTGAATTGTTTCAAACAGAAACTCAGATACCAAGAGCCCTAACTGTCTCTGCATGGAGTGGGGTTAATATCTGCATGAGGCAGGGCTGATCTCAATTTGGGGTTCAGTAGAATCAGTCTTGGGATCTCCCTCAGGCCTGGGGCTGTGTGGGGGGATGTGAGCTAGTTCTAACGGGAGAGGATTTAACAGGAAGGGAAGTGAACTGTGGATTTCCTCCCCGGTAGGAAGTTCTGGCTGATTCCTGCCCAGGCCAAGTGGGAGAGCTTTCCAGTTCACAACGCACCATTCCATGTTGGGATTGGTTAGTTTTCTTTCCCTCCTGACACAAAAACAGAGTAGACAGGGCCTTGGGATGGATGATGTTGGTTATTGGAAGCTTAAAAGCCCTTTGGGGTTTGACCTGAGCTCTCAAAGGGCCGGTGGCACTGAGAACTCCACATAGAACCTCTTTGTGTGCTTGTTTGTATGCATACGTGTGTGTGTGTGTGTGTGTGTGTGTGTGTGTGCGCGCGCGCGCGCGCACATATGGAGGTCAGAGGTCAGCCCTTCCATCCCATGTCCCTAAAAGCTGGGTAGTAAAACAGCCCCAGGGGGTTCCCTCCAACAACTCCAAGAACTGAGTTTTCTGAAGCATGGGGCACCGACACCCCTCCAGCGACACCCCGGAACTCCTGGCCTGTACCTCGCCCGAGCCCTGACCCTATGGCTGAACTGGAGCAGCTATTGGGCAGCGCCAGCGATTACATCCAGCTCGAAGATAAGTCAGTAAAGTCAGCTAAAATGTGGAGGTGCATGAAGGTATAGACTGAGACTCCCACAGGTACCAGGGAAGAATCTGCCGGGAAAGAGGGGCCTGGACGTGTACCTGGGTAGTGTGAAGCAGGGAGATACTTACAAATAGTGTGGTTTATGTTTTTCCTTTTCCCCCTCTCTGTTCTCTCTCCAGACAGGCTCGGAGCTCAGCCCAGTTGATGGACCTGTTCCAGGTCAGATGGACTCAGGGCCAGTGTACCATGGAGATTCAAGGCAGCTAAGCACCTCAGGGGCGCCGGTCAATGGTGCTAGAGAACCTGCCGGACCCAGTCTTCTGGGAGCTGCGGGTCCTTGGCGGGTAGACCAGAAGCCCGACTGGGACGCTGCCTCAGGCTCTACCCACACTGCTCGCCTGGAAGATGCCCACGATCTGGTGGCCTTTTCGGCCGTGGCCGAAGCCGTGTCCTCTTATGGGGCCCTCAGCACTCGACTCTATGAAACCTTCAACCGTGAGATGAGCGGTGAGGCTGGGAGCAACGGCAGGGGCCCCCGGCTTGAGAGCTGCCCTGAGGGCAGTGAAGACCTGGACGCGCTGCAGACAGCCCTGGCCCTCGCAAGGCATGGCATGAAACCACCCAACTGCAACTGCGATGGCCCAGAGTGCCCCGATTACCTCGAGTGGCTGGAGGGCAAGATCAAGTCTGTGGCCATGGAGGGAGGGCAGGGGCGGCCCAGGCTCCCAGGCACCCTGCCTCCTAGTGAGGTTAGCCACCCAGCCCCAAGCACCAGACCACTCCTTAGCTCCGAGGTCCCCCAGGCGCCTCCCCTGGAGGGCCTGCCTCTGTCTCAGAGCGCCCTGAGCATTGCCAAGGAAAAAAACATCAGCCTGCAGACAGCCATCGCCATCGAGGCCCTCACGCAGCTCTCCTCGGCCCTCCCGCAGCCTTCTCATTCCACCTCCCAGGCTTCTTGTCCACTCCCTGAGGCCTTGTCGCCTTCTGCCCCTTTCAGGTCTCCCCAGTCCTACCTCCGGCCCCCCTCGTGGCCTGTGGTTCCCCCAGAGGAACATCCATCCTTTGCTCCTGACAGCCCAGCCTTCCCTCCAACAACTCCAAGAACTGAGTTTTCTGAAGCATGGGGCACCGACACCCCTCCAGCGACACCCCGGAACTCCTGGCCTGTACCTCGCCCGAGCCCTGACCCTATGGCTGAACTGGAGCAGCTATTGGGCAGCGCCAGCGATTACATCCAGTCAGTATTCAAGCGGCCTGAGGCCCTGCCCTCCAAGCCCAAGGTCAAGGTTGAGGCCCCCTCTTCCTCCCCTGCTCCAGCACCATCTCCTGTTTCCCAGAGGGAGGCTCCCCTGCCATCTTCGGAGCCTGACACCCATCAGAAGGCCCAGACAGCGCTTCAGCAACATCTTCATCACAAGCGCAACCTCTTCTTGGAACAGGCCCATGATGCCTCCTTCCCTACTTCCACAGAGCCTCAGGCTCCTGGTTGGTGGGCCCCACCAGGCTCACCTGCCCCACGGCCTCCTGACAAACCACCCAAGGAAAAGAAAAAGAAGCCTCCTACCCCGGCTGGAGGTCCTGTGGGAGCAGAGAAAGCCACCCCTGGGATCAAGACCAGTGTCCGCAAGCCCATTCAGATCAAGAAGTCCAGGTCCAGGGACATGCAGCCCCTCTTCCTGCCTCTTAGGCAGATAATTCTGGAAGGGCTAAAACCCCAACCCTCAGAAGGACAGGCACCTCCACCTGCCCAGCTCCCTGTCCCGCCTCCTGCTTCCCAGGGTGCTGCCTCCCAGAGCTGTGCTACCCCTCTACCCCCAGAACCTTCTCTTGCGCTATTTGCACCTAGTCCCTCCGGGGACAGCCTGCTGCCCCCTACTCAGGAAATGAGATCCCCCAGCCCCATGGTAGCCCTGCAGTCAGGCTCCACTGGTGGCCCCCTTCCCCCCGCCGATGACAAGCTGGAGGAGCTCATCCGGCAATTTGAGGCTGAATTTGGGGATAGCTTTGGGCTTCCCGGCCCTCCTTCGGTGCCCATTCAAGAACCTGAAAACCAATCAACATGTCTCCCAGCTCCAGAGAGCCCTTTTGCCACCCGCTCCCCCAAGAAGATCAAGATAGAGTCTTCAGGGGCTGTGACTGTGCTCTCAACCACCTGCTTCCAGTCAGAAGAGGGAGGACAAGAGGCCACGCCCACCAAGGCAGAGAACCCACTCACACCCACCCTCAGTGGCTTCTTGGAATCACCTCTTAAATACCTAGACACACCTACTAAGAGTCTGCTGGACACACCTGCCAAGAAGGCCCAGGCTGAGTTCCCGACCTGCGACTGTGTTGGTAAGTCCTTCCGTTTGGGTGTTAGAGAAGGACATGGAATGGGCTGGCGGGCCGGGGTTTCTATGGCCCCTTCATTTGGCAGATGGTTTAGTGAATGCCTACCACTGTGCTATGTCCTGGGAAATGAGCTGACAGGCAAGTGGAGAAAACCCTGAGGGCAACTGGTACCAATGTAACTGAAGCCCTCCTCAGGGAGGCTGTCTTCCTTTCTTTCCTGTTGCTGCCATAAAATACTCAGCTAAAAGCAATTTAAAGGGAAACAGGTTTTATCTTGGCTCACAGTTTAAGGGTGCAATCTGTCATGGCAGGGAAGTCAAAAAAGAGAAGGGAGTTTGAAGCAGTTGTTCACGTGGGAAGCAACAGTCCGGAAGCAGATGGATGCGTGCCGCTGCCCTGCTCCCTCTAGCATAATCAGAACGTCCCAGAGAATGGTGCCACCCACCATGTGCCGCCCTTCTTCCTCCGTTAATAGAATCAAGGTTACACTCCCTCCCTGCCCCATAAGGTCCATCTCCCAGGTCATTCTAGATTCTGGAAAACTGACATCAAGCGGCCTTCCTGCAGGAGGTGGTGCCTTACACTGCAACTGCAGGACGATCAGCTAGAAAGGAGCTGCTGTTCTAGCAGTTAGGAGTGCCTCGGGCTGAAAGTAGAATTTGTTTGGGGTCTTTTTTGGCCTAGCCAAGAGCACAGTAGGATGAGGTGGCTTGAAGTGGTTGGACAGGAGTCAGATCAGTCAGGGACCTGGTGGCCAATGTTGGGAGTTAGACTCGATCCTGGGAGGAATAGTGGGTTCCTGAGGGTTTGAAAGCAACTGGTGTCTATATTATCTTATGCATGTTCAAAGCTTGTGTTTATGGTGGAAGGAGAGACTACCCAGGAAGTATAAGGAAAACGCCATGAGCTATGCAGTAAAGTGTGTGCCGGAGAGGGAGGTGGAGGAGTGGGGATGGCAGTCTGGAAGAGGTCTCGGGCCTTGGCCGTGACACTGTACTTACTCAGGGTGGGTATGGAGGGGATGTACACTCTGGCTGTGTAGGCCCGAGTTTGCAGAGGCTGTGCAGCTGGAGTACCGCGTGCACGGGTTCTGGCATGGTTAGATCTGGGCTGTATGTGTCCCTGTGTCAGACAAAAGAGCCCATCGGTTTCTAGGCCACCACCATGGATTGACAATCTCCAAGGAGGTCCTTGGTGTGGTGGCAGCCCTGGATCTGCTGTAGTTTCTATGTCTTGATGCTTAAGAGAGGCCTAGGATCGGCACATGCATTTCAGGTATTGACAAAACACACAAATGTGCTCATGATGAGTCTTTGTGTGGCATACAAAGGCTGTCTTCCTGCTTTGTCTGTCTTCCTGATTTACTATTTATAAGGTCCTTGTCCCAGCTAGTGAGGAGGGCCTGGACTTTCATTTTCTCCAATTACCCCACACTCCAGGGTACAAGACTAGAAAGGAGGCCATGATAGGATTCGCCTTGGGGAACAAAGAGTTGTGCCCTGGGTTTTTCAGAAGTGAATAAATGCCAATCAATAACTCTGTTCTTGTTAAGTCTGACTATAAGGTATGGCCGTGAAGACCCCCTCATCCCATGTTCAGATCACAAGAATTCCTCCCCTTGCCCTGTGTGTCTGTGTCTGCCTCACTTGCTTGAATGTAGTGCTCCGATCTTCTCTACCTAGTACTTAGGACTTAGTTGATCCTTAATAAATGTGTTACGTGTTAAATCTCATGACTGTGAGGGTCGGTCAAGGCCATTTTAGAATTTGAATTCCAGGTCCATCGCTCACTACCTGGAAATACTTGGACCCTTCTCTAACCTTTAAGTTCACTCTTAGAGGGTGGTGACCCAGAGTAGGAAGCTGCTGAGAGCAACTATTTATTCATGAAACTCTGCTCAGCTCCAGACAGCAGATCGAGTGCTTCTACCTAGTTTAATCCATAGTACAGTTACATGATGGGAGGGCTGTAGCTGGCTCCATTTTTAATGTGAGGGAACAAAAGTCTGGTTAAAAACTTTTCCAAGGGGCTGGAGAGATGGCTCAGCGGGTAAGATCACCGACTGCTCTTCCGAAGATCATGAGTTCAAATCCCAGCACCCACATGGTGGCTCACAACCATCGGTAAAGAGATCTGACGCCCTCTTCTGGTGTCTGAAGACAGCTATAGTGTACTTACATATAATAAATAAATAAATCTTTAAAAAAAAAAACAACAACTTTTCCAAGGTCACAGAATGGTAGAACTTGAGATTTGAACTTAAGCACCTGGGCTCTTAGTTCACCATGACATTCTCTTATTTTTCTTTTAACTTTTTGTTGAATGTGTGGTACAGAGGAAGCCAGAAGACAGTCTAGTGTAGTTGGTCTTCTCCTTTGTTAAGTGGGTTTCAGGGGTCAGATTCAGGGCTTTAGGCTTGCACTGCAGACATTACCACTGAGCTAGTTAACTGAAATGCAGGCCCTAACTACAACAGACAGCAAGATGAAGGGGTTTGCTCTCAGCTTCTGGAGGGGTCCTGGCTCCCACTGTAAAAGGACATCCAGTATTATGTTAAAGCATCTAGTGCCCTGTGTCCAGAATGGTTCTTTTCAGCTGTTCAGGGTAGACTCTTTGAATCGGTCTCAGAAGGTTTTCCAACAAGAGCTGAGACCCCTGACAGATGGGGACTATCCCATGTTCCAAAACTTTATCCCTTGCCCTTAGTAGGTGGATTTTTACAAGTTTATGTAAGTAGTTTGGGATTGGAGAGATGGCTCAGCAGTTAAGAGCACCAACTGCTCTTCTGAAGGTCAGCAACCACATGGTGGTTCACAACCATCCGTAAAAAGATCTGACACCCTCTTCTGGAGTATCTGAAGACAGCTGCAGTGTACTCACATATAATTAAATAAACAAACAAATAAATAAATCTAATACACACGTACTGTGTGTGTGTGTGTGTAGTTTGCAGGGATGTAAGGTGAGACTTGGCAAATCCATTAAATATTCATAATATATGCATAGGAAAGAGCATTTGCTTCTCTTGCAGAGGAGTTAGGTTTGGTTACTAGCACCCACATGACAGAGGTTCACACCATCTCTGTTACTCCAGTTCTAGAGGAACTGACTCCCTCTTTTAGCCTCTGTGGTTACTAGGCACACACATGGCACATACATAGATTCAGGCAAACACATATACACAACATTTTTTTTTAAAAAAGTATCTCCTATAACAAAGCACAAGAAACTTAAATACCACGAGTATTACCCATACCTGAGAATTACAGAGCAGGTATGGGGCACACCTGTAATTCCAGCACCTGGGAGACTAAGGTAGAATCGTGAGTTTGAGTCCAACCTGGGCTACATAAGAGGTTATAAGCTAGTTAGTGCTACAGAGAAAGACTCTGTCTTTAAAAAAGTAAAAACTATTATGGTTTTCTTGGGTGTTTGAATGAGGTACATCCAAGTTTGTTCTCTAAATCTTGAATACTAAAATTAAAGGTAGACAAGAAATTTCAAAATGGATCTAGACAGTATGGAAAGCATTGATCATTACTGATTGATTGAGATGTGATCATTACTGTTGGGTAGGTGGGTGTTTAAATATTTCTAATATTTTGAAGTTTTCATTGGAAATACCCTGTTTGCCCTTAACCCTCCTGTGTAAATTGGCAGAGATGGGTAGGGCAGTGGGCTGTGGGGCACTGCTATGTCCCCGTGGTATCCGTGCTCAGTAATGGAGAAATGCCCAGATTGAACCAGATGACATTTTAGTGGAAAAAGCATCCTTTAAGACCCAGTCATCATTTTTTAAACAAGGAAGCAATCTGTGTTAGCTTTTAATCGTTGTCTTAATATGGGGGGGGGGGGGCAGCCAACCGGAAGCCATGGAGACTAGCACAGAGCCCAGGCAGGACAGTTAGGTGTGGGGGTCAGGGAAAGACAGTGCAGATTTCATAGTGCATTTTAAGCCTGTCATCCTACCTAAAGAAATGGCTACAAGAAAAACATCTCCTTTGCCTGGAGCAGGGTGGAAGTCGAGGGGGATGGAATGAGATTGTGTAGCAGATGTGGCTGGTTGCAGTGTCTACTGGGTAACATCAGTAAGGACAGTCCTGAATGGAGAAGAACACTAATTTGCCTTGGTTTGTAATTATGTAGAGTCTATTTCCTGCAGTTCTCATTTTGTGAAAATTTGTCCCCTTCCCTTGCATTCATTTTGATATGATATTCTTAATTTTTTATAAACAATAGTGTTTGGATACAAGTGGAGACTGGTCCTAAGTTAGGAGGGCACCTAACCTCCTGGCAGAGGTGAAGTCTGAGCTTTAGAGGATCATAGGAGGCAAACAGGGATACATTTGTTAAGTAAATGCCAAGAAGGGCTGTGAGTATCGGGGAAGTGAAAGGGTATGCAAAACCACCAGAGAGGTGAAGAGAGGAGAGCATGCTCTGGTGTGGCTGGTATGTTAACTGGGAGTGGCCGAGAGCAGTTTCAGGGAAAGGAGGGGGTGATACTAAAAGCAGAGAAACCAGTTTACAAGCTCAAGCACATAGTTGTGGGTGCCTGGGTTAAGAGTGAATGCCAAGGGCCAGACCTGATGGTGCGCACTTTTTTCCCAGCACTTGGGAGGCAGAGGCAGGTGGATCTCTAAGGTCAAGGCCAGCCTAGTCAACATAGCAAGTTCCAGGACAGCCAGGACTCTGTAAAGAAACCTTGTCTCAAAAAAAAAAAAAAAATAGAAAGCAAAAAAGTTTAGAAGAAAAAAAAAAGATGATTGATGGGTAGGAAGGAGGGGGAAAGACAGAACTTAAGCAGCGGCCAGGTGGGAAGGAATGGAGGAGGAAGAACAGTTGACGGGACTCCTGGGATTTCAGGTTGAGAACTGGGCGTGGGGTAGAGAGCTACAGGCCAGCCTTGCAGATGTGTGGGAGAGACCCAAGTCTGAATCCATGAACTGGAGACGTAGCTGCAATTGATGATGACTGTGGTTGTGGACATTTCCAGGTGAACGTGTAGACCCGCAAGAAGCCTGAGAGTGGAGAAGACCAGGGTTGAGGGCAGAGGGAGGTCATGTGGGAAGGCATGGAAGAGGAGAAGGCAAGTTAGAGCCCCTGGGAAGCTGTGAGCATCTGTACCGAGTTAGTCAGCGTTCAGTGCTGGAGCTTCCCTGGCTGGGACCTGTACTTACCTTCACAGTTAAACCCTGTATTTCCTGATAACAGGGTTGTCTCTTGTAGTTCTGAAGCATCCTAGGTTGGCAGGTACTCTACATATTTTTAGGCTAACTGGTCAACCTTATTCCACCTCTGTATTTCATCTTATCAGAGATGTGTGATCAGCATAAGTATTAACCTCTTCACTTTCCATCTTTGTGGTCGACTAATGGGCCTGTTATATAAAGGTACTTAGATCCATCGCCAGTAATACAAATACAGGCTGCAGCAGGTCACCTGATCATGTTTAAGAATTTCACCCAGTAATCCTGATCCAAGGCAGATCCTGCCCACTACTGTGGACTTGCAGCTCTCAGGAAGTGTCATGCTAGCGGATCTTATTGGCTGTATACTCAAGCTGCCCATAACATTGCATTAAAAAATGAAGGCCTTACAGAGGATTTCTAGGACAGAGGTAACAGTGCAGATAAAACCTGATGTGCTCTGGGCGTTGGCTGTGCATGGCCTCTGTGTACCAGTGTCACGAGAGCAGTCCCCGTGTGCATTCTGATTTTAGCTTCCCCACTGGGAAGGTGCAGGCTCTAATGTCTGTTACAGTTATATTTGTGAGTATGCTCATGTGCCCCAGTGTACATGTAGAGGTCAGAGGACAACTTATGGTACTTGCTTCTCTGTACCTTGTGGGTCTTGGATCGAACCCCTGTTGTCAGGTTTCAGCAAGCTCTTCGATTGCTTTCCGTAGTGTGTGTATAGAGAGGGAGGGGAAGAGGTGAAGTCATCCAGAAACTGAGGGTCCCTCTTTCATTATGAATAGTTTCATTTGCCTGTTGCTACTGATAGAAAAATACATTTTATTTCGACCCCTGGCTGGGTGGGAGTAGAACAGAGCCTTCCTTCTGTCATTAGAGTATTAGATGAAGTGTATAGGGTTAAGGAAAATACCTGAGTCATGTAGGAGGCAATCTCTGAAAAACAGTATGTTGTTCTCCTCAGCTCTCCCCAGAGGAACTCTTATATATTTCAGAAAGAAAGAGAAGAAGCCTCACTTCTTACTGTTTCACTGTCTAATGTGAGGTGAGAAAGCAGATTTTTCTTTAAGAATTATCTCTCTTTAATGGAGAAGAAAGAAATATCACATGGGATGGAAAGGGAAAAACATGACCTAATATCCAGATAGCAAAATAATCCTTTTCTGAAACCTGATGAGAGGAGCCCAAAGGAATTCAATAGGAGGAGAAAGTTTCCTCACCTGAACACAGGGCTAGCCTTGATCTTAAGCCACGGGCTAGCCTTGACCTTAAGCCACGAGTGCCAGGCCTTGTTTGCCAGCATAGCAGCATGCTCTAAGAGCAGCAGTAGGGACACAGCACTGGGCGTTGGGGAAACAATCCTGGGGCCTTGGGAACCCCACAACTTAGAAACTGGAGACCACCTGTGGAGAAAGCGTGTGTGGGCAAAGTGGGGAGCTCACTTGAAGGACTTTACGCCCCAGCATTTGGTAGAGTAAGCTCTCAGCTCTAGTTGGCTGGCAACAAGAGAAACCAAACACCAGGAACCAGCTCTGTAGGTGAGACCCAGCGGTGTCAGACTGAGGTATTTGTGTAGAGAGTAATATTCACTGAAACTCCAGACAAAAGTCCACCCAATGTGAGGCTTTTAAAAACTGGATGAAATCACAAAGTACCCAGAGTCTGTCCCTACCAGCCAGAGCTTCCAACCTCAACACACAAAGGTAGAGAATTGGAGACATTAGTCCGTCAAACATATACCTGGAGGTGAGACTCCTGCGCCGCTTCTGTCCCCTCTGAGCTGTCCCGCTGAGCTGTCTTCTCCCGCTTAGTTATCTAGGGGAAGATATTTGAGCAGTGGCTAAGTAAACAAGGGTAATATTCCGTTTCAGGCAAATGAGCCTAGAACTGTGGTTTTAATAAGAAAGAGGGCTACTTTGTCCCTCTCTTGATTTGAAGATATTTTAGGTTGTCGGAGCATATATAATACAGCTGACGACCATAGATGCTGCTAAGCCCCAGCCACACAGTACAGCTTACAACAAAGAAGTATTCACTCCACAGTCCCCATTACAAAACGGTTTAGAAGATGCAAGTGAGATGCCTCGGGCCTAAGATTACTTAACATTGAGGCCAGTGACATCGGCCTATAATCCTAACTACTCTGGTGCTTGAGGTAGGAAGAGCAAAAGTTCAAGATCTGATTAGAGGGCGATCAAGACCAGCCCACACAATTTTGCAAGACCCATCTCAGAATAAAAAGTAAAAACAGGTGTGCAGGGACCACAAACCCAAATTGGGAGATACGAAATAGTACCTGTGGTCTCATAGAGGCATTTTCTAAAACGGGAGTCTCGCTAGACTGTAAGAATGCAGGCAGATTACTGTAAGAACACAGGGCAGATCGTTGGTCTCGGGCCTTTAATCCCAGCACTCAGGAGGCAGAGACAGGCAGACCTCTGAATTTCTTCCTAGGGATCAGGGTAGTCAGAATGGGTTTAATGATGTAAACTGATACCAGCTCAACTTTACATCCCTCCCAGCAAGTAGTGCCAGTCTTTGCCACTGTGGTATGTGACAGACTCTCACTGCCTTTATGCACACATCTTTAGTGGCCAGTGAAGTTGAGCGCTTTTCCATATGCCTGCTTTGGTAAAGGGCCCGTGTGAGCCAATTGACCTATTTCTCTCACTGATTAGTAAAGGTTTTATATTGGATCTATCTACTGCAGCTCTCTGAGTGTTGAGATCCTCCTGAGTGACTTAGATCAATTGTTAAACCACCATTTACGCATGTAAAGGACTCATTAAGACATGTCCAACATGCAGGAAGGCCCACTTTCAGGGACTGCGCAAAAAAAAACTGTAGACAGGGAAGTCATGCTGGGGAGGGACTAGCAGTAAATGCTAAATGCACTCCGATGTATAGACTAGGTGATGGCTCTTGTAAACAAAAGCTTGTAATCCAGCACCTGGGAGGTAGAAGCAGAAATGTAAGTTCAAGGTCATCCTTGACTACAGATGAAGACTGAGGACAGTTTAGTCTACACAAAACTCTGCCTCAGAGAACAGAATGTCAAAATAAATAAAATACAAAAAGTACTCGTATTTGAAATGAATTTATTAGGCATGTTTAGTGAATTTATTAGGTATGTTTTTTTCTCCCTTTCTTCCCCTTTTCTTTCTTCCTCACTTCCTGGCAGGGTCTAACATATCTCTGGCTAGCCTGGAATTCACTATATAGACCAGGCTGGCCTGGAATTTAGGGACCTGCCTGCCTCTGCTTCCTGAATGCTGGGGTCAAAGGCGTGCGCTACCACTGCCTGCTTACATTAAACATCTTCAAGTGCAGAGCGGGAAGCATATTCACAAGAACACCGTCAAAAAGCAAATGGCAAAGGAGATGGAAGAAGTGCCAGAGGCACTAATTCCCCCTCCCTGACTGTCCCAGTACTGTTAGCAAAACCATAATAGAGATGGTCCAAGTTAGAGTTGATGCGGTGGAGGAATCCACAACTCTATGGCAAAAATAGGAAATATAAAATTGAGAATGGACATAGAAAACCAAATATGTTAGAAATAGGCTCAACTCCCCTAATGATTTTCAGGTTCATAGTGTTAGCACCAAGAAGACTGTTGCCTTAGCCTGCTGTGGGAAGCACCACGAGTTGATTGCTCATTCAGGATACATATAGTACAGGTGGCATGTCTCAGCCTTGTAGAGTGGTGTCTCCTCCCTGGCCCAGAGGCACAGCATTACCTGCAGAGAGCTCCAGCTGCAGCTCTTGCAAGGTACTGTAATCCTGGCTGCAGAATTACTGTGTAATTCTGCAGGTGGCGCTTGGCAGGGCAGGTTAAATCTGAGTGTCCTGTCAAAAAGATCAGGGCTAGCTTGTTACATCCGCACTCGGGGTGGGTTACCTGTTTCTGGATACTTGTGTTTCCTGCGGACTGAAAGTTAGATTTAAATATTTGTTTAGCCTATAATGAAACTCCCCCACTGCCCCCCCCCCCAAGGGTTTCTAATTGTTCCCTCTGTTAGTGATGCCATGGTAACAACCAGGTTAAGGCGGTGAGATCGGATATTGCTATCGTAGAGTTACTTTGTCCATTTTGCATCCAACAGTCATCCTTGGGATTGCCAGATCCACCCTTGGATTACTTTTTCATTGTGATGACAGACCCATGATTTTGTCACTATCTCAATCTTTCTCGTGTTTAATTCCTGACATTTTTCCGAATGTAAGCAGGTTTAGAAAGCATTCTCTCTAGGTGAAATAGTCCAGCCACAGAATAGCGTATACTGCATGATTCCATTTAGGTAAGATATCTAACATAGTCAGACTTGCAACTTCCCACTTTATACACCCTTGACCCTCTGACAGACAGCACTCTGTTCAATGTGCTATGGTTCAGTATTGAACCAAGAAATTACTCTGTGCAGTTCAGAGGACCTGCATTTATATCCCAGCACCCATGTTGGATGACACAACTGCCTGTGACTATAGCTCCAGGGGCCCTCCTTGAGTACTTGCACTCATATCCCCCCTGCCACCCCCCACAGACACACAATCATTTCTCAGAGACATCTGATATTTAGCAGCACACAGTGGACACAGTGTGCATGACTGTGAAAGGTGGTTGTCTTTTTATTTAGCTCACATTGGTGTTTATGTATATACTGGTGGATGGGTTTATTTAAACAAGTCTAAAAGCTTTTTCAACAAGCTTGATTTCAATGATACAAAGGTGTTCCCAGGGTTTACGAAGCAGCTTCCCCTTTTTAAGGTACAGGCAGACATGGTACAAGGAAACGGCTTTTCTGTGGTTGTCAGGAGAGGTCTCTGCATTCCTGGGTCATTGTTTCATCAGGAGAGTGTTCTCTTCCAATGTTTATATTTAATGTGTGTTTACTACAATTACCTTCTTTTCATTCAACTTCTCCCAAGTTTGACTGGTTGGAAACTCCTTCCTTCTGGCCAGCTCCAATGCCCCTTGGACATGTTCCACCAGGACCCACCCCCAGGCATGCTATTTATACTTCTTTGCTTTTTATATAAGATGTTGGGAGATGTTACATGTTGTACTTTTTTGGCCTTAGATCTTGAATTGAGCCTTTCTCTGAGCCTGCCTGGTCTTTTGGTGCAGTTAAGAGCACTTACTCTTTAAAGTCAGAATAAAGAGCAGGGAGTGCTCACAGCTCCCAGAAGGTTGAGACTTTTCTGCTGTTTTGGTGAATAGATACTAAGTTCACAGTAATTTCCAGTCTGGCTCTTGAATGCCCTTCAAGAGCCTATGTGTTGAAGGCTGGGTTCCTAACCTGTGGCACTACTGGGAGAAAGTGGGGCCACTAGGAGGTGGGCCCTAATGGAAGGAGCTTATGACTGGTATTATGCACTTGGGTGACAAAACTTTTCCTAGGGAGATGTAACACACTTGTCTACTCAACCCAGATAGGGATCTCAAGAAAACCAAAGTCTATCTTAGTGAAGCAATGATTTTTATTGGAGTTACTTACAGGAGTATGGGTAAAGGGTTGCAGGAACAGAAATATACTGACATCTGCATCCAAGGCCCACTCCAACATGGTGACAGCTCACCAAAGCTGGGAAACCACACAGCCTGCAGGCAGCAGCCCCACAAGTTGGAGAGTGTCCTTTCCGAGCGACTCTTGTCTAAACCTCATCCAGGCATCTTGACTGGTCTCCTTCTTCCAGGCAGAAGACTGGTCTCAGTCTTCCTTGTGCCTCAGCTCTAACTCTTATTGCTTATTCTGGCCTGGATGAACCTAGTGAATCTTCTCAATTTCAGGGACTTCCTGAAGCTCTTTTGAGTTGCTTACCTTCCTACTTAGCATCCCTGCAGGATGCATCTCCTTCCTCCTTTCTGCTTCCCAGCTGCCATAAGGAGAACGAGGCCCCTACGCCCTGCATTCCTACTGTGATTATTTGTGCTACCACAGGCCCAAACATCATGGGCTAAAAACTTTTGACACAAAGAGCTAGAGCAAACCATTTCTCATTGTAAGTTCATTATCTCATGGTGTTGAAAGGCCAAGCAACACATTAAGCATTTGCAATTCAAATTAAGTATAGGGTTGTTACAAAACTTTGATATTTATAGTTGTATCTCTTAATACTACTAATGTTAATACCTAACTCAGGAACCTGTAGAAGAGTCATATATACTGATGGATGACTATGTAAAGCAAAAATTGAACCAGTGAAGTGGCTCAGCTTTTGTGCGAGTCTGTCAACCGAAGCTTGACCCCCAGAACCCATGTAAAGGCAGAGAGAGGTCAGACTCCAAAGTTATCCTCCACCTCAACCCATGTGTTAATGGCACATACATGTGCATCAAAATAAAATTTTAAAGCAAAAGCTGTAAAATGAGATATTTACAGAACAAGAAATGGGCACTATTGGGGTTTATGTGTATACACACACGCTTCATAATTAAGCATACGTGCCGGGTCAGATTCTTTTCACAGAACGTTTTCAAAGAATGTTTACCTCCACATGAAAACATACTCAGGAAGGGGAGCACACTTAAAAGAAATGGTGGTTTTAAGACACACCTGGGCAATGTTGTCAACTGCTTCAAGCAGCTTTGGTTTTTCTTGGCAATTGGGGTGTCTTCCCTGTGTTCCAAAGCAGAGAAGCCTGCCCAGCCGGTTTCTAAATTGGCTTGGTTTGGGACAGAATTGTCAGGACTAACTTTTTAGCTGCACCTTGAATGTCTCCTTTCTCTTCCACAAACTGAGTTGAAGTTTTCTGATTTGTGGCAAAAGATAGCCACCAAAGCTACCCTGGTGTTCAGTTGCCTTGCAAGACCCTGCTCATTACTTTGAATTTTCTCTACATAGCAGAAGCTGGAGCAAAGCCCAGAAGTTCTGGCATAATCTCACATTGTGTTTTCTGTGTGCCGTGATGTAGCTGTCTACTAGCACCTATGAAGAACGGTCAGACCACTGACTCCCACCCCCACGTTGTCAAGGCTGCTCTCTCCCGGCCTCCCCCATGCACTCTGTCATCTTCTGTTTTTGTATGGTTCAAAATAGGGTATATTTGGAGTAAGTCATTTTTTTAACTGGTTGAAACCATTCATAAAATGCTGAGACCTTGGCATCTGATAGCTCACCTAATCCTCTACTGTTCTGTAATGTATAACTATCATTTAATTGCTCTGAGACTTATGAGGTTGTGTAACTCGCTCAAAGCCTCACAGTTGTTGACAGAGCCTGAACAATAGCAGTCTATTGAGTTCATGTTGTGCACCAAACACTGGGCTGAGCCTTTTATTTTACACACAGAGGCATGAGGATTAGAGGTTGGGAACATAACCACCATCGTTGCCCAGGTTCCTGTCCACAAGGTCCATATTTGTTCTATGTACCAGTGACAGTTACATAATAAAATGGATCCTCTTCCTGAGAACCTGATGTGTACAGGGTGATCTGGGAAAGCCCAGGAAGGCCTTACCAGACACATAGCCAGCTGAGGTGATGGCTTGGTGGGTAAAGTGCTTGCTGTGTAAGCGTAAGGGCCCACATTTTGAGGTCCCCAGGACCCACGTGAAAATCTAAAGCCCCAGTGCTGGGGCGAGGAGAAAGGTGATCCAGGAACTCATTGGCCAGCCAGTCTAGCCAAAATGGCGAGCTCCATGCTCAGTGAGATTTTGACTCAAAAGACTGAGGACTGCATGGTGTTGGCAGATGCCTTTAATCCCAGCACTTGGGAGGCAGAAGCAGGCTAGACCTGAGTTGGAGACTAACCTGTTCTAGAGTTCCAGGGCAACCAAGGCTACACAGAGAAACCCTGTCTCAAAAACAAACAAAAAATTTGGACTGGAATTTGGGTCTCCAGAACCCACACAAACGCCAGATTGGGCATGGCAGTCTCCCTGAAATTCTAATGCTCTGAAGGGTGACCAGGGATCCTGGAGCAAAGCCAGATTGGCCAAGTGTGGGTTCAAATTCAAGATTTTTGGTAATGAATAAAGTAGAGGTAGATCAAGAAAGATGCTATTGTCCACCTCAGGCTCTTGCACACATATACATGTATGTGCTCATGTGTGAGCATGCACATAAGACACCCACTATTGGTGCTTGGCTTCCACACATGAGCATGCAGGTGAGTGAGTGCACTCCCATGTATGCATGTAATACATATTAAAGAGAAAGGAAGGAAGGTACTATGCTCATGAGAAGACACTTAAGGACTCGAGGGGCCTGTGCAGTTGTTTGGCAGGAGGCTGTGGTAGCAGTGTAAGGTTGAGTAGGGACTGTGCTGGGACAGTATGGTGTGGAGATGCTGTTGAAATCATGGACAGCATGTTGAAATCATGTTCTATCTTCTGTGTAAAGTCCTCAGCAGGAAAGAGCCATGAGCAGATGTCTGTTTGGAGAACGTGACTGGTGCTATGGAAAGGATGCCTTAGGATATGGGAGACATGGTTTGAGGAGAGACAACTGTTCTCCTGATCTAGGCCAGAGAGCAGTCGGAAGCATCTGCTAAGCTGTATGCAAACATAGCTAACAGCTCTTTAAAACAAGGGGATGAGACTGAACTCAGCTTAAGCCTGCTATAACTGTGTTACTAGCATTGGTAATGACCCATGAATACCTTTATGTTTATGCATTTACAGATGTGTATATTTATGTATAATATTGAAAATATGTGCCCCCCCAAAATGCCTGGAAGTAATTTTCTGTACATAAGTCTAATTCCAGATGCTTATCTCAGATCATAGGGTTCAGTAATGTCCAGTCCTTCGTGGTGGGACTGTAGGCTACCTCTGATAATTTCCCATTATGAATAATACCATGAACATGTGTGTCCCATCCCCCCATTCCCATATATTTTCTCACCTTAACCCCTGACCTTCTGTTGAGACAACCCTGTGTAGCCCAGGATGGCCTAGAACTTGCCATAGCTGGCCTCAAACTCACAAAACACTTTTCTCATCCTCTTGACTGCTGAGATTACAAAGGCATGCAGTCACACCTGCCTTGTGCTTACATGCAAATATAACCATATTCCTAAACATAAATTCTTTAAAATTCTAAAGCTGCTGGGTCAGACCAATGCGCCATGACACTTTAGCATGGGTGCTGCTGGGTCAGACCAATGCGCCATGACACTTTAGCATGGGTGCTGCTGGGTCAGACCAATGCGCCATGACACTTTAGCATGGGTGCTGCTGGGTCAGACCAATGCGCCATGACACTTTAGCATGGGTGCTGCTGGGTCAGACCAATGCGCCATGACACTTTAGCATGGGTGCTGCTGGGTCAGACCAATGCGCCATGACACTTTAGCATGGGTGCTGCTGGGTCAGACCAATGCGCCATGACACTTTAGCATGGGTGCTGCTGGGTCAGACCAATGCGCCATGACACTTTAGCATGGGTGCTGCTGGGTCAGACCAATGCGCCATGACACTTTAGCATGGGTGCTGCTGGGTCAGACCAATGCGCCATGACACTTTAGCATGGGTGCTGCTGGGTCAGACCAATGCGCCATGACACTTTAGCATGGGTGCTGCTGGGTCAGACCAATGCGCCATGACACTTTAGCATGGGTGCTGCTGGGTCAGACCAATGCGCCATGACACTTTAGCATGGGTGCTGCTGGGTCAGACCAATGCGCCATGACACTTTAGCATGGGTGCTGCTGGGTCAGACCAGTGCGCCATGACACTTTAGCATGGGTGCTGCTGGGTCAGACCAATGCGCCATGACACTTTAGCATGGGTGCTGCTGGGTCAGACCAATGCGCCATGACACTTTAGCATGGGTGCTGCTGGGTCAGACCAATGCGCCATGACACTTTAGCATGGGTGCTGCTGGGTCAGACCAATGCGCCATGACACTTTAGCATGGGTGCTGCTGGGTCAGACCAATGCGCCATGACACTTTAGCATGGGTGCTGCTGGGTCAGACCAATGCGCCATGACACTTTAGCATGGGTGCTGCTGGGTCAGACCAATGCGCCATGACACTTTAGCATGGGTGCTGCTGGGTCAGACCAATGCGCCATGACACTTTAGCATGGGTGCTGCTGGGTCAGACCAATGCGCCATGACACTTTAGCATGGGTGCTGCTGGGTCAGACCAATGCGCCATGACACTTTAGCATGGGTGCTGCTGGGTCAGACCAGTGCGCCATGACACTTTAGCATGGGTGCTGCTGGGTCAGACCAGTGCGCCATGACACTTTAGCATGGGTGCTGCTGGGTCAGACCAGTGCGCCATGACACTTTAGCATGGGTGCTGCTGGGTCAGACCAGTGCGCCATGACACTTTAGCATGGGTGCTGCTGGGTCAGACCAGTGCGCCATGACACTTTAGCATGGGTGCTGCTGGGTCAGACCAATGCGCCATGACACTTTAGCATGGGTGCTGCTGGGTCAGACCAGTGCGCCATGACACTTTAGCATGGGTGCTGCTGGGTCAGACCAATGCGCCATGACACTTTAGCATGGGTGCTGCTGGGTCAGACCAGTGCGCCATGACACTTTAGCATGGGTGCTGCTGGGTCAGACCAATGCGCCATGACACTTTAGCATGGGTGCTGCTGGGTCAGACCAGTGCGCCATGACACTTTAGCATGGGTTGCACTGTTCTCTGCCCTGCTTGTATTCATGCGCCTTCTCCAGTAGACTGTCCGAGCTGACAAAGGGTGGCCCTGGAAAAGAGATGTTACACATGTTCAAGCTACTTGTAATTCTCGGAGAATCATTCCCCCCACCCCCTTTGGTTACTGCCCTTGGGGAGCTGCAGTCGGGCTTGATAATTATGTTCTAGATATTTCTCCCTGTGTGATGTTTGTCTCTAGCTTTTAATGTGATTTCTGTAAGGTTTCCTTTGCTTAAATTTATCAGGGTCTACTGGATTTTATGTCATGGTTTGAGATATTCCCTACTCCATGATTATGTGAATAATCTTGGTTGTTTTTTTCAGACATTTGTATAATTTAAGTTTATTTGTAGGGTGTGTGTGTGTGTGTGTATGTGTGTGTTTGTGTTTGTGTGAGTGGGGAGGTGCCCTCAGAGGAGCTGGAGTTACGGGCAGTTGTATACTACCTTGCAAGGGTGCTGGTCCTCTGGAAGAGCAGCAAGTGCTCTTAAGTGCTGGGCTGTCTTTTACTCTTAATTTTATAAGGGGAGTTGAGGGGGTGACTTTAAATTTCTAACTGTGAATCAAATAATTCTACCTGGTTGTTCCAAAATCAAGCATTGAAAAGTTCATCCCTTCCTGGTGTGAAATGCCATGAGGGTAGAGTGTGTGGGTCAATTGTCTGAATAGCAGGGGCATCTGCTTTTTAAAAGGGAGTAACCGTGTATCGTGTCGTGTATTACCATAAAACAGAGCATAATCTTCTATACAAAATGAGTATGGACTTTTTCTATTTTTTATATTATACATGCATGAGAGCTTGCCTACCTATGTCTGTATACCACATGCATGTTTGGTGCCTTTGGAGGCCAGAAGAGAACATGAGATATCCTGGAACCAGAGCTAGATGATTATAAGCTACCATGTGTATGTTGGGAACTGAACCCAGGTCTTCAGTAAAAGCAGCAAGTGCTTTTAACTGCTGAGACACCTCTCCAGCCCCCTAGAATCTTAAAACATTTTTTCACATTATACACACACATTCTCTCTCTCTCTCTCTCTCTCTCTCTCTCTCTCTCTCTCTCTCTCTCTCTCTCTCTCTCTCTCTCATTATGAAATTGGGAGTTTTTGACTCACAGGACAGCTTGCAAAGCCTTCATTTACAGTTCCATGACAATTATAAAATGAATGCCCGCATCACCACTATATACTTCAAGACACAGGCTTCCCTGCCCCTCCTTTCCTTTCTTGCCTCTCAACCCCCGGAAGCCATTGTCTTGACTTGAGTAACAATACCATCCTTGCTTTCCTTTTGAGAATGGCATTTTTCTGAAGGTCAGAATTCATTGTCAGGGTGTCCTGTGTCTTTTTGCCACCTCTGTGTGGATTTCTAAGCAGCATGGCTTAGTCAAGCCTACCTTTGAATGTTTAAGTGGAGTCTAGCTTTGCAGGTTCAGTCCTGGGCTCCAGTCCCTCACTGTGGTCTTGTGGTGGGAGGCTATAGTACTGCTAGGTGCATCCCAGTCTGGATGCATCCCAGCTGTGAGTACTACATTTTATTTATCTATTCCACCACTGCTGGATTATGAGTATGTGTTGGTCAGCGTGTGCTGTCATAACATAAATAACCACACACTGGACATTCTCACAGTTCAGCAGCTGACAATATGTTCAAAGATCCTGTAACTGGTAGGGGCTCCCTTTCTAGCTGGGATGTAGGCTCTTCCCTGATGTGTCTTCACTTGGTCCACAGCATCGGCAAGGAGAACTAAGGTTCCTGTCTCTGTGGTGTGTAGATGTGTGTGTGCTTGCTTGTGTGTAGGGGCCTGACATCCATATCTGATAACTTCTTGGTCGTCTCTATTTTAAGACAAGGACTTTCAGTGAACCTGGAGCTCATCGGTTTAGCTAGGCTTGGGTGGTTAATGAGCTCAAAGGATCCACCAATTTTTCTGTGCATGCGCGCGTACGCACACACACACTGCCCCACCTCCCTAGTGTGTTTATAGACACAAGTTGCCACGCCCAACCTTTTCATGGCTGCTGGGGATCTGAGTTCATGACTCGTGTTTGCACTGCAAGCACTTTACCCACTGAGCCATCTTCCCAGACCCTGTGTCTCTTGTAAGTATTGTGCAGCTTGAGAGGAGGAGGGAGGGAGAGAGAGAATGAGAACACAAGAATATACATGTGTGGAGATACCCCATGGGTTATAGGCAGCAGTTCTGCTCAGTATGGATGGATGTTAGCCACCGAGTGCTAGCCCTCTATATTAGAGATCTTAACTGCTGAGCCATCTCTCCATCCCCAAGGTTCACTTCAGTGGCCTAATTCTTGGAAACCTTCACCTCTTGGTGCCATCACACTGGAGTTTAGACTTCAGCTTACACTGTTGGGCACAGTCTTTCTAACCTTGCATGTTGCCCCCAGTTTTAACTATTGCTAATAATACTATGAAAATCCATTCATACATGTTATGATGTGTGTGACCAGAATTTTGTAGGCAATCAGATAACAAAGGATGGCTTGCCACAGCATCTTACTGTAAACATTTGTGTGTGTATTTGGAGGTCAGAGGGCAATGTGTAGGAGCTGATTCCTCCCTCTTTCTACTGAATGGATTCCAAAGATCAAACTCAGATCATCAGGCTTGGTGACAAGTGCCTTTACCCATTGAGCCATCTCACTGGCACCAGGTTTTCCTTGTTTAACAAACAACAAACTTTACTGTAATTCATCATTGGTAATTATTGATCCTGTGCATTTTAACATGCTCTCATGTTAATTGGCTTATATAATTACATTTAAAACTGAAAGATTAACGTTGGTACACTGTTCACTAGACTTCTAAACCCTCCTCAGTGACTTCCATCAGCTTCCTCCTCCTGTTCCTTACAGTCTCCCTTGTCTCCCTTGACAGCAGCCAAACTCAACTAACCTAAGTGTGTGTGACTCACAGTTATAGTCTGACTGCCTGTTGGCCTTGCAGGATCCATTTGGAACACTTGGCTAAAGTGATTACTGCTCTTGGAATCCGTCTGATTCTTTCACTTTGAAAAATCCATTTAAGCTCATTTTAAGGGTACACAAGTCAATAGGTCATCTTCTTTCATCAGATAAACCTCACATAGCATGATATTAGCCATCTCAGTGAGCGGGGCGTACTCATGCACCACACAACCAGCTCTTGTCTCGTTCTGCGATGCTTCCATGGCACCCAAATGAAACTCCATGCTGGCTAGCCACTCTTCCCTTGTTACAGATTTATCTGCTCGGGAAGATTTGCATGAATGGAATTCTTTCTGGCTCCGTTCACTTAACAGTGTTTTCAGGCCTCACGGATGAGAGCATGTATTAGTACTGTGTTTCTTTACTTATTTTTAAATGTTACATTTTATGATGAATGTGTGGTTGCAGGGGCCAGAACTTGCAGGAGTCCATTCTTTCCACTATGCGGGTCTCAAGGATGAATTCCAGCCCCTAGGCTGGCATGACAAGCCCCTTTCCCCACAGAACCACATCACTGGCCCCGTTTCTGGCTTTTTTAGCCATGATAAATATATTTAACACAAAGTTTTTATTTACTCATGTATAAATGCACATGCCGCTAGGGTCATTGACTACATGTGGTATGTTATTCTGCCGTCACTACTGTCTGTTTCCAAACCTTTGTCACCTTAAAGCCCCTGTGCTTGTGGTAGTGTTTTGTGCACTATGCTTAAAGTCTTGTATCCAACCCACAACA
Source organism: Tokudaia tokunoshimensis (assembly GCA_036184795.1). Taxonomy (NCBI): domain Eukaryota; kingdom Metazoa; phylum Chordata; class Mammalia; order Rodentia; family Muridae; genus Tokudaia; species Tokudaia tokunoshimensis. The sequence continues at coordinate 104,446,011 of BTHU01000002.1, read as the reverse complement.
CTGCAACAAAGAATTTACTCCTTATGGAGGATTGGATACACCACATTTAGCTTATCTCTTTGTTGATGGATAGCTGTGTTTGGAGGGACTGCTACTGTGAACCATGGAGTTGATTCCTTTCTTGGGTATTTCTGGGGTAGCTTTTTTTTTTTTTAGCTTTATTGGCTGACAGTGAGCTCAAGTCCAAATGGTTAGACCACAGTTTTGACAACACTTGATTTTATCAGATTCCTAAATGTCCTCATTTGGTGGATATATTTTTATCGTGAATTTAATTTTATTGTGTATTTCCTGGTAGGGATGGAATACAGTTTTTACATGTTTATAAGCTATTTGTAACATGCTTATTAACTTCCTATTAGTGGTTTGCCTTTCTGAATTAGTGTTGCCTAATTGTCTCCAAATAATACTTGCTCTTGGTATTTCTGCAGAACAAATAGTGGAGAAAGATGAAGGCCCATATTACACTCACCTGGGATCTGGCCCCACAGTAGCCTCCATCCGGGAACTCATGGAGGAGCGGTGAGTGACGCTGGCGTCCAGGGAGCACGGGGTGTGTCGGTGGCGCTTGGGTGCTAAGCACCGTCCAGAGGGGTGTGTGCCCATCAGCACGTCTGGATGGTGGCAGGTTCCGTGTGGGCGCTTCCTTCCTGTCCTGGGTTTCATTCCCTCTGTAGATCTGCCTTCTGTCTGTTCCCACCCCTTCTCTTGTTCCTAAAAAGGCTTTATTGAAGAAACCCTGCTGTGTGGTTAAGTCTTATGGAGTCAGTTCCCACAGCCTGATTTTCTTGCATAGCTTTTCTACAGTGTCGCTAAGCATACTCCTTGTTTTCTCACATCACCCCCCCCAAGTTACTTTATAAGTGGAATCCGTCCTGATTTCCTGTATAAGATGAGGTTGCACATTTATCCCAGAAGTCCTGAAAGACTCAGGGTGTTTAGGGATCAGGGTACATGCTGCTACAAAAGTGTTTCATTAGTTTTAGGTCACTTTAGAGGAAAAGACTGAGTTGAGTTATGGCTCTGTTTGGTGGGGGCTGGGAGGTTTGGGGGGGTTGGAGACAGGGTGTTGAAGGTACCAAGAGCTTACCAATTCAGTACTGAATGGGAGGGGGGTGTCATTTGTGTTTTATTTTTCGAGACCGGGTTTCTCTGTGTAGCCCTGGCTGTCCTGGAACTCACTCTGTAGCCTAGGCTGACCTCAAACTCAGAGATCTACCTGCCTCTTCCTTCCTGTGGGGTTATTTAATAGCTTTTTTCCTTTCTCTCTCTCTCTCTCTCTCTCTCTCTCTCTCTCTCTCTCTCTCTCTCTCTTTCTTTTTTAAATCTGTTCACATAAAGACTTTTTATGGAGGTCTTGTATGTTTTGGGTGCCCTGGAAATCACTATGTAAACCAGGCTGTCTTCAAATGCAGAGATCTATCTGTGTCTGCTTTCTGAGTGCTGATATTAAAGGTGTGTGTCACCATGCCTGGCTCACATAGAGCCTTTAAAGTCTGTACACGGGCCTCAGCAGATAGTAGTCCCGAGTGGCTGGCTGTGGAGCGTGGTGTGGCTACCTGAGTCTCATCCGGATCCTGTACTTACTGCTGAGTCCCCTGGAGCAGTTACATGACTATTTTCTTATCTACAAACAGAGCTGGCACAAGAATATAGACAGAAGTGCTGTGCACATTGACTGGACAGGCAGAACACTGAGGTACTTGTTACAAGTGCTCAGAGAAGGGTGGGCTGTCTATCGAGGGAGTGCACCGATATTTTCGAAACTAACTATTTAGGATTTTAAATGAAACCAAAGCAAAGGTGGTCTAGGTCTGCTTGTGCACACACACCATTTTGTGGAAGGCTTAGTGGCTTAGGTTCTACAAACATGGAAGCCTAGTTTTGTGTGCCAGGGGAGCCGGGCTAAGCCTGTCAGTGTGTAGGGAATGGGATGGAGACTGGCTCTGCTGTAGGCTGAGTAGATGGAGGTCACTGACCTGCATTAATCCTTCTTCACTTCCTATGCCATCTGGAAACGTTTCTATTCCAAATAACAACCAGAAAAGTCTGTCTGATCAAAGACCCACTCTAAATGCAGTCCTGATTTTAAGGGCCTCGCCTGAGCCCAGGACAAGAGACTTAGCTGTATATATGTCTGTTTTTGTTTTTGTTTTTTGAAGCAGGTTTTCTCTGTGTAGCCCTGGCTCTCCTGGAACTCACTTTGTAGACCAGGCTGGCCTCAAACTCAGAAATCTGCCTGCCTCTGCCTCCCAAGTGCTGGGATTATAGGCGTGCGCCACCACCGCCCGGCTTAGCTGTATGTTTTTATGTCCTTGCCATAGGCCTCCTTTGCGTGCCTGACACCAAAGTTTGCTGACTGTACCAGGCCATGTTTAGACAGTGACTTTCTTTTTTTTTGGTTTTTCAAGACAGGTTTTCTCTGTACAGCCCTGGCTGTCCTGGAACTCACTTTGTAGACCAGGCTGGCCTCGAACTCAGAAATCCTCCTGCCTCTGCCTCCCAAGTGCTGGGATTAAAGGCGTGCGCCACCACCGCCCAGCAGTGACTTTCTTTTATTGTTGGGTTTTTTTGTTTGTTTGGGGGAGTCAAATTTTTTTTTGCTTTTATAGTTTGTTGAGATAGTTCTAACCCAGGCAGACCTCAGACTTAACTGTGTGTCTGACACCATCCTAAGTTTTCCTGCTTCTGCCTCTAAGTCTTGGGTCTTACCCACCACTCCGGGCTTGGCAGTAGGTTTGGTAAGGGATTGCAGTGCCTTTATTTGCTCAAGTTTGAGCTGGGAGAGTGTATTGTAGTTTTAGTTCGATTTGATCGTACTCCTTTGGACGGGGATGTTAATAATTTTATAAGAGATCCAGGCAACCTTCTAAGTAACTTTTAACTTTAGCAGAGTACATTCTGCAATGAGGATTTGGAGGGAGGTGAGAAGACTGTACCTTTTTTCCCTCCCTGCTTTAAAAATAGCAGCCAACTATAGTCTTCGGACACAGATCCAAGGGAGGACCACCTCCCAGAGCTGGGGTGTGGTGTTGTTCCTCAACACATGGTGTGTTTCTACCCGAAGGGTCCCCGAGTCATGGAGCAGGTTGTGACTCCATCTTCTTGGCTGCCAGTGAGTTGAGAGCCCGGTCTGCTTGCCCCACCCTAGGAGGAACGTGAGGGCTTCCTGACGTGTGGGATCTGTCTTCCCAGGCCACCCCTGAGCCTCTCTGATGTGACCCTGTGGACTCGCTGCTAATTTGGTTTCCCATAAGACAGATTCTTCCAGGCTCATCTCTTGAACACAGAGCCTGTGATCACATCTGTGTGGCAGCTCATCTCTCCCACTCTTCTCTGAGTTTAGCTTATGGATATTGTAGATTCTGGAGTAAGGAGGGAAGCAGGCAGGTGATGGATTTCTTAGGAGGCGTTGTTTGTTCCTTGCCCAGCTGATGTCTGCGCCTCTCTTCACTTTTTCTTCTTCACAGCACTGTTGTATTGTCAGGGAGGGACATACACTGACATCAAGGGGAATTTGATGGCTTTTAGCTGTTTGCAGGGCACAAATCTGGAAGAGATTGTGGAGTTGAAAATAGATTCTAAGGGGGCTGGAGAGATGGCTCAGCCGTTAAGAGCACTGACTGCTCTTCTGGAGGTCCTGAGTTCAATTCCCAACACCCACGTGGTGGCTCACAACCATCTGTAATGGGATCTGATGCCCTCTTCTGGTGTGTCTGAAGACAGCTACAGTGTACTTACATATGCATATAGTAATAAACGAATCTTTTAAAAAAAAAAAAAGAAAAAGAAAATAGATTCTAAAATATCCCACTGTGTTTATGGGCATCATACCATCCCAGATATCCAGATTCTGGTGCTAATAGATAATTGGAGTCAGTTGTCCAGGTCCAATCTGTAGATGGCCCACTACCCAGAGCCTCGAGTTCTATCAAGGAAAGGGTCCTCTGCAGCCTGGAACTGTAGAGCACCTACACTGATCAAGGGTTCGATGAGCTTTGATGGACGGTTCTCAATAGTGTGCTAGACCTTACCCTGGGGAAGCCAGGTAATCTTCTCAAATTTAAGCAGGAGTCCTAAGCTTCTGTGGGCTTATGAAAGAAAGCCCAGTCAGGACACTGGGCCCCATTCTGGGTCTAGGTGGGACCTGAGAGCCTGCCTCCTTTCCTGGCTCCCAGGTAGTGAGACCCTGCTAGCAATCCTGGGGCAGCCGTCAAGAACCATAGGCCAAGTTGTTAGCTGTCCTCCTTGAAGCAAGCTTTAGCCGGTCTTTGCAGACTCAGTCTGGTAGTTTCCACTCTTCATGATAAGCCAGGAAGTAAGACCTGTAAGGAGAAGGAACCAAAGCAGGAACCGATTGTCAGGTTCTGTTCCAAGAGGAAAGGGGCAGTGAGAAGGCTTCACACACACCACTATACCCCCCTCAAGTGTCTTAAATTTTTCATTTTAAAAATAACAAAAAAGAATCTAGCTGGGTAGGCAACTTGGCCCTTTCTTTTTGGTCTCCAGCACAGTCTTTGAGGAGCTTTCTCACAAGGACAGGGCGGTGGGGAAAGAGCTGGTCGGAAAGCCAGCACCAGTGTCCTCGGCTCACCCTCCTGTAGGGAATATGATAGTCCCTCTCTGTGAGTGCTGTGGCAGCCGTATGCCCGTCTCCGACAGGGCTCCCTAGATAGACCTAGTCCCAGGCCTGCCCTTGGGGGCTGTGTCCTGATAAAGCCTGTTGGGCTGAGACTTGTCCAGGCACCAAACAAAAGCTATGCTGTCCTGTCAAGTCCTGCTACAGAGGCTTTGAATGGTGTATGCAAGAACTTCCTAGAAGGGACTGGCAGCCCTCGCCTGTTAATGTGGTCAGAAACACTTCTTGCCTCCCCTGAGAGCTGAGCGAGATAGACGTTTTTAGTTCAGTGTTTGGAAAAGAAACTCTGTTTCCTTTTCAACCAGGGAAATGCAACAAGGAATCTCTTTTGAAAAAGGTGTCTAATTATTGGCAGGGCATGGTTCATACCTATAATCCCAGCGCCTAGGAATCTAAGGTCATGAAGACTGAGTTCCTAGACCAGCCTAAGTTGCATGGTGGGACTGTTCCTCAAACTCCTGCTTTAAAAAAAAAAAAAAGCCATCAGTTCCGGGGGAGGGGGGGAGAAGCACCTTGGCTATATTTTTTTCTACATGAACCTTTGTTAAAGGCAAGATATACATAGGTATGTATAGAAAGTATAGATCAACAGTGTTAATCATGCCAGCTTTTGTACTACTGAGTCGCATCCTTGTTGGGTTGATCTGGGATATAGTGGTTCATGACAGTGGAGCAGATGAGACAAAGAATGGGGTGTCTTCAAACTACAGACATTGGGATAGCATTATGCCTTATTAAACAGCATACCTAAATGTCATGATCAAACCAAATTCACTACAGAATACAAGGACATTTTTTACTTAATCTTTTAAAAAGCCTGCTGATGTTGGAGTTTGAGCGATGGCTTAGCAGAGTGCTTGCCGGGTGAGCACAAGCACCAGAGTTGGGATCTCAACACTAGAGGGCAAGCCATCAATCCCGAGAGTGCCAGTAACTTCAGCTCCAAGGGGTCTGATGCGCTCTCTGGCTTCCATATGCTCAGGTGTGCACACTCACAGACAACATTCATGGAGTGAATCCGTCTTTTAAAGAATATCACATTGTTTAAAGAGAAATGCTTTTGCCACCTGTCTTCTTAGATGTTAAAGTGCATTTGCTGAGTTAATCGATGCCTCGTTAAAGGTCCTAGATCCCAAAGGGTCATAGTTGTGTCTATACACAGGGCACTCTTCCAAGAAGTTTGTGCCCCATACTGAGAGGTGGCTGGAAACAGGAAACACTTAGTCAAGTCCAGAGAGAGTGAAGATGCATATAGCCTGTCAGGAGCTCAGTCAGTCCAGAGAGACTGCAAGAGTGTGCAGGCCAGATGGCAAGTGACCCTTGTCTGCAGAAGATAGTGAAAATTTTTTAAAAGAAGATGGCTTTTGTGTTAAGAGATTTACTGAGTTCCTCCCTCATGCTTGGCATGTTGTAAGTAATACAAGTACACTATCAAGCCCAGGAGGTAAGGCTATCCCTATGTCCAGTTTACATCTGGAAGACTGAGGCCCAGATGGACTCGGTAACTTGGCCACAATGATGTAGCTAGATAGTGGCTATCTGCCAATCAGGCTGTATTTGAACAAGCCTTGCTCCACGTGGTTGCGAGATACATGTTCATGGTCATAGTTGTATCTATAAGCATGGTGTGGTTGAGTACATGTCAGAGGCCTTTGACTCTAAAGTACTTAGGCTCCCAGGAAGTGGGTATGTGCAGGAGACTAGGGGGCAGTCTTGTCCACTGTATGCCAGCATTGGTGTTTGGTGGAGTCACTCACCCAGCATCCTTCAGTCAGAGGTCAGCTGGGGTGGTTATAAGAGATCAATAAACTCATACACACACACACACACACTCTCTCTCACTCACTCACTCATTTCTTTGTTCATTTGTATATTGAATTTACAAGTAGTTAACTCAGGGGTCCTTGACCAGCAGGGTTGTGAGTGCAAATGGCTGTGGGTTCCGGCAACTTCAAGAGTCAGAAGTGTTCGGGGACTCTTCTGCCTAACTGTCCCTCTGCCTGAGGACAGAGGCAGGCAAGTTGAACAGGAGCAGAAGGGGAGCATGTGGAAAAGGCTGGGAGTCTGGATGTAAGCACCCCCAAGCCTCTGAGCGCAGAGTGGTCTCAGTTTCTCCCTTTCCCCTCTCTCTGTAGCCAGAAGCCCAGACTAAAGAGCCCGGGCCCACCTCCTGACATTGGGTATTCACTAATGTGGCTTCTGCCTCTCCTCTAGGTATGGAGAAAAGGGGAAAGCTATCCGGATCGAGAAGGTCATCTACACAGGCAAGGAGGGGAAGAGTTCTCGAGGCTGCCCCATTGCCAAGTGGGTGAGTGCTGGGTCTCCACAGCTAAGCTATGTCTGGGTGTTCTTATCCCTGGGTTCACATCGTAGAACAGGTTTCAAGGCAGGTGAGCAAGAAATAGACATAAGTCACCATCATAGGGCCCTGGAGCCAATGACCCTTGTGGCAGCTGATCATCTTTGTCCTATGTACATGCCAGTAGCAGGCATCCTATATTGTCAGGAACTGTGTTAATCTTACACATACTCTATGTGACTCCTGGTAAAAGCTGTAAATACTGGAAGGGAGGAGATGCAGCTGGCCTAACCCATTATCTGACCCTCCCCCCCAGCCCCCTCCAGGACTTTGCATCCTTTTTTCTATGTGTCTGAGTAGCCAATACTCCTGTCCCCTACCTGGAAGCCAGGGAAAACACTGAAGGCTGATCTACATGACCCAAGCTGAGGGCAAGACGAGGCCTCTGGGTAGTGTCATGATGAGGCTTGCTTCTTGCCAGCCTCTAAGCAGGAATCTTGAGCATCTGATCAGAGAGAATGTCATTGACAGACCCCAGTTCCCTCAGCCTTGCCCTTTGGACCCTCACTGAGCTCTTGAAATCGTGTGTGTCTGCTGCTACAAAGCTGGCTTAGAGAGAGCTTGGCTCTTGGTAACTGGTTCATGTCCAGTGCCTTAGGCACCCTAGAGGCGAGATCAGAGATCTGGAGACACAAGGTGTCATAGTCCGGGTTTCTATTCCCGCACAAACATCATGGCCAAGAAGCAAATTGGGGAGGAAAGGGTTTATTCAGCTTACATTTCCACATTGCTGTTGACCACCAAAGGAAGTCAGGACTGGAACTCAAGCAAGTCAGGAAGCAGGAGCTGATGCAGAGGCCATGGAGGGATGTTCCTTACTGGCTTGCTTCCCCTGGCTTGCTCAGCCTGCTCTCTTATAGAACCCAAGACTACCAGCCCGGGAATGGCACCACCCACAAGGGGCCCTCCCCCCTTGATCACTAATTGAGAAAATGCCCCACAACTGCATCTCATGGAGGCATTTCCCCAACTGTAGCTCCTTTTCTCTGTGATAACCCCAGCTTGTGTCAAGTTGACACACAAAACCAGCCTGTACCCAAGGTGTTTAGCCAAGAGACAGCTGTGATACTACTTTTGAGGGGCAGAGGCAGGGTGAATGTTGAGGCTGCGCTACCCTGGAACACAGATGTGAACAGGGCCATGAACATTAAGTAGCCCAAGGAAAAGAAGCATTTCCGATGAGGAGGGCCGCATGGGCCAAGGCAGGAAGGCTGCAGGAATGTTCGTGTAGCTGATCTGGATGTCGCCTGCACACTCGCTATCTTCCTGTGGGATCACTCCTTGCCTCTGCATCTCTGTGTTTGATGACAATAACACGTCTGAATTTAATATGTCACATATTTGTTCTCGGCACTTCCTAGCCATTACTGTAGGACTTTTCACAACAAAGGAACCTGGTGCATTTTTAAAAAGTGTGAAGATGCATGCCATGTCCACCCCATAGGAGGTGGCCCTTGTAGTAAAGGGTCTAATGTGGTAGGGGGTGCCTCTTCAGAGAACCCATCTGGAAAATGACATCAGTCATAGAAACAGCAAGCAGAGTTTCACCATAAGGCCTGGAGAGCCCCGATCCAGGGTTCATATGAGCAGATATGACCACTGTCATATCAGCATCAGCAGATAATGTGTCAATGCCCACAATGGACCTCCTACAATCCGCTGGGAGCCAGGCAACTGGTCAGAGTCTTGAAGCAGCATTTGACCCAGTACCTCAGTTGTGTGCTTCTGAATTCCAAGATGCATTTCAAAAATGATAGTTAATTGTTGGCAGGAAAGTGGGGGATGACATCATTGTGTCCCTGCTTTAAACCAAGACCTTATGATCAGGGCTGTATGTCGTTTAGCATGTAAACTATTCTGTAACATTTGCAGTAAGTCACGAAACCTGTTGTAACAAGCAGAACACCTTGGGAGCACTGCCAGTTGTCAACTATAGATTGCGTATGATTCCACGTCCACGACATACTTCAGAGTCAGGTGACAGAGGCTGAAAGGACAGTGCTGAGGGATGGGAATAGAGTTCTCTCAGTAATAGAGAACTCACCAAGGATGTACAAGATCCTGGATACAGCTCTCAACCCAACTAAAATACAAAATGTGCAGTTGGCATGACGGCTCAGTGGATGAAGCTACTTGTACATAGGCCTGCTGATGTGAATCCCACCCCTAGATCTTACTAGGTGACAGAACTGGCTCCTAAGTTATCCTTTGACCTGCATGGGGCATGCACAGGTACACTAAATAAATGTTAAAAAGAAATTTTTTTTTCTTTTTTTTTATTATTTATTTTATTTTATTTTTTTAATTTACATTCCAAATCACTTCCCCTTTCCCGTTTCCTCCCTCCCCGAAAGTCCCATAAGCCCCCTTCCCTCCCTCTTTTCTCCATTCAACCCCCTCTCGTTACTCTGTCCTGGCGTTCCCCTACATCCAGTCTTTCCAGGACCAGGGGTCTCTCCTTCCATCTTCTTAGAAATCTATTGATATGCAGATTGTGTCTGGGGTATTCCGAGATTCTGGGTCAATATCCCCTTATCAGTGACTGCATACCATGTGTGTTCTTTTGTGATTGGGTTACCTCACTAAGGATGATATTTTCAAGATCTGACCATTTGCCTAGGAATTTCTTGAATTCATTGTTTTTAATTGCAGAGTAGTATTCCATTGTGTAAATATACCACATCTTCTGAATCCATTCCTCCGTTGAGGGACATCTGGGTTCTTTCCAGCTTCTGGCTATTATAAATAAGGCTGCTATGAACATAGTGGAGCATGTGTCCTTATTGCATGCAGGTAAAGTCTCTGGGTATATGCCCAGGAATTAACAAAGGCAGAAGAATGATCTCAGGAGTTGGGGAGCATCGGAAGGGGAGAGTTGGAGCATTACTATTCCATGAGTGAAGCTTACTCACTTATTAGGAATAGAAGTCCTAGACAAGCAGTTCTTAACCTGTGTTGACCCCCCTCTGGGGGTTGCATATCAGTCCTGCATATCGGATATTTACATATTCATAACAGTAGTAAAAACAGTTACAGAGTAGCAACAAAAATAACATTATGATTGGGGTCACCACAACATGAACTGTATTAAAGGGTCACAGTGTTAGGAAGGTGCTCTAGAGGAAGTGGTAGCTTCATGATGAATGAACCTAAAGCCACTAAAATGCACACTAACCATGTCAGAGTTTGTTATGCATACTTTACCATAGTAACAAAGTATGCTACTTGTGCCTTTAAACATGGAGTTTAGGGGCTGGTGAGATGGTGCAGACAGTAGTTTTACTGCAGTGGATTCGATGCCATTTCTGGCCTCTGGGGGCACTGCAATACACGGCTCACACAACCTCATGAAGCATGCAAATACATATAAGTATTTAAATGAAAAAAAAAAATCTTAAAGTTTTTGGCCAAGTATAGTGGTGCACACCTTTAACCTCAGTGCTCCCTGGATCGGGAGGCAGAAGCAGGCAGATCTCTGTGTTTTTCAAGGCCAACATAGTCTACATAGTAAGTTCAGGACCTGCTAGTAAGACCCTGTCTCAAAGAAAGGACAGGACAACTTAGTATATAAAGCTCTTCATTTCCTGTCTTTCTTACAAACTGGAGAAGCTAGCTGCACTGGGTTGAGGTGCCCTGTGTGGTTAAGGAGAGTTAGGTGTCCCAGCTTTCGATGAACAGATGTCCCCACTGAGCCCTGACTTTGTCAGGCCCCCTTTCCTTCTTGGCATTGCCAACTCAGCCACTCCTTTCAGTGTAACCTGCAGAGTGTGAGCGGCAGGTATGACTCCTCCATCTGTCTGCAGCCTAGGTTCTTCCCTCAGACTCTTTCCACAGTGTTCTACCCTGAGTGTAAACAGATACACAGCACGTTCTCTGCCCAAGTGTAAAACATACATGTGCAGCACCTTCTCTGCAGACACGCTGGGACATCCTAAAATTCGTCACTGTATTTCTGGTTCACACTTCATTTAAGTTCGTGTTGGTCACAAATGTCTTAGACTTCATCGTAGTTTTTGTTTTTTTTTTTGATTTTTCGAGACAGGGTTTCTCTGTGTAGCCCTGGCTGTCCTGGAACTCACTTTGTAGACCAGGCTGGCCTCGAACTCAGAAATCCTCCTGCCTCTGCCTCCCAAGTGCTGGGATTAAAGGCGTGCGCCACCACCGCCCGGCCATCGTAGTTTTTGTTTTGCTGTTTTAAAATGTTTCTTCTTCCCTAATGGTGCTGTCCTGAAGACTCACAGCTGCAGGTCTGTGGGGTAGTGAGGGGCGTGCACCGTGCAGAGCTGTGTGACCCTGCAGAGTAATAGCTCAGTCCCATGTCTCTGCAGGTGATCCGAAGACACACACTGGAGGAGAAGCTGCTGTGCCTGGTGCGGCATCGGGCAGGCCACCATTGTCAGAACGCCGTGATTGTTATCTTGATCCTGGCCTGGGAGGGCATCCCTCGAAGCCTTGGAGACACCCTCTACCAGGAGCTCACTGATACCCTCCGGAAGTATGGGAACCCTACCAGCCGGAGATGTGGCCTCAATGATGAGTATGTATTAGAGTGGCGGAGGTGGTGATGGGGACGCAGGAGGCACTGGGGTGATGGGCAGCGCTGGGTTCTGGCCCTGGCTCAACTTTACTGTTCAGCCCCAGATCAACATTAACCTATCTTTATTGGATTTTCCTACCCTTTCATTGAGGTCCATTTAGTTGAAGTAAAGTTACCCTTTCGGTATATAGTTTGGAGGATTTTGTTTTTGTTGAAACAAGGTCTTGCTGTCCTCGAACTAGCTATGTAAACCAGGCTAGCCTTAAACTCAGAGTTCAAAGCCTGCCTCTACCCCTGCCTCTGGAGTGCTGAGATTAAAGTCATGTTCCACCCCACCTCCCAGTAGTTTAGAGGATTTTGATATAGTCATGTCACCCAGTTGAGATTGAGAACATGGGTCCATGAGATGGCTCAGTGGGTAAAGGCAATTGTCACCATGCCTAACAACTTTAGTTCATTCCCCAGGACCAATATGATAGAGAATAAGTCCTGAAGTTGATGTCCACATACACATGTGTACACATGTGCACATACATGCAAGCATGCATAACTCCTGTATCCTTCATCTACAACCCTTCCCCCAGCCCTCAACAACCATGTGACTTTCCTGTCCCTTTAAGTTTGCCCCTGAAGAATGTTTCTTTCAGACTCATATACATTATGTATCCTTCTGAACAGGCATGTTTCACCAAGCATTGAATGTTCAGAGAATAACCTGTATTGGGAAACTTGGAGGAGTTGTGGGGTGGAAGGAGGAGCCCTTGTTGCCAGAGTCTAGTGGAAACCAGTCCTCTACAGGGGCAGTGTCAACAGAGACCACATCTGTGTGCTTGGCCTGTGTTATACATTGCAGCCGGACCTGTGCTTGCCAAGGCAAAGACCCCAACACCTGTGGTGCCTCCTTCTCCTTTGGCTGTTCCTGGAGCATGTACTTCAATGGCTGCAAATATGCTCGGAGCAAGACACCACGAAAGTTCCGCCTTACAGGAGACAATCCGAAGGAGGTGAGAAAAAGTGGTGCTGGGCACACGGCAGGGCCCCCTCGCGCCTCCCCACCTGCGTCCTTAACAGCTATGCAGAGGTAGGATTGACGTGCTGCAGCATTGATGGACAGAAAATGTATTAGGCTAGCAGGCAGTGTGGAAACTGAGGACTGCTAGCTACAGGTCCTCAGACTCTTAACCGCAGCAGCTTTAAAGGAATTATTCTGAACACCTTAGCTGCGGGTGCAATTTTTCATCTGAATTTGATCTGGTCACTTCTTTGTGGGACTTCTTTTGGAGCGTAGGAATTATAGGAGGAACAGGGACCTTCCTCTCTGTGGATGACCCTCTGAATTTGTAAAGGGCTTGGTGAGGTATCCTATCCCCCACTGGGCTGGGCAGACATTGGGGCATTCGTGCAAACATCTAGGCCCTTACTGTCTCCGTGTCCTTATGTGTACTGAGTGCAGTCTATACGTATAGTCACTGGGTTAGGATTAGGCCTCTCCGTGGCTTTTCAGCTGGTTTCTCTTCAGGGCCTCTCTCAATGTCCCTGTCACAACTGAACAAGGGCCTTTGGGGTCTCTTTGAGCTTCCGCCGAGGGTATAGGATGCGGTCAGCTGAGGCCATTTCTCTATTGCTCCATGATGCAATGGCCATAGCAAGAGATGCTCTCAGTGTCCTTTCACTTCTGCTTCCTTCCTCCTGCTTGTACTTCTAGGGTGTAGGGGTCAGGGGTCTAGTCCCTCTGCTGGGGTGCAAGCATCCTGGCCATCCTGATGCCAGTCTTGGCCTTCTAGAGCTCGAGGCTCCTCGTACTGGAAGGGCTTCCTGTTCTGCCAAGGTCAGGGTCATGCACTGGGCATCTCTTCTGTGCTCCGTAGTCCATGTAAGCATCTCCCTGGCTTTTTTGCCCTCCCTGAATTAGTTTTCAGGGACTAAAGCAGTGGTCTTCCAAATGACCTGAGTTCGTGTCCTAGGACCCACATTGTGACTCAACAGCCATCTGCAACTCCAGTTTCGGGGAGCTAACACCTTCTGGCTTCTGCACACACATGCCATGAATGCACGCACATGTAAAAATCTTACTGTTTTCCCAAACTCAGAACCTTTTCCCCAAAAAACTTAGACAATTTTGTAAGCTAAAAATACTCTAATTTGATAGCTCTTTGTAAGCTAAGACTTACAAAGACTCTTCTTCTAAAGCAGCAAATGTGGTTGCCTCGGTGAGTTGAAGAGTCCCAGGGCCTAAGACTTGCCAGGAATAAAAAGACAACGACTTAGTTTCTCCAAGAGCTGCCCCTGGTGTTGTAGATTGCCACGTGCTGGGCTCACACGTCTCCTTAGCCCAGGACCTCTCAGACAGTGTTCCTCACCTGACGGGAGAGATTGCTCAGAACAGTTCACCGCGAAGGAGGCAGTGTCCCCCCCTGGCGGGCTGTGCTTCCCCAGCCCAGGCCTCACCTTGGAGCTGTTATGGCCCACTGTCCTGGTAGCAGCATCCAGACAGCGGTAGAGCAGTGGCTAGGCCCCACACGGCATCATGTTGGTTGTACTGACTGAGCCGTGCTCCTGGCTTCTCTCTACGCTGCGTGCTTGCTGCCACTCCTTCATACGTGCTCCATGTTTACGTTCACGGCCTCAAGTCCCTACAAGCCAGTGTAAGGCCAGAGAGGCAGCAGAAAAGCTGTTGCTATGTGATATAAGCAGTTACTGTGTGGAACTTCTTGATGCTGCAGACATTTTTGCTGGCTAGTACAGGAACCACATGGATCCGCCAAGGGACCTAGTGCATCACTGCTTTGCATTTCAGAAGGCTGGAGCAGTCAGGTCTTTGGGTTTGTCTGACGTCTGGCTGGTGATGGGCTCTGGGCCAGGCCAGCTGTGAATCTCCAGCACAGGTCTGTCAGTTTCTGCTTTCTCTAACATAGGAACACATATCCACACCTGTATTCAGCTATGAATGCAAGGCCCTGCTCTCTTGTCCTGGGCTGGAAGGGGCTGCCTGTGACTGATAGAGTAGCTTAGTTGTCAGGGTGATTGCACCTTCCAACAGTGGCTTTTCCTGGTAAACCTCAGTATCCCTCCCCATCTTTAAAATGGACACAATAGAGGAACGCTATGAAACCCTGGACACACTTGGCTTCCTGCCTTCCCAGGGATGGTTCTGGTGGGTTCATTTCTGGCAGGAAGTTTGCCGGCTAGGGCATCTCTGAATGTACCTAATTGTTCTTTCCACAGGAGGAGGTGCTCCGGAATAGCTTTCAGGACCTGGCCACTGAAGTTGCTCCCCTATACAAGCGGCTTGCACCCCAGGCCTATCAGAACCAGGTACTGAAGCCAGGGCCTTCAAGTTCCCTGATGTTGGAAAGTGGGGGTGTGGCTTCCTTTGTGTTTTTAAAGAGCTCTCAGCCTAGAGGTCTCCTGGAGCCATTGTGTGCTTTGATAAGACTCCTTACTTATAAAGTCTACCCCTAACTCCCCATCTTCCCTCCCCAGTAGTCTCCAGTGCCTCTGGCTAGCTTCCTTTGCAGAAGCTTGAGTTCCTGTCTGTAGGCAAACAAGCTTGAGCTAACCTAGGAGAGAGCCATTCCTTCAGAGCCAGAGCCAGGGCCTCTCAACAGGAAAACCTTCCTCTCATAGCCCAGACAGCTGTGATCCTTAACCTGCTTCTAAGACCTGGATCCCAGGTGCAGCGTCGGGACTTGTCACTTAGGCCTTCTGAACAGCTGTTCTTGGCCATTCGCACAGGTGACCAATGAGGACGTGGCGATCGATTGCCGCCTGGGGCTGAAGGAAGGGAGGCCCTTCTCAGGGGTCACAGCCTGCATGGACTTCTGTGCCCACGCCCACAAGGACCAACATAACCTCTACAATGGGTGCACTGTGGTAAGGAGTCCTGGGACCAGTGGAAGGAGCCAAGTAATGGGTTTTGCTCCTTAGGAGGAGGGAAGTAAAGTGGGTTCTTGGAGCCCTAGGCAGTGTCGGCTAGATGGCCTGCCCCTGCCCCTCCTCAGAGAAAACCCTCTCAGCAGTAGGAGGACCAGTGAAGGGAGGCACATGAGGAACCAGAGCCAATGTGTGAATTTACTGAGCAGTAGAGCAACTAAGATGAGGTTGGGGATGAAGAATGGAAGAGTCTTCTTGAGATGCCCGCTAGACTGCATGGTTGTGCACGGAGCAGGCAGGGAGGGTTGAAGAATGAGTGGATCTGCTGAGCATGCGTGTGCTGCAGAAGTTGGGGAGTCGGGGCTGACTGAGGTGGAGACACCCCCAAGGGAACGGGGTGTTGCTGTGGCCGCTGTGCTTGCTTTACAGCTGCGTCCAGGACAGGCAGGACTGCAGGGACTGTGGAGACCGTAGGAGAAGGCTGGGGGGTCCAGACTGAAATGCTAGAAAGGGCAGGGCCTCAAGGATAGAGAGGGCAAGAGGTGGGGACACTGGGGAGCAGGAAGGGGCAAGAGCGCGGGGGGGCCCCTGACCTCCACGCTCCTGCACTCCTTACTATTAAAGATTAACTGTCAGCAGCAAAACGCTCTAAAACGTTTCATGTCATAGTCTCTACATGTGTGCACATGCATGCGAGTATACCTGGAGGCCAAAGGTCAGTCTCTGGTGTTCTATGAAGCTGTCCATCCCTAAAGGTTTCAGTGTTATTTTTGAGACAGCTTAGCTCTCACTGGCACCTGGAGCCGGGCAGTTGGGTTAGGCTGGGGGCCGGTAAGATGAGGTCCACCTGGGCTTGGCTTCCTATGTAGGTCCTGGGGATGTAACCCAGGCCCTCCAGTGTGCACAGCAGTAGCTTTACGTCCTGAGCCATCCGCTTAAAGGAACTTAGAGAGTTAGGCACTGGAGAGCTGGTTTAGCAGTTAAGAGCACTCGTGCCCCTTCAAGAGACCCTCCATTTATTTCTCAGCAAACCACTTCAGGCAATGTCACCATCAACTCTAGGGAATCTGGTGCCCTCTTCTAGCCTTTGTGACACATGCAGCATACATGCACATGGACATAAACACATACAATTAAAAAAATAACTTTTAAAAGCCGTTTTCTGAAATCTTTAGAGATAACCACAGCCAGCATTTGATGGCCGTCCCTTCTACAGCTCTGTGTGACCATGGCTGGACACAGCTCTATAAAACTCTTAGATAGCTCTTATTAACTTTCAGTGGGTATGGATTCATTCACACTTACACTTGTTGAAGCTTCACGTGTAGCTCTGATATCAGCTATTTTCACCAGTTCCCCCACAGATGATGGGCAGTTGAGTCACCCCCTTCCCATCCGTATGCCAAGAGGAATCCCTGCAGCTCCATGCAGAAATGGTTTTCTCTGGAGTGCATAGACAGTGACAGTCACAGGCTTTGAGTGCTTGTTCAGTTTCCTGCAGTGCACGGTCCTGTCAGTCTGCCGAATTCAGTGAGGTGGGCCTCTTATCCGCTAAAGAGGTTGAACATCTTCCCCTGTTTCTCTTGTCTCTGTGTCTCTCTCTCTCTCTCTGTCTCTGTCTCTCTCTCTCTCACACACACACATTTATTTTATATGTATGAATGTTCTATCTGCATACAGTGCCTGCAGGCCAGAAGAGGGCATCAGCTCCCATTATAGATAGTTGTGAGCCACCATGTGGTTGCTGGGGATTAAACTCAGGACCTTTAAAAGAGTAGCCAGTGCTCTTAGCTGCAGAGCCATCTCTCCAGCCCCTCCCTTGCCTCTTAATTTCACTCTTAGGGTGTCCCATTTATGTCCTCTGTTTCCTTTCTAATCATCAGTGCCGTCTTTGACACTGCAGGGTCCTTAGGTGATCAGGGATAGAGGCAGTCTACTCCTGTAATACAGTCTGCCTGCCATGTCTCACCCACGGTGTAGTTGACCTCTGCTCTGTTTATCACATGGGGTGTCAGGGAAAGGAAAGGCTAAGGCCCAGTTGAACTTGGAATATAAGCAGGAAAAAAAAATAAATTGTGGGGACTGGAGAGATGGCTCAGCCAGTTAAAAGCGCTGGCTGCTCTTCCAGAGGCAGAGGTCCTGAGTTCAATTCCCAGCAACCACATGGTGGCTCACAACCATCTGTAATGGGATCTGATGCCCTTTTCTGGTGTGTCTAAAGGTAGCGACAGTGTACTCACATAAGTAAAATAAAAAAATCATTTTTTTAAAAAGTAAATTGTATCAGAAGATTCATGTACATTTGTTATGTTTTTAAAATGTTGTTTAAAAAAACTGCATAATATCCTATTTAGTTACCCAAAAGTATCATATACCCGTGCATGCATATGTAACTAATGTTTACAACTATTTTTTTGAGGTCCTTTTTAATAAAAAGAAAGGTTACCTTAGAAGCAGCAGAACTGAGTAGTCGAGACTCAGGGGGACGGGGTCAGCCTGTTGATACAGCGCAGTGGCAGCCATGGAGGGCTTCAGGCAGAGCTGCGTCCCTAGTCCCAACTCCGCCACAGTGGGGCACAGGAGATCACAACCCTGAGCCTTCTGCACCCTGCCTCCCAGGTGCTGTGTTGTTAGCGTCTAGAACCTTTGTAGCCAGGGGAGCGTGGTGGGACACGGTAGATGGCTGCCAGTCGGGCCATGGAGAGGTGACAGTTTGGGAGCTCAGACCCCTCTCTCCGAGTGTGGACTCCAGGCCGTATCTTCCTCCCTGTGTGGGGCAGGTCTGCACCCTGACCAAGGAAGACAATCGCTGTGTGGGCCAGGTCCCCGAAGATGAGCAGCTGCACGTGCTACCCCTCTACAAGATGGCCAACACGGACGAGTTTGGCAGTGAGGAGAACCAGAACGCCAAGGTCAGCAGCGGGGCCATCCAGGTGCTCACGGCGTTCCCGAGAGAGGTCCGGCGGCTGCCTGAGCCTGCCAAATCCTGCCGCCAGCGGCAGCTGGAAGCCAGGAAGGCGGCGGCCGAGAAGAAGAAGCTGCAGAAGGAGAAGCTGAGCACGCCAGAGAAGATCAAGCAGGAGGCCCTGGAGCTGGCTGGTGTCACCACTGACCCAGGTAAACAAGGGATACCACCGTAAGGGGCCTTACCCCCGCCTCGTGTCACACTGGCCACTTAGGAGGAAGGTCCACTTGGCTGCTCCAGCGTGCCCTCACTGTGTCTGGGGCAGAGGCCGTTGCTGTAGGGCCCACAGGTGGGCCGTGGGCTGTGAGGGCCTGAGCTCTCCCATCCTTCCCTGGCAGCAGGCCCTGCCGCGACCCCACACCCACACTTGAGGAGAGTGAAGGCAGAGAGAGGACACAGGCTCTGCACATGCTGTGTGTCCCCACCTTGGGAGCCTTACGGGGAGCCCAGGGAGTGCGTCTAGGCCAGGTTTGAGCTCACCTCAATATTTCATCCATCCTGCCTCTCCAGAGAACACTTCTCAGGCAAGGAAGGAGGAGGTTCCGTCTCCTGTCCTCTGCACCCAGACCTTGCTAGGCTGTAGTGTATATATCTCATCTTCTACTTTGCCTTCTGCCTTCTCCAGGCCTGTCTCTGAAGGGTGGATTGTCCCAGCAAAGCCTGAAACCCTCCCTCAAGGTAGAGCCTCAGAACCACTTTAGCTCCTTCAAATACAGCGGGAATGCGGTGGTGGAGAGCTACTCGGTGCTGGGCAGCTGCCGGCCCTCCGACCCATACAGCATGAGCAGTGTGTATTCCTTCCACTCACGCTACGCACAGCCGGGCCTAGCCTCCGTCAACGGCTTCCACTCCAAGTACGCACTTCCCTCCTTCGGCTACTATGGCTTTCCATCTAGCAACCCTGTCTTCCCCTCCCAGTTCCTGGGTCCCAGTGCCTGGGGACACGGGGGCAGTGGAAGCAGTTTTGAGAAGAAACCAGACCTCCATGCTCTACACAACAGCCTGAACCCGGCCTACGGTGGTGCTGAGTTTGCCGAGCTGCCAGGCCAGGCTGTTTCCACAGACAACCACCACCCAGTCCCTCACCACCAGCAGCCTGCTTACCCAGGCCCCAAGGAATATCTGCTACCCAAGGTCCCCCAGCTCCACCCAGCAACCAGGGACCCCTCCCCCTTTGCCCAGAGCTCCAGTTGCTATAACAGATCCATCAAGCAAGAGCCAGTAGACCCTCTGACCCAGGCTGAGTCTGTGCCCAGAGACTCTGGTAAGATGGGTAGAACACCCTTGCCCGAAGCATCTCAGAATGGGGGACCCAGTCATCTGTGGGGACAGTACTCAGGAGGCCCAAGCATGTCCCCGAAGAGGACTAACAGTGTAGGTGGCAACTGGGGAGTGTTCCCTCCGGGGGAAAGCCCCACCATTGTTCCCGACAAGCTCAATTCTTTTGGGGCCAGCTGTCTCACCCCTTCACACTTCCCGGAAAGCCAGTGGGGACTGTTCGCCGGTGATGGTCAGCAGTCGGCCCCCCATCCTGGAGGACGGCTTCGAGGCAAACCATGGAGCCCCTGCAAGTTTGGGAGCGGCCCCTCGGCCTTGAATGGTCCCAGCCTGACTGAGAAGCCATGGGGGATGGGAACAGGGGATTTCAACTCCTCCCTGAATGGTGGTCCTGGGTTCCAAGACAAACTGTGGAGTCCTGTGAAGGTGGAGGAGGGCAGGATCCCCACACCGGGGGCCAACCAGCTGGACAAAGCCTGGCAGGCCTTTGGTATACCCTTGAGCTCCAACGAGAAGCTATTTGGGGCCCTGAAGTCAGAAGAGAAGCTGTGGGATCCCTTCAGCCTGGAGGAGGGGGCGGCCGAGGAGCCCCCCAGCAGCAAGGGGGTGGGGAAGGAAGAGAAGATCGGGCCTGGAGGGGAAGAGGACGAGGAGGAGCTGTGGTCCGACAGTGAACACAACTTCCTGGATGAGAACATAGGCGGTGTGGCCGTGGCCCCCGCCCATTGCTCCATCCTCATCGAGTGTGCCCGGCGAGAGCTCCATGCCACCACACCACTCAAAAAACCCAACCGCTGCCACCCCACCCGCATCTCGCTGGTCTTCTACCAGCACAAGAACCTCAACCAGCCCAACCACGGGCTGGCGCTTTGGGAGGCCAAGATGAAGCAGCTGGCGGAACGGGCGCGGCAGCGGCAAGAGGAGGCCGCGCGCCTGGGCCTGGGCCAGCAGGAGGCCAAGCTCTACGGGAAGAAGCGAAAATGGGGGGGCGCTATGGTGGCTGAGCCCCAGCACAAAGAGAAGAAGGGGGCTGTCCCTACCCGGCAGGCGTTAGCCATGCCCACAGACTCGGCGGTCACCGTGTCCTCTTACGCCTACACAAAGGTCACTGGCCCCTACAGCCGCTGGATCTAGGTGCCAGGAGCCAGCGTACCTCAGCGTCGGGCCCCGCCCGAGCTGCTCTGTGGTGCTTTTGCCCTCATGCCCGGGGGCGGGTTGGGGGTGCAGAAGTCTCTCTATATCTACATATATGGATATGCTTATCATATATATGTATTTATGGTCCAAACCTCAGAACTGACCCGCCCTCCCTCCTCTCCTTCCCCAGCACTTTGAAGAAACTACGGCTGTCGGGTGATTATTATTTTTTTTTGATCTTAATATTTATATCTCCACGTTTTATTTTTCCCTTGTTTTGAGGGGCTTTTATTTTCCTTTTGTTTTTAAAACTTTATCCTTGTATATCACAATAATGGAAAGAAAGTTTATAGTGTCCTTTCACAAAGGAGCGTAGTTTTAAATTCCATTTAAAATATGTATTTATTGGATTTTTTTAAAGCGACAATAGTGATGGGTTACATGTGGGCAGGAAAGGCCAGCAGAGCTCCCTGCCTGGCCAGCCCAGCCCAGCCCAGCCTCCTGGGAGCTGCAGGTTCTCCCAGCCATCTGCCCCCACCAACCAAGCATGTAGCCCTGGTCTATCCCTCCTTCCCACAGGCTAGGGAGCCTTTGGGACCACCCCATTTTCCTCTGTGGAATGGGGGAAGCTGCAGACCTCTGGGGGCCTGGCCTGGAGATGCTGGTGTTAGATGTCCCCAGAAACCAGGTTGGAAGTAGACAGCTTCAAGCTTGCTAGTCTCCACACTGAATCCTCTCTGTCCGTTATTTATCAAGTCATATGATGTCCTGGTTCGCTAGGCAGCACCTCAAGCTGGAGCAGGAGTGGAGAGGCTCCTAGGAGCCCTTCTCGTCCCGCTGATAAAGCCGGTGAGTACTGGGCGGAAGGAAGCTTAGTGGCAATTTTCTTAAAAATCGCCCCAAAGTTTGTCGATACTGAAAAAGGGCTACTGTATCTTTAGAAACAAGAAGTTGAACCCAAGCTGTGAAGAGCCGGTGTGCTGTGCAGGGCTCTGCGGTGCTGTGCAGTGCTGTGTGGGGCTGGAGCCTGGTGCTGTAGTATTGTGCTGGGACTTTTCTGACTCTCAGGGCAGGTGGTACCCTGCCGGAGCTCAGCAAGCCAGTGTGATGGCAGGTCACGCATCGTCCTTATTCCTGGATCTTCACACGGGACAATGGTGCAGTCCTCCCAGCCCTTGCAGGGCGTGGCCTACACTTCATTTAAAGTGCAAGGGTCAGGCGTTTTCAACAGGTTGCTATGCTTCCCCTCCTTCGAGGGGCCAGTTCTCCATTGGATCTTTTCTCTCCTCCCTCTTTCCTTCTCCACCTCCCCTGTAACGCGCCCACTCAAAAACCCTGGTGCGTTCATTCAGCTCTTTGAAAGTGAGAACGTTGGTGCTTTAATTTCTGTGACATTGAGAGGTCAGGCCTGACAGGTGGGGGCGGCGCGTGTCTGCAGCAGGTCAGTCCTCACGGAGCATTTGTTTTCAGATGCCGTTAGCCATGTTGTCAGGCTGCCCGTGCGTGCGGATGTGTGTGTGGTGAGTGGGGGGCTTCGTCAGGACACAGAGTGGCAGACGAGGCCTGAGACAGCGGTTATCATGTGCTTCTAGCCAGGTTTGATCTTCATAGACTGAGCGTAGCAATCCCTTGACAATGCTGAAGGCAGGTCCGAGCCCCAAGCTTCGCGGTGCCTTGTGCCAGAGCAGATTGCCGAGTGACCGGGTGTTGACGGGAGCCCTTCGGAAGCGCTGGCAGAGAGCGGCTAAAAGGTGTCCTGAGCATTTTTGTGGTCTGGTTTTAACTGTAAATAGTGAAAGTTTTTTTAAGCACTTTTGCCTAGATTTAAACAGCAACTTAAAAAGAATAAAAAGTACATTTTAACATGTAATTGTGGGAGAAACTGTAAATAGTAGCTGAATATTTAATGTGCTTTGTCAATCCACCTTTACCATAGTCTGTAAAGTTGCAATTATTTTACGGGACAAAAAAATGAAATTATTATTGCTTTTGAAATAAATACCCAAGAGCTTATCAGGACTTAGAATTATTCAGAATTCAGATTTATAGGAAAGCCTCTGACCCTCTGTTTGACAAGTTAAAGAGTCAGAGTCTTTAAGGCGCATGCTAATTTTCTAGTTTTGAGGGAGAGCTGGGTCCTTTAAATGCTATTTTGCTTAATCGCATCAGTACTTTTACGCAGGTCTCATCTGACTCCGTGCTTAGGTAGATGCGGGGGTGCCTTGAAAAACTTCATTTTAAATAATCTTAAATATGATATTTTACAAAGCATTTGGAGAATGTGACCGTGCATACGGCCCATGGAAGCCCCAGGTCGGCTGTTGGCTTGCATGTCCTGAGTGTGGCCCAGGTGATTGTGTTGCTGGCAGTGTGTGGGTCTCTGACGCGTATTCAGTATGCTCCAACCCTCCTCGCCCTTTGGTAGCAAAGCCATCAGATGAATGGAGAAAGCGGTACAAGCTAAAAAGCATGTGATGCCCATCCCCCAAGCCTGCACAGCCTTTGTTCGTAAGTTCTAGGCCAGGAGACAGGCTGCCGTGAGGTGAGGTGAGGCGGGAGGCGTTCCACGTTGGCCCTTCAGGTTCTAGCGAGCGCTGTTTCAGGGCTCAGTGCTGCGGCCGTGCTTGAGCCCATGCTGATTTTTCACACACTACATGTATAACCTACCTCAAATCTGTCACTGAAATGAGCATGCTTTAGATGTGTATTTAAGACGTAACTATGCACAGTTCTATATCCCCCATCCCTTGCTGCTGAAGGCTTCTTAAAGAGAAAAATCAAAATTTTTATTTTTACTGGCACTATCATTTTTTAAGTCCTGAAGATGATTGACAAGACATTTTTATCATGAGAAGAAAAAAATAAAAAATAAAGCCATTGCAACTCAAGAACCTGACGGCATGAGCGAGTTTTAAGAGTACTGTTATAGCCAGGGAGATGGCTTCGGAGTCTGCTCCCAGTGTGCCCGTCCGTCCGTCCGTCCATCTGTCTCCACAGTCCACACCAGTGCAGGCATTTGGTGCCCACCCCTAGCTCGTTTTGTTCTGCTTTTTGCTCCCCACCCCACCCCCACCTGCCTGCTTTGTGCAAGAAGACAAAGTTCTGACCTGAGATATTTTCTTTTAGAATGAGTCATTTTGCAGCAGGATCTCACAAAATAACTGGTGCTAGCTGGAGAGACCACCTGTCCGTAGCCCCACCGAGGGTGTCACGTGGGTTGGGGGGTTCAGTTTGAAGTCGGTTTTAGTGGGGACCGAGCACCCCAGCCCAGCCCCCCAGGGTTTTGCTGCTGTACCTTTTTTGCTGTGGTGGCCCTGGTCCTGGGAAGGGATTCCAACTTCTCTGTTCCTCCCGCCTGCTGCTTAAAGTAACAGTAGTTTGCAGAGCTAGGGTTGTTAGTGTTGAGTGGCAAGGACAGAAGTCGCAGGGCTTTGTTGCTCCATAGCTAGTGGCAGTGGATGTGTGAGCGTGGTTGACAGTAGCTGAAAACCCAATGTCACAGAGTGAGGACACTTGACTGCCTCAGAGGTCAAAGCAAGGCCAAGCTGGTGGAAAACTGATGTATCCCTGATGTGCCTCAACCAATCTTTCCTTTTGTTACTGAAGTGTGTTTTCTGGACTTGGAAGCATTTTTATGAATTGAAATAGTCTAATAAATGGTGCTATGGTGTTTCAATGTGACTGTCCCTGATCTTGTCTCCCTGAGGTGCTATCAACGTTTGAAACCACAGACAACCAAAAAACGAGGTGGGCTCTGTCTCTCAGCTTTTCTTTCCTCCTTTGGTGCTGTCTTTGTGGGCCTCTGCTCACCACGCTGTGTCTGCTCTGAGCAGGGTTCTGGGTCTGGTGTTTTTGTTGTTCCCCTTGGTGGCCAAAGCTAGGCTCACGGAGAAGGCAGCTTGCTCTGTGCAAGGACAGCAGTGGCCCACTTTTGGGTTTGTCTATCTTCTTAAGCCAGATTAGAAAAGGGGTGGTGGCGTTGAGAAGGAGAGGCAGGCCCCTGCCTCCACTTGTATGTCAGGTATTCTCTCGTGTCCCAGGGTGCTAACCCCAAAGGGGACAGGCTGTGGTCCAGGGCCAGCGCCTTTACCTGGCCCTGGCAGGGACAGGATGGGCAAGACTTTGGGTTCTTGCTGCTCATTCGTAGCTCCTGGTGCTCAGACTAAAAGGCAGGTGCTTATTTTGTCCCTCAATGCCACCAAGGCCGCTTTTAGTTGGTGCTAAACTTCTCCTGTGTCCACATAAGCTGATGCAAAATTTAAGAACTCGACAGGAAGCTCCATTTTCATCATCCACTGTCACAATTTTTCTTTTAAAAAAATACCTCAAAACAGGACATTGTGACAACTTAGATTCCATGAGGGTATGATACTCACAGGCTGTCCATGGGATGGCTTCCTTGACCTTGACACATCTGGGATCATTCTCTCTGTTCATTCATAAGCAGAAAAATGGCAGAGTGCCTAAGGGAAGGAGCATGGTTGGATTTTTTCCATTCTCTTAAGTTTTGCTTTTGAATAAAATGTGAATCTCCTCTGTCCATCTCATCGAGCTTTCTGTCACGGTTGCTGTCATTTGAAAACCTACACAACACCTGGTTTACCTGCTGTCCTACCAGGCCAACTTCACCACATATACCCTGGACCAAATAACACATTGGAGGTGCATAGGCCAACCCAGGCTCACAGCCCACTCCCACCCATCTGTGCATAGATGATTCTGCGAGCACCGCCTTCCTGAGAGGGCAAAGCAATAGGCTTCTCATCTGAGGGGAGACCTCAGCACGGAAGCTGGGTTCTGGGCTTCGTGCCCGAGGATCAGTGAGCTGTTCGGTCTGCCCCTTGTTTGCTTCCGGTCTGATATCACGGGTGCTTTCTGTAGGGTGCCTGTCAATCATGCTCTTCTCGCTCCAACTGCTCGTCATTCAGGGGGGACCCTCACTCTTCATTTGGGGACAGATACTAATTGGCTCATCGGATCATCCCAAATTTTCTTGATTCCAATATAGATTTTTTTTTCTTTTTCTTTTGGGGATAGAGGGAAAGAGACAGGAGTGATGTCATTTATTTTTCTTGTGTTTAAAGAAGCAAGGACTGGCTGTCTCACAGCATACTAATGCTTTAGACTTGGTCTAGAACCTTGTAGCTTTTGGATGTGTTTTATTTCTTATCTCTTTGAATTCCTGTTTGGTTACCTGGCTTCCAATGGAGGTGAACTTAACAACCATACTTGAATATTCCGTCTTGACTTTGTAAACTGTGGCTACTTGAAATGAAGTTTATCTGGGGTTGATGGATGAATGGTAGGTTTTTGCAATGTCTCAAGGCAATAGGATGTGTATTATTAAACTGTAGATATCTTAGTACAGTAAATTTATGCTGATAATTTTATTTTGTATAATTTTTACCTTTTTGTTAATATTTTCCCTCCAGTTTATTGGTTTGTCTCCTGAGCTACCGCCTTCCTTCCCCTTTTCCTTCCCTCCCAGTGTTTCAGTAAATTTAATTTAGGGTGCCTAGAAATTGCAAGTATGTATCCTTTTTTGATTTGTATTTTATTATAATTTACACAAACAACTGGGTTTGTGAAGTGTATTACTCCTGGCATCTTTAAAATATTGTGGGTGTTTTAATAAATTTTATATTTATTTTTTGCACTCAAATTCTGTGTAAGCTTTTTTTCGCCCCCTCTCACCTTGAACCTGAACTAACTTGTACTTGAACTACAAGGTACCCTGTAGTCGTGCCCTTCCGGAATCTAGTATAGACACCCAAATGAAGCCTGCCTCAGGCCAGTGAGGGACCTGAGTGGATGAGGTCACAGACCGCGCTCTGGGGCAGCCTTTATCAGCCCTGGTTCTGCTTTGTCTTCCTGTCGATTTGGAATTCAGCCATTCACACTTCCTTCCACCTGACAGCTACTAAGACCACTGACTGCGTTCTGCTGGGTTCTGATGGCTCTGACATAGTCCAGTAGTGAGGTGCGAAGCGGGACCCCAGGCTGCAGCTCTGGTGGTGGCTGGGTTTGCGGGGACTTCTGAGCTGGGGCAGGGGAAAGGACAGGAAGCCACCCTCTTCTTCCACTTCCTCTGCCCGAAATGTCCCACCAAGCAGATCCAGCACCAGAAATGAGCTACTCAGCAGACTAGAGTGATGAGGAACCTTCTAGAAATGCATTGGCATGCTATTCAAGTTCCTGTATACATCATACACCACATACTCCCAGAGGGTAGAAGAGAGTATTGGGTCCCCTAGGACTAGAGTTACACATAGTTGTAAACTTCCATGTGGTTGCTGGGAATTGAACCCAGGTCCTCTGGAAGAGCAGCCAGTACTGTTAACCACTGATCCGTGTCTTCAATGCCCCTCCCCACACACCTTTGTGGCTGTTTCTCTGAAGTTTGCCTGAGTGTCTCCTCATTTACCTCAGCCTCCTGGACTATCCTGATCTTCATTTTGTTACCACCCCTACCTAGCTACACTACTTGGTCAACAACCTTCTTAAAAGTTCTGCTGGTGGTGGGACTAGAGATGGCTCAGCAGTTAGGAACACTTGCTGTCCATTCAGAGAACCTGAGTTCTTAGCACCCACACTAGGCAGCATGCAATTGTCTGTAGCTCCAGCTCCAAAGGATCGAGTGTTCTGGCCTCTATGGTTTTGCTTCTCTGAGGGCTTAGGGATGTTATGATCTGTAGATACTGCAGTAAGTCATTAGGAGTTGTTTTAATAGTATGTCTATTAGCATGGCGATTCTCGACCTGTGCCCTTTCACAGGGGCCACCTAAGACCATCAGAAAACACAGATAATGTACATTATGATTCATAATGCAGAATGAGTTAGCGATGAAAATGTTATAGCTGGGGTCACTCCAACATGAACCATACTAAAGGGTCGCAGCATTAGGAAGGTTAAGAATCACGTATTTAACAGGTTAATAGTAATAGGTTCTCTCCCGAGGCCTGTGAACTAGCTCGTCAGATTCTTGGCCCCATTAGCAGTACCAGAGATGGGTTCTATCTCATGGATTGGTCCTTAGAGTCAATCAGAATGCAGCTGGTTACTCCCGTAATATTCTCACCATCACTGTACCCTAGGTATATTGTCTTTTGTCAGGCTAGTTGTGACAGATAGCAGGGTTGGCGGCTGGGTGACTGCTTTCCCCTCCAGCAGCATTCCTAGTGGCACTGTGAAAGCCAGTCAGTTTGGATGAAACTTTCAGGTGAGTACCAGTTTGATTTTTCCCTGTTGTGCTATTCAAGCATGTGGTGTGCTAAGGTATTACCATCAAGTGCTACAGGGTAACAAGAGCATTGACTGTAGCCTATGTTTGGGGACCTGTGGGATTCCAGGGGCCAACAACTTAAAAACTTCAGCTGGTCAGCATGCAAAGGATAAACTGTAGAGAGCTGTCCTGGAAAGGAACACAGTGTCACACAACACACACACACGCATGCGCTCCACGCAAGGATCTTTGGGGAAGAGGGAATGGAGAGATGGTTAGAGCCAGAAGTGGTGGGTAACTTCAAGAAATTGGTGATTTTCAGACCCAGGAGAGCAGCCGCACATAGAAACTCAATGGCACAAGACCTGTACAGGCTCAAGCCAAAATCCCAGCGTGAAAAGGGGAAGCTGGCAAAAGTCCTGTCACTCAGAGTTCCCGGCATCTGATAGCGGCCGGAGGACGGACAGGCTTTTCTTTAATGACATGGCCCCACTCCCAAGGGTAGTGAATGGGTAACACAAACTGGACTTGATGGAAACACAGTTGGGTAAGGAAATGAGGGTGGAGAGAGTGGGTATGGGAGGAGTCGGGAGGGGAGCTGCCGTTCCCCTGCTGCTGCCCCCGCAGGCTGCCTGGATTTGAACTGTTGTTAGCCCTCTCACCTGAAGTACTCTGTAAAGATGAGGCCCTCATCATCCTGGAAGAGACCAGAAGAGGCATCCAGCCCTCACAACCAGTGGCAGTTCCGTTGGCACTCCCCCGCCCCCTGCCCCCAGAACACCAGATAAAGACTGGGAAAATCATGTTCAGTTCCAGATATGTCTAGCCCCTCCCTCCCGCCTCTGGGAGTCTGCACAGACATCAATGTTCCTGCTTTCCACCACTGCAGAGCCCTGCCCTAGCCCTAGGAGACCCCACCACCATCCTCAAGCCACCTTATTCTCTGACATAGGCCCATCTCTACTTCCGAGTATCACCCACTCATTCTTGGTTTGTACCCTGTGTAGCAGCTCAGGGATGTGTTTCCCCTACCCCACCTCATCCCTCCCCACTCCACCCCCATAGCTTCCCACCCACCTCTGCCCAACCCTATCATCCTTGCCATGCCCTACAGATGACAGGGGCTCTGCGCTCTTGTTTCTCCCTCGGGCAGGCCAGAGAACCTGCACCTCACTGACCTCTCTGAAGGACTACACTCCTCCAAGCCCTCTGCTCCTGGTCTCCATTGCTGGAAAGCGTCCCAGGAGCCTGCAGACTTTTTGATCACCCAAGAGAATCAATTCACAGCATAGCCTACCAAATATGTGCAACCCACAGGCCCCATGCACCCAGGATTGCCCACGGCATGGCCCAACAAACATGAACTTAACTCATTTTGAAAATTTTCCTTTTTTTTCCTTATACTGGGTACGTGGATGCTGGGCAGTGCATGCCATGGTGGCTGTGTAAAGGTGGGCAGCCCACTTGCAGGAGTGGGGTCTCTCCTTCCACCATGTAGGTTGGAGGGGTCCAGCTCAGGTCTTGGACCATCTCTTGTTCCAGGTGAGCCGCCTCCTGGGTCCAGCAATTGTCTTATGACTCAGTCACATGGATCTCAAACATAAACTTTACAGATCATGGCATTGAGTTGCAGTGTCCAGACATTGGATACCCCTGCAGCTACCTGCGCTCGTGTGACTACCAGTGCCAAGGCTGTACAAAGCCATGTCTTGCTCTGGCCTCACTGGTGACTCTGGGTGGCTGCATGGTAGTCCATGGCTATTTGTCAGAGCTGAAGTTGTAAGTGCCACAAAATCAAAGCCATTGTGCCAAGCATCCCTCCTCCTTCCCAGCCGTGTCCTTGTACCAAATCCGGATTCTACCCTCGGTGTCCCCAAGCCTGCTCTCGTTACTGTTAGCCCATGTGTACCCCAGCATGAGCTTTTGACTAACTTGGTCTAACATGAGCCCGTCACAACAGACACCTTGGCCCCATTGGCAGGGAGGGGTGTGCTGGAAGAGGACCACAACAGAGCTCTCCAAAGCTGGGACCCTGACGATTTTCACACTTTGGTCTAAACTTGGAAAGATTAAGTGACTTGCCACACAGACTGAACTCTTAAGATGCCCAGAACACTACAGACTCAGCCGGTAAAAGTGCTCACTGCCAAGCCCGAGTTCAGTCCCCAGGACTCGGATAGTGAAAGGACAAAAGCCAACTTCCAGACATTTCCTCTGACTTCCACATAAGCATTGTGGCACCGTGTGGAAACTCATCATGTGCACACGTGCACACACACTTTTAAAAGCTATGGCCAGGTGTGCTGCGTGCCTTTGGTCTCTCTCTAGAGGCAGAGAAAGGTGGATCGCTGAATTTGAGGCCAGCCTGGTGTGTCCACAGTGAGTTCCAGAACAGCTAAAAAGAGCTATTCAGTGAGGATGTGGGGGATGCAGGGATGGCCAGGAAGGCAGAAGCCACATTGCAAGGTATGGATTTAGGGGACACTGGATTTAGGGGACACTGGTAAACCAGCTTCTGGAGACACAAGGCGGCCCTGGGGCTGGACAATGAGACCCTGTCTCAAAAAGCAAAAACCCAGCCGGGCGGTGGTGGCGCACGCCTTTAATCACAGCACTTGGGAGGCAGAGGCAGGCGGATTTCTGAGTTCGAGGCCAGCCTGGTCTACTGAGTGAGTTCCAGGACAGCCAGGGCTACACAGAAACCCTGTCTCGAAAAACAAAAAAAAAAAAAGCAAAAACCACCAAAAACTCTGGCCTCCGCTCTGTGTCCAGTAGTGGGAATGAACTGTGCAGAGAGTCGCAGTGTAAATGAAAGGTAGGTGCTGCTCTGGAACGGCGGGCCTGAAGCACGGCGCGTCTGCTCTGAGCAGTAGGTACCTGTGAACTTTAATTAACTCTAAATAGATAACATATCTCCCATAATTATATATAGAAATGTCTATGAACAAAAAATAGATATTTTTGGAGGTGGGCAGGGGTTTTTCTGAAATATCAAGTGAGCAAAGTGCCCTCCAGGTTTTAAGCAGGAGCAGTCACCGTAGCGAGGGTGTGGTCAGCATTTGGGGACAGAGGTGAATATCCGAAGGCCGTGCATGCCCTTGATCTCTTCTTTTAGTGCCTGAGGAGAAAGAGACATCGTGGCAGTCAGTTCTTGTGTCTTTAACAATGGCTCTAGGGTATTCTACATGGTTCTATCTGAAAGATACTTGCACATATTTTAAGCAATTTTTCCTTCAAAATATTTTTTTGCCTGTGTCTGTGGTGTGTGTGTGTGCGCGCGCGCGCGCATATGTGTTTGGAGGCCTGAGTGTGACTGCTCTCCACTTTATATATCAAGGCAGAGGGTTGCTCTAACCCTGGAACTTACCTACCGTTCGGGCCAGCCATCCAGCCAGCTCACTCCAGGGACTGCCTGCTTCTGCCTCCCAGGTGCTCAGATCACATTGGGGCTGCCATAGCCACCCAGCACTGACATAAATGCTGGGTGTGTCGCACGCACCCATAATGTCAGCATTTGGTTTTATGTGGGTTCTGTGCATCCAGACTCAGGCTGCCACACTCGCACACAGACGTTTGCCCTCTAAGCCTCTTCCAGGCCCCTTTTATGGTTTTTTTGTTTGTTTGAGGCAGCGCTTCACTATATAGCCCTAGCTGGCCTCGGGCTTGCTATGTAGAGCCTGGTCCTCTCATTCAGAGATCTGCCCTCCTCAACCTCCTGGGTGTCGGGATTAGAGGTGTGCAGCCGGCACCCAGCTTGTTTCCATTCAGTAATCCTTAAGTTCGTTGTGCTGAACACCTCAACCCAGCCACCAGGGTAAGGCAGGGGGGCAGCTTGAGCTCAGAAGTTCAAGTCCAGTCCAGCAATATAGGAAGACTCAGAACCAAAACTTTAAATCACATTGAGGCTGAGGCTGAAGAGATGGCTCAGCAGTTGAGAGCACTTGTTGCTATTGCAGAAGACCCAGGTTCTGTAACTCTACTCCTCAGGGATCTTACTCCTCCTCCTCGCCTCTCAGTACACCAGGCACTCATCCATACATGCAGGCAAAACACTCATCCACACAAAATAAGAATGAATCTTAAAACGTAGAGAAATGATTGGGAAGGCCACCTGATGCTGACCTCCTGCCAACACAGCTGACCTCTGCCTGTGACCTCTGGCCATAGTGCCACACAGCCAACACCTGGGTTGAGATAAAACAACACTGGGGACCCCTGGTCCAAAGTCAGCAGGTGAGTAAATAGGTCAGGGCATGGACCCAGGTGTTCTGTGGCCCTGGCCACAGCGGGTTTCAGTTGTATTCCTAACTGGCCCTGCTGTTGTATTGGGAGCCCATGAGCCAGGACTACTCTATTCAATTTTTTTTATTTTTTTTTCCCCCCCGAGGCAGGGTTTCTCTGTGTAGCCCTGGAACTCACTTTGTAGACCAGGCTGGCCTCGAACACAGAAATCCTCCTGCCTCTGCCTCCCAAGTGCTGGGATTAAAGGCGTGCGCCACCACCGCCCGG
This sequence comes from Tokudaia tokunoshimensis, assembly GCA_036184795.1. Classification (NCBI taxonomy): domain Eukaryota; kingdom Metazoa; phylum Chordata; class Mammalia; order Rodentia; family Muridae; genus Tokudaia; species Tokudaia tokunoshimensis. Next base: position 104,413,491 of record BTHU01000002.1, on the reverse strand, counting down.
CTGACTACTCTATTCAAAGGGAAGCCTCAACTCTGCAGATAAAAATGAGCCTGGAGCCGGGCGGTGATGGCGCACGCCTTTAATCCCAGCACTTGGGAGGCAGAGGCAGGAGGATTTCTGAGTTCGAGGCCAGCCTGGTCTACAAAGTGAGTTCCAGGACAGCCAGGGCTACACAGAGAAACCCTGTCTCGAAAAACAAAACAAAACAAAACACACACACACACAAAAAAAAAATGAGCCTGGAAAAAGCCTATCACACAACAGGGAGCCTTCCCTCTGCTTGCTGCAGGCCCACGGTGCCCCCTAGTGGCTATTTTTGTCTCTGCAGCCGGGCTACCATGGGCTGCTCCCACTGTAGGGAAGTGTAAGCCTAGTTAGTTCACTGTGCACATTCCCTCCCGCCAACACCTCTCTGTGAAGCTGCCCAAGGCCCCTCAACCCACGCCAATGTCACACGTTACTTGCTATAGCCACAGAGGCATCATGGCATGGCTATGGCTGAGAACACTGAGGCTGTGGTTGGGGGATGGGCTTCGCTAAAGTACCCTAAGTGCCTAAAGCAGGAGAATCAGTCATGGGCTTCGGATAAAGCACTGTGTTCAATCCCCGGTGCTTGACAACAAATAAAGTTCAGGGTTGTCGTCAGTTACATAGTGAGTTCCAGGCCAGCCTAGGCTATGAAACATTGACTCACAGCAAGGAGATGCAGCTTGAAAGCCAACCACATTGATGCAGGCAGGCCTTTAATCCCAGCACTTGGGAGGCAGGGGCAGGTGGATCTCTGAGTTCAAGGCCACTGGTCTACTACATAGTGAGTCCCAGGACAGCTAGGGCTATACAGTGAGACCCTGTCTTAAAAAAGAAAAAAATGCAGCTTGGATAGACATGTTTGAGCATGGCTGTGCACAATGTTACACTCAGTAGCTAAGCAAGCCTGACAAATCTGAATGCCATCCCCAGAACCTAGGTAAAAAGGACAGATGTGGCACACATCTGTAATCCTGGCATTCCTACAGCAATATAAGAAGGGAAGACAGGAAAATTGCCTAGAAGCTAGCCTGGAGTATACAGTAGTTATGGAGGCCTCACTGCAAGTCAGGCTGATTTCAAGCTGTGAGCGCCTACCCTCCCAAGAGCCTTTGAGGCACTATTCCAGCTATTGTGTTACAGATTAGGTTGAGTAACTTTCTCAGGGTCACAACCTAGAAAGTAGCAGCTCTAGCTGCAGGCATGGCAGAGCCCACAGTCCAGCCTGTGTGTTAGAGAACACAGCCCAAGTCCCCACGGGCTGTGGGAAAAGCCGTCAGCCAGGTCTTCCCAGTCTAAGTCTCGAGACCATGCCCAGGTGACTGCTGCCCTATCACAGCCTGCCTGAGGGCTGTAGGTGCCACAGCCAAGGCACAGGGCCATGAGGATGGCAAAGGGCTGACAGGTGTCAGGAGTGCCTGTATCCAGGACGCAAGTCAGAATCGGCAGCAGCTGGAAGAGGGTAGGTGACATGGCACAGTGACCTGAGTTCAATCCCCAGGCACCACATGGTGGAAGCAAATTGTACTCTGGCCACATGTGTACCCCAGTCCTAAGAATAGGGACTACAAACTTTTAAAAAGAGTGAGTCAGAAGATGGAAGGACTTTGGAGCCTAGCTAGGAGGGTAGGAAGCAGCTTTTGAGCTGGGTGCAGAAAGGAACCTAGACCAAGGGGCTCAATCAGGGCCAAGGTCCAAAGAAGAGAGAGAGAGAGAGAGAGAGAGAGAGAGCGAGCGCAGCGGGAAGCAGCCAGCTGGGAGGGTGACTGCAGAAGGAGGGAGAAGCCTTCGACGACAGTAAATGTGTGACATCAAGGTCAGATCTGTGCTTTGAGACCAGCTGATGGCACACAAGACCTCCATGGGTGAAACCAAACATGGCTGTCCAAAGGGGCGACTTCAAAGACAAAGGCCCAGAGTCAAAGTCCGTATGGGCTCCCACTGAGGAACACACACGCACAGAAGTCCACAGAAGAACCATGGCATTTAGCACTGTCAACGCTTGCAAATACTATTCAATACGTGATAGAGAAAACACTTGAGTGGGCCAGGCACAGTGGAAGCCTGCACAGGAGGGAGTGGCTAGAGATCATGAGTCCAAACGAGTCAGCACCAGATGCACATCCTGTTAAAAATTCCTAGCACAGGTTAAGGCCGTACCTCAGTCGCTAGAGCACTTGCCTGGTTCCCTCCTCAGCACTTCACACACTGGGCATCATGGCGCATAGTTAGAAACCCAGCATTTCGGGGGTGGAGGCAGAAGGATCAGAAGTTCAAAGTCATCCTCAGCTATGTAAGTTTGAGACCTAATCTTAAAAATACTCAAACTAGGGGCTGGAGAGATGGCTCAGCAGTTAAAAGGACTGACTGTTCTTCCGGAGGTCCTGAGTTCAATTCCCAGCAACCACATGATGGCTCACAACGATCTGTAATGGTGGGATATGATGCCCTCTTCCGGTGTGTCTGAAGACAGTGTACCCTCATATAAACTAGGCTGAGGATGCAGCTCAGTAGGTAGAGCTCTCACGGGCTGCATGAACCCTAGGTTTGATCTCTAGCGCTTCATAAACCAGTCGAGGTGGTATACTGCTCTCCCAGCCCTTGGGAGGTGGAGACAGAATCAGAAACACAAGATCATCCTCACCTACACAGTGAGTTTGGGGCTAGCCTGGGCTTCATGAGATCCTCCTTAAAATCGCAACAACAACAAAAACCCAAACCAAAGAAACAGTAAACACTGTTAGGATTATAAAAGGAGCTGAAAGATAACTACTAGGTAGGTTAGTTTCAATTTGGAATGAATTCACATTTACTCAAAATCTCACCCTAGTGAGTCTCTCTGGTTTTGCGTTTCTAAGGTCTCAGGTTCTGTCTGTAGGGGTAATGATTTGTACAGGGTGTTTACCCTCCTCTGCCCTCACTTCTTGCTTCAATTATGACACAGCATTGTAATGCTTATACCAAGAATCTCCTGTCTCAAATTTGTGTAAACAATCCTTACCATTTATTCTCGGCCTTGTCAATAAATGCTGATCACCCAATGGCTGAGCAGAATAGAGAATAGGGCGGGACATCTGCCAACCAGAGGAAGGAGAGAGCAGAAAGAGAGACAGAGCAGTGAGGAGGATGGAGGATTAGGAGCCGTAAGGAAGGGGTCCAGAGAGAGATCATGGAAGCACACCTGATCAATAATAATATACAAACATCATGGAAAGGGGCTGGGAGGTAGCCAGATGAGCATCAAAAGTAAAGATAGATCATTTAACTGCTCAGCTATTGAGGAACAGTTTTAAATAAATATTGTTTCTCTGTGTGATTATTGAGGACTAGCATAAAGAAATACAGCTGCCGGATTAATTCACATTACACTTATATTAAAGTTAATTCATATATACCTGTTTCCCTGATCATATACTGACAGCTGCCTTTCTCTCTCCTGGAACAAACAGTGATTGTCACCGTGCCCACTGCTGTGCCCTCAGATGCTGAAGGCCAGGGGCGATGGGCCACCCGGAGCTACTGACCTGATTAACCATCTGGTGCTGCTGGACAGTCCTCTTCTCTTTAAATTCTTCTGATTCGATTTTAATTTCATACATCGCCCCGCAGCCTCCTAAAACAGAGTCAAAGGAATTTCCATGACGACAGATGGTAACTCAGACCCAAAGTACCAGACAATCCCCCAAAAAGGAACATTCTGATGGCATTCTGCAAACAGGCGTAGATAAAGATCACAATTTCTGCTCTGGCCATCCACTCCTGGCAGGCAGCCTTGACCCAAAGGTACTCTTCCTTTTGCAAGACCCATTCCTGTGAGTGTGAGCAGGGAAGAGCAGCTACAAGACCTGGGAGCACAGAGAGGCAGAGCATTCTCTCCTAGTAGGCCAGGGGAGGGAGGGAGTGGGAGACTGACTTTAGTAGTACAAACATATCCTAAGTTCCCATCTAAGCAAGTGTCCTGTGTGGCCCCATAGTGGCTATCAACCGACAGATCTAGTCTCACTTAGGAGACAAACCTCTGGGTTTGCCTGTGAGGGAACGTCTAGATAGGGATAACTCATCCCTAAGCTGGCCTCCTGGACTAAAGAGGAAAAGCTGAACTGAATCTCTCTGCTTCCCGAGCACGGATGTTTGGGAACCAGCCACTTTAAGCTCCTGCAGCCTTGCTTTCCCACCATGGTGGATGCCCTCAGAGCCCTCGCTTGACAAACAAACTGCTTTTTGTTTTAAGTTAGAGTCTCACCTCATCAGACCTCATTGAACTACATTTTCTGAATCCGGGGATTACAGGCCAGCAACAGCATACCCCATCAATTTTCCAAGTTTCTTGTATTAGTATTCCTTCTAGGCTCTGCCCCACAGTTACCTGGCAATAGCTAGGTAAGCCTGGCTTATGATAAACAGAGCTGTTTGCCCCCTCCTCACTCTTATTCTCTCTTCTCTCCCTGACCCTTCTCCCCATCCCCCTTTCTCTCCACATGTTCCTGCCCCTCCCTCCCTCCCCCCCGCCCCCCACGCCTCTACTCCCTCATCAACTCCCCTTCCCATGCCCTGAATAAACTATTCTATACTATAGAATATAGTGTGGCTGGTACCTCAGGGGGAAGGGACGCCTCAGCATGGGCCTGCAGAGATGCCCGGCCCACCTCACCATACTGTGCTCTACAAGACATATCCTGGCACTTCTTTTATTTATTTATTTATTTATTTATTTATTTATTTATTTATTTATTAATATAAAATACAACATCTGGGACTCAAACCCAGGCCTTTGTACATACTAGGCAAGTACTCTAGCAACTGAGCTACATCCCTAGCCCAATAAAAGAGACATCTCAATGTCCTGCCAACCCTTGCGAATGTGCTTTCAGGGAAGTCAGGGGACTCTCCTACTAGTGCGATGTAGAGCTGGCTCTTACCGAGCTGCTTGCACCTGTGTCCCTCTCTGGGTGTGTCTGGATATGGCACCCATGTCCCCTTTGCTTCTACCCGCAGCATAGTCCTGACAAACAGCCAGGCAGGAATTCAGTGAACTGAGGAGAGCCCGGCCAGAATGGGCTTGGGGAGTCTGCCCTGGGACCCGATTCGGTGTCCAGTCCTCCTGCCTCCTTTGGCTGCTTTGGGCTCGCCTCTTGGATGAAGTGGGGCAGCTGACAAAACCTACCTCGGGTCCTTCTAGCTCCACTGTTGCCGGCTGTCAGAAGAACTGGGGTTGGCAGGTTACAAGGTCCATCTCGAAAAGGAGGACATGGCCTGAGCTCTTGCTACCTCTACAGGGGCAGGCCTTTGAGGGACCTCATCTGAGCAGGGCTAGTCTGGTAACTCAGAGTTCTCTCAGCTAGGGCTGTCTTTGTGGTTCCCTGAGGTTTCTAGGTCCTCCTCTCCATTTGGCCCAAAGCAACACATACAGAGAAGTCATTGTGTCAAGTTCCCTCCTCCTGGGCTCTTTTCTTGACTTCAGTCTCTCCCTAGGCAAAAACTCTAGAAAACCTCAGCAAAGCCCCCACAGAGAGAATGGGAGAAAGTCTTACCTGAGATGTCTGTGACCTGAATAGCTGTGGCTCGAGGAAACTTTTCTTTGAGAACCTGGGTCACTTTGAGCTCCCCCTCCGTCTGGGAGGCAAACATTCGATGTGCACAGTGCCACAGAGGGAGCTACAAGAACACAGAGGAGGTTCGCGCAACTGTGAGAAGGCATAGCAATCCCTGTCCAAGTGGGGCAGGCACAATATTGGGGTTGCTGGTGAGCGCTGGTGCTGACGGGGCTATCAGATCCTGCCTCACTCACCTGAAGGCCCAGAGCAGGGTGCTACTCTAGACTCTCAGGGATGTACCCTGGGTCTCTGTGGTATGTTTATGTGTGTGAAGCTGCCCGTGTGTACATGTTCATTGGGGTCAGAGAGCAAACACAGCTCTCCTTCTCAGGGATATCACCTCGGCTTTTTGAGACAGGGGCTCTCACTGGCTTAAGCTCATCAAGTAGGCAGGGTGGCAGGCTGGCATGCAAGTCCCAGGGACCCACCTGTCTCACTCTCCCAGCATTGGGATTTTAAGTATGTACCCCATACGCCTGACTTTTGTTCTTAAATTTTTATGTTTAATTATGTATATGTGCGTGTGTGAGTAAGAGTGTGTGCACATGAATGCAAGATCTTCAGAGGTTGGAAGAGGGAGGGTATCAGATTCCGGGGTTACAGGCAGCTGTGAGTTGATTGATATAGAGACTGGAAACTAAACTGAGAGCTTCTGCAAAAGCAAGGAACGCCTCTTATCCACCATCTCACATGGGTCCTGGGGGTGAACTCAGATCATCCTTGTGAGCCCTTTACCAACTGTGCCATTTCCCCAGCTCTCTCATTAGCCAGTCTTAAAGGACAAGATGGAGTCTGTCCCTCTACAGCAGCGTCCCAGAGCTGACCCTCAGGCAGGTCCTCTGAAGCAGCGAATGGGCAGGTGAGAGGCATGGCCACTGGACGTAAGCCAAGATGCCTAAGAGACGGCTGAACTGCCGGCCCGAGGAAAGATCTGGAGTCAGAGGTCTGTGTGCTGCACAAAGGAACAAAAGCATGAGGCTGTGCGCCTGCGTACAACTGCAAGGTCTGCGGGTGGGATTGCTCGAGACCGAAGCACAGGTGGAAGACCCGCATGGCAACGGAAAAGCACTAAGAGCTGCACACCTATCCTGGTACCAGAATGACAAAATCACACATGACCTGCCCTGGATGTCCTTGAAGCAACAAAACTCCTCAGCCTGAGAGGCAGATTCAAGACCATCAGGCAAGTGTGGAAAAAAAGATGGATGGGGTAGAGTCTGTAAAGGGGAGAAAGAATGGGCACTGTGGCTTACGACTTTATTCCAGAAGTTAGGAGGAATGTCACAAGTTCTAGGCCAGCCAGGGCTATCATTTGAGAACCTATCTCAAAAACCAACAGGGATTGAAAAAGAATTAGGAGAGCTCACTCTATGCTGGGCTCCTACTCCAGCCTGAAGGCTATGGAGAGTCAAGGTCAGAGGCCTGGTCAGCGTGCAACTGTAGAGTACAGGCTCGTCCGAGTGCCCAGGACCAACGCCCGGACTCGGGGCTATGACACCAATGTTTTTCAGTACATAAGGCAGCCTTTCCCAGAGCCTCTATACTGTGACTGTTTATGGTACTGTCTCCCGATCCGCCTAAGTCCAGTACTCCCCCCCCCCCCCGCCCCAAAACACACCCGGTACGATGCAGAGGGCAGGAGAGAATGAATGAGAACAAGGAAGGGCCTCGGCCCTACCGCATGTCCCCAGCCTGACAACAGCCGCCCGAGCTCCCCCGCAGCTCCGCCCGAGCCCCGTCGGCTCACCCCGCGGCTCCCGCGCAGCAGAGGCGCAGCGGCCACCGGGGCCCATGCCGCCATGCCCCGGCGACGCAGCCCGAGGTCACCGAGCAGCCGGAGAGACGCGGGCACTGTGTCCAGATTCGCCGCCCTGGCCGAGCCCGCCCCCTGCCGTCCGGAGGCCGCGCCCGCTCCACGGTCGCTGCCCGGAACCGCCCGCACCTGCAAACATGGGCGCCCTCCGTCCTGCCAAGACCTGCTTCCACTGCAGGATTCCCTACCCGCCCCCAGGTCGCACTCCCGGCAGCCAGAACCCTGGGGTGCACAGAACAGGCTGCCCTCACCCCGACATCCTAGTCAGTGCTCTGGGAAATTGGCTTCTTTCCGGATAGGAGTCCCTGTGAAAGACTCAAGCGACCGGCGTCTTCTCAGGTTTGTGTTCTAGAAAGAGTGGAGACTTTGTGAGGGGCCTAAAATTGGAGAGGGCAGACTGCTGCAATGGCCACGTGGCTGGGATAGGGTGTGGTTGGGTGTTAGATGAGGGGTGTTAGATGGAAATTTGTTTTGGATTTCCCTGAGTTCCAGGGGACACAAGTCATCAAAGGCATAGAACGGCACCTCTAATCCCAGGGCTGTTTTGTGTTCAAAACCAGTCAGGGCTAAGGTGAGTTCCAGGCCAGCTTGGGCTGAGACTCTGTCTCAAAACTAAAAATACTCTTAATGCCAGCACTGGAGAGACAATGGCAGACAGATCTCTTTGAGTTCAAGGCCAGCCAATCGACATAGTTTAAGGTCAGCCAGGGCTACACAGTAAGGCCCTGTCTCAAAACGAAGCAAACAAACAAAAACAAAAAGGTGGAATTAGGAGTGCACACCACGAGGGCTGAGTAGCCAACAACAAAATTTAGCTGTTTTACTGTGGAATAAAAGCCTAAGTTCCATTAGGCCCTTTGTTTCTCCAGTGGTAACTGTTTACAGCCTCATCTGGTGTAGCCCGGAAGACTTGCCCGCCTTTCGTCACTGCACTTGTGCCTATGCAATCCATAGCTCTCGTGTGGATTGGACCTAGATGTGTTCTTTAAAGTGAACAACTAAAAGTAGGCTCATTTATAGGCTCGTGGTGGCCCACACCTTTAATCCCAGCACTCAGGAGGCAGAGGCAGGGGGGTGTCTGTTAGTTCAAGGCCTGCTTGGTCAATGCAGCAAGTTCAAGGGCAGTAAGGACAACATAGAGAAACCCTGTCTCAAAGCTAAACAAAATGTTCCAATGTTGAATGAGTCCAGTGTACCAGCCCTCATCTCCAGATTACTCGATAGGCATATTTTTCCTGCTTGATTCCTTTAACTTTATGGTTAGTGTAATCAGGGATAATTTATTAGCTTTTAAGTTTTTTCATTTATGCCAAGAATACAATCGGAACTGTCTAAAATGTTTTCTAGCTGTATAGTGACCCCTCTTTGCTACTCAAACCACATGTTCAAATGAGCAGGAACTGTAACTAGATGACTGGTTTAAGACTGGTCACATGATCTGAACCAGACCATTGAGACGTGGTTCCTGGACTTGACAGGAACTAAAGAAATTATGGTTTACCAATATGTTGCTAAGCTTGTAGAAAGCCTGGCACCGAGACCAACCAGCTTTGTGACCAAATAAAGATGTTCTGGCAATGAAGCAGACACAGAAGAAAGCTGAGGCAGATTATGTTAACTCTGAGCTATTGGAAGCCCCACTGGACATGAGTACTGAATTCAGTACAGAGCTGAAGCTTGGTCACCTGAAGCTTAGTGCCCTAGGTTAAGGTCAGACTTATGTGTAGACCTGTCATGTCCACTGGTGCTTTTGCTTATCCATCCTGTTCCATAGAACAATCACCCCCACAACTGTCACTGAGAACTGCTGACTCTACTGTGCGCTCTTCCCTTTAGTTTCCAGCAAACCATTTAAGAGAAAAATGTTCATTCTCAAATCCTTCAGACTTCAGAAAAATAAACCTTCATATGACTTCACCCTTACCTACCCTTCTAGCTGGAATCTGGACTACAGGATATGGTACCAGAATTGTCTTCACGGGTTCTACCAGACATTTAGTCACGCAATTGTCTTTTAAACTATGGTTTTGTCTCTTTTGAGACTTATCTCCAACCAAGCCACATTAGTACTACCTACAACTTGAGGTTTCTTACAATTCTTAAATTTTATGTGTCTGGGTATTTTGCCTGCATGTATGTCTGTACAATATGTGCATGCAGTGTCCAAGGCCAAGAGTGTCAGCTCCCTGGAACTACAGATGCAGATGGTCGTGGATCCCCTTGTGGGCCCTGGTCCTCTTCAAGAGCAGTCAGTACCTCAGCCCTGTCATTTTTCAAATGGCCTTTGGGCCCAGAAGTGGCTGCTCTGAACCTGAGGTTCTTTCACCTTCATTAATTTTGGGTCATAATCACTCTGTTTTGTTTACTGTTGAGACAGGGTTTCCTATAACCCAAGTTGGCCCTACATTCATTAATGTAGCTGAAGATGACCTGGATTTCTGACCCTCTTGTTCTGAGGTTACAAGCCTGTGCCACCTTACAATGGGGACTCCTCGGGGTCTCTTGGGATTCATCTCCTGTATTTACCTCAGAGATGATTTTTAATGGCAGTCATTTTATAGAGCCTCCTAGCACCCCAAGAGTCTTAAAATTCTATTCCAGTTCTTAAAATTTCATTTCCATGCAGCTGTGTACCAGCTTCCTGACCTTGTCTGAACATTTGTCAGACTGAAAATTTCCTGGCTTGCATCTCCTGCCTCCCCAGACTGCCACAAGCATTAAACATTACCTCAGAGTAAGGTCCTGCAGTTTCTTGAAAGCTAAAGCGGCCGTGTGACCTCGGATCACTGCCAATCAAGGAGCATTCAGGTTTCTTTTAAGACAGCAGAAGGAAAGAGGGTCCGGGGAAGCCTTGACACTGGACAGGTTAAGGGGGCATGGCTTGCAGTTTTTGGCCATGGTGCGTCAAAGCCCAACTCCAGCCTTCCTGACTCTTGTCTAGGTTACTTTACTCTCCCAAAGCTTCAAACAGCTTCCAAAGACTAGGCCATTAGATGCTGATGTACATTTTGGTGTTCACTTAAATTTTTATTAGGTTATACATAATGTTAAATCATTAAATTTACCTAATTATGTGGGTGTCAAGCACTAGCCATAGCATACATGTGGAGGTAAGAGAACAGCTTTCAGGAGTCGGTTCTCTCCATCCACCATTAAGGTTCATCGTTAAGAGATGAACACCTTGACCTACCGAGCCATGGTACTGGCCTTTGTGATCACTTTGTGTGGCCTATTGGAACAAGACAAAAAGTCAAACGAGATAGGCACATAGCACTTGGGAAGCCACGGTGTAGGATTTCAGGTCTAAGTCTGGGCTAATCTGGGCTGCAAAGCAAGACAAAGCCAATTCTTGTATAATGCTGACTGGTGGTTTGCCTTATCTTACACAAAAGTACTAAGCACATCTGATCATTCAGGAAGTTTCCAACTCTACTCAAAAAGCCCAAAACGACAGTAGCATCAATCTTCAAAAGAAGACCTAAAATGCACCTGTAGTTTTTCTTAGTTGGCTACTTGACTACATCTGTAATCAAAACCCAATCAACTAGGTATATATACCTGTGAGGGATTTTTTTCTTATGTCATTTGAGGTGAAAAGTCCCATGTTTAATCTGGATCTTTTGAGGTGAGAAGACAAGAGCCACCTTTAATCTGGGCCACACCTTCTGCTGGCAGCCATAGAAGAAGGAAGCTTGTTCTTTCTTGGCCTGTTTGCTCTTGCTGGCAAGTCCATTCCTTCATTGGCAGTAGAGTCTACTCCTCTGAGATTCCAGTGCACACTGAAGATTAGCTGAGATATCCTGCCGTGGTGACTGAACAACTACTGGACCCTTGGACCTTCTCTTGGTAGACAACCACTGCTGGACCACAGCCTGTAAGCCATTCAAGTAATCTAATATATATTCATTTTATCAGTTCTGTTCCTCTAGAGCAGTGGTTCTCAACCTTCCTGATGTTGTGACCTCACATTGTGGTGAGCCCCAACCATAAAATTATTTTTGTTCTAGTTCATAACTATAATTTTGATACTGTTATGAATTGTAATGAAAATGTCTTCTGGTGGTTTTAGGCGAACCCTGTGAAAGGGTCATTCAACACCCGAAAGAGGCTGAGACCTACTGTTTTAAAGAACTTTGATTAATACACTGAGCTTGTTAGTAACTGTTACTAAGTGACTGTTTTGGTGGGGGAGGGTTTTAAGGGTACAGGAATACTTGACTTCCAGGTAAGAAAATTAGTGGTTCCAGTCTCCATCCATTCCCAAGAACTGTAAGATCCGGAGTCCCATAAGCATGCCAGTATTGAGACTGTCTGGGGTGGGTCTCACTAAGAGGGATTTGTTCTTTGGAATAGTCTCTGGTATTATATTTGGTTTCATTTAGGAACTTCTTCCTAAGCTTTAAGAAAGTAGATAATAAATGGTACGCAAAGACAACCCTCCAAATTTAAACTGTAATCAAAATCTACAGAACCCACAAAGATCTCATTTCCACATTTAAACAAAGGCATGTTAACACACTTCAAAGCCATTTTTGCTTTCAATATAGTTTATTCTGATGAAGTTACAAAAGTAGATACAAAATACTTTTTTAAAAAGTACAGTTAACGACTTAGAAAAATAGATAAAGCCCTAAAAGTTTTAAAAATACAACATAAATTTTTTATGTGAGGAATATTTTAAGTTATTTTAGATGGTAACCAAGACTACCTTATGCAAACTATTTCTGATACAGACCAACACAGAATGCTGTTCTATAACCATCCCATAGCACACTGGCCATCCAGAATGTCTTTACAGAATACTTATTTGATAACGTTCTGATGAGAAAACCCACGTGAATTTCAAATGCAGTTACTTCAGTAAAATTACTTCTGCCATGTGTGCTCCAAATCCCAACAAAGCCCTGCATCAAAACTGAATGTAAAATCAGGAAGACCAACAGACTACTGTTTCCTTTGTTGTCAGAATTCTCACTGACCTTAGGAGGAGAGAGCATGCCTGCTAAAGGTGCTCAGCAGCTCATGTCCAGGCTGGCACTGTTCAGGGCTCCATACTGCCTGGGGATGAATCCCATAGAGAGCAGAGGAGCCCTGGCACCATGACAGGACACACACTTGTAGGGCCTACACTCTTCGGTCCTGATTTGTTTATGCGCCTGAGGTAACAACATCATGTTTGAGAAGCTATGTCTAGTATGATCTTGGGGCTCAGAAAGAAGCTAAGAGTGAAAACAGGAAACCTCACCACCAGGACTGTACCTGTGCCTTTGCTACAAGCCATGGAGAACAGAGACCTGCAGTTCTCCGGTGAGCAGTTGTGTGAACTAGAGCTCTACAGGCCATGAACCTGCAGGTAAAAGAACCCCTGGCTAACTGACTGCTGGTAAGCCACTGATTCAGTCAGCAGAGTATCAGTATAGTAGCTGTTAACACACACACAAAAAATGTACAAGGAAGTATAACTATTTTTCATAAATCTGTCTATCACTGTCCAAGGTTTTGTTTGCTTTTAATTTAATGTGCATTGGTGTTTGTACTGCATGCACGTTTGTGTGCGGGAGCTGGATCCACTGGAACTGAGTTACAAACACTTGTGAGGCACCATATGGGTGCTGGGAACTGAACCCAGGTCCTTTGGAAGAAAGAACCAATGCTTTAAACAATGCGCCATCTCTCCAGTCCCCAATATCCAAGTTTTTCTAAGTCCTGGAAGTTAAAGCACCACAGGGCTAAAGCAGATTTCACCAGGCAACTGGAAGCCACTGCAATGCAGCCAAGGAACAGAATCAGACAGGACAGCTGACTCCGGCGGAGGGGAGCAGATAAACCCAGGACAGTCTGATTTCTTCAGATGTTATAAATCGGCCCTCTAGCCAAAGGCAGAAAGACACCCTCTTCCCATGCTCTTGCCTCAGAGGTGAGCAACAGCACAATGTGTGCACACTGCTGATTAAGGCAGGTTGGTTTGGGAGTCTAGTACTGTTTTCATTTTAAAAGACAAAAGGAAAAAAGAGGAGGGGGACACAACAAAACCTGGAGACCCTCTTTTTCACCAACAAGGCTTTGCTTTATATCTCACTAATGAGCTGCCTCCTCCATATCTCAGCATCTATGCATGGAGCTCAGTCATGGAGAGGGCATTCCTATCATGCAGAGAAAAGAGAAACCTTCGATTTGAGGGTGTCAGATTTCATAAAAATGACTAGGCCCTGGTTGAGAAAGAGAATTTCATTCCTTAGAGACTAAAGCAAATCAAAGTAAATGGAGTCTGGGGTTGAGGGGTGATGCATTCTTGGTGTCATCTAAGCCTGCTTCCTGTCTGCAGATGACTGTCATACACTTGCAGAACAGCTGACATCTGGACCTCTGCATACACCTGGATTGTGAAGTGTTTCCAAGCTGTCCTATTTTCCCTAAATCATTATCCCAACTTGAATTCCTCTAATGGTGATTTGTGATTTCAGCCAAAATAAAGACAAAATAGTTCCTTTGAAATTCTGAGCATACTTAAGAACATACTGAAAATGAGTTATTAAAACTGGAGTTTCTAAGCGATACCTTCCAGTATAGTCTAGTGGAATCAAAATAAGTAACAAAAACGTCATCAACTCTACCTTTTATAAAGCCATAGGGGGCCAATGAGCACTGTGTAAGTCCCAGCTCTGACACACAACGCATAAACTCCAACTCTGCCTGTTAGGCAAGTGTCCCGAATCCCTGGGATGTCATGTACATCTGAGGAGGCAGCCAGAACTGACTAGATCTGAGGACCACATGAAAAGCAGGCACTTCTCCAGTAGAGGAGTCTTTTATCCTGACAGGATGAGGAAAAATTCAAGTTTTGATACAAAGACAAGTTGGGTAGAAGCTCTAGAGCTCACTGCATGCAGCCTGTGCGCAGTAACAGAATGAAGCCAAGTTGCTATCAACTGACTCTCTTTGCTGGGTCTCCAGCTCTAACAGGCCCAGGGAGACCAGCTGTCACATACCCCTGCAAGCTATTCTGTGGTTTTGACCTTTGTTCTTATTGCCACCATGAAGTCTGTGCATTTCTACACAGAAACATAAGTTTCAAGCTGCAATAAAAACATGGAATCATTTAGGAAATAATCAAGTACTATGAATACTTTTTCTGCTGTCCCTCAAGAACTGCAAGAACATCAATGAAAACAGTGGCTTTAAGGCCCAAGTGTGTCCCAGATTTTTGGAAGTTTTCTTGATCTCTGCCCCGAGCTACATAAGAAGTTAATCTGAGTGAAGAGTCTCGAATGAGAACCTGCAAGGCACCATCAGCGCCATGCACTCTCATCTAGTCAGACATGAAGACAATCCCAAACAAGTTTAAAAAGTAAAGTTATTTAAAATAACTTTGGTTAATCTCAGTCCACATATGCCTGTGATTTATGCCTTGTGGATTTTGCAAAACAAACTTTTTTTTAGCAACAGTTTCACAATGCAGCTCAAGCTAGCCTCAAATGTGAGGTCCTTCCACCTCTGCCTCCACAGTGTCAGGTAACAGCCATGGACCATCATGCCTGGCTAAAAAATATACACTCTTGCCTATAAAACCATCAGTATACAAATGTGAACCAAAGGCTACCCAAAGTAAAACAGAAGCTCTAAATGTTGGGATTTAGAAACAGAACACTGATTTGTAAAACAAAGCAAACTGATCTGTGTTAAGATATTTGTTCTAGAAACTTACTAGTAAGTTGCTGCTGAAAATTCTTAATGTCCATTATGTTGTCACACAGAAAAACTCATTTTCTTGAACAAAACTCAGCAACAAACCACAGGTTAGTCATGAGTTAAAACAAAGAAGGACATTGACAGTAACAGGGTGGCCACACAGCACCTCTGATTTAGCTGTGTCGTTGATTGTTCTGAAGCTATCTGGCCAACCTACCTTTGGGACAATTTTCTCTGCAGACACAATGGATCTTTTGATCCTGGTTTCCTGTAGTCAGTATCAGTTCATACCAGACAGCGATGAGAGAGTACTAGCAGTAGATAGAGGGAGAGCGTAACTGTGTTCTAGAAGAAACATTTATCTGTCTTTAGATCCAAGCTTCTCAATTAATTCCTGAAGTGGTGCCAACTCACGCCTATCAATCAGATTAAACTCCTAAAAAGGAAAGAAACATGTAATAATGAACCAAAATTGAAACTCTTACATATTTTTCAAAGATGAGCTTCCTAAGTTTAGTTTTCTGAAATCTGAAAGAAATGACCTTTATGATATATAAAATGACTATTTTTAGTATTTTTTTAAAACAAGTGCAGGCTGAGGAAAAGGCTCAGTTAGTAAAATGCTTGTCACACAAGAAAGCCAGACACAGTACTATGAGCATGGTGCTGGGAAGGTAGACACAGGAGGCTCCTGCTTGCTGGCCAGGAGTCTAGCTGAACCAGCAATGCCTAGTGTTGGGAGATGCCCAGTGTTGACGTCTGGCTTCCATCTACCTGTGTACCACATGAACAGATACATACACCATACATACATACATATACATATAATTTAAAAATTAAAACATTGGTGATACTGTGACATATGCTGGTCTTCCTCCCCATTTCCTGAAACACAGCTCCTAAAATCCTGAAATCTCTACAGTGTCAATAGTATCTGGTGACCCATAAGATTACCAGGTGTGACTGGGCCCCAGAAAGACCATCAGGACTCATAACTTTTACAGTATTGGGACATCAGGCTCCCTTCCTAACCAACTGTGGGGGATGAGAGGAACTGTAGCTATGAGATGATCCTTATCATTGTGCTAAACACAGAAATGAAATATATGAGTTTATACGAAATGACCTGAAAATTACAAACTAAACCTTTGATAATAGCTATCTCACGAGAAGTCAACTTTTATACATATACATATGAACATACACAAGTGTACACACACAAGGCACACAGTCTCAGAAGGAAAAAGAAAAACATTAAATTGGTATAGCCTTTACATTATACAGAGCCATAATACACAATTATCACTAAAAAGCTACCAGTTTTCTATACTATAAAAAGATAATTTATGTACAGAA
This sequence comes from Tokudaia tokunoshimensis, assembly GCA_036184795.1. Lineage (NCBI taxonomy): Eukaryota > Metazoa > Chordata > Mammalia > Rodentia > Muridae > Tokudaia > Tokudaia tokunoshimensis. The sequence goes on along the minus strand of BTHU01000002.1, from coordinate 104,397,012 downwards.
TTGCCTAGCTCTAAAAAGGCGTCCTTTTTTACATTTTTCTGCTTTTTAAAAGTTTAATATCTCCCCCCTCTCCGGTGTGTGTGTGTGTGTGTGTGTGTGTGTGTGTGTGTGTGTGTGTGTGTGTGTGTGCGTGCGCGCGCATTTGCCACAGGTATTGGGGTATCTGAAGAGAGCAGAAGTAGGTATCAGAATTTCTGGGGCGGTGGTGGCACATGCCTTTAATCCCAGCACTTGGGAGGCAGAGGCAGGAGGATTTCTGAGTTCGAGGCCAGCCTGGTCTACAGAGTGAATTCCAGGATAGCCAGGGCTGCACAGAGAAACCCTGTCTCGAAAAACCAAAAAAAAAAAAAGAATTTCTGGAGCTGTAGTTAAGGTGGTTGTGAGCTCCCCAATGCAGGTGCTAGAAAATGAATTCAAGTCCTCTGCAGGAGCAGAAAGTGCTCTTTACTGCTGAGCCATCTGTCTCTCCAGCTTTCTTTTCTGGGTTTTTGAAACAAGGTCTGGCTAGGATTAGAGATATGGCATCATGCTCTGTTATTTCTTTGTCTCTTTTTCTAATACCCTTATTTGACCTTTTAAAGTTCTAATTCTGTTAGTGCTCACAGGCAACAGGCCACAAACCTGGATGACCAAAGGAAAGCCCTAGGCAGTCCGTCCCCAGTTATCTACTTAAGGTATTTTAAAGTATATACATGAGCTTTCATGAGTTTAAGTGAACCACATGTGTGCATGTGTCTGCAGAAACTAGACGAGGATGCAGGATCCCTACAACCTACTGTGAGCCTCCCCCTCCCAATGTGGGTTCTGGGAACTGAACCCAGGTCCTCAGCAGTATGTGTTCTTAACTGCTTAGCCACCTCTCCATCCCAGAGGAACCGCCCTTCTAAACTGCTTCATGAATCAATCAAACAGTGTGGAGAACAAAACCGGAAACAGAACAAGGTTTAAATTTAGACATTCTACATCTATAAATAAGACAGTGTTTTTACTAAGTTAACAAGGTTAAAGTCCAAGGCCCAGAGATCAATATGGCTCACTTACCTGAACAAAGAAAATAAAGTGCTTAAAGGAGGTGTTGAGGTGGGCCTCCTCTTGCAGCTGCATCACGGAGTCAAAGTGCTGGTGGTAAATATGGGCATAAACCCTGAAGAGACGCTTCAGAATAGTCTTTGCCACAGACATAAAGTTTTTGGGAAATGGGACACCTATAATTGAATACACACCTATCAGTCATTTATCAAATCAGAATGCAGCAAGTCTTGATGCTACCCAGATCAACTGTAGCACACAAGCTTACACATTCATAAAACAAGGCAAACCCTAAACTAAGTATTCTTCACACACCACACTGATTGCCTACAACAGTAACATAGGTATGGAGGCTGCTGGATCACAGTTTAAATGAGCATGTTGGTTGTTAATATCAGAGTTTCTCTCTAAGATCAAATGTAACAAGAATACATACTTTGATTATAAACATCGCTTTCATTATCTGTAATAGGAAAAAAAATTAGGAATGGAGATTTTCCTAAACAAAGGGGTATCCTGAAGAGATGCCACTCAAGTCTTTACCATCATCTATGTAGGTAGAGAATATCTCATCTTCTACACTACTCTGGAAAGTAAGTCTTCATTTTCCTGTATTCTAAAAAGGGGTGATCCTTCCCGAAACAGAAGAAGGGGACCTCTTTCCTTCTCAGAGAAAAGAAGTACCTCTTGAAAAAAACTGGGAGGTGTGGGGACCTCTCCAAGCAGTAGCCATGGGGTGAGTGGCTACACTTTGGTCAAGTTTGGCTAACAGAACCAACTCCTTTATGGATAGGAGAATGCCAGCAAGTTACATAAACCAACACTAAGAAAAACTAAGAAGGTGTCTGCCTGCCAAGCAAGTGGTGCTTGTCTTTAATTTAAGGCAGAAACAGGTGGATCTCTGCAAGTCCATGAACTCCACAGTGAGTCTCAGGCCTGTCAAAATGTCAGCTTCAAAAACCAATTCCTCAGAAACACTTTAAACACCTTTGAACCTCTCGGAAAATGGAGGCTTTTAACAGAATTTCTAGTGTGCATCTTACTTTTTACTTTAGTCAGCCCTTAGAAGCTTGATATAATACATTTTGTATATTTTTATGGTATTCCCAACTCTTAGTTTTGGCTAAACTGACTTTTCAAACATTACACTCAAGTTTATGACTGGTTTCTCTGAGCAGAATTTTAATACAAAATACCAAAAAAACAGATTTTATTTATTTATTTTGGTTTTTCAAGACAGGGTTTCTCTATGTAGCCCTGGCTGTCATGGAACTCACTCTGTAGACCAGGCTGGCCTCAAACTCAGAAATCCACCTGCCTCTGCCTCCCAAGTGTTGGGATTAAAGGCACACGCCACCACTGCCCAGCTAAGACAGGTTTTAAAATCAAACATCTTTTCTCTTAAAATTCCCATTTTGTTAATGACTTAAGATTTGCTAAGGGGGCTGGAGAGAGAGCTCAGCGGTTAAGAGCACTGACTGATCTTCCAGAGGTCCTGAGTTCAATTCCCAGCACCCACATGATGGCTCACAGCATCTGGAATGGGATCGTATGCACTCTTCTGGGGTGTCTGAAGACAGCTACAGTGTACTCGTATACATAACATAAATATTTTTTAAAAAGATATGCTAAAAGAGGAAGAAGGAGAAGAGGAGGAGGAGTTCTCTCCAACAACTAGCAAAAAGTACAATGATAACAGCCTAATGAGGAGAAGGAAGAGGAAAATAAAGGAATCCAGAATTATTACAGTAGAATGAGAGGCTGAGGAAAAAGGAAGACATGCTGGGCATGGTGGTAAGATTTTATAACCTCAGCAAGAGGAAGAAAGAGATGGAAAGATGGAGTGTTGGTCATACTCAGCAACACAGGAAATTCAAAGCCAAACTGAGCTAAAAAAAAAAGATCTTCCCTCATAAAAATAACTTAGTAGCCGGGCGATGGTGGCGCACGCCTTTAATCCCAGCACTTGGGAGGCAGAGGCAGGAGGATTTCTGAGTTCAAGGCCAGCCTGGTCTACAGAGTGAGTTCCAGGCCAGCCAGGGCTACACAGAGAAACCCTGTCTCGAAAAACCAAAAAAAAAAAATTATCTGTGAGAAAGGAAATACAGGGTTTAATAGAAGAAAGGCAAATCTAAGTTGTTTGTTTCTTTGTTTCTTTGAAATGAAGTCACTCTATAGCACAGACTAGCCTCGGACTCCAGCATTCCTCCTGTCTCAGCCTCTGGAGGGCTGGGATTGCAGGTATGCTCCACCATGTTCCCCAACACCCCAGCACAAAAGAAGTAATAACTTTCTCACTGTCAAAATGTAATCTGGGGCTGAGCAGAGCTCAGGGCCGAGCACACACCTAGCACACAGGTGTGGAGCCAGTCGCAGGCTCAGCAGGTTTGGTGCCTGCCATGAAAGCCAAGTGGCCTGAATCAGATCTTCAAAACTCATGTACAGGCCAGACACAGTGACACACACCTTTATTCCCAACAGTGGGGAGGCAGAGGCAGGCGGATGTCTGTGAATTCCAGGCCAGCCTGGTCTGCATAGTGAATGCCAGGGAATCCAAGGCTACAAAGTGAGACCCTGTCTTGAAACACAAATAAAAAACCATGTAAAGGTAGAAGGAACAAATCCAAGAAGTTGTCTTACCTGCACACATATGCTGTGGCACACAAATCCTACACAATCACACCACACACATAAAATACTTTTTTTTTTTTTTTGGTTTTTCGAGACAGGGTTTCTCTGTATAGCCCTGGCTGTCCTGGAACTCACTTTGTAGACCAGGCTGGCCTCGAACTCAGAAATCCTCCTGCCTCTGCCTCCCAAGTGCTGGGATTAAAGGCGTGTGCCACCACTGCCCGGCTACTTTTTATTTTAAAATAGATCCAAAACTGGAAAAGATTAAAAACTAAGTATTAACTGGCGTGAAGAAAACACACCAGTCGGCATGCTGGGGGAATATACATGGATACAAGTTCTTTGCAGAATGTGGTCTTCTCTGTTAAACTGATGTAAAGTAACAGAACATTTAAAGACTTCAGTCACCACTTACAAAGGCTGCACCACAGGGTTAACTTACCAATCTTAGAAGGGAAAAGAGTTTCGTCGTCAAGCTGATCCTGAACCCAGGTCATCAAATAGTCGATATATTTTGGTGCAGAACACTTAATTGGCTTTTTAATATTAGTGCCATCTGCCCAGTGGTATTCATACCTGCAAAGAACAACAAAATGTTAATGACAGTTGTTAAAACCTTAACATGGACAACCTGTAATCAAAGCAGGTCCACATTCTGTCTGCAGAAATTTTTTTTAAACAAATAAATCCAACTTTATTTTTTGTTTGTTTTTGTTTTTGGAGACAGGGTTTCTCTGTGTAGCCCTGGCTGTCCTGGAACTCACTCTGTAGACCAGGCTGGCCTCAAACTCAGAAATCCCCCTCTGCCTCCCAAGTGCTGGGATTAAAGGTACACGCCACCACTGCCTGGCTAAAATAAACAATGATTTTTATTTTATTTTTTTATATAAGCAGTGTTTGGTGGGATTTGAACTCAGGACCTCTGGTTGAGCAGTCAGTGCTCTTAACCTCTCAGCCATCTCTGCAGCCCACAGAAATTTTGTGACTTTTAAGAAGTTATAGGAAGGGGGCTGGAGAGATGGCTCAGTGGTTAAGATCATTGACTGCTCTTCTAGAGGTCCTGAGTTCAATTTCCAGCAACCACAGTGTAAACTTTAAATCAGTTTACAAATAGTGGCTCACAACCATCTGTAATGGAATCTGATGCCCTCTTCTGGCGTGTCTGATGACAGCAACAGTGTACTCACATACATAAAATAAGCCTTTAAACATAAAGTTATAGGAAACTCTCAGCCTATTTTTAACTCAGCATCTTTAAGACAGATAATACTTCTGGATGTGCAGCTACTTTCATAAATTCTATATAGGTACCAATAAAAATTAGCAAATATTTTAAGACCACCTAAAAATTCTTATATGATATTAAACTCTTTTAAAAATTTTGGGGAGGAGCCAGGCAGTGGTGGCCCACGCCTTTAATCCCAGCACTTGGGAGGCAGAGGCAGGTGGATTTCTGAGTTCCAGGCCAGCCTGGTCTACAGAGTGAGTTCCAGGACAGTCAGGGATACACGGAGACCCTGTCTGGAAAAATCAAATAAATAAATAAATAAATAAATAAATAAAATAAAATAAAATAAAAAAATAAAATTTGTGGGGAATGGGGGAGGGGGGCTGGAGAGATGGCTCAGCCAGGCACTGCTGTCAACTCTTCCGTGGCCCAAGGACCTCTGCCAGCGCTACTTAGTGACTGTTTTGCTATTTAGAAAAACTTTGTGTCTTTTCCTAAAGGAATGCTATTCTAGTCACATCGCCTGTTGATGGACACTTGGGAGGTTTCTACACACACACACTATAACGCTGCTACGAATGTTCATGTGTGTGTTCTGTGTGGGAGGATATGTTGACACCAGGCAACACTATGGTAGAATGAAGAAAAGAGTTAAAAAAAAACCTGTGGAAATAAATGGCCTGGAATTCACAGACATCCGCCTGCCTCTGCCTCTGCCTCTGCCTCCCCACTGTTGGGAGTAAAGGTGTGTGTCACTGTGTCTGGCCTGTACATGAGTTTTGAAGATCTGATTCAGGCCACTTGGCTTTCATGGCAGGCACCAAACCTGCCGAGCCATGCAACTGGCTCTAAACTTGTTTTAATGTTCTTTTAAAAATACTGACAAGGGTCTGGAGAGATGGCTCAGCAGGTAAGAGCACCGACTGCTCTTCCAACAGTCCTGAGTTCAAATCCCAGCACCCACATGGCGGCTCACAACCATCTGTAAAGAGATCTGACGCCCTCTTCTGGTATGTCTGAAGACAGCTATAGTGTACATATATATAATAAAGAAATAAATCTTTAAAAAAATTGGAATAAATTACATTTGTGTGGACATGCACACACAGTACATGTGAGAACGATTTTCAGGAGTTCTTTCCACCTAAGAAAGGAGTATAGGTTGCCAGGCTTGGCAGCAAGTGCCTTTCTTTATACCCGGTAAGCAATCTCACTGGCCCCTAACTCAAATTTTATACTTTTACTCCTAGAACAATATAATTATAATATAAATATTAAACACTGAGTACTCATACACCTACGTAACAGCAGGAGCTACTGCTGAGTAGTCAAGAACACAGAAACAGAATTATCTCTTCATGAAGAAACAGATAAGAATAGTATTTATTTAGTATTTAACAGTTATAAAATAAAAGAAAGCAATCTGAATGCCTATTTAACAGACTAGACACATACCTGGGACCTGCTGACATGACAGGGCAGCTTGCCTCAGTGCAGAATTCTGTAATGGTTCCATACAACATGTTGATCTGATTAAAGAAATCCACAGCTGCAGAGACAAAGTTACAACTGTATTAAGTGTCTACTACATAAATCATGACAAACCAAACAGACCTCTCAGCCAAAGGAAAAATGAACAATATTTTCTTTTTTAAAATGGGGTCTATGCTGCCCAGGCTAGTCTTGAACAACTGGACTCCTGCAATCCTCCTCCCTCAGCCTCCCAAACAACTGGAATTACAGAAGCACATTACCATGTCCAACTGACTTAAAACACTGGAGCTAATCTACTAGTACCTAATAAGTCACTGGACTATATTATTTGGTTAGATCCAAGGAGTTGAAAGAGTCATAGTTTATCAATCTAAACTACAACATACTATCATTTGTTAGAAAAGAGAAAAAGATGTTATAGAACAAATTCAGTGAGGAGTTACAGCTGTCTTGAACATTTCAAACATCTGCTTCAGCATCAGCATGAGGCCTCCAGCATAGTGAAGACCACTCAAAAAGGACTTAGTCAAGTACCTAGTATGGGGTCTATGGTAACAGAAGAGTTTAAAAGACCAATAAGGGACCCACATGCCAACAGTAAGTTCTACAAGTTCAGAGAAAAGGTAACATCTGTAAGTCCAGAAGACACTGTTGAATTCCCTACAGCTAGCAGTACAGGCAGTTGTGAACTGCCCCATATGGGTGCTGAAAGGCAAACTGTGTCCTCTGAAAGAATAGCATGCACTCTTAACCACTGACCCATTTGTCCAGCCCAAACTTGATAATTTGAGTAAAATCAAAAACAAGGTTTCCCTAAAAAAGTAGTACTTTACATTGTTCAAACATGAAGTCTCCCACTGGGCATGTACTTTTTTAGTTGACCTTACTCGTTTCTTCACAATATTCTCAGCACTTCTCAAGTGTCTCCACTCACCACAAAACCTGTCCTTTGACAGGTAAAGTCTAAATGTATTTTATAGATAGCTGTTACAGTGCAATACCTATAAAAAGCCAGGCACATGCCTTTAATACCAGTACTTGGGAGGCAGAGGCAGGCAGATTTCTGAGTTCGAGGCCAGCCTGGTCTACAGAGTGAGTTCCAGGATACAGAATACAGAAACCCTGTCTCGAAAAACAAAAACAAAAACAAAATTATACCTATAAAAGAAAATTCATAGCCGGGCGGTGGTGGCGCACGCCTTTAATCCCAGCACTTGGGAGGCAGAGGCAGGTGAATTTCTGAGTTCGAGGCCAGCCTGGTCTACAGAGTGAGTTCCAGGATAGCCAAGGCGATACAGAGAAACCCTGTCTCGAAAAACCAAAACCAAAAAAAAAAAAGAAAGAAAATTCATTAAATAAGATTTTAGCAGCCGGGTGGTGGTGACGCACGCCTTTAATCCTAGCACTTGGGAGGCAGAGGCAGGTAGATTTCTGAGTTCGAGGCCAGCCTGGTCTACAGAGTGAGTTCCAGGACAGCCAGGGCTACACAGAGAAACCCTGTCTCGAAAAACCAAAAAAAAAAAAAAAGATTTTAGCAAACTCTATAAATCAACAAGTTAATGTTCTTAAAAACTTACTATTAACAGCAATCCATTCATTGAGGTCCTCTCCCTCAGGCAACATAACAGCTTGCCTCAGATTGCCACTTCCGAGAGTTGCCTCAGCATGTTTTAAGAGTTCATATTGATGGGACCCTTCAGGAATATTCTTCTTTGGTTTGAATGTTTTCGAAGAGCGGCTGCTGCTGTTGGGTTAAAGATGAAAATGTGTGAATTTTTAGGAATGAAAGAAGACTGGCATTTTAAGCATATAAACGGCTCTATTAGGGGCCTAGAAAGATGGCTAAGCAGTTAAGAACATATATTACTTTTACATATACACACACAAATAAATAAATATTGGAATAAATAAGCTGATCAATAAAAAGTGCTCCCTAAATAAGGCCAAGATGGAAGAAGAGATGACAAAAGAATGCAGACACGCCCGCCCGCCCGCCCGCCCGCATGCACGCACGCACCTACCTATAAAAGCAAGAGCATAGACTGAATAGGTGACTGCCTAGTTAAGAGCACTTGCTGCACATAAAGACCCTGTAATCCGACTCTAGGACGTGCTAGTGCTTTAGGGTACTTCTTAGGGAAAATATTGTCAAGAAATGAGTAAAGTCAACTAAAAAACAATTGATAAAAGCAAAAATGGGAGGCTTATATGTTGTATGTGAAGTACTACTGAAGCGATAATGGGGAAGGAGATGGGACTGTGACAGTGTGAATAAGAATGGCCCCATAGGATCATGTATTTATATACTTAAGGAGGATAAGGAGGTATGGCATTGTGGGAGGAAGTGTGTCATTGGGGCTGGGTTTGGGGTTTCAAAAGCCCAAACCAGTCCCAGTCTGTGTCTTGCTTCCTGCAGTTCCAATACAGAACTCCCAGTTACTTCTCCAGCACCACGTCAGCAGGTGTGCCACCACACTCCCCACGATGATGTCAATGAACTAAACCTTCGAAACTGTAAGCAAGCCCAAATTCAATGTTTTCCTTTGTAACAGAGTTGGCCCTGGTCTTGGTGTCTCTTCACAGCAATACAACACTAAGACAAGGGGGATCTCTCAGACTTGCTGGCTTCCAGCCTAGTGGGGATAAAAAAGGAGTTCCAAGTTCAAAAAGATACCTTGCCTTTAAAAAGAAGCAAAAGGCCGGGCGGTGGTGGCGCACGCCTTTAATCCCAGCACTTGGGAGGCAGAGGCAGGAGGATTTCTGAGTTTGAGGCCAGCCTGGTCTACAAAGTGAGTTCCAGGACAGCCAGGGATACACAGAGAAACCCTGTCTTGAAAAACCAAAAAAAAAAAAAAAGAGGCAAAAGGTGATAGGAGCCCCCCATGCCCTCTTCTATTCCCTGTGCATCAGGACACAACATCACACACTTGTGTGCCTACTCTACACTCACAGATCTACATATATGAAACAAAAAAGTAAAAATTTAAAAGTGTAATTGCAGGAGCAGCAACACAACTTGTTACATAGGGCAATCTATTATACCCCATCTACCAGAGCATTTAACCAAGGGGTGCGTGTGCGGGGGACACACTGTAGATTCTAGCGCTTGTTATAGCAACATCTTTTAACAATGTAAATATACTCCTTCTATGCACTTGTAGCTACGGAGCGCATATCTACATCACGGGATGCTGTACAGTGAAAAATAGGTACCGTGGCACAGATATTCAAAAAAGAGTCAAAGCATAGCTGAACACATTACAGAACCAAATTAGAGCAGAGCCTATTTTGTTAACCCAAAGTAAGCACAAACAAGAAGAAGAAAACAGAAAAAGCATTAAAATAATACATATCAGAATTGTGACCACATGCAAAAAGGGGAAGGGAACAGACTCGTGGACTTACACCTTACCTGTGAAAGTAAATCTTAAGTAGTGTAAAAGTAAAGAATTATGAAAGCACTAGACTAAATATCATACTTTATAAAGAACTACATACATTAAGGAAGTATTAAGTTAGAAGAATCGCCCCAGGTACACATGGAGATAGGAAAGTGAATATGGAAAATTAACACTAAGTAATTTCTTAAGATTCAATATGATCTTCATATTATAAATTAAGGTTTGTGCTTCAAGAGTTGGAGAGATGGCTCAGTAGTTAAGAACACTTGCTGTTCTTGCAGATGACTGGGATATACAGTTTCCAGCACCCACATGGTGGCTCACAACCATCCACAACTCCAGTCCCAGGGGATTTGATGCCCTCTTCTGGAATCCATGGGTACTGAATGAACATGGTATACATACATACATACATACATACATACATGCATACATATAGGCAAAGCACCCATACTCATAAAGTGAAAATAAATCTTAAACTGGGCATGGTGGTACACATCTTTAATCCCAGGACTCTGAAGGGAGAGCCAGGTAGATCTCTGGTAGGTCAGTCTGTTTACATAGTTAGTTGCAGGACAGCCAGAGCTAAATAGTGAAACCCTGTCTCAGAAAACAAAACAAAACAAAACAAAACAACAACAAAAAGCTAAAGAATTAAATAAATCTTTGAAAAATACACTTATTCTTCAAATGATGCCATCAAGACAGTCAAAAATAATCCTGAAGATGGAAGAAACTATTTTTAAGTCATAGATGTAATGAGACACTCATACCCAAAATAAAGAATTCTTACAACTCAAACCAAAAAGGCAGATGGACACAACCACTGCACCATAAACACACATGGAAATGTCACAGTGAAACCCATTAATTTGTATAATTAACCGGTGCTAACAAAATAAAAAACAATCTAATTTTAAAATAGGAAAAGGATCTCAACAGACTTTATCCACAAATCGTCTGAAAATACAAAATACACACACACACACACACACACACACACACGATGCTTAACATTATTGGTCACTGGGAGAATGTAAATCAATAAATTCCACTTCATACTCAGATATAACAAAGGCAATTGCCAGACCGATGTGAACTGAAGAATTCTGAAGACTCATACAGTGAGTTTGGGATGTAAAATGCAATGCAGGCTTTAAAAGGCTTGGCAGTGCCTCAAACGCTAACATGTAAAGACTTCACTAATACCCAGGAGATAGCATCACACACACATACCCAAAAACCTATAACCAAATGCTCACAGCACCGTTAGTAAGAATAACCAGCCTGGCAGTGGTGACGCACGCCTTTAATCCCAGCACTTGGGGGTAGAGGCAGGTGGATTTGAGTTCGAGGCCAGCCTGGTCTACAGAGTGAGTTCCAGGACAGCCAGGGCTACACAGAGAAACCCTGTCTCGAAAAAAACAAAACAAAAAAACCAGAATAACCAAAGAATAGGAAAAACTGTCCATCAGTTTAAGTTATAAATAAAAACTTACATTTACCTCATATGGTTGAAAAGCTATGGGCAGTTCACAGTAAGAGTCGGATTTTTCAGGGACAAGATCAAATAGACTACTTATAATCAAATGGTCAGCTCTACACCCAAGTATATACAGACAACACTAACTGGATTCAGTAGAGATGTATATAATATAGATGTAATATCTAATATAGATAAGAGGACATGAATCTGAATGGGAGATGACAGGACACTGGAGAAGTTAGAAATGAAAATATGCATCTATTAAGTTCTCAAAAAAAAAAAACTTAAAAAAAAAATCACATGTGGACCGAGACGAAAGCACCCACCTTTAAACCCAGCATCCAAGAGGAAGAGGCAGGTGGTGCTCGAGGCCAGCCTGGGCTACACAGCAAGACCCGTTCTCAAAACAAAACAAAAACAAAAGCCCTACATTAAAAGCAGGCCTGTCCTGGTGGCCTAGGCTGTATCATGGCTCCTTGGAAAGGTGAATCAGAAGGAGCCCAGGTTCAAGCCCTGCCTGGGATAAGAGAAAAGTCACATTATAAGGTGCAAAGCTCTCGTCTCAAATGTCAACCCGTGGGAAACCACTGAGAATCTGCACTTTTCTTTCTAAGCCTCGTCTGGTCACCGAGGCACTGCACATTTTCCTACGCGAGCCGTTTCCGAGAGGGAACCAGAACCGGTGCAGCCCTAGGCTCCGCCCTCCGCTTGGCCCCTCGGCCCAGCCGACCGACACCCGCCCCGCCCCGCCCCGGCCCGGCCCGGCCCGGCCCTGCCCACTCACAAGAGGAAGCTCATCCTCGCTAGCCCGAGGGGCCGTGGCCCCCGCCCCGTCAGACTCGGCGCCGCCGCGGGCACCGGGAAGCAGAGGGCGGTCCGCGGCTCAACAGGACTGCCGAAGCTTCACGGCCCGGGTTTGTTACTGAGTTCCGGCCGCCGCGAACAAGCACCGACCGCGGGAACCTCCGCGCTGCCTCCCACAGCTCCAAGAGCCGAAATGCGGAACCAACAGGATCTCGCGAGACCGGCCTCCTTTCCCGTCCCGCGGAGCTTCACCCCGCCCCTTACTGAGCCCAGCCAATCAGTATTCTGTGGGCCAGGCACTGCTGTCAACTCTTCCGTGGCCCAAGGACCTCTGCCAGCGCTACTTAGTGACTGTTTTGCTATTTAGAAAAACTTTATGTCTTTTCCTAAAGGAATGCTATTCTAGTCACATCGCCTGTTGATGGACACTTGGGAGGTTTCTAAACACACACACTATAACGCTGCTACGAATGTTCATGTGCGTGTTCTGTTTAGGAGGATATGTTGACACCAGGCGACACTATGGTAGAATGAAGAAAAGAGTTAAAAAAAAAAACAAAACTGGAAATAAATGATGATGCAGGATACGCAATGGCAAAGACCCAGTGTTTTGCCGCTCCAATTGATTATAGTTTAAAACCATTTGAATGTCACCTGTCACGTCAATGACATCAATTTTATTTTATCAACTTTTGTGCCCTGTTTGTTTGTTTGTTGTTCCTTTGTTGAGACAGGATCTCGTGTGTTCCAGGCTGTCCAGACTGGTTTAAAGTTTACTATGTAGCCAAGGATAACCTTGAGTTCCTGACCCTCCTGCTTCTGCCTCCCAAGTGCAGGGATTACAGGCTTGAGCTACCATGCTGGCTTCCTTTATTAACTTTTAAAACCAACTTTTATAAATTTATCTTTATTAGTGTGGTATGTGTGTAACGGCAACATGCTGTAGTAGTAACTGGTTCTCATTTTCTGCCATGATGTGGGGGGGGGGTCAGGATTATTCAGTAAGCTTTTTCTTTTCTTTCTTTTTTTTTCACTAACTTCTGTAGATGTGTGATTTGTATGTGATTTAGAGTCTGTGTCCTTGTGTTTATAACTATATCAAGTCAGGCCAAGCATGGCGATACACAGCTTTAATCCCAGCCCTGGGAGGCAGAGGCAGATGGGTCTTTGTGAGTTCTTGGCCAGCTTGGTCTATATGTTCTAGGACAGCCATGACTACAGACAGAGAGACTCTATCAAAAAACTATGTGTGTGTATATGTACATATAATATGTATGCATATATGTATATAACTATAAAAATATGATGTGAGGGGATGGAGAGGCAGCTTAATGATTAAGAGCACTTGCTGTTCCTGTATAATACTTGAGTTCAGGGTCCAGTATCCACACTGTCTATAACTCTGTATAAATCTGTAACTTCAGTTCCAGAACCTCTAACGCTCTCTTCTTGTATGTGTGCGTGCCACATACATGTAAGCTAGCAAAACATTATTTATTTATTTATTTATTTATTTTCAAGACAGGGTTTCTCTGTGTAGCCCTGGCTGTCCTGGAACTCACTCTATAGATCAGGCTGGCCTTGAACTCAGAAATCTGTCTGCCCTCTGCCTCCCAAGTGCTGGGATTAAAGGCCTGTGCTGCAAAACACTTATAAAATAAAAATAAATCTTTTTGTAAAAAAGGAAAAAAAATAGCAGAATAAAGGATCTCCAGGTTTGGTTTGGTTTTTTCATCTTTTAATGAAACGATTCTTAAAATTGTAGAAATACTGAATCTATGAGGAAAAACTTAATAGAAACACTTCTCAGACTGTTTAGTTTTAGGGAGAAAGTCTTAGGGATTAAGGTGGAAATCTTTGGTCAATATTTAAAGAGGATATCAGTATAATCCTCTGAGGGGTCAAAGATAAAGTTTCCCAGTGCGTGAGGGGCAGGGAGAAGAGAAAGAGATACTCAGTGTTGCTACAGGGCGATTCGGTCTGCACCAGAACAGACAGGGGCAGACAGCGCTGGGGAGCTTTACTCGCTCTGGCTCGGCAGGGTGGAGAGATAGAGTCATGCGATCGATCTGCATGCATATAGCAGAAGTGAGAAACTGTAGGTAAGCGGCGGCTCAAAGGGCCCTCCAGTCCCACCTCTTCTGGACTGCTTCCCCCCTCCCCCACCTCTCTCCGTTCAGTTCCCCTTTTGAGCTTCCTTAGGCAAAATTGGCGACCTTGAATTTTCCTTCTGTGTAAGCGCTTCACACCCTCGTTAGCAGAACTCCAGCTTGACCCCGCCTTCTCCCACACAGAGAGAGCCTCTTCCCCTCGCTTTGGATGCTTCCAAGTCCTGCCTTTCCCAGACAGTGGAGCCCCTTCACAGGTGAGGGAAGAAAGACATTAAAAGTTCTGAGCTGTTCCTGTTCCATGTCTCAGGTCGAGGACTGTGAAAGAGAAATCTCAATGTATCAGAAACAAAAACCCCGCTCCTGGCATATGGAAGTTTTATTCTGAAAATGACTTAAAAGTCCCTGGCCAGATTTCTGTGTTTTGTCTATAGACAAAAGCAAGGCCTTTGCCCTTCTGGGACTTGCAGTGAGTTACACAAGGGAGGTGTGTGTGTGTGTGTGTGTGCGTGTGTGTGTGTGTGTGTGCGTGCGTGTGTGTGTGTGTGTGTGTGTGCATGTGATGTGTGTATGTGTGGGCGCACATGCATGTGTGTGCGTGTGTGTGCATGTGTGTGCGCGTGTGCATGTGTTCATGCGTGCATGTGTGCGTGTGTGTGCTTGTGTGTGTATAAGTGTGCGTGTGTTAGTGCGTGCATGTGTGCATGCGTGTGTGTGCATGTGATGTGTGTATGTGTGTGTTCGTGCGCGCGCATGTGTGTTTATGTGTGCATGCGTGTATGTGTGTGGGTGTGTATGTGTGTGTATATGTGTGAGTGCATGTATGTGTGTATATGTGTGAGTGCGTGTATGTGCATGTGTGTGTGTGTGTGTGTGTTTGCTTGTTTGTTTTTTCCTTTAGGCAGATCTCATGTAACTTGGGCTGACCTCAAGCTCACCTTGTAGAGCATGGGCATAGTGGCTTATGCTTTTAATCTCAGCACTTGGAAGGCAGAGACAAGCAGACCTCTGGGAGTTTAAGGCCATATATATATATATATATATATATATATATCCACATGTATGTATATATACATACATATGTATACACACACACACAGGCTGGGCATGTTAACACACACCTTTTACCCCAGTATTGTAGAAGAAGGCACAGCAAGAGCTATGTTATTTTTTGTTCGTTTGTTTTTTGAGACAGGGTTTCTCTGTGTAGCCCTGGCTGTCCTGGAACTCACTCTGTAGACCAGGCTGGCCTCGAACTCAGAAATCCTTCTGCCTCTGCCTCCCAAGTGCTGGGATTAAAGGTGTGCGCCACCACCGCTGGGCTAAGAGCTACGTTATTAAGACCCTATCTTAAAAACAAACAAACAGCCGGGCAGTGGTGGTGCACACCTTTAATCCTAGCACTTGGGAGGCAGAGGCAGGCAGATTTCTGAGTTCAAGGCCAGTCTGGTCTACAGAGTGAATTCCAGGACAGCCAGGGCTACACAGAGAAACCCTGTCTCAAAAAACCAAAAACCAAACAAACAAAACAAAACAAAAACTGGAAAATCTAAGTGTCAATGAAGCTAAGCCCTCAGAAGATAAGTTAGTCCAGTGCAGGGTGTGGGTGACTGGCACTGCTCAGAGCCAAGCCCATTTGCAACAGCTTTGAAGCCAGCAGGGGTTTTCTACATTTGCTACTGAAAGGAGAACTGAAAGAATGAAAAAGGCCAGCCTGATGAGGCAGGAACAAGCCAGGGGGGAAGTGAGGAAAATGAAATCAGCCACCCAAGGGCTGTAGAGATGGCTCAGTGGTTAAGAGCACCATCTGCTCTTCCAGAGGTTCTGAGTTCAATTCCCACCAACAACATGGTGACTCATGACCATCTGTAATGAGATCTGGTGACCTTTTCTGGTGTGTCTGAAGACAGCGACAGTGTACTCACATACATAAAATAAATAAATCTTGAAAAGAAAAGAAAAGAAATCAGCCACCCAAAAACCTAGCCTCTTTATAGGAAGGTGTACAAACATCAAAGGACTTTTTGAAGCCTGATGCTCTGTGTGTGTGTGTGTGTGTGTGTGTGTGTGTGTGTGTGTGTGTGTGCATGCGCGTGCGCGCGCGCGTGTGTTTCTGTGGGTGTATGCACATGCATTTGCAGATGCTTATGGCTTGAATATCTGTCTATGTCATCACCATCCCTCTCTCTTTCTCCCTCCCTCACTCCCTCCTCTCCCTTTCTTCCTACCTTCCTTCCTTCCTTTTTTTTTTCTTTTCTTTTCTTTCTCTCAACAATGTTTCACTATGTAACCCAGACTGGCTTGGAACTTGATATGTAGCCCAGACTGGCCTTGAACTCACAAAGATCTGACTGCCTCAGTCTCTGGAGTACTGGGATTAAGGTGTGTGCCACCATGCCCAACTCAACAACCTAATTTAAAAAAAAAAGATGTATTTTATTTTATTATTTTAAATTATGTGCTTGTGTGTATATGGGGGTAGGTGCAGGAGTGCAGGTGCCTGCAGAGGCTAGAGAGGTTGGATCCCCCTTGAGCCAAGGTTCCTTCCTGGCAGTTGTGAGCTGCCCATGTCCATGTGAGTCTAGAGCCTGAACGCCGGTCCTCGGCAAGAGCAGTATGCACTCTTTCTGTTTTGTTGAGAAAGGGTTTCTCTGTGTGGTCCAGCTGTCCTAGAACTAGTTCTGTAGACCAGGCTGGCCTCCGAACTCATAGAGGTCCGCCTGCCTCTGCCTCCCAGGTGCTGGGACTGAAGTGTGCACCACCGCTGCCGGGTTTGCAGTATTCTCTTACCTAGTGAGCTGTCTTTCCAGCCTTCAACCACCTAAAAGTATGAGACATGGTCTCATTACACCTAGAAATCACGGCTTAGACTAGGTTAGATGGCCCAAGAGCTCCAGGATCCCCTGAGTCCACTTCCCAGCCCTGGCTACAGACATGGCTTTGCAGGGATGTTGGGGATCGGAACTCCAATGTTCGCGCTTCCACAGGAGCTGCTGACCAAACTGCCTCCTCCGCACCGCTTGCTCTTTAAAAAGGGAAGCAGATCCAGGTAAGGGGACGCACAGCTGTGACCTCGGTGTAGAAAGGCTGAGGTGGAAAGACTGCTACACACCAAGACGCCATTTAAAAAAGAAAATACAAAAACTCAAAAATCCAGGAAGCCATGAAGACTGAGTTCAAACCTCAGAACTTCCATGGTGGAAGGAGAGAGTGGACTCCTGAATATTGTCCTCTGACTTCCGTAGGTGCACCATGGCACACATGTACACACAGACACACAGACACACACAGACACAGACACACACAGAGACACACACACACAGACACACACACACACACACACACACACACACACACACACACTCCCCAATTTTTACATTAAATAAAGTTATCAGAGGTGGAACTGATAGATAGAGACTCAGGTCTGTGAAGAGTTAGGTAAACGAAACAAACTATGTTCTATTTTGGAAACAATTCTACAAGTTCTGAGCAGGCAGGAAAGACAAGGAGTATTAGGAGGACATCGGAGAGGAAAGGGCTGTTACCCTAGGAGTGTGGTTGAAGCCTCTCGCCAGCTATGGCTCAAGAATTCCAGAACAATTAACACTTAAGGCCTTTCTCCCTTCCCAGCAATAAACCTGTGGTTTTCTTGGAATTTCACCAGCAACCCAAATGACAGCAAACGACACATCCTAACTCCCTTGCGTAACCTTAGTACCTGCTGTTTTTACTTTATTAGGTTATAATCTCATCCAAGGCAATCTCCAGAGTCATTTTACAATCTTACTTATCAAAAGGAGAGGGTGTATTAGTTAAGGTTACAGTTGCTGTGTAGAAAGCAAGGGAGGACAGGGTTTATTTGGCTTATACTTCCGGATCACTGTTCACCATTGAAAGAAGTCAGGACTGGAACTCACACAGGGTAGGAACCTGGCAGCAAGAGCTGATGCAGAGGCCATAGAGGGATGTTATTTACTGCCTAGCTCAGCCTGCTCTCTTATAGAACCCGGGTCTACCAGCCCAGGAATGGCACCACCCACAATGGGTTCAATCACTAAGAAAATGCCCTAGAGTGGGACCTTATGGAGATATTTTCTCAACTGAGCTTCCCACTTTTAATATAACTCTAGCTTCTGTCAGGTTGATAAAATTAGCCAGCACAGAGGTGAGGTGCTGGTGAGACAACTTGGTGGGTAAGATACCTGCTGTACAGGTGTAAGGGACTTTAGTTTGGATACCGGGCCTCCTTGTAAATTCCAGGCAGGTGTGAGTCTCTGTCTGCAACCTCAGCGCTCACGAGGTGGAGACAAGGAATACTCAGGGCTAGCTGGCTAATGGGACTAGCCAAACTGGCAACCCTGGGTTCAATCAGAGGCCTTGCCTCAATGAATAACGGGAGGAGAGATCAAGGAAGACACCAATATTAACATCTGGCCTCCACACACTTACTTACCCACATTACATACACATATGCATACACATGCCAGGAAGGAAAAAGATTAGGGGCAGAGGACAATTAAAAACTGACTAAGAAGCATTTTTGTAAAGCAAATGACATTTTTGGTTGGTTGGTTTGTTTTTCGAGGCAGAGTTTCTCTGTGTAGCCCTGACTGTCCTGGAACTCACTCTGTACCAGGCTGGCCTCCAACTCAGAAATCCATCTGCCTCTGCCTCCCAAGTACTGAGATTAAAGGCGTGTGCCACCACTGTCGGGCTAGCAAATGACATTTAAATATACTATTCTGGGAAACAGAGAGAGAGAGAGAGAGAGAGAGAGAGAGAGAGAGCGCACTCAGTGGTAGAGCACTTGTCTAGAATGGCATGTGAGGGCTCTGGGTTCCATCCTCAGTACTGCAAGGAAGGAAGGAAAGAAAGAAAGAAGAAAAAACTAGAGGTTGGAGAGATGACTCAGTCAGTAATGAAGTTCCAGCCACGCAAGCATAAGGATCTGAGTGCAAATCCCTAACACTCACATAAAAAATGTGGTTGTGCTTGTAGTCCTTAAGCTGTTGGAGGCAGAGACAGCAGGGTCACTGGAGGTTGATCTGCCTAGCCTCAGGCTCAACGAGGTATCTGTGTCAAGAGAATAAGCAGAGTCGGGTACCTGATGGCCCATGCTGTCCCCCATGTCTCCTGTGGGTGTACCACACTCACACACACACACACACACACACACACACACACAAAAAATGAGGAGGGGAGTGATAGAGGAAGACACCCCATATTGACCTCTTACCCCCACACGTGTACACATACACATACTCATGAATATATACATACACAAATACACACAAAAATAAAATTATCTGACCTATTCCCTGACAAGAAGGAACCTAAGGGAAGGTGCATTCGTACTATGGGTGGCTTGGGGATGTACAGCCCATTGTGGCGGGGACACAGAGCAGCTCCCGTCTGTGGTAGTAGGAGCCTGAGGCTGCTGGCTCACATCTCCATGCACTGGGAAGCAGGGAGAGGGGAGCACGGGCAGGGAGAGGGGAGCAAGGGCAGGCCTCCTCTTTTCCCCCCTTTTATTGAACCTCAGTCCCCAGTCCATGGGATGGGTGGACAT
This sequence comes from Tokudaia tokunoshimensis, assembly GCA_036184795.1. Taxonomy (NCBI): domain Eukaryota; kingdom Metazoa; phylum Chordata; class Mammalia; order Rodentia; family Muridae; genus Tokudaia; species Tokudaia tokunoshimensis. Next base: position 104,377,262 of record BTHU01000002.1, on the reverse strand, counting down.
TTCCTCTTCAGTTACACCTCTCACAGACACACCCAGAAGTGTTGTCTCCCAGGTGACTCTAAATTCATGGAATATTAATCACCAGTGGAGTCCTACTGGTTTAAGAAAGTCACTAAAGCCGGGCGGTGGTGGTGCACGCCTTTAATCCCAGCACTTGGGAGGCAGAGGCAGGAGGATTTCTGAGTTCGAGGCCAGCCTGGTCTACAAAGTGAGTTCCAGGACAGCCAGGGCTACACAGAGAAACCCTGTCTCAAAAAAAAAAAAACCAAAAAAACCAAAAAAAAAAAAAAAAAGAAAGTCACTAAATTAAAATTTCAGATTTGTTTAGAATTATCAAGTGATGTGTTTCGGTAAATGCATCATATCAAGGTCACAAAATGTTTTTCTCATGAATGGTAATGTTAATTTTGATTTTTTTTTTTTCTTTTTAAGAGTACGGGCCTGACTGGGCAGTGGTGGCACACGCCTTTAATCCCAGCACTTGGGATGCAGAGGGCAGACAGATTTCTGAGTTCAAGGCCAGCCTGATCTACAGAGTGAGTTTCAGGACAGCCAGGACTACACAGAGAAACCCTGTCTAGAACCCCACCCCCCACCCCCGAAAAGAGTATGGGCCTGGAGAGAAGGCTCAGCAATTAAGAGAACCTGCTGTTCTTTTCAGTATACATATACACATGATTATATACACATACATGCACACAAAGGTACATGTAAAAGTCCCTGGTTAAATTTTTATAAAAACTTCATTTTAATTTATATGTATGTCACATCATGTGTGCATGGGGGCTTTTGGAGGCCTGAAAGCGTCTGTGTGTGTGTGTGTGTGTGTGTGTGTGTGTGTGTGTGAGAGAGAGAGAGAGAGAGAGAGAGAGAGAGAGAGAGAGAGAGAGAGAGAGATGTGCCTGGGGTGGGGGGGGCTTGGAAGCCAGAGTGTCTGATCCTCTAGAGCTGGTGTTGTAGGAATGGGCGTTACAAGAGGTTTTGAGTCACTAGAAGGATCAGAATCGAACTTGGGCACTTTGCAAGGGTAGTAAGCAATCTTAACCGTTGAGTCATTTTTCTGGTCTCTATATGGCAAAGGTACACGTAAATAATCTTGTTTCTTTTTCAGGTTTCACTCTGCTGTTTTGACATCCTTTGATGATTCTAGATCAAATTTTAGTATGATTTTGTCAAATGATGACTTCTTCTTTAAAAAAAATTTTTTTTTAGTGCCTTTCAGGTCGCTAGCACACAGTAGGTGGTTCAGATTTTTGTTCGATGAATGAATGAATGAACCCCAGATTCTGTTGGCCTAGCTGAGGGGACCACTGCGGCCTCTCCTCTGTCAGGGGCTTGACTTCTTCAGCCAATCAGGACCTGCTCCCGGACCAGCTTACGTAGAATGGAGACCTCCCATTGGTTCCTACGCCGGCTCAGGGGCCAATGGGCGCGTGGGGAGGCGGGGCTTCCATGGACCAGGGGTATAGCTTCGTGGCCCGCGCGCGCGCTTCTCTCCCAGCGCGGGCACCGGTGCGGGCGATGGCTTCAGTTTCCTTGTTTTCCGCACTGGCTGTGCGGTTGTTGCGCCCCACACACGGCTGCCACCACCGCCTACAACCCTTTCACCTGTCGGCAGTGCGGTGAGTGTGTCGGGGAGCGGGTCCGTGGGGTCGGGGAGCGCGGTATGGACAGGTATCCTTCCCTAGCATCAGCCGGCCGCCGGGCCAGCCCCCGACGGAGGGGTGTGGCGGGGCTACGTGGCACCGGGGTGCACGTGGAGATGCGGACGCCTGGCAGGGAACACTGTTCTGCCACCGCAGAGATGCGGAGAGGTCTGCCCTTCCCGGACCCTAGCGGCAGCCGGGGTTGCTGCAGTCTGATGAAATCCGCGAGCCGGCTTGCTCCAAGGGTACCGACTTCCCTCCTCCCGGGTGGGTGTGGTTCGCAAGATGCCCCAGCTTGATGGTGGCACCCCGAACCCTTCGCAGTCCACTCGTGAGCTCACCAGTTCTAGCCTGGGCGACTTAAGATGATACATGCCCCAGAAATTGCTGGAGGTTGTTGGGGGTAGGGTGTTGGAGCTTGCGTTCTGCACGTGGACCACTGTGGTGGTCACACCATTTCTGAGAGTGTTTTATACCACATAAACCATACGCTTGAAAATTGCCAGAGCCGGGTGCGGTGAGATTGCTTGTGAGGCAGGAGGATTACGGTAGTCAAAGCCAGCTTGGACTACAGAGTGAGTTAGAGACCAGTCTAGGCTGCAGCGTGAGACTTTAAAAAAAAAAGTCACAATGGTAAATATCGTATGCGTATTTTTCCATAATTTTAAAAGTTGAAATATATGAAGGCCTCTCAGTCCCCAAAGAAAGTTAAATAATAATTAAAAAAAAAACTAACAAGGAAGGCAAGGAAAGTTTTATGCACTTCCTTCAGGGAATAATTGATTTGTTGGGTCTTTCTTGGCCTCAAACTCCCATTCCTGAGCTTAGGAAGAAGAGTCCAAGAGGGTTGTGAATACTAGGTGGAAGACAATAAAGATTTTCTGGAGCCTTGCATGTTGGAGCACTTGATCCTCAGGTTTTGGAGGACTTGGAAGGGCATTATTCGAGGTTTTCCGAGATCTGATCCTTTTTTTTTTTTTTGGTTTTTCGAGACAGGGTTTCTCTGTAGCCCTGGCTGTCCTGGAACTCACTCTGTAGACCAGGCTGGCCTCGAACTCAGAAATCCACCTGCCTCTGCCTCCCAAGTGATGAGATTAAAGGCGTGCGCCACCACTGCTCAGCTTCTGAGATCTGATCCTGACCTCCCTCTTTGAATTCCATCTTTTATTTCCCTGTTCTTCCTTTCCTCTTCCTGAGTTCTTCTGACCCTGTGTGTCTGTGGACCTCATGTGTCAGAGACTTTGCTAACTGGAAAGATCCTGTAATTCGTTACCCAAAGAACTACACCAATTTGCTTCTTCTCCGGGTTTTTCTGAGAAATGTAGGCTTCGTATCTCTGAAGGCGATCTGTGTTCACTGTCCTGCACATTTGATAATTGCAGTGGCTGCCTTGCTGTCCCAGGGTTTCTGGAACATAAACTCCGTGGTTGAAGGGAGAGTACCGTCGCCTAGGAGACGGTGGGCGGGAGAGTAAATGGACTGGTGGCAGGTGTTTACACTTGCAGCTTGTGTCTTACTATCATCCATCTCTGCTGCATACAACAGGGTTTTTTCTTTTGTTTTGTTTTTTTTTCTTTTTTTGTTTTTTTTGAGATAGGGTTTCTCTGTGTAGCCCTGGCTGTCCTGGAACTCACTCTGTAGACCAGGCTGGCTTTGAACTCAGAAATCCTCCTGCCTCTGCCTCCCAAGTGCTGGGATTAAAGGTGTGTGCCACCACCTCCCGGCCAACAATAGGGTTTTTATAGTAGGCAGGATAACCAAGAGTGATTTATGTAAAGAAGATGGCAAAATATCTATATTGTCAATATTGGTTTCATTCCTCTCTGTCTTTCTCATTGCGTGCTCATCAATTAAATAGCAGAACTTTTCCCAAAATAACTTGATCAGGCACTGTAAAGCTTTTCTGATATTATTTGACTGTTAAATCACTAACTTGGTTTAAGAGGAAAATAAATATTACTGACTTGGATTTTAGTTTTGACCTTTATTAGAAATTTATTGGACCTCTTTCTAGTCCGTCATTTTAGTGGAAAATCTCTGAGCACATCTGTGGAAGCATTTAATATCCAAACTAAGTGTACAGACTTACAATTTACTTTTGTTTCTAATTTTGGCTCAGTCTCCTATCTCCCTTTAAGTAGTTACTTAGTTTGGCCCTTGGCAAATAGATGAGGGGACCTGGGAAAGGCTCATTTTTCAGCACTGTGGGAAGCAGCGAATGCAGCTGGATTATGAAAATTTTTCATTACATTTTGGCCTGGCTTTGTGTTGATTTGTCTTTTTTTTTTTCTTGTTTTTCGAGACAGGGTTTCTCTGTGTAGCCCTGGCTGTCCTGGAACTCTCTCTGTAGACCAGGCTGGCCTCGAACTCAGAAATCCACCTGCCTCTGCCTCCCAAGTGCTGGGATTAAAGGTGTGCGCCACCACCGCCCGGCCTTTTTTTTTCTTTTTAAGTAGATTGGCATAACATCCAGAACCTTCCTCTGAAACAGATTAGGACCTGGTAACACAGCCTGTCCAGAACCCAAAGTCCTTAACATCATCCTGTCATTTAGTCCAAGTGGACTTCTACTGTTTTCTTTGCATTTACTGCTTTCCAAAGAAACTTTCAATGAAGTACAAGCTAAAATCTTCTCAGGGTTCAGTGTGTGTGTGTGTGTGTGTGTGTGTGTGTGTGTGTGTGTGTGTGTGAGATTCCTTATTAGCATGAGTACATTTTCCTTCTTCCCCAACCCCTTTCCAGGATCTCATGTACTCGGGCTGGCCTTGGACTAGCTATGTATCTAAGGATAACCTTGGCATGTGGGCTGTGACTGGACAAGGGGGTAGACCAGAGAGCACTTGTGAAAAAGACTGCCCTAGTCCTTTTCCTGTTGCTGTGATAATCCCCTGTGTAGTCCTGATTGTCCTAGAACTCACCATGTAGACTAGGCTAGCCTCATCAATCTGCCTGCCTCTGCCTCTGCCTCCTGAGTGCTGCAACTAAAGGTGTACCCCACCATTGCCTGTTTCTCCATTTTTTTTCCATCCCAGTTATGGGATGGTGTCACCCACAGTGGATAGTTTTTCCCTCTCCAGGAGTCGAAATTGGCATGTCAGAGATCCATCTTCCGGGGGATTCTAGATTTGTCCAAGTTGACACTGCTAACTCTCACACCCTCTATCACAACAGTCCCCGGAGAGGGACTGGGCAGTGGCGGGCATTTTGAGGTTTGACTTGCCCAGTATGGTGTTTATTAATCTAGCCACATGATGTAGTTTGTAAAAGTCAAGTCTTCTGCATCATCCTAAACATATATAGACCTTTATTTCTTCTTATTTATTCATAACAACTGTTCACATAGAATTGCATTGTGTTAGGTTTGTAAACAATCTAAAGATAATTTAAGGGGTGGGGGGCAATATGCTTAGATTATGCAAATGCTTTACTGCTTTCTATAAAGGACTTGACCATTTTATAGGTGAAGAGGGCATTTTGGAACCAGTGTGTGAAGAGAGACAGCTGTATTATACAGTACTGTCAAAATGTAACCCAGTTCTCTGGGGCTGGAGAGGGGTTCTGTAGTTAAGAGCACTTGTTCTTGTAGAGGACCCAGGTTCTATTTCCAATGTCCATGTGTGGCAGCTTATAACTGTCTGTGGTTCTCCAGTTCCCAGGGATTCCGACCTCCTCCGGCACTGCACACACATGGTACACAAGCTTACATGCAGGCAAAACACCCATACACATAAAATAAAATACCTACTACTTAGGAAACATGACCAGATATTAATGCCAGCAGCACCACACAAACTTCAAATGGAATACCAATATTCAGAGAAACTGGTTAGCCACAGAGCAATGAAGGGTTAAGGGAATGGCCACTGAAAACTTTGGCAGTGATGAGGCACACTGAGAGACCCTGATCTGAAATCTTAACTGGGCAAGCGTTGGCTGTCAGCAACGTAAGCTTCTGAGTTCCAGAAGAGCTATTTCAGCCACTGTGACCGTCCTGAACTGGTCACTGATGACTACTCTTAAATATCTCTTTCAGGGCCTGGATAGGTGGCTCAATGGTTAAGGTCCCAAGTTCAATTCCCAGCAAACACATGGTGGCTCACAACTATCTGTAATGGGATCCGATGCCCTCTTCTGGTGTGTGTGAAGACAGCAACAGTGTATTCATATACATAAAATTAATAAATCTTTAAAAACAAAATATCTCCTTTGGATTTCATATTTAAACCTAAGCCTTTGGTGTTTAATAACTTTTCTAGTTAGATCGGTCTTTTCTTTCTTTTCTTTCTCTGCAAATATCCAAGCTACATTTTTTTTGTTTGTTTTTATAACTGTGTCAACTTCTGCAGAAATGAAGCCATTGTCATTTCTGGAAGGAAACTGGCCCAGCAGATCAAGCAAGAAGTACGGCAGGAGGTGGAAGAGTGGGTGGCCTTGGGCAACAAGCAGCCACACCTCAGTGTCATTCTGGTTGGTGACAATCCTGCCAGTCACTCCTATGTTCTCAACAAAACCAGGGCAGCAGCTGAAGTGGGTAAGTGTCATCAACAGAGCCCTGCTGGTATGTGCCACCATATTTCTTTCTGAGTAGAGTCCTGAGTGATTGCCCAGACCATAATCCCAGCACTGTGGGAGCCAGAGGCAGGAGGACCAGGAATTCAAGGTCAGCCTTGGCCACTTAGCAAGTTTGAGGTCATCCTGGACTACATAATACCTGGTCTCAAAAATCTAAAATACAAAACAAAAAAAAAAACCAAAAACCACCCTCTACATTAAGAATAAAAATAGAAAATTTAAATACATAAGACTAGTGTGATAAAACTGAGTCAAAAACTTTACTGTGGAAAGAATTGGCCCTATAGAGGGCTTTCTGTGACGAATGGATGTCGGGCTGCGACTTCCGGGCTGTGATCTCCGTTCTGTTTCGGCCTTGATATTTTACCGATGACCTTGAACACATCGTGCAGTTGCTTCCCTGAGCATCTCTGTCTTGAGTTAGTGAGCTGGCTCATAGATTGGTGATTCACCCCAGCTACATCAGAAGGGAAGACACCAGGTGCTCAGACCCCTGACTGTCACATGAGCAGACACAGGCACATCTAAGCCAGCTGCTTCTAGACTGCTGTCATGATAATCTGCAGTGCCTCAAGGACAGACACAGATCTCCCATCCCCCAAGACCTGAGCTGCCTGAGCCCATGATGATAGAGCCAATCAGCGAAGACCTCTGAAGTCAGTCACTTCCTTCAGACCTCTGTTTAACCACATCACAGAGGCCTCTTCATCCTGCTGCACTAGATACTAGAACACCCAAGACAGAGATACTGGTTTTTTTTGTTTGTTTGGTTTTTTTTTTTTTTTTGGTTTTTTGAGACAGGGTTTCTCTGTGTAGCCCTGGTTGTCCTGGAATTCACTATAGACCAGGCTGGCCTCGAACTCAGAAATCCGCCTGCCTCTGCCTCCCAAGTGCTGGGATTAAAGGCGTGCGCCACCACTGCCCGGCTTTTTTAAACTTGTAATGTTTATTACACTTGTTTGTTTATTTATTAAGTACGTGTGTGTGTGTGTGTGTTTACTCTTCACTTATTTTTTGAGTCAGGGTCTCTCACTGAACCTGGAGACCGGCTGGCCAACAGCCTCTGGGAATCCTGTGGTCTCACCGCTCAAGCCCCAGGGTTACAGATGTGCTGATGTACATTTTACATGGGCACTTGGGGCCAAACCCTGGCCCTTAGCAAGCATGCTGAGCCATTTCTCCAGCTCTCTGGCTGGCATTTTATCAAGACTCAGTCTCCTTGTTTCAACATGAGGTCATTGAATAAGCACCGAACAGTGCAGGAGGAGCCCTGAGCTAGTGTTTTGGTGTGTACTGTCAGTCTATGAGGCAGTTTGCTTAGCTTGCATGGTGGTTACAGATGTTTATTAAGTGCTTCGGTGTTCTTTTTTTTTCCCCCACAGAAGAACTTAGTCTTTACTCATTCCCTATGGTTTGGAGCAGTGTACCTTGATGTTGTTTTAAGCCTTGGCCTTTCTTACAATAGGAATCAACAGTGAGACGATTGTGAAGGCAGCCTCAGTTTCAGAGGAAGAGCTGTTGGATTCAATCAGGAAATTGAACCAAGATGATAACGTAGACGGCCTCCTGGTTCAGCTGCCACTCCCAGGTGAGCGCTGGTTTTCGAGAAGATAACATTTGGGCTTGAGAGATATAGCTTGGTGGTTAAGAACACTGCCTGTTCTTCCAGAGGATCCAGCTTCAATTCCCAGCACCTACATGATGGTTCACAACTGTCCATAACTCCAGTTCCAGGGGATCTGATGCTCTCTTCTGGTCTGCATTGGCACCAGGCACAGACCTGGTATACATACACACATGCCTTAAAAAAGTATTCACTGCTTCACTGTGCAGTCCGGGATGGCCTAAGACTTGGAACAGTCCTCCTGCCTCAACATTCCAAGTGCTGGGATAACTGATCTGAATTTTCCCTCTCAGCCTGATAGAGATCTGCATATAAAGGAGAGTGGAGGGATACGGTATTTGACTTCTGCTTACTGTTCGCTCATTCTGTGCATCACAGTGACAAGTCAGGGAGAGTGGATCCCCACACCAAGCCTGATACACTGGAGCAGGGCAGCCTTTGTATCACAACCAAGACTGTAGGGAGTGGCCTTGATTTCTCTTTTAGAGCACATTGATGAGAGAAAGATCTGCAATGCTGTTTCTCCTGACAAGGATGTCGATGGCTTTCATGTCATTAACGTGGGGCGAATGTGCTTGGACCAGTATTCCATGCTGCCAGCAACCCCATGGGGCGTGTGGGAGATAATTAAGCGAACTGGTAGGTGTATGTTTAAATTGCATTTCCGTTTTAGTATTATGAATGTTGTGTAGGTTGGGATTCCCAGTCTGAAGATCTGAAAGCCTTTCAGCTCTGTTAGTTTTGAAATGTTAACCAAATAGAAGTTATGCAGATATTCCCAAATCTGAACAGCCTCAATATTGGGATGTTCCCGGCCTCACATACTAAAGGTAAGGGATAGTCAACCTGTACTTAGAACTGGCAGATGGGGCTGGAGAGATGGCTCAGCAGTTAAGAGCACTGACTGCTCTTCCGAAGGTCCTGAGTTCAAATCCCAGCAACTACATGGTGGCTCACAACCTTCCATAATGAGATCTGACTCCCTCTTCTGGTGTGTCTGAAGACAGCTATAGTGTACTTACATATGATAAAAATAAATCTTAAAAAAAAAAGAACTGGGAGAAACCCCCAGAACCGCAAAGCCTGGGACCGCAGCCTGCAGCACTGGCTCCCACCCTACAGGGCTCACCTAGCTGTGACGGCTTAGGACAGCTCTGCTCGCTTCTACAAGCCTTGGAGAAGAAAATGTTAGGTTTACGATGGTGACAGCAAGGATCCATGGGACATTTTGCAGTTTCCAGAATGCTTTCAGTATTCTTTGCACCCTCCCTGTGAGGCAGTCCCAGCCATGACTAACTGATAGTTTAATGATTGGGTTTGTGACCCAGGTCATCGCCCTTCCTCTGGTACAAGTCCTCAGACAGACCAGGACTACTTTTAATGCAAATCTATCTGAATGATTATCTCTAGTGGAACCAGTGAACAACTGAAGTCCTATGTAAAGTGTGGTGGTAGGCAAACAAGACACTTCCAGACGGGCCTTGGATTGTACTTATTCAGAGTTGAATATGTGCTATGTCATTTGGGGTGTGTGCGTTTACTTATTGTTATTTATTTCTGCAGGCATTCCAACCTTAGGGAAGAATGTGGTTGTAGCTGGCAGGTCAAAAAACGTCGGAATGCCGATCGCAATGCTGCTGCACACCGACGGAGCTCACGAACGGCCTGGGGGTGAGGAAGTTACCTTTCCTGTTGTATGACAACTTTCAAAGGCCATCCTGTGACCTCTGTCAACACTCAGAAAATAACTGGGTGTGGAAGGCTGCTCTCAGTGCCACCGAGGATCCTGGAACTAGCCTCAGGCAGATCTGAGTTTTGAGTAAAGCTTGCTGTAGGTGATCAGAAATCATCAGTTATGACTTAGACAGCACCAGCAAGCCTTCTAACTCAGAACTGTTGTCCTTTGGAAGGAAAAGAAACCGTCAGGCCATGTTCTGTTAATTCATCTAAGGGAAATCTAAGCCAAGAATTGCATGAAATTATGGTAATAATGAGCTTCTGTGAGCAAAGGAAAAATGCATATCCGGGTTCCTTTTGGCATTATTAAAGAGCAAACGCACCTGAGTGATTCTGGAAATGTTTTCTTAGGAAAGGTAAAACTCTTAAAAGTTCATGAAATAGGAACTAGAGTAAATGTGATTATACGTGACCCCAAAAGGTAGAGCTGAGAGCAGCGCCAGCCAGACACTACACCAAGTAGTAATTGTGTTTAATATTTTTTTTTTCGATACAGGGTTTCTCTCTGTAGCCCTGGCTGTTCTGGAACTCGCTCTGTAGACCAGGCTGGCCTCAAACTCAGAAATCCGCCCGCCTCTGCCTCCCAAGTGCTGGGATTAAAGGCGTGTGCCACCACTGCCTGGCGTGTTTAAATTTTTATTTCAGTTATTACTGTGTGTGAGTTCCGGGTCAGAGCCAGGCTTGCAGGATTGCTTGAGAAGCATGTTCACTGCCTCCCCCCTTCTCTCTGCCCCGAGTATTGGCTCTAAAAGACAATGCAAGTCCGTGGTTTCCCAGAGGTGTTGGGTTTCTGTAGTGCTGTGAGCAGCTGGAACCTACCTCCATCCCAGCCTGGATTTGGAACTCAAGGCCTCTGTTTTTGCCTCTCAGGTGATGCCACAGTCACAATATCTCACCGATACACTCCCAAAGAGCAGCTGAAGAAACACACGATCCTTGCGGACATTGTAATATCTGCTGCTGGTAAGAGCTCTAAAGTGCATATCTGGACTTGTGTATATGTATATATATATGAGTTGTTTGAACACTCACCCACCCAATTGCCACCCCGTGTAACTCTCCTGCACTGATTCCTTGAGCTGGAGTTGGAATCCTTGTACCTGTCACCCCATTGTACACTGGAGGAGGAGGGTACTTTACCCTCAGAGTACTTCCATTAAACAGTTCCCTAGTTAATGGTGTTTAAAACATATGCCTATAAGTTCCACCAAGTACCACCTGTAATGTCCTATGATTAAAATCCCCCCTTCTGACCTCTATGGACACTATAGGCACATTTACACATATATACATTCAGGCAAAACATTTCTATACATAAAATCAATAAATCTACAATAAATGAAAATCAAGAACTGAAGTATGTTGCCCTCAGTGTCCTGCTGATCATTGCCCTCTGTCACTAGGCATTCCAAATCTGATCACAGCCGACATGATCAGGGAAGGAGCAGCCGTCATTGATGTGGGAATAAACAGAGTTCAAGATCCTGTCACCTTAAAACCCAAATTGGTTGGAGATGTGGATTTTGAAGGTATTTAGTGTAATTTGTAAATATTACCTTTCACGGACATTAGGACAGATTGTTTTCTTTCTTTCTTTTTTTTAAGATTTATGTATTTATTTCATGTATGTGAATGCACTGTCGTCATCTTCAGACACACCAGAAGATGGCATTGGATCCCCATTACAGCATTACAGATGGTTGTGAGCCACTATGTGGTTGCTGGGAACTGAACTCAGGACCTCTGGAAGAGCAGCCAGTGCTCTTAACCTCTGAGCCATCTCTTCAGCCCAATTGTTTTCTTTCTTTTCTTGTCTTGTCTTGTCTTGTCTTTCTTTTTTTTTTTTTTTTTGAGACAAGGTCTCAGCAGGTAGCTTTGGCTAGCCTTGAACTCACAGAGATCTATATGCCTCTGCCTCCCGATTGAAGGTGTATGCTATCACATCTGGCTCTTATAACTTTTTTTAAAAAGATTTGTTTATTTATTATATGTAAGTACACTGTAGCTGTCTTCAGACACTCCAGAAGAGGGAGTCAGATCTCATTACAGATGGTTGTGAGTCACCATGTGGTTGCTGGGATTTGAACTCAGGACCTTCAGAAGAGCAGTCGGTGCTCTTAACTGCTGCCCAGCCCCTTCTTATAAATTTTAAGCCTGTATTATTTTGATAATGTTGTTACAACACTTTTTTTTTCTCTTTATAGCCCTGGAACTCACTTTGTAGACCAGGCTGGTCTGGAACTGAGAAATCCGCCTGCCTCTGCCTCCCAAGTGCTGGGATTAAAGGCGTGCGCCACTGCCTGGTGTTTCGTTTTGTTATTTAAAGTGTGGTATGTGTGCATGAGTATGTGTTTGTGCAGGTGTGTGGGTGCATGTGCTTGAGTTTGCATGTGTGTGGGTACATATGTTTGTGAGTGCATGTTTGTATTTGCATATGTGTGGGTGCATGTGTGTGGAGGCCTGAGATTGACCCTGAGGGTCCTCTGGGATTGTTCTCTACCTTCTTCCAAGGGGCGCCACCATGCCTGGCTGTACATGTGATTTTTTTTTTTAAAAGAAATTGTGTGTATGTTTTGTGTGAGTGTGTCTATTTGTGTTATGTGTCTGTGTTGTGTGTGGTATATGTGTTTGTGTCTATTATGTGTCTGTTTTTTGTCTGTGTTATGTGTATATGGTGTTTGTGGTGTCTGTCATGTGTATCCTATATATCTGTGTCTGTATGTTATATGTGGAGTGTGCATGTGTGATGCGTCTGTGTTTGTGTGTGTGTGTGTGTGTTGAGGGTGTGTCATGCATGTGTGTTGTATATGTATGTTGGTGTGTTTTATGTGTGTACATGTGTCACTGTGTATGTCCTAGGTCTCTTTAGTTCATGTCTTGGAGTATTCACTGGAGCTTGCTGGGGTTCGAGGCTGACTGACTAGCAAGCCCCAGGGATCTGTTTACCTGCCTCCCAGCCCTGGGACTGTAGGCACGTGCTGCCACATCTGCCTTTTTGGCACTCAGGCCCTTGTTTGTTCAGCCAGGGCTTTACCACTGATCTGTGCCCTGGCTTACAGATGCTATTTAAAAAAAAAAGATTTAAAGACTTGTTTAGTGTGTATTTTGCCTACGTGTATATGTATGTGCACCATGCGTGTGCCTGGTGCCCACAGGTCAGGAGAGGGTGTCGGGTGCCATGGAACTAGAGTTCCGGATGGTTATGAGCCACCATGCTGGTGCTGGGAGCCCAGCCACTTCCTCTGCAAGAGCAGCCAGTGCCCCGACCTGTTGAACCATTTCTCCAGCTCCTTCCTGCCCAGTTTGAAGCTAATGAAGGTTCTTAACATTTCTTATTGCTCTTTCTTGAATATTTTTTTATAACATGATGAAGTACCATGTGGGGGCTGGAGAGATGGCTCAGTGGTTAAGAGCACTGACTGCTCTTCCAGAGGTCCTGAGTTCAAATCCCAGCAACCACATGGTGGCTCACAACCATCTGTAATGGGGTCTGAGGCCCTCTTCTGGGGTGTCTGAAGACAGCTACAGTGTACTCATATACATAAAACAAATCTTTTTTAAAAAAAGGTGAAGTACCATGTGATCTTGGCCACGCACATCTGAAGCAGCCTGCCTATCTCGTTTCTCTGCAGCTGTCAAGAAGAAAGCTGGTTACATCACTCCTGTCCCTGGTGGTGTCGGTCCCATGACGGTGGCCATGCTCATGAAGAACACTGTTATTGCTGCAAAGAAAGTGCTAAGGCCAGAGGAGCTAGAAGTGTTGAAATCCAGACAGCTCGGAGTCGCGACCAACTAGCAGCAGTCCGAGCCAGTTCGAGAGGCAAGGCGGGCCAAGGAGAATGCAGTATTTTTAATTTATTCTGTTGAAATGGTTTAAAATGTTTGTATTTATTGAAAGCTTAAACGGGTGGCTGTGTGTGCGCGTGGCTCTGCAGAACCTCCCCAGGGCACCCGTCAGTTGTCCTGCCTTTGACCTGGTGATGCATGAGAGACGTTCTCACACTGAGAGCGGATGCTGAACTTCATCAAAAAACAAGAAAAAAATCTGCCTTTCTAGACTCTCATTTCCCAAGTGCTATTCTAATACAAGTTGATGACTCATCTTAGGTCCCAAGCCTTTGAGTTCAACTTTCAAACCAAAGGAAACCTTAGAGAAAATTAAGGGAAAGGAAGATACTGGGTCTCCACAGCACCTCCTAACTTTCTGTGCAGCCAGGAGTGCTCAGGTTGCCCCGAGGAGAGCTCAGCTGGGCCGCTAGACGAAAGCCCAGCGTTACTAGCTATCCCCCTGTGGCGGGTCATCAGGGAAGATTTAGAGTCTCCCCCCTTGCTGTTACCCTTCTGTGAGGTTGCCCTATTTTACAACAAGCTCATTTTATAAATGATGTGTGTATTATCATGTTTGGCTTTTGCAGCACATTTAAATTTTAAGTTTCAGACTGTTAGAGTTGTGTGTGTGCTTTCTTTGGTGTATGCTTTGAGGCTTACTTTTTTGAAAAAAACACAATTTGGGCGTGATAATCACGAGGGCAGCTCGTGCCACCAAAGAACTGTCCGCAGCTGCCTGCACCTCTTTCACGTACCTGGTTGGCTTTCCTCAAAGTTATCCAGGATCTTGAGTTAATATAAGACTTAGTTAGATTTTCTTATTGAAGGGTTTTGTTGCAGTTGGGGTTTTTTTTTTGTTTGTTTGTTTCTAAATAAAGCACATCTGTTGGGTGTGGAATGAGTTTTTGAAATGCTTTTGTCTCAGTCAGACCTAACCCATTACTATTCCCTACCCAATGTTCTAAGCTAGCTGTTCCTAGATTACAGACTTAATGAAGAGCTGTGGCGAACCGAGATTAAACCTTTTTGTATCCCAGCAGGCAGCACCAAGCCAAGAGTTTATGTAAGTGATTCTGGGTGTTGACTATTCCCTCCATTCAAACACCTCTCACTACAAAGGTCTTGCTTGCTTACAAAATCTTAACACATGTACCCATGTGTGCCGTAAATATAGGCCACCCCTGCTGTGCAGTAGTTTGATTGACAGACTAAAAGGTGCAAGCTGAACTTCCGTGCATCCCTGTGTGTTCTCATGGGTGTTTGCACTTTGGCTGAGAGTCACTTCCCCCTCTAGACAGCCTGAAGCAGAATGAGAAGGGTGAGTCATGTGGTGCTGACCTATTTGTCCCTTGTTCCTCTGCCAGGAACTCTATACTCTTTACAGGGTGGGTTTGCTTTTTTCTTTTTAAAATACATGTAAGTACTTGTGTGTGTGTGTGTGTGTGCGCGCGCGTGCGTGCGTGCGCCATGTGTGTGTGCCATGTGGAGGCCAGAAGAAGAGAGCCTTAAGTCCCCTGGAACTGGAGTTCAGGTAATTGTGAGCTATCATGTGGATGCTGGGAAACGAACCTAGGGCCTCTGCAAGAGCAGCAGGTCCCCTTAGCCACTGTGCCGCCTCTCCAGCTCCCTCGCTGTGGATATTTTTATAAGTCAGGTGTGGTGCATGTTATAGGCAACGACTGTTGAGTTTCCTCGGTTATTAGACATGGCGCAAGGTAAGCTGACACGATTTAAGCTTTATTGAAGAGCCGTTTACATTAGAGGTGGAGGAAGTTCCTAAGTGAATGGAGAGATAATACACCAGCATGACAAAGGTTAAAAGCGTTTATGTGTACACAAAATATAAAGGATATTTAAGGTAAAAATGAGATGGAATGGTCAACCTCTTAAAAGCTAACTGGTTTACCAGCTCGTTTGGTTAATGAAGCGCACTCCTCTCCGAGTCTGTAAGATGCTACGGTTTAATCTGGAGAGAGTACTATTACAGATCAGTGAGGCTTTGAAACATGGTGCTGTTAGCTCTTCCAGGATCCGGCAGCGGAAGATGAACATTGTGTTGGGAAGGGTTTGGATCAGTGAAGAGCTGGGCAGTCTTACCCCAGCTGGGAAAGGTGTTCCGTCCATCCACTGGTATAAAGTACTCGTTTGATTACAAACATTAGCTGCCTAACATGCAATGATCTTGAGAGTGGAAATTTGGGCTTTAGCTATTGCAAAATTGTGGTGCAGGGAAAGAGGGGACCTACTCAAATACATTAGCAAGTAGAAGGACTCCAGGTTATGAAGCCAGTGACAAAGGATCATTTGGTTGACCTAATGTGACTTAAGAATTCCATTAATGGGCCTTAAAAGCAATCCACTCAGCCAGATGTGGAAGGCACATGCCTTTAATCCCAGAGACGTGGGCCTCTGAATTCCGAGGCTAGCCTGATCTACACAGAGTTCTAGGAAAGCTGAGGACCCATAGTCCTCACATAGTGAGCACCTGTCTCAAACAACAATCCACGAATACACGGGTTCTTCCAGGAATGACGTTAGATCTGCCTTTTCAGTGTGGGGAAGGCCCAGCCACACTTAAAAAGCCAGGCTTACTGAACAGAGGACTGGACTTCAAGCAGAAAGAGGTGAAAGATAGGGCAGCCCTGTTCTACCGTGCAAACCTGCAGGACACATCCAGACCTATAAGACCATCGAGTCACTTAGATGTCAAACCTTTGAAAGATACTAAACTGGTGTTTGCTTTAAATAGAAGAGACTAAATCAGTATATATTTTAAGCATAAGTCCACCACTGGCCGTTTATCATAATTGTAACTCTGGAAGACACCTTTATTCTTTTCACAAGAAAGGTTGTATTTATGCTGGGTGGCATCTTAGGCCATATGTCTTGGGTATTTTAATAACTGCAAAGGAAAGGGGAGAGCTTTGTGTCTATGTTGATCGTCCCTAACTGAAGGACCTCCAGCGGTCTATCTGTTGGGTAAGGAAGCAGGTGAAAGGCTTGACACGCTCTAGATGAAGCCAGGGCTGGGCTTTACCCTGCCCTCTGCTAGAGGGTGGTCTCCCCGCCCACCTCTCTCCCATAGTCCTCGTCATCTGTGAGGTTGAGGTCAGATTCCATCTCTATCCTCACCTGCGGCACCATGAAAACCGGATTCCGCGAGTAGCTGAAAGCAGGTGAAGCCGGACAGGAGATTTTGAAATGCAGGGTGATGCTGAGGGAGACAGAGCAGGGAGAAAGAGTGAGAGTCTAGTCTTGGGCGTGCTCAGCACCAGCCACAGAGCAGGACTCTGATGAAACAGTTCTGTCGCTGCCTATCAACTCAAAAAGTGTGTGCATGGGTGTTTGCAAGGATGTCTGTGCACCACGTGCATGCAAGCTTTTTTTCTTAAACAAAAATTCTTACAATCCAGGCAGCTCTCGGGAGGCAGAGACAAGTGGTGGATCCAAATTCTAGGCAGGCTGAGCTACATAAGTGAAACCCAGTCTCAGAAAAATTTATTACATACATTTATTTATGGATTTTGGGGGCTCAAGAGGATGTCAAAAGACAATGCAGGAGTTGATTATCTCCATCCACCATATAGGTCCCAGGGATTAAATTCCAATCATGTTTTATTTTTATTTATTTTTTCCAGAAGGGTCATACTGTGTAGACCAGGCTAACCTTGAACTTGCAGAAACTTGCCTACCTCTGCCTACCAAATGTAGGGATTAAAGGCATGAGCCACCATTTTTTTGAACTCAGATCACCAGGTTTGGTGGCAAGGCTTTTACCTACCATCTTATTAGCCTTTTTGATGTTGTTTTTTGATACCAGATCTCATGCAGCCTCAGACTTTCTTCATAGCTAAGAATGGTCTTGAATTCCTGATCCTCCTGCCTCTGCCTCTCAGAGGCATGAACTCAGCGAGCGCATCCAGAGAACAAAGTGGCCTCTATCTGCTGGGCTTTCAGCCATAGTCACTGAACTGGTCGCAGCCTGTTTTAACCTACTTAAATGGCTGCCAAAGCCAAGTTTCTGAATCATAAATCTGACTGTTCTCAGTGTTCAAAGGACAGTATCCAGACTCCATAGCATGGTAGACAGAGCCCGCCAGAACCGCCCATCAATCCATCAACCAACCACCTTTCAAATGTTGCCTTAGGCATGTTCCCACGGCCTGGACTGGACTTTCCTCCTCTGCTCTGGCCCAGTGTGCACCAGGCAGGTCTTTCCATCCTGGGTTAGACTATTCCCCTGAGATCACCAGGTTTATGTGTGCACATGCTTGTTCTCATACATGACACTGGGCCTTTGCATGTCCCTCTACAACCCCAAGTATGGCACCTCATGCCTGGCAGGTATGTCTGTATAACACATATGTGCCTGGTGTCTTTGAGTCCACAAAAAGGGTTCAGATCACCCAGAACTGGGGTGAAAAGTGGTCCCAAGCAGCCATGTGGATGTTAGGAACCAACGGTGGGTCCTCTGGAAAAGCAACCAGTGAATGTAACCTGCGAGTCATCTCACCAGCCCTACATCTCTCTAGCCCACCCATCATCAACCCAGCCAGCCAGCCCCTCCCCCATCTCTCAGTCCCCCACCCCTCCAGCTTTGAGACTTCATCTATGTCTGTCTATCCAGGTCCTGTCGCTGAGCCCTTTCTTCTCTGGAGAGAACTCCTTTACTTCCAACTGCTTTCACAGAGTTGGGGAAACACCAGTGCATACGGCAAGTGCCAGCTCTAGCTAATCCATCCTCTGCATTTATGAAACTTGTTCTGTGGTACTGTGTAATTTAACAGTTTTCTTTTTAACTCCTTATCTTGGTGTAGGCTCTTGTCTGCAGATGAGGTAGTTAGAGATTTGATTTAGTATAAACGTTTTCTTTTTTAAAGATGTTGCGGGGAGATGGCCCAGTGGTTAAGGAGCCCTTGCTTTTGCAGAGCAGTGGCTCCTGACCACCCGCACGGTTCTGGGGATCTGAGAGACTCTCTCGCCTCCACACACCCACACAGCCTGACTGACACCCAGGCACCAGGACCTGCTATGTGCAAGACTCTCTTCACTCCTGGCATCTCGTCAAGAACGCCAAGGATCACATTGGTTTGAGGGGCCTGGCATCTGGGCCTTGAATAATTCCCTGAAAACAATGCTTTGTTTTGTTTTTTCGCTCTGAGACAGGGATCTCATAGAACCCAAGCTGTCCTTGAACTGGCTCCATAGCAAATGATGGCCTTGAACTCTTGATCCTGGCTCTGATAGACTGTAGACATGTATCTTGATTTCCTAAAGTTCTGGGGATTGAACCCAGGGCTTTCTACATGAGAGGCAGGCACTCTAACCACTGAGCCACCCTCCAAGTCCTTTTCCTGAATGTTTCTATCTCTACTTCCTGGTTAGCTTTCTTCAGTCTTCATCTGACGTGTGATAACTAACCCTACTGTTGTTTTATTCCTTGGAGTGCCATGCGTTTTGACCCTCTGCACATCTACCCAAGCTTCCCGTCACAGATAATCCAGCTAGCTTTCATAGTTGAATGGCTGCTTCCTTTGTTCTGTGTTTACTTTCAGTATTCTATTCAGTGTTTTGCAGTACATTCCTTTTCTAAAGTTGAATTCCTTTGTGCTTTGAAACCAGGTTGATAGCAATGAGCACATATATTTAGTTCCTTTATTTACTTTTTTTCCGAAACAGGGTTTCTCTGTGTAGCCCTGGCTGTCCTGGAACTCACTCTGTAGACCAGGCTGGCCTCAAACTCAGAAATCCGCCTGCCTCCGCCTCCCAAGTGCTGGGATTAAAGGTGTGCACCACCACTGCCCGGCTTACATTTAATTCTTGACCTCCATGGCCAGATTACTCCCCTGTCTCCCGGATGTGGGCCGACAAAGCTGGCCTAGCCCCTCAAGCCTGTATCCATGGCTTAGGCTTATCTGATGCTCAAGAGTCTACCTCACATGAGCGCCTCCCCCAGCCCACCCACCCCTGCCAAGAAGCTACTGGCCATTTATGGCCGCTGGGAGAGGGAGTCATTTCCTTATGAGTGTACTCACTGAAAGTCTCCCGCCGCCCAGTCAATAACCCCGTACCCACGCACGTGGAAAAGAGAAGTAGAGACAACCTTTACCTTCGATCCAGTTCTGAGCCACTGAAAGACGAGTCAGAGAGAGTAGCTCCAACTGCAAGATCTTTTTCCTGGAGGGAGATGAGAACGCCATCTGTGAGCAAGCCCAGCACAGTACCAGAACGTTCTCCTCTAGAACCCCTCACCCTCTCTGGGTTCTGCTCTTCAGCCCTAGTCAACACTGCACAAGGGGAAGGAATACAAGAGGATGGATGTCTTCAGGCTTAATCCCTCATACAGGGGCCCTTAGCTGGTTAGGAAGGAAAGGCATGGGGAGGGCCAGGACTGAGAGGATGGCCGAAAGTGGGACAGGAGAAACCTCAAGTGACCTTGTGCTAAGACGGAGAGTCCTCAAGAACCCGAAGGGGCCGGCAGGATGTGTTGGCCTCCCCGCCCCCCTGCACCTGACCTGTCTTTGAGAAGAGTGACAAGTTCTGAGAGGCCCCTTCATTATCTACGATCAGGGCTCCGTTACATCCTTCAGAAGACTAGGACAGGTTGGACTGTCTATCACTGGCGAAGAATTAGACGCCATGAAGAATCTAGAAGGGTCTTCATGGAGCATAAGCTGACTTTCCCAAGCAACCTCCCTGTCAGCAGTGGCAGGTGCCTGCCTGTGATTTTCACAGGATCACAGCCCAATACCAGGGCTGGACTGATCCATGGCTGTCTCTCTAATATGGAACGATGACTGGGACTCTCAATCATCACAGTCCCAGGAAAATGTGGGAGACTCGGGGGCCACAGTTGGACAGATGTGTTCTAAAACCATGAAGGGGAAGACCAGCAAAGCCAGGGGCCAAAGGAAAGTGAATGGCGGTCCTGTCTAACGTGAAGTCTGAGGACAGATGCTCTTGTATGCGAAGGGGGTGTCTCCATATGGTGGCGTTCCTATTGGCGGTCGTTTTTATTTCTCCCGGGCACAGGAGTCCTCAGCATCTAAACAAGTAGAGCACTGAGCTATGAGGGGAGGTCCCTCAGGGGAGGGGTGGAAGACCGGCACCGAGTAGGAAGGGAGAAAGCAGGGGCTTTACTTACTGGCGACACAGTGGATACCGTTTTGGGGATCAGATGGGATAACTTCCATGGGGATCTTTACAACTGAGGGAGGAAGGAACTGGGGCTGGAGAGAAACAGCGGGAAAGCAGATAAACACCCAGACAGCCACTCGGGTTTCCACCTTGAGACTCAAGACACGAGACGCAAGACGCAAGAAGCATACATGCACAGTGTGGGAGCCACCATCCTCTTCCCACCCAGACCACGTACTGAGAGCTATGGTACACACTCCGGCCCATCTTCAGCCCAGGACATGGGAAGGAATTCAGCCAGGAATGTCTCTCCACAGGGTATAATCTGCTGTGTAAGCAGTCACTATAGCAGCATCACCATAAAGACACTGGTAAGGTGGTTTTTGTGGTGCAAATCTCATTCTTCTACTGAGCATATGTATTATAAAACACAGCAATGATTTCCCTCAGACCTGGAGAAACTCCTGGTACATGGGAGTTACTCAGATGTTTACTGAAGAAACCAAAGAAAAAGCATTTGTTTTTAAAAGGCACTTGGTGTGGGGCTGGAGACGTGGCTCCTCGGTGGTTAAGAACATTGACCGCTCTTCCAGAAATTCTGGGTTCCATTCCCAGCACCCACCTGGCAGCTCACAACTGTCTATAACTCCAGTTCCCTCACACAGACACACACATGCAGGTAAAACAGCAATGCAATAAAATAAAAACGAAAATAACCTCCTTGATGGAGGGCGGGGCTGGAGAGGTGGTTCAGCAGCTGAGAACTCTGGCTGCACAGGACTGGAGTTTGGTTCCACACCACACTGTGTGCCTCACAATCACCTGTAACTCCAGTCCCAAGGATCTGATGCGCTCCCTACTGGCCTCTACAGACACCTGCACTCACAAGCACATAGCCACATACATACACCCAGACACAGACACTGGCAATACATACACAATAAAAAAAAATCAATCTTAAAACAAAATAAGATGCTTGGACCCAAACCCTCCCTCCCTCTTTCCCTTCACCTCTCCTCACCTTCCTCCCTCTACAGGCGGGCCTTAAATTTCTGATCCTCCTATCACAACCTCTTGTCCCAACACTCAACTTCAACTAACAGGTATGCATGACCATGCCTGGCTTATAAGGTACTAGAAATAGAACCAGAGCTTCACGCATGTTTCACAAGCTCCTGACCAACTGAGCCACACCCCCAGCCCCAGCACGCCCTCCTCTTTTGTACACATAGGCAAGTTGCCTTAAGAGGACAGCAGCTAAGGAAGGGGAAGTCATTACAGTTAGAAGATTTGCCTGTGAACAGTTTTCATTTGCAAAAAGTTATGGATTTGAGTCAAACGGGGGGGGGGAGACTAGGAATTTGGCATGGTGCTAGGAAAGGGAGTAATCAAAGTAGGAATGGGGTTCTTAGACTCGGCTATATATCCATCTTGGGAGGTTGTGTTCCATTCGAGGAAGAGTTGTCATCATTTGTAGTGAGTGCTTGAATCAGAAAGTCTTTCTGCCTGGAGTTTTGGTGTCTACTGTACAGTGTGAGCTGACACGTGACTCTCAACCCCCTGAGTATTTTAGGGCTGGGATGAAAGAAGCATGGGAGAGGGGAAGAACAGGCCGGGCAACCACGTGGTCACTGTACCTTCTCCACTTCCATCCCTGCTCCCTTGTAGGTAGGCCTAAGCTAAGTTGTTACCAGGGTGACCTCCCTGGAGTCCAGGCCTGATGTGAGCTCCTACTGGACTCTCTCCAGACCTGCTCCTTTCTCAGGCAATTCTTACAACTACCTTTTATGTTGGATCCTCTTCTGCCCCAGGGACTTGAAAATGGTCTTGAGAACAGTAGTGACCATTGCCTGCTTCTAGGCAGGCAAGCTCACAAGTTCTAACCACCCTGAGGATATTTCCAGAAACGCATGGGGTCTCAGCACCCAAGACCACCCACGAAGCCACCCCTCACCCTAGCAAAACCAAGTCTCTCAGTCTCTGCCCAGAGCACTCACCATCCCCACCTCCTCCTCCGCGTTCTCGTGAACCTCTTTCCTTCTCTTCTTCTTCTTGTCTGCCTCCTTTTTGTCCTTCTCTGGGAGGATATTGTCAATCCAGGCCAGGTCATGCTGGGAGAAAATCAAGTCCAGGAGCCTTCGAACAATGATAAGGCCCAGGATCTGGGGTGGGAAGAAGGGCAGAAAGACTGAAGCTTCGTGGGAACTCAAGGACAACTGTGAGCTTGCGTTTTCTCCCCAGTTGGCTGAGGTCAGGGACCATGTGTGGCCAGGGTCTTTGCAACCATTCCAATGTCCCCAAAACTAACTAGCCAGCAAGTCCAGAAGACCACAGCACCCCTGATTCTTTGAGCACAGTCTCTGCCCCTTCATGATCCATTTAGCTTCTCAAATGCGCTCCTTTTACATGGTAAAAAGCTTACCATTGAACTTCTATTCCCAAGCCCAGCCTGAGGTTCAGCACAGGGAGCCAATCCTGCTCCACCCCTCCCCCGTCCCACCTGCCCATCAGGGGAGCTTGGCTGACTTTTGCCCTGACCTCAGCATATGGGCGTCTCTGCAGGGTCCCGTTTCTATGGCACTGTTCTTAGCTCACTGGCTCTGAACCTGCTATTGCCAGTGCCCTTCCCAATCTGCCGAGCACCAAGGAGCCCAACCGCACCCTTCTCACCATGACCGGGAAGACGATGGCAGCCACCGTTGACTTAAGGACCCAGAGCAGGGCCAGGCAGAGGATCTGCACCAGGGTGAACAGGTGGATCCGGCGAAGGGGCACGTGGCGCAGGAAGGCGTGGTCTGGCTGGTGCTTGGCTGGCATGAGGAAAAGTTTACAGCGATCCCAGAACTGGCAAGAATATATAGCACAGGACTCAACTGAGAGGTCAAACTCCAGGGCCAAAGGCCTACTGGGCTATGGACGAGGGGATGTGATAACCTGGTAGGGTCTTGGAATGGGGACTTCTAATCGGGCCGTATGATAGGCTAGTGTATCTAGACACGTGTAACATAGAGAAGGGGCCCTGAGCACTGGAGGTAGGAAACAGCCTGCAGAGAA
This sequence comes from Tokudaia tokunoshimensis, assembly GCA_036184795.1. NCBI lineage: Eukaryota > Metazoa > Chordata > Mammalia > Rodentia > Muridae > Tokudaia > Tokudaia tokunoshimensis. The sequence continues at coordinate 104,353,664 of BTHU01000002.1, read as the reverse complement.
TGACAAAAGGAATGTGAACATGGCTGATATTTAAGGGAAAAGAAACCATCTTAACAGCAACACAAACTGTCTGGGGCCCTGGCCTCATGGTGAAGCAGAAGAAAACCAAATCTTTTCTTTTATAGAGTAGCTTTAGCGAATTAAGGAGGAAAGGCTCATAAGAGCTAGCTTGACCTGACTTTCAAATTCTGAGCCTCTGTTTCCCCATCTATATAATGGGAATCTAAGGGCCTAATCACACAGATTATATATAATGCCTGTAAAGTACTTAGTGTAGTCATTGTGGTGGCACAATGGAATTAGCATCATTACCATTATTCTCTCACGGAGTTGGGACAGCAAACATTTAGAGCCTTGGTAGCACACAATTAGACATGAAGTTTCTAGCTCTAGGTCACATTAGCCTGGGGAGGATACACTCTTACCTGGATGCCATTCAGGGAGGCCACACCCATGTAGAGGAAGACTCCATAGAGCACTGGCATGGGAATGTACTGAAATGAGAGGAGAGGTTTTGGCTGGGGAGGGTCCGTTCTATTTGGTGATGGACAGGGGGGTTAGCCAACCACAGAGAGTGCTGGACAGCTGGACTTTGAAGGAGCTGAGAGTTCAAGAGCAGATCTGAAGCCAGAAGACACGGGGTGGGGGCATGAGGGTGGGACAACAGGCCTCCAGCTCGGGTGGCCAGACCAGCCTGCAGCTGCTTTCCAGGACTGGCTGCTCTCCCAGCCCCTCAGAATCTGTACGATGTGGGCTACTCCTTCCAGCAGCTACTCAGTCCACCAGAGTCTTTCCACCTCTGCCTCAGCCGACAGCCGCAGAAGGGGCTGGGACCCTTGGTGCACTAAGCAGAAGCAAGTAACAGAAGACACGTCATAGGCAGCATCGTATAGACTAAGGAGCACAGATCCCCAGCTCGCCACAATGGTTCAATGGTCGCCCTGCCTGGCAAACGAGAACTGCAGTCTGCTCTTTCAACAATGGAACCGTGTCATCAACTCTGTCTCACAATCATTACTCCGAATCTTCAGAAGCCTTCTTTCCACCACCTGGCTAGGCTGCATTTCTCTCTCCCTTTTCCTCTGTCTGCCTGTGCTTGCTGCTGAACCAAGCTGCCTCGCTCTTCGGTGGTCATGGGAGACACTGGCTAAGCACCAAGTCTGATACCTACATGGGTTGCCTAACCTGCGGGTGCCATCTAAGAGCGCTGAGATGGGCTGGAGGGGATGCTAAGCAGTCGAGAGCACCAGCATCACACCGAGTGGCTCACAGACACCTGTAGCGCCTACTGCAGGGGACCTCATGCCCTCTTCTGGCCTCCACGGGTGCCTGTATTCATGTGCACACATCCACACACAGACCCACAGACAGAGTTTTAAAAAGTAAAATAGATCTTTAAAAGAGTGTCAAGACATCCAAGCAAGCAAATGATCTCTTTTAAGTTAGATTGTTCAATGTTTTAAGCACTAAGACTTGGATCTAGATGTTGTAAGTTTCAATCCCAAGGCACTTGAGCTAAAAGTTAAAAAGGGATTTAGACGGCCCTTGCACCTTCCTGCTAACATGTGGCTTGTGAAAAATGCTCTAATTATAAAACAACATAAAAAGTCACTAAGTTAACACCATGCAAATTGCACTCAAGGTATAGGAGAGATTGAACGAAAAACCTTAAATAAAATGTAATTGGTATCGTGGCTCATCTTTGTAATTCCAGCACTTGAGAGGCTGAGACAGGAGGATTGTAAATAGTTTGATTCACCAACCTGATCTACATCTCAAGTTCCAGGCCACTCAGGGTTACATAGTGAGACACATCTATCTATAAGAATAAAAGAACAAGGGTCATGTGCTAGAGAGATGGCTCGTGATTAAGAGTGCTTGTTGCTCTCCCAGAGGACCTGAGTCCTGCTCTCAGCACCCACAGTAGCTGACTCACACAACTGCCTATAATTCCAGCTCCAGGGTGATCCAATGCCCTCCTCTGGCTTCTGAGGGTACCCAAACAAACGAGATAGACACTCACACAGACATAGAGGCAAATAAAAATAAGAGTATTCAAGATACTAGTCAAGGGCCAGGCGAGTTAGTGCACGTCTTTAATCCCCCAGCACCTGGAAGGCAGAGGCAGGTGGATCTCTGTGAGTTTGAGGCCAGCCTGATCTACAAAGTGCATCCAGGAGAGAAGCCCTGTCTCAAAAAAAAAGCTGCCTGGCTTATGCAGTGCTTGGGATATAATGAGAGTGGAACCCAAGGCTCTCGCATGCTCGGTAAGCACTCTAACAAGGGTTTGCGTGTGCTCAGTAAGCAATCTTCCAGCTGAGCTACAGCCCTAGAATTTCTAAAACACAGCACCCAGAGCCCTGGGAACCGCCCCAGGGCACTGTATTCCTCACTGCCTTCTCACTGTTGGACTGTGTGCTCAGCAGGAGCCCCTGTCAGCAGCACCTCAGCCCACACTTCTGCTTCCTGGGGTAGAACTTTCTCATGCCCTGAGTTTGTAGCGCTTGTGAGAGATGCAGTTGTTCAGCACTGACCGAAAAGAACTTAACTAATACATTTGAAATCCTCTCTTTACATTTTTTATTTTAATTTTTATGTGTGTGGGAGTGTATGCCAGGTATGTGTGGGGCCCTCAGAAGCCAGAAGAGGCAGGTGAGATTTCCTGGAATAGGGGCTATTGTTATGAGATGCCTGGTGTGGAAGCTAGGATCCAAACTCAAGTCCTTGGGAAGAGCAGCAAGCTCTCTTACTACTGAGCCATCTCTCCAGCCCCCAAAGCTTTTATTTATAGGAAGGTGTGGCCCTTGAAATGCTCAAATCAGAAATCCTGTGGTTTACGATCCTGACTCCCCACTGGGGATGTGACCCAGTTCCTCGCCCGTGCCAGGTAAGCACTGTGCCACTGAGCGCCACTCGACCCTTTATTTCTATTATTATTATTTTTTTTATGCTGCTGTAGGCCTGCCGCCCTAGACTAAGAACACAGACAACATTAGCACAAAATCAGATGTCAAAAGTATGAGCCTAAAAGACTGGTCACTATACACAGGACGGAATAAATGTGCCCATAAAAGAATTGATCACATTGTAAATGGACCAAAAGGATGGAGACTATGGTAGAACTTTCTAGCTGCTCCCTGGTCAGTTCAACACACAGAAGAATGCTGGTGTGGAATGGCCGCATTGCTGGACATCCCCACAGTTGGACTAAAGTCGGACATTGTCGAGGGGAGATGGGAGGTGCTGTCTGCAAAGTGTAGGAGGAACCGTGCGTCACTAAATCACGCTCTTTTCAGACTAGAGGTTTGTGACACAAACACTTGTCAAACAGTATCAGAACTGACACATGACAATTCTTTGGAAACCCTTCACAATGAATACTCCCCGCGCACTTAAAATACACTTTGGGGCCAAGGAGACGCTCAGTAAGTAAAGTCTCCTGATGCTGAGCCTGACAGTTGGAGTTCAGTACCCCAGACATGCAAGGTGGCAAGAGAGAACTGATCCCTGTAAATTGTGCTCTGACCTCCACCCATGTCACAACCCACACAGTTGGGCACACACACGCACACACGCAAACAAAAATGTTAAAACTGAAAGTGATTCTATGGTCTGGAGCTATAGCCTAGTGGCAGAGCATGGTATAGCATCCATGAGACCTTGAGTTCCATCCCGGAGACCACAAGAGTGTCTCTGGGTTCTCGGCTTGCACCAGGGCCTTTGGCTTGCCGGGCGGAGCATCGCACCGTCACTGACCCCAAGCCTCGAATGTGTTTCCGCCACTGTTGTGCTCCCCCAGTCTTCGCCGCATTGTTTATCTTGAGCCCAGGCCAGCCTGGAACTCATTCTGTACCACAGGCTGGCCTTGAACTTGTGACTCTTTACTTCATTTTCCCAAGTTACAGGCCTAGGCTAGCAAACCTGGCTCTTCAAAGTGTGCTTTATTTTACCTGTATTCACTTAACTTTAAAAGCATAAAATGCTCGTTTAAAAAAAGATTGATCTTTATTTTGTGTGTCGGAGAGTTTTTTGGCTGCATATAGGTATATGTGTAACATGTGTGCCTAGTGCCTGGTGAGGCCAGGAGAGGGCGTCAGACCCTCTGAAATTGGAGTTGCAGATGGTTGGGAACTGCCATGAGGATTCTGGGAACCAAACCCAGGTTCTCTGCAAAAGCTACCGGTGTCCTTAACCACTGAAGCATCTCTCCAGTCTCTATTTTTACACTTATTTATTTTTTTAAGATGTATTTATTTATTTTATGTGTATGAATACACTGTTGCTGTCTTCAGACACACCAGAAGAGGACATCGGATCCCATTACAGATGGTTGTAAGTCACCATGTGATTGCTGGGAATTGAACTCCTGTCCTCTGGAAGAGCAATCAGTGCTCTTAACTTCTGAGCCATCTCTCCAGCCCTATTTTTACATTTATTGATTGGCTGATTGAGTGTGTGCACACGCCCATGTGCTCATGTGTGCAGGTCACTGAACACATAGGAAGGTCAGAGGAGAGCCTTCAGGAGTTGGTTCTCTCCCACCATCATATGGTCCAAGGGGATCAAACTCAGATTGGCAGCCTCAACAAGTACCTTTACTCACTGAACTATCTCAATGGGCTGCAAGCAACCGCTTTCAAATGGATGAAAATTACCTGCCCATCCCTGTGTGATCTGATCTACACACGATGGAGACCTTCTTCTGAAGCACCTAGCCGCACACCTACTACTCAGATGTGTCCAGCATCTAGTTTTAAGCCAGAAATACTTGTCATAGTGAGCAAATCAGGTGTATCTGGCTGTTTATTCTGTTCTTTGCAAAGTTATCTCAGCATTAATTTTTTTTTTTTTTTGGTTTTTCAAGACAGGGTTTCTCTGTGTAGCCCTGGAACTCACTTTGTAGACCAGGCTGGCCTCGAACTCAGAAATCCTCCTGCCTCTGCCTCCCAAGTGCTGGGATTAAAGGTGTGCGCCACCACCGCCCGGCTAAAAGATTTTTTTAATGAGAGATTTAAAATTAAGTTAAAAGAGATGTAAAGGTGGGAGAAAGGGATGGCTACAAAACTGGACTGAGGTCAATACAAAAGGAAAGTCCTGTGCTGCAGAGATGACTCTGCCAGGAAAGTGCCTGATGCACAGAACACGGACAAGGTCCCGAGTGGAACTCTCTGGAGCCACGTGACGAGGCCAAGTGCAGAGGCACACAGTTGCTGTCCCAGCACTGGGAAGGCAGACGTGAGATGATCCCTGGAGCTTGCTGGCCAACCTAGCCAAATTTGTGAGCTCCAGGTTCATTGAGACCCTGTCTCAAAAAAATAAGGTAGAGAAGCCAGTGGGATGGCTCAGAGGTTAAGAACACATATTGAACCTGGATTCAGTTCTCAGCACCCACATTGGGTCCTCCTGAAACTCCAAGAGAATCTGAAACCTCAAGATTCCATGAGTGGTTTACACACACACACACACATACACACACACACACACACGCACGCACACGTATAGATGTAGAGATGCATATTCACATATGCTTGAATGCACATACACATATACATGAAGGAAAGTCTTAGTACTGATTGAATAGGCGAGGATGTGGTAGAGAAGAGAGTAGTGAGACCTGTTAGAACTACCCCATTCCTGACTGGGAAGTGAATTCCCTAAAGGATACAGCCTTGAGTGCCCCCCTGCTACAGTGTCCTCTGGCGTTGGGATGGGAGCAAGAGGCGTTTCAAGCTTTGGGGAAAAGTCACTCATGTGCCCAAGATACACAAGATGGAAAAGTAGAGACAATGCCTGTAGAAGAGCTTGGGGTTCCCACGTGCAAAGTTTACATTCAGAAAATGAACAAAACTAGAAGATCTGGAGTGAGCCCTAAACATAGCAATGTGGTCCGGCCTAGCTCTCGGGGTCCTGGCCTAAGTAGGACAGAACACTGTGGAACACCCTGGAAAAGAACGTCCTCCAGAAAGGTGACAGTGGCCCCTGGAGGGGGTGGGACAGAGCAGACATGATGGCAATACTGATAACAGACCATGTGACGTCATAGAAAGTGATGAATGAAGGACACCACCTTGCCTTTCTTATAGCCTGTAGGCTGGCGGCCCCTGGACTTTGGGAGTGATGGGACAGAGCCTCACCTTCAGGATAGGAGCCAGGAAGACGGAGATGCCTGTCAGGATGAAGACCATAACTCCAGTAACTCTCTGCTCCCTGGCGGAGATGAGCACACAGTCAGGTGTGATCTGGAAGACGCTCAGTGACCAGTCCCAACCCGTTCAGCTCTTCTATTGGATTGGAGCTTATTACACCCAACGCTATGGACCTAGGAAGTTCCTTAATTGGGCTCTGCCTTGCAGCCCAAGGACCAGATGACCTGGTTAGGAAAGGTAGGGAGCACCCGGCCAGCCCAGAGCACTGTGAGGAGTCAGGGAGGTTGTTCAGTGCCTAACAGAGGGGTGCTTGAGCTACGTGGACTTAAGCTGACTCCTGGCTCTGCTACTTACGTGTGTACAATATTAGGCCATGAACAGTCTGAGCTGGGTACAGTCAAGATAACAGCCCTGCTATTGGGAGATTGTAAAGCGCTTAGCGCCCTGCTTCAGTGATGAGCTCCTACCCCTGGGACTCACAGGGGATGAAGACCTGGGAAGGTGTCTGATTGTTGGTAGAGGAGGCAGCAGGGGCAGGAGAAGCAAGTAGGTTTTCCTTCACTGTCAGGGCCTTGTATAATCCAGATTGCAGCCGTAGGCTCTGGGCAGATTGCTTAGGTCTAAGGAGTAGACTAGGAGAGGACTCCACCGGGCCAGTCTTGAGCACTTCAACCAAGCAAAGGGCATGCCAGGTGTGACCCATGTGTCCCAAGGACACAAGAGATTTCCAGGTCAGCCATTTTGGAGAACATTGGGGTCTGGCATATCTCTTTTCCTTCAGAATATTCCTCCTATGGCTGTGGTTTCAGTGTTCATAGGGAAAGCCTTTCTTACCCCAATACCCTAAGGGGAAAAAAAATCCCTTCTTTTAAGATGTCCACTCCTGTTCAGATGACCCGTGTCTTGTTCCCTCCTACCTGACCCCCAGGAACTGGGGCTGTTCCCCTGGGGCACTGGTCTCCGTCTCCATCTTGAGGCTGTCGATGTGGGCGATGGAGATGACAGTGGCAGCCACATACCAGGGCAGCCCCATAAAAGAGCACAGGGCCATGAGGATGCCCACCCAGAACAGGTCCAGATGGTAGCCGGCGGCCTTCTGTAGGACAGTGGGATGGGAGAAATTCTGGGAACCTGAATCCTTCCTGAAGCAACCATTTTGTGGAGCATGGTTCCCCTTGCTTACCAGAGTGTATTCTAGACACTCACTGGGGCAGACACTCAGGACTTAGGAAGTGTTTGGGCCTCACTATCCCTAAAGGTGGCTTTATTTGTCACCTTGCCTTGAAAATTGAGCCTGGACCATAGGTGTAGAGAAGAGGCTTGGGCAGGCCCTAGGTTTGGTCCCTGGTAAGAAGAGCTCATGCCCAGTGGCCACAGCCACAGTTTGGTCTGACTAGGTGGGGCAAGGAGTAGTGACTTGAGTCACTGAAAGGCAGCACCCCTTGAAGTCAGGGAGAGCTCCAGGAAGCAGGAAATTCCTCTGCCTCCTGATTTTAGGCTTAAACCCAGCAGCATGTGTGAGGTGCCCACGTTTCATTACCAGGATGTACACACCAGAGAGCAATTTTTGAGGGGGACATGAACCTTGTGTCCAGGACTCAGTCTGAGCTTGCACCTGGTTCTCAGACCAAGCCACCTCGGACCTGTTCAAGAACACATCTCCCTCACCTAAAAGCACCAAATGGAGGCTTATTTTCTCAAATTATGGAAGGAAGTACATTCCTCCTCCACTCCCCCAACTCTGCTCCTGGCCCAGTCTTACCCTCAGCTTGTTCTCCTTCCGGTTGACAATGACAGCGGTGATCTGCTGGTCCATGAAGATCAGGATGGTCACCAGCAGGGCGGGCAGGATGCTGGCAGGGTACACCCACCAAGGGTTCTTCCCAAAGGGGGCAACAAACCAGCCTCGGTCAGGCCTTGTGGGCTGAGTAGAGCAAGCGGAGAGGCCTGTTCCACTCTTCCTTGTTCAGACCCTCTCCCACACCCCCACCTTCCCACCACTCTCCTTCCCCTCCTGGAGCGCTTCTCAACTACATCTTTCCCTTAAAGATGCTAAGTACTTGCAACTTTAGGCGGCCAGGCATGGGAAGGAGCACAGACCCAATGGGACTAGAAGAGAACTAAACAGAACATAACAGGCTGAACCACCCTGGGAAAGCAAGTGAAGCTCAGAGGGCAGCCAGCAGGGTGTACAGGCCACTCATCACAGTGAGACAAAAGGCCAAAATGAGACCTGCCAGCATAAAGCACTGGATGGGCCCAGTGCTGCCCCTGCAGAGCCAACTGCCTAAGGAGCTCTGAGAACTGTGTGTAAAAAGCCAAACATCAGTTCAGACCTGTGTGTTGAGAATAAAGCGTCCTTCGAATAGAAGTGAACATTTAAAAGGAAGGACTCTGTGTGTGTGTGTGCGTGTGCATGTGTTGCTCATCCCTCATTGCCTTGGTTCACTTCCTCTGATCAATACAGCTCACCATTTGGTTAGGCTGGCCGGTCAGTGAGCACCCAGACTCCCTCCTCCTGTCTCTGCCTCTGACGCTGGGTTGCAGGCACGCACATCCATGTCTGGCTTTTGCGGGGGGGGGGGGGGGTGCTGGAGAGCCAAACTCCTGATTTCCGAGCAGTGGATCTTACTCCTGTAGCTGTCCTCTGGCTTCCAAGAACCAGAGCCTTTGTTTGAAGGCTAACACTAACTCAAAGGCAGGGTCTAGACTCAGATCCCGGCTTTGGTTCATAGTTGGTGCATCTGGGAGGGCTTGAGGCTAGCGGTAAGCAAATCACCTCTTCTGGATGAATTACTTCTTTTCTTTTCTTTAAACATATGTTTTGAAGTCAGGCAAAGTGGCGCACGCCTTTGATCCCAGCACCTGGAAGGCTGAGGCAGGTGGATCTCTGAGTGTGAGACCAGCCTGGTCTATAGAGTGAGTTCCAGGATGGCCAGGGCTCAAAAGCCACACACATACAAAACAATTACATTTTTTAAATGAGTAATGAAAGATAATATGAACCAATTGCTTTCCTAGTTTTAATTCTGCCGTGAGTTTTGTTTTTTGTTGTTAGATAAGTATGTAAAAATGTATTTGATGGTGAAAATGTAAAATCCAATGAGAAGATCCACAGCTTCAGAACAGCTAATCTGGCTGTATAAAAGTTAAGATAAATGGACTTTGGGTCTGGCTAATCTCACTGCGTATTTTTTTTCAAGTTCTTTAGTTTTAATAAATTTTTTAAAATTATGTTTTGTGTGTACATGTGTGCACGCGCGTGCACGTGTGTGTGTGTGTGTGTGTGTGTGTGTGTGTGTGTGTGTGTGTGTGCACGTGCGCATGCGCACATGCATGTGCCATCATGCATGCTGGTGGTCTGAGAACAGCCTGTGGTAACTGATTCTCTCCTCTACCAGGCGTATCCCAGGGACTGAACTCAGGTTGTCAGCCTTGGCAGTAAGCACCTTTGCTTACAGAGCCATCTCATCAGCCCCCAGTGAGCAATTTTTAAATCACAGACTTCAGCCTCAATCATGCCTAGCATCATATGGAGAGCTCAGTGTTTCAGATTCCAGAGGTCTAGGATACAACTGAGACTCTGTGTTAGAATCTGGTTTTGGTTTTTGTTATTGTTGGTGGTGGTGATGTTTATTTTTTTCCCCAAGATGAAAGGTTTATTTTTTTCTTCTTTAGAATTCCTCCTAAAAATATTTTTTAAAATTCTTCTTTCATGGGGCTGGAGAGATGGCTCAGCGATTAAGAGCACTGACTGCTCTTCTGAAGGTCCTGAGGTCAAATCCCAGCAACCACATGGTGACTCACAACCATCCGTAATGAGATCTGACACCCTCTTCTGGCAAAGACAGCTACAGTGTACTTACATATAATAATAAATAAATCTTTTTTAAAAAAGTTCTTCTTTCATATATTACACCCAGACTAGTTTCTCCTCCCCATTTTTCTTTTATCTTTTCTTCTTCTCCTCTTCCTCTTCCTCCTCCCCCTCTTCCTCCTCCTCCTCTTCCTCCTCCTCCTCTTCCTCTTCTTCTTCCTCCTCCTCCTCTTCTTCATGAGACAGGGTCTTACCACATAGCCCCATCTGTCTCGGAACTCACTAGATAAACCACACTAGCCTCACGAAGGTTCACCTGCATCTGTCTTCAGAGTGCTGGGTAGGATCAAAGGCATGTGCCACCACGCCCGGCACAGAATCTGCATTTTCAAGCTCCCTCCTATCTGCTCCCCAGGACACTGGTCTCCGTCTCCATCCTAAGGCTGTCAGTTTGTGTGATGGAGATGACCGTGGCAGCCACATACCAGTGGAGCCCGGTGAAGGAACGTGAGGCCATGAGAATGCCCACCCAGAACAATGTGACACTTGTACGGCGCTACACTTTGGCGACGACCATCTAAGGAGTCGCCTTGAATGGCTCTCATTTGGCCGAGTTTGTAGGTCAGGGAATTAGAAAGCCGCTACTAGAACCCAGAGGCTTCAGCTGGACTGGAGAGAAGGTTCCAGAACTTTTCCCACTCTGAAGGCACATTGCCATAGATCAAGGTGCACATGCCCCCACCCACTGCTCAAATGACCACCTGTGGGCAGAACACACAAAGGGCTAGAGTACGCAGGGTCTGTGGCTGAGAGAGGAAGTGTGGTGAGTATGAAGGAGAGGCTGGCAGGTAGGAAACAGACGATGTGACAGCCCAGGGCAGGGCAAGGGGCAAACCTTGATGACATTAGGAACGTGCAGCTTGGGGGTTTGCAGGCCAAAACAGGCATCGATTCCACAGAAGAGCAGGATGGAGAAAACGATGGAGAAGTCAGCTACCAAGGTCCGGACCTGCGGAGAGGACAGCAGGGAGTGAGCACGGCTGCTGGCTTCCCAGAAGGCAGTCCTGGGGTGGTAGTGAAGACAATGGTTAGGGCTTGGGATCGGAAGTCTGGGCTCACACCCTGGACCTTGAGTATGTCCACCATCTCTCCAAACCTCAGTTTCCTCTTCTGCAACATGTAGATAATGGTAACACACACCTTGAGGGCACAAGTAAAAGATGGCAGATTAGAGAACTTGGGATCCTTCGCCAGAGCGGCAGCACTCACTGAATGTTCTAATAAAAATGGCTGAACCTGGCCACCCAGCAGGTGGGCGAATTGAACTCAAAAGAAACTTCAGCTCCTCCAAAGTCCTGCTGGAAGTGGTTGTACCCCACCTGGGCTGAAAGGGGTCCTCTCTATTTAATGGGGACCCTTAACTACTCTCAGATCTTCAGTCTGCTAAGAGTCTCTGCTCTCTGCTTTCCAGAGGCTGTTCTACATCAGGATCTGGAAACACCCCCGCCCGGCCCTTTTGGAACTAGTGTCCCCCGCTGTCCACTAGTCACCTTTTTATGTTTTTCCAGAGAAGGTGGCTGGGGGTCAGGATGGAGCAATGGGGAATGTCCATATCTGTGCTAACACCTGTTCTCTGTGTGGAAAGGAATCAGCGGGACACAATGACATCAGCTTAGCATGGCCACGCTGTTCATTACTCTGAGTTAAACCACCTCCCACCTGCCCAGGTGCCCCAGAAGGAGTACAAGCCTGATACTAGACAAATGAGCATTTTAAGTACCTCTAGGAGAGCACAAAGGATGATAAAGAAACACACAGTCATCCCAAGTTCCAGAAAGATGGCAGAGTACCTGAGCAGAGAGCCACACTGGGCTCGCTTGGGTGACCCACTGCTCCCTCATCCCTCTCTCCTTCACCATTGGTGGAGACAGGCAGCTCTGCGCTGGGTTTGCTAAGCCATCCAGCTTACCTCTGCATTACTAATTGAAAGTCCTACCTATGGATGAGGGCTTAGGTTTACTTATACCATCCTCCCTGCCCCTCCCTCAGTCCAAATCCTGGGAGTTTTTTCTCAGTTCCTTCCAGGACCTGCCTCTGCTGTTTGTATTCCATAGCTGCTCCCAGGGCCTTTATTCACCATCACAGCAGGGGGCATTGCTGCCCTGCCCTGGCACCTCCTCTCTCCTCCTCCTCTGTGCCCCTCCTTCCTCTGACACCTCCACTTGGATCTCTAGTGTCGAGTGGATTCTTCTTGTAAAAAAAATTAATTTTAATTTTTAGTTATGTGTGTGCATGGAGGGGGTCGCTGTTTGTATGTGTGAGTGCGGTGTTCACGGAAGCCAGGGCAGGGGGTGGGGGTCAGAGCCCCTGGAGTTGGAGTTACAGGCAGTGGTGAACTGCCTGATGTGTGTGCTGGGAATTGAACTCACGTCCTCGTAAGAGTAATACATGATTTAGCCATCTCTTACATAGAAGCATACATGCATACATGCATACATACATGCATACATAATACATATTACATATATAAAATATTATATATAAAGATATTATCTACATAACTCTGGCTGTTCTAGAACTCATATATAGACTGTCCTCAAACTCACATAGATCTACCTGCCACTGCCTCCTAAGTGCCGGGATCCAAATCAAAGCATCCAAATCAAAGAATTATTAAGTTAAGCAATATGAATTTGACATTTTGCCAAATATAGGTGATTTTGCATGGTCAAATAAAACCAAAGATGGGTATAATACCTTAAAATGCACTTTTAAGAAATAAAAATTTCTTCTGCCTTAAGAAATAAAAATTTTCCTGGGCGTGGTGGCACACAGCTTTAATCCCAGCACCCAGGAGGCAGAAGCAGGTGGATCTCTGTGAGTTTGAGTACAGGCTGGTTACATGGTGAGTTCCAGGACAGTCAGGGTTACATAGAGAAACCTACCTCAGAGAGAGGGGAGGGAGGGGGAGGGGGAGGGAGAGGGGGAGAGGGGGAGGGAGAGGGGGAGAGGGGGAGGGAGAGGGAGAGAGGTCCAATATCTTTCCTTCACACCCACTGGCTTACCTGACTTTGCTCTCTATAGAAAACTACTGACAATTTTATCTCTTTCATCAAAGTATGGTATTGTTCTGAGCAGTCAAAATTTTTACCTAAATAGTAGCATATTATTGGTAAACTTCTGATACTTGCTTTACTTGCTCAACACCATGTTTATGACTTTTTTCCTTGGTAGATAAGAGATAACTGTGGTCTGTGTATATTAATTTTAGCTTAATGGTTCCACTCTCTTTTGTATTAATTTATTTAAACATTTTTATTTTATGTGCATGGGTGTTTCACCTGTATATGCATGAGTGCACTTCTTGTGTTCCTGGTGCCCAAGGGGGCCATCAGGGGGCGTTGTATTCCCTGGAGCTGAAGCTACCAACAACTGAACTACCATGTGGGTACCGAGAGCCAAGCCCAGGTTCTCTGAAAGAGCAGCTAGTGCTCTGAACCACTGCGCCACCACTCCAGACTCTCTGTTTATTTATTTGTTGTACTGCAAATTGATTTAGTTTGGCCAATGTGGTCCTCCTACTTTGGAAAGTTGATGCAGGAGAATTGCCATGAGTCTGAGCCTAGAGAGATCCTAAGCTAAATGAGATCCTGTTTCAGAAAAAAAAACAAAAAAAAAAAACAAAAAACCAACCTGGTTACTTTCATTTTTTTCTCTTAGAATCAATGCTCCTCTAACAATTTGGGCTACATGTGCAATTTCTTTGGAGTGTAGACCAGGGTGTGCACATGTGAACATGATGATGGGAAGATGTCATCATCGTTAGCTTCATCTCAGGGAGCGGAGCATCTTGTACCACTTGGCTCCTGACCAACACTTTTCCTCCACTGCCTGGTGTTTGGCACTGCACTCATCAAACTCACGAATACTAACCAGCGCAGCCTTGTTCTTCTCCAGGACGCAACAGATCAGTCTTGTCTTTTTCTTAAAACAACAACAACAAAATGTGTGTGTGTGTGTGTGTGCGTGCGCACATGTGCCACAGCTCACGTGTGTGGAGGCTGGAGGACAGCTTGTGGGAGAGGGTTCTCCTTGTACCCTGTGGGTCCCAGGGATGGAACCCGTCTTTGTGGCAAGCATCTTTACCTGCTAAGCTACCTCACTGGTTCCTAACTTTGGTGAATTTAAACTAAACTTTGGCTAGAGATACAAAGGCAACGATGATGCTATTGAAAAAAGACAAGGAAGAACTTGGTGTGTAAGATGGAGATACTTATCAGAAAGTGCAGAATTGAAGGCTGTGGCACTGGCAGATAAATAAGCCAGTGAAATTGAATTAAAAAAAAAATAAACAACCCAGATGGGACACTGTCCTGTGGGAGCATGTGAGACGAGGCAAAAGATGCTTTGCAAGACAGCAGAGAAAACAATGGTCTTAAAAACAACAACAAAGAACTGGGACAACGGCTATTTATACAAAAACACAAAGGGCTGCTCTCTCCCGTTGCACATCAGAATCGCTTACGATGGATTGCAGAGCAAACAGGAAAGGCAAACCAGCAGGCTTTCAGAGTGCGGCATAGGAGGTTGCTGTATTTTTTGCATGTGAAATTCTGCCCTGTTTGACCACAGTAAAATGGAGAATTCTGTAACCAGCAGATCCCACTGGAAAAAGCAATGAGTGGGCAAGGCTGGGGAGATGATGGCTCGGCGGCTGAGAGCACTGGCTGCTTTTGCAGAGGTGTGGTCCCCAGCGTCTATACAGTGGCTCACAGCTACCTGCAACTCCAGGTCCAGCAGATCTGATGCCCTTTTCTAGCCTCTTTCTCACCATGCATGTGGTGAGCACACGTACATACAGGCAACACATTCATACGCATGAAATAAAACAATGAATTTAAAAACAGTAAGGAAAGTTAAAAGGGGCCTGGCAAGAAAGAAGGTTCAGTAGGTAAGCCTGAAGACCTGAGTTCTATTCCCACCGTAGAAGAGAGAGCTGATCCCTACGAGTTGTCCTCTGACGTCATACGTGAACCACGGTACACCTATGCATACACAAAAATAAATAAAATGTAATAGCAAATTTTAAAGGGAAAATCAAAAAACCACTTAATAGAATGGAAGCAGATGTTTACAACACGTAGATCAAACAAAAAAGAGAGTACACATCATACAGAAATCAAATAGAAAACGTGACAGATTGAAAGAGAACATTTCCAACAACAAAGCCAGTTTGGCTATGTGGTCAATAAACACACAATAAGGATTTTTACGTCATCAGTCACCAGGCGAACAAAAAACTTTAGGAACTCAGGAGTTTAGAAACAAAAGGTGTTGTCAAGGGAACCTGGACATTTCTGCCTCCAAAGTCTGGTTTGAGCATTTGTTTGTTGATGCTTGATTTTCAGTACTGGAGATTAGATCCAGGCCTCCTAAATGCTGGACAAGAAGACTCTAAGACTAATCTTATTCTTAAACATTTATTTTTTTATATGCATCTATGTCTGTGTAAATGAATGGCATGTATGGGCAGGTTCCTCTGGTGGCCACTAGAGGGCATCATGCCTCCCCTTCCCCCGCAAGTTGGAGTTGCAGACATTTGTGAATCACCCAATGTGGGTGCTGGGAATCAAACTCTGGAAGAGCATCAGATACTCTTAACTGTTGAGCCATCGTTGTAGCCCCCTTCATTGTCTTTTGAGACAGGGTATATATTTTCCAGGGTGACTTTGAATTTGTGATCCTTCTGCCTCAGTCTCTATGGAGCTGGGATTACAGGCCTGGGCCAGGGCCACTGGGGTCTCTTTAATTTGTAAAATTCCTTCAGTTCAGTGCTTCCTTGGCATCCATTCTTTCAGAAAATAGAGCCCCCTGGAGAGACTAAGATGCAGTGTTCTTCCCCCCCCCAAAAAAAAGTGTGTGTGTGTGTGTGTGTGTGTGTGTGCGCACATGCATGTACAGGTGCAGAACAAATGTGGGAACAGGCTCTCTCTTTTCACCATGTGGGTCTTGGGGCTATAACTCAGGTCTGCAGCCTTGGCAGCAAGCCCCTTTGCCTGCAGAGCCATCTCACTGTGCTGGGCCTGACTCAAGAACACTCTGACTACCGGCAGGAGATACTTACCTTGGTAGGAAAATATCGGCTGAATTTGAATTTCTTCAGAGTCAAGGTCATGGAGTAAGTCCCAAAGAAAAGGATGAAGGACATGAGCGCCAGGTCTGGGACGAACTGGCAGGAGCTCCCAAGCAGGCGCCCGCCGTAGCTCAGACACTCCTTCTTGCTCAGCAGGGACCAATCCAGCGCTGTGAGGTTAAGGGGGGTGTACTTGGAGACCAAGCACAAAAGACAAGGGGTCAGGACCCTCCTACTAGGCAGTGTGTCCTTCTCCCTGTGGTAATCACGCCACCTACTAAACCTCCAAGGGTCCTTAGCCCCCCTGTCCAATAACAGATGTTCTTGGGGGCAGGTTGTCTGGAGAATGAGAAGCAGGCAGCTCCCTAGAGAACTTAGGGACTGACAGGTGTTTCTCCAGCATGTTCTGGGATCCGTGGCTTTGCGGGCAGGAGAGAGAGGCTTTCCTCCTCGGCAGGTCTTGTCGCTATCCCTATCTTCCCCAGAGACACTTTGTGTGTCTGTTCCTCTCCCCACGTCACACCCTCATTAGTTTCTTCTTGGGCCATTTCAATTCTTGGCGCCCCAAATGCTCAAATTCAGGCTGTGGGCTTAACGTGTAAATTTAAGCAGTTATGGATTAAAAAAAATTAAAATTGCACTTGTGTTAAACATATAAACTCCTCCCATTATTATTCCCTAAATAACATTCTATAGCAGTCATCTACACATCACATATAGTGTATTCTGCATTGTAAATAATAACATGATTTAGAGAATATAGGAGAATGATAATAGGTTAGTTCAAATGCAACATTTTGTAAAAAAAAAAGGATTTGAGAGCATCCATGGGTTTAAGTATCCTAGAGAACATTGGACCCACTCCTTTGTGGATATCAAAGGATGACTGCATTTATATATTTCCAAGAGTAATAAAAGGAGAAAGTAAAGGAGAATAATTTATGATAAAATTTAATTCATACTTTTGACTATTTTAATTAAGTATCAGTCTGTGTAACATTGTGTGTTCTGTGTATGTGGTTGCCTAAAGAGACCAGAAGATGGCACCAGATCCCCATGGAACTGTTGTGAGCCTCCTACTGTGGATCCTGGGAACTGAACTCTGGTCCTTTGAAAGAACAGCCTATGCTCCTAATTGCTGAGCCATCTCTCCAGTCCCAAATATATACTTTTAAAAGTTAGCTTGCCCATGTTTAGAAATAGCTACTTAGTGAAGTAAACAGATGCTTGCAAGTAACTGGATTTTTTTGGGATACTGACCCAGGGACCCATGCCTCCCTATGTTTGTGCTCCTCTACAATGTGCCACTGATACATCTGCCCTCAACATGGAACTTTGTTTTCCTACTCCTCTGAGAGTGAGCTAGTTGTGCGTGGGAACAAGATGGTGCTTAGTTTAAACTGCCAACTTGATTCAATCTAGAATCACCTGGGAGGAATTGTATTCATCAGGTTGATCTGTGGTTTTGTCTGTAGAGGATTGCCTTGACTGTATTAACTGATGTGGGAAGATCTGGCCCACTATAAGTGGCACCATTCCCTAGGCAGTGCATCCTGAACTGTGTAAGAATGGAGAAAGCCAGTTAACCAGTAGAGCATTCATGCATTCATTCTCCCTTCATTCTTGACTGGACACGATTCACTGCTTCAAGTTCCTGTAGCCTTGCCTTCCTTGCAGTGATGGACTGTAGCCTGGGATTGTGAGCTGAATAAGCCCGTTCTCCCTAAAAACTGCTTTCCTTTGCCAGGGTGCTTTATCACAGTGAATGGAAAGGAATCTGGGGCTGGGGTGGGGGAAGGTTACTTGGAGCCACTGCAAGAAGCCTCACACCTCTGTCCTCACACTCTTGGAAACGTGAGGCCATTCTGCTATGAATCATTAAGGACTGAAAAGCCAATGTAAAGACAGACCAAAGCACCCCGGCTGGTTCATTGGAAACCAGCACCCAGCACATAGCCCCTTACACAACAGGCACTGGGAAGTAGGCACTGCCTCTGTCTGCTCTTCTCAAAGTCTTATAGTTAAAGATTTTTGATTAATAGTCAGTTGAGATAGATATAGACTGAGCCATTGGCTGCCTATGCAAGGGAACTTAGGCAACCTTAGGGTCACTCATGGCTTACAAAGCTGCCCCAAGGCCTACACGCTGCCCTTTACTGGATTATAAGTTTGCATCCTTCCATCTACTTAGGCTGGGAGAGGCCTGCAACCCACACTTACTTCCCACTGTTCAGGAAGGCGGGGCAGCCAGGGTCTCTGGAGGCTATTAAACCAAAGGGCTGGCCAAATTCATTGGGGGGGGGCATAATAAACTTTGGGTGCCAGGAATGCACTGTTGGATGGGAACAGGGGTTTCCCTGGCAGAAACTAACCAAGATCTGTGTATGTGTGCGTCTCTGTTTATTACTGGCCTCCCCTGGGTATGCACGTTATTGTTCTGCATAGAGAAGTCACGCATTGAGGATACTGCAGAGTAGGATGCTTTCGGTTACAGACTTAAAAGCATCATTCTCAGAACCCATGTGCTCCTGGACCTGACCTCCCACCCCCTTCCTGACTTCCCACTAAAAACAAAAGCACGCGAACCGTCCGCCCTGGTGGGAAAGGGCTTACCAGAGACGTGTTGGTGTTTGGTGCCAGCGGGGCTGAGGCATTGACCGTGGTTGTATTCACTGGAGAAGACACAGAAGATGGGGTGGGATCAGTGGTTTCCAGACACCCAGTCTTCAGCCTCTAAGGGCCCCCCAATGTTTCCTGCCTCCCTCTGATCTCTCCTACTGCCTTCACCTTCCCACTCTGCTCCCATAAGGGAGGGTGTTGGATACACAACTCAAACGGAGCAGCTGGGTCGGTGCAGAGGCTCTCATCCTGAGGACCAACGGCTACTTCTAGCAACTCTAATGAGCACCCTGGTGCTGAGATAGTGAGGAGTGCGCACTGTGAGTCCCTGCTGGGTGCTAGTCACAGTTTTTATGTTATCGAACTTTTAAAAGTGTTCAAAAGAGCTAATTCTATGTCATGTATTAAGCCAAACCCTGACAAAATATTCATTTGTTCAGTTCCTAAAATCTCCATGACGCATCCCCATTTTACAGATTGAAGTAACTGAGGTTTCTTTCTTTCTTTCTTTTTTTTTTTTTTTTTTTTGGTTTTTTGAAACAGGGTTTCTCTTGGTAGCCCTGACTGTCCTGGAACTCACTGTGTAGACCAGGCTGGCCTCAAACTCAGAAATCCACCTGCCTCTGCCTCCCAAGTGCTGGGATTAAAGGCATACACCACCACTGTCCTGCTGTAACTGAGGTCTCACAGTTTATGCTTGGTGCCACGACCTCTAGCAAGTTGTCCACAGGGTTAGATATGATCATAGATGTTGGTCAATTCTGGGCCAAGTGGATCAGTGTTGACCTAGGGCAGAGCAGTCCCAAAGGCATTACATCCCCACAATTATCCTGAAGAAAGCCTTGCATATGAGAAGCTGGGGAAATCTGTTGCTTCTCCTCACAAGGACACCTAACACCCAATCAGCATTACGGATAGATAAGTCAGGCAAGAAGCCTTGAAGGGCTACCCTCTCCAGCACCCAGTGTTTGCAGGCCAGACATCTTAATATCTTCTACTTGGGTTTACCAGTTCCTTTGTAGCAAGAACTGAAACCCTAAAGGAGACGGAAGAAATACAGTATGGAAAAGTCCAGAAGGGGTCCAAGTATCAAATATTATAAATTCTCGTATATGCAGAGTGGTACTCACTTAAAGTTGAAAGCAGTCAAATCAGCATTTGCAGCATCCGTAAACAGAATACAAATCAGTTATCATGGAAACACAAATAAATAGAAAAGGAGAGTATCCCAGCAAGCTTGACTGGGAAAGAGTGGGAGTGAAGGGTAGAGCGTTACCATTGGACTGTGCTGTAGGGCAAAGTTAGGGAATAGGAGCAGGTTGTCAGAAGGTGGCTCATGAACTGGGAAGAGAACCCCTCTAGTTCCCCTCTGCCCTAGTCTGCTGAATGTCTAGACCTTTGCGGTCTAAGATCTCTGAATCAGAGGGAACCAGCACATTCTCTATGGAGAAATCTTGCTGGGATCAGTAGCTAATCATGGCTTGGTAAAGCAAAATTTGTCCACCTCGGGGAGGGAGGGCAACAGAAGTCCTTGAAAGGCTTGTTTGTACACAGTGGGTTGTAGTCTACTCTTGAGTTTCTAGATTCCTCAGGTCTGGAGCCACCATCCTGTATTGTGATTAGTTCCCAGTTGGCACAGACGCCGCCAGGCTAGGGACCGCGCTCTAAGAGCCACGAGAATGACTCAAGACAATCAGGCAAGAGCTGCGGGGAGCAGTGCAGAGCAGGCAGCTTCATCTTGCTATTTGAAGCTCACTGCGTATGCTCCTACGGCGCCTGTCTGTAGGGCCCCCTTAGGTGAACAGATGGTTCATAGAGTAGCCAAAGCTCCTCGGAGGACCCCAGAATTTGGGCTCTTTCTAAATAGAGACAAGGAGGTATGGTTCTAGAAGGCAGGTCTGTGGCAGGGTTGGGCCCAGTGCATGGACTGGGAGTCTGAGAAGCATATGCAGTAAAAGTAAGCTTCATCTGAGGCAAGATTTTGCCCTCAAAAAGACTCACAACCGCCTCTTTAGAGACCTAGGCAAGGACCTGGACAAAGCGTAAGTTTCACCTCAAAGTGTTCAACAGAACAACTCAAAGCTAATGCTAGAAAAAAAGAAGAGAGAGAAAAGTTAAGCCTAGACTTCTTTACAAAAATCAGTGCCACAAGTGGCGTGTGACCCCCTTTGTGGGAATGGCATCCGATCAACCTCATGGCTAAAGCAAGACCCCACACTTGCAAATTCACTCTGGAGACCAGGCTAGCCTCAAACTCACAGAGATCTGCCCGCCTCTGTCTCCTGACTACTGGGACTTAAGGAGTGTGCCTCCATCACTCAGGAAAGATCAATATTTTTAAGGCAAGGTCTTAGTACATAGCCTTGGCTGGTCTGAAACTCACTATAAACCAGGCTGGCCTTGAATTCAAAAAGATCCACTTTCCTCTGCTTCTCAAGTGCTGGGATTAGAAGTATCTTCCAGTACATTGGCACAACCAATTCTATTTTCATCATCATGACCACCATCACCATCATTAGGCTAAGGGATTGAACAATCTAATATTTGCTTATTTTCCTACTTATTTGAAAACCTTGAAAGAATCTCTGATAAACACTGATTCCCGTCTGACAGGAAAACTGAGTTTAGTGTGGTCTTGGGTGGCCTCTGGACCTCAGCTTGCTTTCTGTCAGGCCAGTATGGCAGTGCTCAGGTATGTGGGTGGGTCTCCAACCCTGATCTGCATTCCCTTGGCCCTCCAGGTTCCTTCTGGTGACAGCTCCTAGGGGCGTGGCTATGGCTGTGAAGGAGGCCTTCACTTTGCATGTGATGATGTCTTCTGTCAGAAAGTCACACATGAATGGCACTGAGAATTTGTTATCCTGTTGGCCAGTTGTTTGCTCCAGCCCGCTCAGTGCTGGGTCCTTTAAACACCGTTGGCACGTGAATGCCCGGCAGCCCAAGCAATTGGCACCCAACCGAGGGGGTTGGCGGCTCTCGATATGTTCCCCACTCTAATGTCCTCCCTAAACTCAGCAGCATCTGACTTTGTGAAGCCTCTCCTGATTCTCATTCCATATCCTGTGGCCACAGAGGGTAGATGTGATCTCTCCTGACACGGCAGGCCTCCCATGCTTAGGAGGTTGAATGGGGCCAGCTTCTTTACCTCTTCCAAAAGGCCCTCACCCTGACTGTAGGGATGTCTCTCCCTCTGGGGCTGTCTCACTTTATATGTGACCACATCGGTATGGTGAGGCGAGCTGTCATGTATTAGTGGCACTGGGAGGGGCCATGAGCTCACACTTAACTCGGGCAGTTTCCCTGACAAGGTGTAACTTCCATAGAAGTCACACTCAAGCCTTGCTCCTTCCAGAAGCATCTCTGCAGCCTCCTGATTACAACCTAGGCTGTTCTTTTTCTCCCCACAATCACGATGTGGTTTTGGTTAGAATATCATCCTCTCAAATTCTTTCCAAAAACTAGTTTCAAGAGCCCAAGATTAGCATTGTGGATTCCAAAGCTAGTCTGGATTATACAATCAGACCCTGTTTCAGTAAAGAAACAAAGACCCAGCATTTGCTCCCTTGGAACAATGAGCACCAGGCTATAGAACCCATCCAAATGAGCTCCCTTCCTGCACTGAGAGCTGCAGTGGAAGGAATGGGAGGGCGGCTGGGGACCCAGAGCGCTTCGGGGACTACTGGTCACCTGTGTCGGGAGCGACGCACTCGCATTTGTAGGTGGTGATGGAGTCAGGCTTGAAGTCCGTGTTGATGGGGTAGTATCTGAAGGCACCAATCATCTTTTTGATGGCGTCGTAGATGAAGATGAAGCTGATGAGGGTGGAGAAGCCCTCCTCGGTGAAGCGGGTGATATACTTGATGATGAAGCTGGCATCTGTGGCCACCAGGATAAGGCACTGGATGGCTGAGTGAAGACCAATCCAAAGGCGGAACTCCATGTAGTCCAGACCATTGGCCCTGGATGGCAGAGGGAAGTGAGGGACCCTCTGAGCTTGGCTCCCTCGGCCCACCCCAAGTGGCTCATAACCCCTTTGGTAGCACAGATGCCTGCTAATGCAGGACAAGGACAATTCCTGGGCTGGGTTGTCTAATCTGTGTGCGCGCATGCATGTATTGTGGGTTTGTATGTATGTTGGCACACATGTGTAGAATCCTCCAGGTAGGCTAGGGATCCACCCATCTCCATCCCCGAAGCACCAGGATCATAAGCATGTGCCACCCTGATTTTACATATGGGCGAGTTCTGGGCCTTGAACTCGGGTCCTCAGGCTCACAGGGCAAACACCTTGCTGACTGAGCCACCTCCCCAGTTCTGGGGTGTCTGGTCTTTGGGAATTCTAGGAAAGGACCTCACTGTCAGGAAGCGCTCAGTAGATAATTTGAGATGACTAGGCTGGAGCAGCCTTAGGAATGGTCCATTCCCAACCCATAAGGCAACTGAGTCTGCGGATGCTGGGAGATAACTGTGGGCTTGTGAGCTCCTGCCCGGGCTCTTCCTGCACAACAGACTTTCCAGTGAGAATGGTGCGGCTTAGCTCGCTCCCTGTGTGCTCGTGCTCGCTATGCGCTAACTAGCACTCAGAGGACTTCAAGGCAGGCAGCCGACAGGAGTCAGAATCACCCAACAGCCACAGTTCAACACACCTATGGAATCTCCTCATAGGTCCCCTCCATCCTCCTACCCCCCAAGCTCCCACCCAGCATGGGCCTATCCTTCCACCCTGGCTTGGCTGAGGGCCTCAGAGGCGGGAGCAGGCATGGAGCCCACCATGTGGCACCTACTTGCTGAAGTCAAAGAGGAGCTTCTCAAAGATGAGGATGGGTCCTGTGCTGCTGAGGATGATGAGGGGCTGCCCCGAGAAGAGGCAGAACAAGCTGCCGGCCATCGCAGTGCCCAGGAAGCTCTCCATTACTCCCTGTTGTGTGAGGGAACAGGAGGCTCAGGGAGGCAGAAGAGACTGTTGCGCAGTTTCCTCTGAGACTGAAAACCTTCTGACCTGGAGGGATCACTCATTAGGACACGGCGTCTTTATGTGAGGAGAGGGGGTGAAACTTTCCATCCCGGAGGGATGCTCCTTAAGCTCAGGAAATGAACAACTCAACAACTCAACTTCAGAAAGTCCCTGAAGCTGAGCAGATACACCAGTCAGTCCCCCACCAAGCATATAAACTGTAAGGCCTGCAAGAGATAGTCTCAGACGAACTGAGCCGCCTGGAAGAGACTCAGAGCAATTGAACCACACGGAAAGGACAGTCTTCAGACTGTTGAGCTGCCTGTAAGCTGTGCAGTGTGCAGGTTCCCAGCCCCCAGGGGCACTGAGTGCACACAGTACACAGACATACATGCAAGCAAAAACACCCATATACATAATAAAATAATTAAAAATAAAATTAAAATGTAGGGAGAAGGTCATAATTAGCCAACTTAACATGCTAGTTAAGTTCATTAAATACCAATAGGGAAAGTAGCAAACATTAATGAGGGTGATTTCCCTCAAAGTCCAGCCTATTTATATCACCCATAAAATTGCTATTTTATTTGGAATGATAAACAGTCACATTAAGTGGCGGCCAGACTCGGGGCTATAGATACAACCGTGGTGTTGGGATTATGAACTGAACTCCTTACTCTCACCAGCTGACAGTAGATCTGACTGGCATTGTCCACCCATCTCACACTCACCTGATAATTGTCTGTGGCATCCCCCAGAAGCCCACCGAAGGTGATGGCGTTGGTGATACAGCCGAGGTAGATGAACAGAACAGCAGAGATGGCCTGGATGTGGAAGCCATCATAGAAGTCACTTGGGAACCAGGGAAGCTTCCTCTTGACATCCAGACGCAGTCCTCCAAAGAACCTGCTTGAGACAGGCAGAAGATATCTTTCCTCCACAGACACCAGGAGGGGCAGGGCTGCCTCCAGGGCCCTAAGGAGTCTGGGGTAAGGACCAGGGGTAGATGGAGTTACACTCTTTCTACCAGAACACTGAGAACCAGACATGATTCTTGTAGAGAAGGAAGTTCTGATGGGAATATTCCACTATGGGGGTCTTCCTCCTCCTGACCTTGCCCAACCCAAGCCATGTAACATGACATGGTTAGTGGTAACTGTCAATTTCACAGGATCTACAGTTATTTGGGAGATGGGTTTCTGTGCATGCCTGTTGGGAATTATCCTGAATTTGTGAATTGATTGGGAAGACCCATCTTGGCTGGGTGTGAGGCTGCTACCTGGGCAGGGGAATCTAGGACTGAATAAAATGGGAAAAACGAGATGAGAACGAGCCAGTACTTGATGTTCTGTTGTCTAGGCTGTGGATACAATGTAACCAGTTCCCTGTAGCTACTGCCGCTTTGGCTTTCCCAGCATGAGGGGCTGTAACCTAAACTTCGAACCTTTCTTCCTTCAGTAGCTTTTGTCAGAGAATCTATCACAGCGAGAAAGACTCAGCACACAGCTTCCTTCCCAAACGCCTGGTTTGCCCAGAGCCTTGTACTTCTCTGGACTTTCCTAAACCTCGGTCAACCTGGGTGACTCCAGGAGCAGCCGGGGAACTTGGACCAGGACAAGTTTTTCTTGTTCCCCAGAAGAAGAGAAAAAGGAAGCTTTTTAATAACTTTAAGAGTTTAAGATTGTGCTTTTTAAAAAAAAGATACAATAAATCTCCAACCCCTGGTATACTTATGAATATGATTTTACTCAGAAAGTCTTTGGGCTGGGAATGAAGAGGAGTTGGTAGAGTGCTTGCCTAGTACCAGGAAGCATGGTGGTGCCTGTGAATTCAGCACTGGAGAGGACGGGACAGCGGCATTATCAGTTTAAAGTCGACCTTAGCTGTATCAAGCTGGGAATCAGCCTGGGCTAGATGAGACCACAAAGGGGTGGGGGTGGGACGGGGAGGATGTAATTAAGTTACAATGAAGTCGTTAAGGATGCTTTGATCCAAAAAAAAAAATGCATTGATCCAGTCCTTATAGAAACTACCCAAAGAAATCACGCAGGGACAAGGCCATGTGACTTCATAGACAAACATTGAGGTGATGCAAGAGCCAAATTAAGGAGTGCCGAGAGACTCCTGGCTGTCTTTAAGGAGGGGAATGAAGTTTCTAGAGGCTCAAAGACGGTGAAGCACTGCCTGCATCTTTATATAAGGAGCAGGGTTGAGCTAGGGCCTCACACTATGCAATACATGCTGGCCTGTAACTTGCAGTAATCCTTCTGCCTCAGTCTTCCCAGTGCCAGGATCCACCATGGCTCTGCTCCCTGGTGACATCTCTAGTTTAACCTTCTGACCTCACACCCATGTGAAAATGATTTCAGTAGTTTTACCCTACCTTGCTTGTGGAACATTGTTTCTGCCGCTATAGGATACAATTACTAAGGAATGTCTAGAGAAATGTTTCGGTTCCTTCCTCACGGGTGGAATCCTTCTGTTCATCTCACGCCAAACAATTCTGTAAGATCTACAAGAGTCACTAGAGTGCGGAACGACTGCAGTGGTCAGACCCCGTCCCTAGGGGGCACTGCACAGAGGAGCGTGAGGATCGCTAACGGGACCAGAAGAAGAAAGGGTTCAGGACAGCAGGTTGTCCGCCAGGTGTGGAGCGGGCACCTTCCGGTCCAGATCAGCTCCTCCCCGATTTCGTGCATAGCTGGCATTTCAGCTTCGTCGCCACTGCCCACTCCGCCGGCCCCGCTGCCTCCAGCCCCTCCGCCACTGCCACCTCCTCCAGCCGAGGCTCCGCCTCCGCCCACAGAGCCATTCATCTGGCCCGGCTCTGCCAGAGAGAACACAGATTTCCTGGAAGAGAAGGCAGGTGGGGGCAGAGCAGGGTTCTCAATGCTGGAAAGAGCCGAGTCCCTCAGGACTGTCCCCTTCCCCCTCAAAAACAAAACAAAACAACAACAACAAACCCTATCTTTAAAAGCAGGGGAAATGAAGATGGGGGTGGGGAAAGAGCTCAGCTCTTAAAGCATTTGCCACACAAACAAGAGGGCAAGAGTTGGGATTCCCAGAAGCCATAGGAAAATTAGGTGGGCAAGGCAGCCACTTGGAATTCCAACACAGGGAGAGCCCAGAACAAGCTAGAACAAGACTAGCCAAATCTGTCTGCTGCCCGAACTGGGTTCATTGAGAGATTCTGCCTCAATGAGTAAGGTGGAGAACAAAGAAGAATTCCCTGGTATCACCTTCAGGCCTCTACATACGCACCCACACATATTGGAGCGTGAACACACACATGCACATACTACACAAAGACAGAAAATGATTCAGTAATATCCCTTCCCCGACACAGACCCCCATTCCTGACTTTAGAGCTGTTCGCAAGTGGCCGTGTTGGCTTCTGATTTGCTACAAGGAGAAGAAAATGTCGATGTGGAGTCCCCTCTGTTGCCCTTATTCCTAACACACACCTCTTGTCAGCTGAGGGAACTTTCTTGGGTGGCTCAATTCTGATGTTTGGATCCCACTCTCCAGGGGGAAGGACAATGACCTCATCCAGAAATTCATCAATTCCTGCGATCAGATCTTCTCGGTTCCGAGCTTTATAAGCCACATCGCTGAATAGCTGGTGAGGAATGGAATGGGGAAGGATAAAAAACAGAAAGGAGAAAAGAGGGCTCAGCTCTCCCCTCCTGGGAGTGAGCACATCACAGCTATCTTTAAAAGAACCAATTCTAGCCATTTCTCAGGATGCCCACTTGGTTTCTGTGGGTGGATAAGGACAAAGGATAGTAAGGGAAATAGGGAACAATAGGAAAGAGCCAGTTCCAAGAGCAGGTAGTCATCTGAGATCTGAAACCCAAGACTCCATGATACGTTAGAGACAAGCAAGCGTAGGGAATAGCTTACCAACCTGGGACTCCTCTTGATTTGGGCTATGCACACTCGCCTCGTCTAATAGTGCATTTGGCAGACCATAACCTTTATACTATACTATGCACACATATGCCTTTCTGCACATGTACCTAGCAATTTATTAGCAACCTAGAGCCCCCACCTGCACTGAGCTGTACACACTCCACTTTGAACAGTCTCCTTCCCTTAACAACCATGAAACAAAGATAGATTCTGTTCAATGATGTGCTCCTTGTGTCTGGATAAGAAACTAGGGAGGTCCTGAGCTAGGTTTGTGAGATAAGTCAAGCTTCTTATACCTATGCAAAATTAGGTATGCTTATGATCAAAATCAGATGCGTTATGGGAAGGGACATTCACAACAGAAAGATGGCTATATAATTTAGTCCCAAACTCTCACTGCTCCTTCTCTTGAACCCAGTAAAAACAACCCCCCCAAAATAATCGGGGTCCCTGTGTACCCTCACTCATGTGACCCACAATCACTCTTTATTGTACCTGACCTGTTCTGTCTGTTTGCTTTGAATCAAGTCCCCCTACTGCTTCAGCAAATCTTTGCGTGGCTTTATATCAACTCTTGGAGCAAGAGCCAAGGAACCTGGACACACTCATCCTAGACGCCGACCCCAGCTAAGACCATTGCAGGATGTCTGTTTAGTTCCCCCACCTTTTTCATTTCTGTTTTCCACAGAGCAAGCATGCGAGAAAACCTCTACAGAGCCCAGTTCGAGCCCAATTTTCAAATCCATTCATTACTGCCCAACTTTCGCCCTGGAGGGGGTCAGGTTACAACAAGACTTACAGATTTGGTGGGGTTATGTGTGCATTTAAAGACCTCCAGCTCCCCAATGCAGAACCGGACCTCTAGGCTCCTGTCCCAGGGTGTGTATGGTCTCTGGCTCCGGTCACTGTTCTTGTCCTTGGGGGGCGGGGGGGGAAGTGCTCACACTAACCTTACACTACCGCACTTCCGTTAGCTTCCTGGGAGGCTAGCATCTCAGGGCCACACCAGTCTACCTGCCTCCTGTCCACCCTTAGTTTTCTATCTGCAGAGCCTGCCTTGGCTCCCCAGGCAGATTGCACACTGTTAATTTTAATATATATTTTTTATTATTTCATGATTGCAGATCTGTCCCTCTCCCTGGATAGTGCTCCTAAATGAGAGGGTCTGGTTCTACTCTCTGAATCTCATGATCCTGAGTCCCCTGGTGCACAGCAAGGGCTCAAATGTGCTTGTTGGAGAACAGTGATGACAGGGAGCTGGGGAGGCTGTGTCAGTGCAGCAGCCATGAGCACTCAGAAAGGAGTGCATGCTTCACATTTTCACTTACGTCATCCACCATGAGGGTTGCAATGGCTCGGCCAATTTCATTATAGGACTTTGCTCTCCCGGAAGGTCCTAGAAGTATGAACAGAAATCTGCAAAGAAGATGGAGGGAGAAGAAGAAACAAAGTGGGAAAAATAGAAAGAGGTGAGAAGAATTCTTGGGCCTCCAATGTATCCATTATTATCTTTTTAACCCCCTCCTTTGAATTGTTTAAAAATCATCATTATCATTATTTTTAATTATGTGTATGTCTGTATGGAGGTATGTGCATGTGAGTGCATTGCCTGAGAAGGCCAGAAGAGGGCACTGGATCCCATGAACTGAAATTGCAGGTGATTACGAGCCAGTCTACATGGATGCTAGAACTGAGCTCAGGTCCTCTGCAAGAGTAGGAAGTACCATTAACCACTAAGTCATCTTTCTACCTCCTATTACTTTATTATTATTATTTACTTATTTTTTATTATTATACTTTTTATTATTATTTCCTTTTGTTTTAAAGACAGGGTCTCATATAACCCAAGCTCAAACACTTTATGTTGTCAAGGATGATTCTCAACTCCTGACCTTCCTGCCTCTCCCTCCCAAGTGTGGGGCTTACAGGCTAGTCACAATATCTAGCTCTTTCTTTTTAAATTTACTTGCTTAGCTCTTTATTGTGTGTATGCGTGTATGTATGTGCATACATGACATGCCACACACACCACAGCAACATGAAGGTTTGGAAGACAATTTTCAGGAGTCGGTTCTCTCCTTTGACCATGTGGGTTCCGAGGACTGAGCTCACATTGTTTGACTTGGTGACAAATGCCCCCTGAATCATCTCACCAGCCTCAGAATCCCCCTTTGACTATTTTGTTTGGTGAAGAAATATTTCGGCTTCTGCCCGCACTGGGCTCTCCTGAGAGCATCCTTACATTTGCATTGCTGCCTGGGCCACTCAACAACTTCCTTCATGGGTACTGCTTCTCCATTCAGTCCCTCTCTCTTCTGTGAGAGTCTTACTGCTGCCCTGGCTGGCCTGGAACCCACAGAGCTCCACCTGCTGGGTGCTGGGGCTAAAGGTTAGTACCACCAGGCTGGGCTCTATAATAATGTAAAAGAACAATCCCCGCTTTCTGACTGCATGGGGATTGGCTCGCTGAAGACAGGTGTGGTGATATTTTTCAGGGACTCACCTGGTGGGGACAGGCACCTCTGTCACCCCTCCCAGCATGGCAGACTGGACAAGACGAACAAAAGCAATGAATGGCTGGTCCAGGAAGTCCACCTCTCCCACAAGCACGTTGGAGGCTTCTGAGTCCTTGGGGATCTTCTTCATGAATTTGTTTTTCCGCTGCTCCGGGAGGAAAATGACACACCCAAGAAGACCTGACATGCTCATAGCCTCACTCCAGAGAACAACGGAGGTCTAGCTTTAAAATTTCCCCAGGAGTGTCGAAGTGTGGTGACATACACCTTTAATCCTCATACTTGAGAAGCAGAGGCAGGAGGATCTCTGAGTACAAGACTAGTCTGGTCTACAGAGCCATTCTCAGGACATCCAGGGCTACAGAGAAACCCTGTCTTGAAAAACTAAAAATGAATAAAAATAAAATCTCCCCAGGGGCTGGAGAGATGATAAGTGGTTGAAGAAACATGAGGCAACCTGCCCCCTCTCTGTGTTAATCCTTAGCATCAGGTCCCACACTCCCTTGTCCCCCACGCCAAGCTAAACAACCAGCACTACCCCGACCCCTGTACAGATGCCCATCCTAGCCTCTGCGGCTCAACATTAACCCCTGGTGCCACGCCCTGCACTCCCTTCCATGCCAAATCAAACAACCAACAGTGCCCCCTCGGTGCAGACGGCTCCTGCCTGTGAAGGAGGCAGAGATCAATGTCCTTGAAATGATACAGCCCCCACTCCTGAGCTATGGGAAAGAGACAATTAAATGTCCCCAAACAGCTGTGACCGATTTGTAAAAATACACTAGCCTCCGATAATGAAATAAGTTATTTCTTCCCAGCTCAAAAAGGTCCTTTTCCAGCTACACGGTTCAGCCTTGCTGTCTGAACAAACATTACCAGACAGCATTCCTTTACCCTCTACCCAATCATGTAACACCGAGGCTCGAAAGCCCCAGCTTATACTTTCTCCCATATATACCACAAACCCCTAGACTCGAGTGTCCACATTCCTAACCTGCAGAGCAGGAAAGGCTGCGATCCGGGTCTAGACCCTTTATGTTTACATCGGTGTCATGATTTCAGGCGGTCTCCCGGGGTTCCCGAGAACTGGACATAACATGGCCGCCATCCTTTGCTGTTCTTATGGAGAATCAGAGTTTGGTTCCCAGCACCCAGTTTGGCAGTTCACAACTGCCTTAGCTCCAGCTCCAGGGGATCTGATGCCCTCTTCTGATCTCCTCGAGCACACACAGACACACACACATACACACACACACACACACACACACACACACACACACATTCCACAGAAAATTTCAAGAGACTGAAATAACCAAATATTCTTTCTAATTCTGAAGGCAGGAAATTCAGTGTTTGCTAACCCTGGACCCATTACACTGTCACAGATTCAGTCATTGATGTGAACCAAGCAGTCAGAGAAGCGCCCTGGGCTTGCTGAACCTAGTTCTCACCTGCAGCCTCCTTGCTGGAACAGACGTTAGCCCTTAGCACTTGGTGGTGAGCTGCCCAGCCCTCCCTCCAGGCCTTCTCCTTTGGCGGTGGAGAGACGTCTATTCCATGGCCTGTTTGCCCTTTGCCCTGCTTCCTTACACATAAGAATTTCTGGGTGACAGATGTTTCCATGTTTCTAGGGTCCCCTAAGGGGATCTCCTGGGAACTTATAATTCTTAGACTTTTAAACTGAGACAGTGAGTGGGGTCCCACTCCTGTGCCATTGGCTACCAGCTATCCAGGGCAAGAAGGTCAAAGAGATGTGGTGATCGACCGGGGCTAGTGGGTCTAGTGTACCAGACAAGTCCTCTGCTCAAACTAGCCCACCCTCTGTGACTTATGACTTCACATCTCAAGAGTCGTCTGACAATGAAAATGTCCCAGGGAAGGTTATTTCTTTTTAGTCTAGGGGGAAGTTCTGTTCCCTTGAGGGAGAGAGGTTTTCAAGGGCTCTCTGCCTGTGAAACCGAAGGCTCCTCCTCCTTCCCTGCCTGCCTCTGCAGTCTAGGGCAGAGCTCTCCTACCTGGTCTGTGTTTGGGGTATGAGAGATGTCATTCATGCTTCTACTCTGGGCATGACCTAGGAGAGAAAGGAAAGCGGGCCTATGAGGGGAAGCCGGGCTCCTGACAGCTCTTTGCTCTTGGGCCCTGAACCTCTTATGGTTTCTAAGTCTCCCTTCCGTCGGTCCTGCAGCCCTTTCAGCCTGCACCCCCATTCTCCTTCCCCTCAGGGGTAGTGTGCTTGACTAAGAGCTAACCTCCAGGTTCTGGGGCTTCCACATCATTCCTCAAGCTCTACCATGCTCTCCTCCAGCCTGCAGTCCCACCTCCTCAGACCTCTCAAGACGCCTCTTCCTGACCCAGCGCTGTGCCAGCTCAGATGGGAAGAGACACAGAGATGTATTTTCAGATGAGGTACCAGGCATCACCGCTAGCTTTGTGGACCCATGAAAGTCTTTATAGAGAAGGCTGGCTGAGTCCATGTGGAGACAAGGGACAGTACGTGAACTGAATTGCCAATCACCCCTTCCTCTGGAAGCCATTTTCATTTCCCATTAGCAGTGCAGTCCAGTGGACATGCTCAACCGTAGCCTTGCCTTACTTCTAGAACACCGCTCCTCTCCACTCACTTTCCTGTCAATCACAACCATGGCTTCCACTGTGTGTGAGTGTGTGCGCATGAGAGAGAGAGAGAGAGAGAGAGAGAGAGAGAGAGAGAGAGAGAGAGAGAGAGAGAACAGACAGACAGACAGACATAGAGAGACAGACATAGATGCGAAGGAGAGGGAGAGAGGCAGGCACACAGACTGTTTCTCAAGCTTTCATCTCTTTTCTGAGCTTGGGAACCTTGGGGCTGCCTCATCTGATCCCGCAGGTCATTATAGGCCACAAGTCAGCCTTACCCCACCCTCTCCCTATAATTTATCCCACCCACTCAGCACTCCCTCCATCCCACCAGCTGGCCACTCAACCTCCTGGGATGCGGTCTTGGCTCCTCCCCTCCTCTTGCCCCCTCCGTCCCACAAGTTGTTACATCTGATTTCCTTCTTTCCTCTCCAGTCCCGAACGCCTGCCCAGCCTAGTTATTCTTTCTCAGACAAAAATTTGATGGAGGCGCACACCTGCTTTCAGATCTTCAGGGTTCCCCTTACCTTCAGAGTCAAGTCTTTGGGGTGTTGCTTTTTTTTTTTTACTGGACGCCCCAGGCCATTTTTGCCTGACCCTAAGCTCTTGGTGAGCTGAGTGAACGTTCTTTCCTCTATCAACTGCCGTCTGTGCCCTGGGTTTTCCTCCTCTCTGAGGTCTCCTCATCACCGTCTGTGCACTGGGCTACCTCAGGGAGGCTGCACATCCGGGCTACACATGATCCAGTTCACACAGAGCAGTAGTCACCTCCTCATGACTCGTTTCTGGGGTACCACTGAGCACTGCTGGACAAGAGGGTCTCCATACACAGAACCAGCTGAACAGAGCAACTTTCTGCCTACTGACCACTGCCCCCTGGTGGCCACATAAGAAGTAAGGGCAATCACACCTTAGGGAGGGTGGGAGTAGCTATGGCAGTGAACCGGGCAGGTAACTGCTGGGAAGAGACATTGGTGGGCTGCTCTCCCCGTCCCATCCCTTCCCCCAAATTCTCAATCCTCCTGCTTCCAACCTAAGACTGCTGAGATTATAGGTATGTGCTGCCCACATCCCCGACTATTCACCACAAATGAGCTTGAAAGAGTCTGTGACCTTTGACCTCATGGTCCTCTGATCACTGCTCAAGTTTCTTCTTTGTGGGGGTAAGCAGCGGGTGTTCTTGGGAAAAGGACTTAGGTGGATGTTTTAGGTTGTTGGTTTTTTTTTGTTTTTTTTTTTTTGCTATTCGTTTGTTTTGAGACAGTCTCACTCTGTAACCCAGACTGGCTTGGAATTCACTGTGTACCCCAGGCTGGCCTCAAACTTGTAGCAGTCCTGCCTCAGCCACTGCACCCAGCAAGGTTTCTGTTTTAATTTGCTTGTGGTTTTTTTTTTTTTTTTTGCGGTGCTGCAGATCAAGCAGGGTGCTTTAAACATACAAGCTCTCTACTGCTGAGCTGCGCCTCCATCCCCAAGACCTGCCTTTAATGTCATTTCTAGGAAGGAAAGTTCTCATCAGAAAACAGGACCAAATGATTAAGTCATCAAGAACAAGAGTTTTGCCTGAAATCAATGCACCTAGGACATGAGGTCAACGCAGATGAAGCCAGGACTCCGTTGCCCTCTGTCTGGCAAGGAGTACTACAGTGGTAAATCAGGCCCAGGGGGCAAGCCTA
Organism: Tokudaia tokunoshimensis; assembly: GCA_036184795.1. Classification (NCBI taxonomy): domain Eukaryota; kingdom Metazoa; phylum Chordata; class Mammalia; order Rodentia; family Muridae; genus Tokudaia; species Tokudaia tokunoshimensis. The sequence goes on along the minus strand of BTHU01000002.1, from coordinate 104,319,275 downwards.
GGTTTAGGGGGAAATCTGGATTCTCCTGCTGGAGTCTTAAGCAGGCTAGATCCTTGGCTCTAATTCTCCATCTATGAACACGTGGACAGTCCCCAGCTGTCACAGCCATCGTGCTGCTGTCCCTGATTGGCAGAGAACACTCACACAGATGACCATAGCTGGTGCTTTGCCGAATCCTCAGGTCCTCAGTAGAGCGGTGCAGAGTTGGGCCAGCTGAGGGGCTCCGGGCAGAGCTGCGATCTGGGAGGGGCAGGAAGGCACATGGCTCCAGCATCTTTGCAACTGCATGCTCTCCGGCTAGCACAATGTCTATATAGTTACTTCAACTAAACAAAGCCACCACAAGACACATCTACCACTCCAAGAATAATGTTTAAAGGAAGAGTGTGAATAAGATTACATGGGAATGGAACTGGAGAGATGGCTCAGTGGTTAAGAGCATTGGTTGATCTTCCCAATGACGACCCTGGGAAATATTCATCCAATTGGGAAGGAGATGGAATACAGAGTTGACTAAATTGACATTGGATGCAGCAGACAACCTACCTCCATCTCCAATTCTGCTACCTGTGGCTCCTGTGTTTGTCTGTTGCATTTGCCAGGCCTAGAGTGAATAGTTCTCTCTCCCCGAAGTCCCAGGCACTGCTAGCTGGAATGGTATACTAGCACACTGGCACATGAGGTGACCTCAGGGCTCCCACCATCTTTTGTGTACCACGCTCTGCAGAAGTTTCTGGCTTCTCTTGGCTTAGTGGAAAACTCTTTCCTAAGCAAGCCATCCCTCCAGGCATTCCCTGGTGCTGTGTGCGGGGAGAATTCTGGCCTGCCCCTCCATCCCAGGATGCACTCCAGACCAACAGATCTCCCAGGCATTAGGACACATTTGAAGATCTCAAGCCATTGCAATGTGCTGTACAGGCTGTGAGCCAACCATTCCTAGGAACTACTGTGTTCTGGTGTCAGGAACAACATGGAGTATGGCTGGGATCCCTCTTGGACTTCCAGAAGAGGAGACTGAGGAGACCCCAGAACCTTGGACTTTCTTCAGGAGCATGAAGACAGATACTTCCAGCCCCCAAACTGGGATCACCTGGTCACATGCCCTGTGCCCACCAGCAAGCAACCCTACTCACTCGTAGTGGAAACTGACTTCCCAATGTCTGCAAGGGAACGGTGGATGGGTTTCTTGGTTTGATGACGATGCTTCCTCAGGAGCACATAGCTGACCCTTTCCCGGAGCTCTGGTCGCAGAAGTCCATCCTCTATCTGCTTCTCAATGACATCATCTGGATGAGAAACAAACACGTTGGACCCACGTGGGAGAGAAAGAGACCAAGGCTTTGAGGTCTTGCTTCTCTGAGCTATTACTGAGAATGAGCAAAGGGACCAGGGGTTTGAGGACAGCCCTGTGGTTCTGCCACTGACTGTCAGGATTGTCATCCCCGATATTGTCACGTATAAGGTTGTGTCTACATCTCCAGGTATGTGTGTGTGTGGACAGCAGTCTCTGCTCTTTCTATCCCTGTGGCAAACCATGCTTTAAATAGGACCTATGCAAGTGCACCAGGAAGCAAATAGGTGCTGTGTTAAATGATTTCCATCACCCCAAATGAATTCTATTTTTTAGAGAAGAAATAGGTATAGCCAAACCAAGTGTCCTAGGTAGAATAAAACTCACAGAGATGTTTAGGGAGGAACAAGGAGATAAGCCACCTCCTTGTTTGACACTCCATTAAGTGGGAGCTAGTTTTCTTTTCTTTTTTTGGGGGGGGGGCTAAAGCTAGTTTTCAAAAGAAGAAAGATAGTCTGTTTTCCTTGGAAAAGAAACAAGTTGCCATGGCAACAGTCATCTCTGCCCATCCTAGGAGCCCCTCTCCCTGCCGATACTGCCTTGCTGAGCCACATTTCAGGGATGCTCTTTTGCTAGCTGTTGGCGGTCTGCATAGTGGGGAAACTAGAAGCAGTTGGGACACTGCCTAGATGGTACCAGAGTCAAAAATCCTGCAGAATCGGGCAAGTGTTGAGATGGCCAGCCATACAGACTTGCAGGTTGACACGGGGTTGGGAGAATTACCCTGGTTTGCCGGGACCACAGCGGAGATGTCCTGGACTCACCTATGATCTGCGGTAGAGAGCCACTGTCCAGATCCAGCAGCACCGTCCCTGTCTGCAGGCAGGTGCGGAGCTCGAAGAGGCTGTGCAGGGACAGCGTGGACACATGGGGCTTGCTCCAGCGTTCTCCTCCTTCCTCTACCTTTTCTTCAAATTTTATCCACCTGGAAGAAGTAAGACCAGGGCTCAGCATAGCCAGTGCCCTCAGGAGGAGGCCTATTCCAGGTCAACGCAGTAGTGTTATGTAGCGGTTTCCTCTAAGATTGAAACATTCTATCCTGTAGGAAGCTCCTTTAGCAAGAAGGTAAAACAACTCAAAATAGCTTTAGGAAGTCCCTGAAACTGACCAGACTCACTAGGCCCCTCCCTGTCAGAGTAAGCAATAAAAGCTAAGAGTCCCTCTCAGATGAGCAGAGTCCAGCTACAAAGAATACTTTCTGAGGAGCCAAGTTGCCTGAAAGAAGGAGGAAGAGGAAGATGAAGAAGAAGAAGATGATGTCGACAGCTGAGCTGCCTGGAAGAGGTGTAGATCAACTGAGTCACTTGGAAGAAACGCTCTCCAATCTGCTGAGCTGACTGCAGGCTACGCAATGTGCTTCAAGTTCCCAGCTTTTGTGAGCAGTCACCCATGCTGGGGTGGGCTTTGGTGATACAGTTGTCTCTGAGTCATTTCTGTTCCCGGAAGTAATCCTGTAAATATTCCTATAAATTACCCCAGCAAAAAGTTGTACTGTGGTGATATCTGTTCTTTGGTTTGTCGTGAGTTCCCCATCTGGGGCAAGTAGACGTGTGTGTGTGGGGGTCTCCCCAGGAAAAGTCTTGTCACACAAGTAGATACAGGCCTGTGGGTATATACTGTTGGAGACATTGGCCCTGATGCCCAAGCAGAGGAGCTCTTAATGTTGTCTGTCTATCCTCGCACTAACTGATGCTGGCAAGCTAAGGACAGAATGATCACAAACAGACATGAAGAATCTTCTGATGTGATAGGAATTTTAACATTAGGATATGAGGTTGAGCTCTGCACATTGAACATCATTTACTACTTGAATGAGACAGTGCTAGGTTATTTTATAACAATAATCTTTTTTGAAAATCTCAACTGGATCCTGGTTACTACCGGTTGGTTACTTTTAAGTGCTCTGTGTGGTTTGCTAGGTACAGGGGAAATGTCCCCAGACAAAAAGCATCTCCCTCGGGGTGGGGAGATGGTTGTGCCAAGAAAGTGCTTGTTGCATAAACACTAGGACCTGAATTCAATCCCCAGTACCCTAGATAAACATCTAGGTGTGTGTGTGTGTGTGTGCTTGTAATCCCAACACTGGGAGGATTACAGGAGGATCCCTAGGGCTCAATGGTCAGCCAGACTAGCTAAATTGTTGATCGCCAGGTCAGTGAGAAACTCTGCCTCAAACCAAGGTGTAGAGCTCTTGAGAAGCACCGCTTGAGGCTGACTTCTGACCTCCACATGCCTGTTCACGCCTGCTCACAACCTGCCCCCAAGATGTGTCCCTCAGGTTCTACTACTACACAGGGGCTGGGGGTCCCATGCCTTCCACTGGAGAATTTAACTGTGAGTTCACATTCAGGTTAAAGTTCAGATGTCGCCTGGAGAAGGAAGGAGCTAAAGCCAGCTATGTGGAGGAATTTGCCGTTTCAGGAAATCTAGAATCACGGACAGGATGGAAGTGATGGCGTGGGGAGACCTTGGACAGCAAGCAGAGGCATCACCCAACCAGGCGTCCCACTCAGAGGCAGCTCCAGACAGCTGGCAGAGTCCCCAGGGAAACTAAATGTCCCAGCTACAGACTCCAGTCCACCACAGTGACAGATTGCCTCTGTCAGCAGGTTGCTTCTACCAGCACCCACTGAAACCTGAAGGGGATTGTTCTGGACCACTTTAAAAGTCTCTCTGAAAAACAAGTTTATGGATTCTGTGGGGAATGGTTTAAAAAGGAAGAGGACTGAGGAGGGACATCCTTTAGCAGATATCAAACCTCAGCCTGGAACAGCTTCAGTCGGCCAGTGAAATTTTTCCACAGGTAGGAATGCGACTACCAAACGTGACAATCTGAGTTGCAGGATTGTTTTTTCCTTCCACCACATGGGTTCCAGGGATCAAACATAGTCACTAGGCCTGGCATCTAGCACTTTTACCTGCTGAGCCATCTCTCTAGCCCAGGCTAGTGTCAAACTCACAACCCTTTCCTTCACCTCCCAGGTACTGGGATCAGAGGGACATATCACCACACCCAGCTGAACTCAGATTGCATGCACATGTGTGTATATGCTGCGGGCACGTGTATGTGTACTGGTGCACATGAAAGCCAGAGGTTGTTGCTGGTTTTAAAGATTTATTTTTTAACGTATATATATATATATATATATATACACACACATATATATACATATATATGTATATATACATATATATACATATATATGTATATATACATGTATATATACATATGTATATGTATATGTATATGTATATATACATATATATGTATATATACATAATGTATATATATACATATATATGTATATATATACATATATATGTATATATATATACATATATATATACACGTGTATATATATATAAAACGTATATATATATATACACATACACACACACACACGTGTGCACCTGTGTGTGTGTGTGTGCTTGCTTGTATGTCAGTGCATTGTGTGTATGAAGTGTCCACAAAGATCAGTGGAGGACATCAGATTCCCTGAAACTAGGATTACAGAAGATTGTGAGCCAATATGTAGGTTCTGGGAACCAAACTATAAAGCAACCCACGCTTTTAACCATTTCTCCAGCCCCCTCATCTTGTTGTTTTGAGACAGACATTGTTCAAGTTCAAAGAAAAGTAATGTACCATGAGATTTGATCACTGGCACCCACATGGCAGCTCACGACCATCTAGGGTCCTCGATGCCCTCACCTGACCTCAATGGTGTCAAGTAAACATGTGGTATAAAATACATATAAAATAATAACAAATAAATCTAAATTTTTAAGGTGTTCTTATTTTTTAAAGGCAAATATTCAAATATTCATGTGTAATGAAGGTAGTTGGAACTTGTGCTAACATGACCTAGTACATGTCAGGGCAGGGTGTGTGGGGCCCTGACACTGGCCGTGAGTTAATCGGTAAGGATTGAGAGGTACACGTGTGTGTGTGTGTGTGTGTGTGTTGTGTATACACGGAGCAGCATTCTGATACACACTACTCTCATGAACTTCGAGCTTTCTATAACCCAAAGGCCTAAATGTTTTCTAAACTGAATAAAGGCACGAGCTCTTTCTTAAGAATCTGGTCAAAGCCAGGCTTACAGCTTGTGTGTGCCTGATGGAACAGTTCGTGTAATCCCAAACAATTCACTGCAAAGCAAGCTTTATACCACAGTTGGTTTTTAAAAAGCACAAATTAGAGTCGGAGAAGCAGGTCAAGCAGAAAGAAAACCTCCGAGTTGGAAGAAGACTTTTTAGTATTTCATCCAGTCCCGACCAGTGCTCTGGCCTCCACTTCCGTGCATGCCAGAGGCGGAAGCCAGGTGCCCCCTTCTCTGAAAAGAACCTTAAAGTCACATGTTCCAGAAAGTAGCTCTCTGTCACAAAGAGGGGAGGTCCAGACCTGAGGCCTTTTCTTCAACTGGTAACTCAGACAGGTCGGTTACCGCTGATCGCTGATCCAGACATAATAAGAACATGCGTCCCGGGGCTAGCCACCAGGTACAGTCCAGGCTTCCAGTACCAACTTCCAGGCATGGGAAGAAGCTATCCACAAGGAAGGTCTAGAAAGGTCAAGATGGGGCTGGGGCTATATAGTTCAAACAGTAGTGCTTTCCTTCCTAGCCTGTGTTTGCTCGGCAGAGGCAGAGGCAGAGAGGCAGAGGCAGAGAGGCAGAGGCGCAGAGGCAGAGAGGCAGAGAGGCAGAGAGGCAGAGAGGCAGAGAGGCAGAGAGGCAGAGAGGCAGAGAGGCAGAGGCAGAGGCAGACGCAGAGGCAGAGGCAGACGCAGACGCAGACGCAGACGCAGAGGCAGGCAGAGCTCTGTGAGTTAGAGGCCTGTTCTACAAAGTGACTTCCACTCTAGCCAGGGCTAGTGAGACCCTATATCAAACAAAACTGAAACAACAGCATGATGGTGCAGGCACTTGGGAAGTACAAAGAGGAAGCAGGAAGATCAGAAGTTCAGGGTTGGCTGGCCAGATGGTTCAGTGGGTAAGGGCGTTTGCCAAGTGATCTCGGTTTGATCCCTGGGAACCACATAAAGATGGGAGGAGAAAGCCAGCTCCACAGAGTCAGCCTCTGGCCCACATCATGTGAACGCACAGACACACACGTACACATTTTAAAATAATTTAAGCCAAGAAGTTCAAAATCATTCCCCACTACATTGTTGAGTGTGAAGCCAGCCTGAGCCACACCGCCCAGGCTGAATCCCACCCAGATCAAGCACATCTGACTCAGAGCACTGGGTATCAGAGTTATTTAAAGAGGAAGACACGGGAGGGCGACTGACACAGCTGGGCCGTGAGGAGCACCGGCCGCTCTTGCAGAGAACTAGGGTTCGATTCCCAGCATCCTCGTGGCGGTTTAGACCACCCAGACTCTAGCTTCATGCCATCTGTTTACGTGGGTTTCCTGCACACTGAACGAGCACTGTACCAACTGAGCTGTAGCCTCTGTGGAATTTATTTTTTGTTTGCTTGTTTTGTCTCTAATCTAAGGTCCCTGTGCTGGCTGGTTTTATGTTAGCTTGGCACAGGTTATAGTCATCAGAGAGGAGGGAATGAATCTCGGTTGAGAAAATGCCTCCATAAGAGCTGGTTATAGGCAAGTCTCTAGGGCATTTTCTTAATTAGTGATTGATGGGGAAAGATTAGCACAATGTGGGTGGTGCCATCCCTGGGCTGGTGGTCTTGGGTTCTATTTTAAAAAAAAAGGCTGAGAAAGCCGTGAAGAGCAAACCAGTAAGCGGCACCCCTCCATGGCTTAGACATCAGTTTCTGCCCCCCCCCATGTTTCTGCCCTGCTTGAGTTCCTATCCTGACTTCCTTCAATGATAAATGTGGAGGTGTAAGCCAAAAAATCCCTTTCCTCCCCAAATTTCTTTTAGTTATGGTGTCTTATCACAGCAATAGTAGCCCTCAGACAGTCCCTATGTAGCCCAAGCTTGTCTTAGACTTGAACTGTAACCCAGGTTGGACTTGAACTTGTGACTCCTACTTAAGCTTTCTAAGGGCTGGGATTACAGCTGTTTCTTGCCACATGTGACACTTTTAAAGCATTTTAAAAATGCAACTCAGTCTCCTGAGCAATGCACCATCTGATGCTGAACATTGATTCTAAACATTTATTACTTTAAGAAACACACTGATGGGGCTGGAGGCATGACTCAGCAGTTAAGAGCACCTACTGCTTTTGCAAAGGATCCAGGTTCTAGACCCAGTACCCACATGGCAGCCCACCATTGTCTGTAACGCCAGTTCCAGAGGATTCAACGCCCCCTCTGGCCACTGTGGACGCTACACAGGCATGGTGCACATGCCTATGTGAAGGCAAGCAAAACACTTATATACATAAAATGAAGGCAATCTTAAAAAATAAAGAATTATGTTTGGTGTTGGAGAGACGTCTCGGCAGTTAAGAGCACTTAACGCTTTTGATTAGGACCCAGGTCTGATTCCCAGCACACACAAGATGACTCACAATCATCTCCAACTCCAGGGAATCTGATGCCCTCTTCTGACCGCTGGGGGCACCAACCATAAATGTGGTACAAATATGTACATATAGGCAAAACACTTACACATAATATAAAATTAATAAATCCAGTTTTTTAAAAAATGTAAATAATTGAACAGGTATGCAAATTCTGTTCTACTTTCACAGTTTACATGACAAACTCATGCTATGTAAAATCACACAGAGTTGATGAGATGGCTCAGTAGATTCAGGTACTTGCTTCTGAATTCAGTCCTCAGAACCCACATGACAGAAGAAGAGGGAGGGAGAGAACAGACTCCCACGGATGTGCTTTATCCTCTACATGCAGCCTGTAGCACACACACACACACACACACACACACACACACACACGCATACCACGTGCACACACGCATGCATACCCATACAGACATAAATAATAAAATATAATTTTTTTAAAAGTACATGCAACGCCAGGCAGTGGTAGCACATGCCTTTAATCCCAGCACTTGGGAGGCAGAGGCAGGTAGATTTCTGAGTTCGAGGCCAGCCTGGTCTACAGAGTGAGTTCCAGGACAGTCAGGGCTACACAGAGAAACCCTGTCTCAAAAAACCAAAAAAAAAAAAAAAAAAAAAAAAAAGCACATGCATGAAGGTAGGTGTGTGAAATGGAGCACATGGTTTCTACAACCCATCTGAACACACACCCATGGTTTGTCAACCAAACCTGGTGATGCGGTTGAAATACTGTAGCATGTAAGAGCCATGGCTGAAGCGTTGACATACACTCAGAGAGTCCGGACAGCACCAGAGGGGCTGACGACACCAGAAGGCTTCACCTACCTGTTGGGATCGCTGCTTTCATCTAGGCTCAGGACTTCATCGTTTTAGGTTCCCAGGGATGACCAGTAACGACCAGCTTCCCAAGAGCTGATGTCTAAACCCAACGGCCAGCTGACTTATCTTACAGTCAGACCTGTAAAGGCCTCTCACCCTCCAGCCCTTTTGTTCTCTCCTGGGTAGACATACTGGAAAGGCCAAGTTATCATCAGGATGTTGTTCAGTTGAGCATCAAAATGAAACACGTTGATTGAGTGGTTACAACGTTTGATAGACTCGGGAGAAGGAGCCGAAGCCTCCATCTCTGAAGATGAGATGTGTCTGAGACCAGGACCAGATTGCTGGGTCCCTCTTACTTAGACTGGTCTGGAATGAACCCGCTTTCTTCCTGCTATGGTTGCCTGAGTCTCTGTAATTCAGTCGTCCTTTATACTTGCCTAAGAACCTTGGCGAGGCTTTGGTGACCTCTGCCATTTGGGAATTCTTGGAGTGCCATCCTCCCTAGGAAGCGACTGTAGCTGTGGGGAGTTGAATGTCCTGCTCACAGGCCTGGCTCAGGAGAGGAATCCACCTTGTTAGAACTGGGTCTTTCCGGTGAAGGCTCTGGGGACTGTACCTCTTTGAGGTCTCTTATCTGGACATTCAGGAGGTTTATATTGTCTTTTCAGGGGACCATCAATCACCAGCTTATCAGGCTACCTCAGACTCTATTTTGCACTGTCTCCTTTCTGATCTCAATTTTCAAAGCCTGCCATTCACCTTTACTCTCCAAGGCCAGGCCAGGGTCACTTCTCTATGTGAGGCCTCCCAGGAGTCCAGGATGGACAGGTAACTCTTCTCTAACCACCATTAGTGCTTACTAATAAAGACAATAGTTAAAGCCCACTGGGCACTTTCTAGGTGCCAGGCACTCTGCTTCATGTGTGATACATATTACTCCGCCTTCCCCAAGGTACAAGGCAGCTTGCCAGACACAGGGGCTGAGTACAAGTCCTTTGACAGAAGAGCCTGTGTTCTCAAACTTTGCACACGCTACCCTGGGTCTCAACTATCCTATATTTGAGCACACACCTGCCTTTTACACTAGGGCAAGAGTTAGAAAACAAGGCCCCTTGAGCTAGGAGTGCCTGTGGCCTGCTTTCATATGGTCAGCTCAAGTGGAATAGTTTCTAGGGGCTGGAGAGATGGGTCAGTAGTTAAGAGCATTGGCTCCTCTTTCAGAGAACCCAGGTTCAATTCCCACCTTCCCAAACGGAAATCTGAAACCATCATAATTCCAGTTCCAGGGGTTCTGATGCCCTCTTCTGGCCTCTGTGAGTGCTAGGCATACAAATGGTACACACACACACACACACACACACACACACACACACACACACACCGTGGCACACATGTAGAAGGCAGAGAATAACTCTCAGAAGTTGGTTCTTGCCTTTGTCTTGTTGAGACAGGGGCTAGCCTGTGGCTGTTGCTGTGCTGGCTACTCCAGGCTAGTTATCCCAAGAGCTTCTGGCTCTCCAATCTCCCTCTCGCATCCCATAGGGGTGCTGGGATTACGGACACACCCCACCACATCCAGATTTTTATGTGGGCCCTTCAGATCACCTGGCCAGTACTTTTGACAACTAAATCACCACAGGCCCAGTTTTTGTTACGTATTTAAAACTTTGCTAAGAAGGAAGAAGAGAAGATGGTAGGAGAAAGAAGAGGAGGTGATAGGAGAAGGGAGTTTTCCTGAGCCCAAAGTCCAAGGAATTTTCATCCTAACCTTTAACAGAAAAAACTCGCCAGTACCCACCTGTGCTAGAACTCTGAGGACAGATTCAGACCTTGCTTGTTTTAATTTTCTTGACGGCCCTAACAGCTGCTTTTTAGAACAAAAGAAAGAGGGTGTCACTAAGACAATGTGAAGCATCTTGAGAGCCCTGGTTGATGTGGGATTGCAACCCCGTGGTGGAGGCAGAGACAGGCAGATGCCTGGGGATTTCTGGCTAACCTGACTAGCTGTCTTAGCAGGTCTCAGGCCAAGATAGCCCAGCTCAAAAAACATGGAGGAGCAGGCAAGATGGCTCAGTAAGTAAAGGTGCTTGCCACCAAGAAATCATCTTCTGACCCCGCACATGTACCATAGCACACGGGTTCTCTTCCCACAGACATGTACACATACAAAGAGATAAAGGAAAATAGGGGAAAAAACAAAACATAAAAAAATGAATAGCAACTGGAAGACACCACCAGAAGTTGACCTCTGGCCTGTGCGCACGTACGCATGCACGCACACACACACACACACACACACACACACACACACACACACACACACACACGCATGCATATGGTTGGACACACTTACTTCTATTTTCCTGCCTGCTCACTATAAACTTCAGGTATGTGTGTGTGTTTGGTAGTGAAGGAAGAATAGAGAAGGAAGGTTCGATACCAGGTGAAAAACAGCAACCTTCACCGTTCAGACCAGTGGGTCAGCAGAAGGTGAAGCAAACCACTGCAGAAACCTTCACCTGGCCTCAAATCCCCACATATGACTCTACTGTTAAGAAACACAATAGCCCCAGGCCTGGACCCACTGCCCTGGATACCAGTGGCTGGAACCTCTTCCGTACCACTCTCCCGCCCTCTCCATCCTTAAACCTGTTGGGAGCCCCACCTGCACCTAGGGTCTGGCTCCACTCAGCAAGCTTGTCTCAGCCCTCTGCCACTTAAGCCATTCTCTTTCTTCTCTCTCATTTCTGTTAGCATCTAACACAGGCTCACAGGTCTCATCCTCAAAGACAAAAGCCAAAGCTGAGGCCACAGGTCAGTGATGGCATAGCCCACACAAGGCCCTGGGCTTCCCTCTTGATGAACAGTGCATGGACAGTAGCACTGGGGTTGGAGATGGGGCTTAGTGGACAGTGTGCTTGCTTGCTCGGAGTGTAAGGAGGGCATTGGTACTTCATAAAAATCTGGGTGTGGTGGGCTGAGAGATGTTGCACAAGTTGGGATCCAATGGAAAAAGTCTGGGGTAAAGGTAGCAGGGCAGATATAGGCAGACCTCTGGAGCTGCCGCTAGCCAGCTTGGTCAGTTGGAGAACCCCAGGTTCAGTGAGAGAGAAAGCCCTCAAAGGTAACGTGGAGAACAATTGAGAAAGACACCTAATGTTGACCTCCGACATCCACACACATGCTTACACACATGTACTTGTGCATGTACACAGACAGGAACTTGTATAATCACACAACACACTGTCTGCAAGTGTTATGGTGACCCACACCTTAATCTCAGCTCTCAGGTGGTGGTTAGAAGTTCAAGGCTGGGGCTGGAGAGATGGCTCAGTGGTTAAGAACACTGACTGCCCTTCGGAGGTCCTGAGTTCAATTCCCAGCAACCACATGGTGGCTCACAACCATCTGTAATGAGATCAGATGCCCTCTTCTGGTGTGTCTGAAGACAGCTACAGTGTACTTACATATAATAAATAAATAAATCTTAAAAAAAAAAAGAAGAAGTTCAAGGTCATCCTCTGCTATATAGTAAACTTAAGGTCAGCCTGAACTTTGTCTCAAAAATAAATAGATGAATAATTTTTTAAAACTGAATGAAGACGTCCCTTGATCCTGAGCTCTGCTCCAGAGACTTCGGCTCTTGGGCAAGCCCCTCAGCAGAGTTGCCCAAAGGATCAACTGACTTCCAAGCACAGAACTCCACCCAGTGCAGCCTGTGCTTTGCCACTGAGCCATCTCTCCAGCCCAAGCTTTTTCCTTTTATCTCTTCTCAGATATAAAACCAAATGGTCTGTCTAACATAAAGACCTACTCTGTCTTTTCCCATAAACCCTTCCGGGTCCCCCAAGCTCTGAGCATCAAGCTCAACAAGTCCTACCAGCATGGGCCTCCTGGCAGTCTTGCCTATGCGCCATGGCAGGTGCTGACAGTCTTGCCCTAGTCTCCTTCCACAGGAAGCCATGCCCAGGCCTCTCCTTCCCATCTTGGTCTTTAGGCATACCAACCTGAAAACACCCCATTTCATTGATTAGGTACAGGCTAAGTAATACCAGGTTATCCCCAGTCCTTGCTCCAGGGGCCTCTCCCTCATTGGCCATCTTTGCTGTGCTAACTCTGATCCACCCTCCCATCTTGGTGTGAATACCCTTTCTCCTGGAAGCCTTCCTTGACCCTCTCACACCTCTATGCATTCACATTGCCCTTATGTCCAAGTATCTCCTCATGCGACTTTGTGCCTCACTACACAGAAGTCAACTGAACAGCAATTGCCATGTTCCAGTTTTAAATGTCTTGGCTCAAGGCCTACAGTCAGTAAGACCTTAGTAAATACTACTTGAGTGAAGGAACGAAGTTTGTTGACTTCCACCCTCGAGAGGCCTTAGCTTCCTGCTCTGATTACGCAAGATTGTAAATGAAAGCAGGTTCAAGGCTGAAGCGGGAGTCCCAGTCCCCTCCATCCTGCTGACATGGGAGAACCATTCAGAACTTTCGAAAGTGTCCTGATGTGGGAAGAGGGATGTAGCTCAGTTGGTAGAAGGCTTGCCTAGAGTGCATGAAGTCCTGGGCTCAACCCCCAGCACCATGTGCACCAGGCAGCAGGAGGAGCAAGACTCTCAAACCATCCTCCTTCGCTACATAACAAGTTTGAGGCCAGCCTGGGCTATATGAGACACTGTCAAAAAGAGAGCAAACACTGACTCAACTAAGCTGACCCACTTCTCAGGCACCTTTTGGCTCTTTTCCTGCCATGACAGGAATGTTCTCGGAGTGTATGTATCTCATAAGAACCTTCTGGAAAGTTCTTGCTCCCAGGCTGCTGAGAGGAGGCCAGAGCAGTCTGGATTTTGAACATGTTCTCAAGGCTCTTGAGCGTTAAGCTCTAGTTATTTCTGAGTAACCCTGAAGGGCCCTCCGCTCCTGGGTGGGTTCCAACCTTGACCGTTCCCCTTCCAGCCTCTTCTCTTTCAGTCAGCTCATAAAATGGGGGAGGCGGGGGCACCTCACCTCACCTGATTCAGCACTCCTTCAGACAAGGTCATTATTAGTGAACAGCAAGACCATCCATGTCTGAATGCCAAAGAGACAGAATGAATAACAGTCTGTCTTGTTAACAGCCTGGCCTTCCACCATCGATCACATCAGAAGTGCCGCTGCACATACAGTCCCGATTATGTGCACGGGGCAAGGCTCCGCAGAGCTCAAAAAGCCACTTAAATCTACGCAGCAGTGACTCCTTCGAGAGCCCGAAATGTCCCCTAAACTAATAAACCTCTGACAAAGCACTGCCAGGGAAAATTCCTTGAGGATTTTAAGATTTTCACTCTCTTAAGCTCCTAACTCAATAAAGCAAGCACTCCATGCAGCAAATTAAGTACTTTTATGAAAGCAACCCCTCCCCCACTCTCTTTGATGTCTGATTAGCCCCCTAATGCTAGGGCATGGGGTCTGTAAGAGATGCCTTCAGTTGTCTTCTGTTACTCCAGAGACACAGAATCCACTGGGATTTGCTGATTCTTTGATTCTGGAAACTTCTGAGGCTCCTGGCTCCCCTGACATGGGTGGTATCACAGTGTGTTTGTTAGCTGGGAGGAATGCTGGCCATTGCTGAGATGAGGTGAAAAATGCTAAGCAGGCCCGAGTAAGCATGTCTACTTTTGTCTTTCTGGTTGTTTGGTTTTGGTTGATAGGTTGATTTTTTTTTTTTGTTCGTTTGCTTTAAATTGTTGTTGGTGGTCTTTTTTGTTTGTTTGTTTGGTTTTTTGTTGTTGTTTTTTGTTTTGTTTTTAACAGGATAGCACTGTGTAGTCCTAACTGGCTAAGGTGTTGACCAGGCTGGCCTTGAACTCACAGAGATCAGTCTGGTCTACTTCTGGTGAAGGCATAGACTGTCAGTGAAGGCAGAGGTTTTGGATGAGTACTCTCTCTGCCTAGGGAGAGGAGAAGGCCTCCCTCTCTCAAGGCCTTTTTAAATCTTTCTATTCACCCACCTTGAGTGGAAGAGACTGTGCCTGGAGCAGACTGGCTCAGACCCCTCCCTCTCAGAGGTGACAAACCACAGTACTCCGGGCTGAGCTCTGGCCATTTGAACTGTCCTTTCCCATCTTGTGAGCCCGGGTTAGAGGTCTCAGGCTCTACAGCTGTCAGTATTTAGCTCCAACTCCAAAACAATTGCCTTCAGCCATGTCTTCCCCTGGAAACCAAACAGAGTCCCTGGAATAGGCTAGGGGTGAAGGGAGATGGCTAATAAGCTTGGGAGAGCATAGCAAAGCCCAAGAGACCTCAAGCTGGAGTCACACAGGCCTGGGGCTGGGGGCAATCCGGACTTGACTTCCTGTATCTCTGCCCCTTGGCAAGCTACTAGTCCTTCTGCACCTCACCCCATCTATGAATACAGATTTCAGCTCTGCCCTTCTCAGGGTCATTGTGGGGTTTGAATGGGGTGAACCTGCAGTCTCAGCACATTGAGGTTCAGTGAACCATGGATGAGAAGAGGCTCTTAGGCCTGCATGGGGAGACTGGGCACAGCTGTGAGCTGTGGAGCCAATAGGTTGGTTCTTCCCTGAGACCCGCAGGATGTTATTCCTCTCAGTGGCCCTTCTTCCAGATGCCTTTGCAGCAGAGAAGGGGCAGAGAGATCTGAGATGTGGAAATATGTGCTTCCCTTTGCCCAGCAACTATCCAGGCCTCGCTGGTGGGGGGTAGGGGGGAGCTATCAGACTCCTGGTGTCAGATTGGTCCTATGCAGACCCTGTCCTGGACACCGCTGGGAGTTAGTTTATGCAATTTTACAAGGATCGAATATCAGATATCCTGCATAGCAGATATTTATATTATAATTCACAACAGTAGGAAAATTACAGTTATGAAGTAGTAATGAAAATAATTTTATGGTTGGGGGGTCACCACAACATGAGGAACTGTATTAAAGGGTCTCAGGATTAGGAATGTTAAGAACAACTGCTTTAGTATCTAATTTCTCTCTGTGAAAATTAGTTGATTTAATCCAAATTTAATCAAGTTTTGTTTTTGAGACAGAGACTCCGGTATTCCATGCTGGCCTTATACAGACTACACAGCTGAGGAGGACCTGGAACTCCTGGTCTTCCTGCCTCCACCTCCTCCGTGCTGGGGCTCCAGCGGTGTGCTTCCACGATTGGATTACGTGGTGGTGGGCATCAAACCGAGGAGCCTGTGTGCTAGGTACATACTTTACCAACTGAGCCACAGTCACAGCCTGGATTTTAATAAAATCAAAATGGTTTCTCCTGCATGAAGCGATGGCCCAGCAGGTGAAGTGGTTGCTCTTCGGGTGTGAGGACTGGATCTCCAGCACCATGTAAAAGCCAGGTGAGTGCGACATCTCGTTTGTCTCAGTGTGGGGAAGTAGAGCAAGCTGGATGGCTACCCTGGCCAGACTAACTGAACAGGTAAAGTCTGGATGCAGGAGAGACCCTGTGGAGGGCAACTGAGAAAAGACTCCTGGTATTCACACACACACACACACACACACACACACACACACACACGTATGTGTGTCTCAAGACAGGAAGACTCACCCACCTACACACATCCCACCTGGATAGAGGTGAAAAAAAGTATTCTTGTCAGGCAGTGGTGGCGCTTGCCTTTAATTCCAGCACTTAGGAGGCAGAGGCAGGTGGATCTCTTGAGTTCGAAGCCAGCCTGGTCTACAGAGTGAGTTCCAGGTTAGCCAAGGTTAAACAGAGAAACCCTGTCTGAGAAAACAAAATGAAACGAAACACATGCACAATTACTATTTTTCCATAAAGGAGGGGTGTGATTGAAACCATGCAAAAGCTGAGACCACTCTTCCAATCTCAGCAGCCCTTGGGGTCTCCTCTGCTGTTCCTGTCTTTCCTTCCCTGCTTCTTGGGTTTTGAGGAACACGTAGGACTACTAACCTGCTCTGTTTGGTTCAGAGGTCCCTCTGTCCCAGTCCCAGAACAAATGTTATTAAGACCCAACTTCTGCTCCTGACTTCACACCATGCAGCTCCACTCACCTTCCCTTGCATACACGTGGAGCTCTTGCTCCATGCCCTCTTTCTGTGGTCGTTTACATGCTTGTGCAGTGTTGGTATGAGTGTGTGTGTGTGTGTGTGTGCATATGTGTGTGCATGCATGTGTGTGCATGTACATTGTGTGCATGTGTGCAAGTGTGTGTATGAGTGTGTGCATGTGTGTGCGTGCATGTGTGTATGCGTGTATGAATGTGTGCGTGTGTGTAATATAAGTGTGTGTGTGCGTGTATGAATGTGTGCATGTGTGTAATATGTGTGTGTGTGTGTGTGTGTGTGTGTGTGTGTGTGTGTAGGCCTGAAGTTGACATCTGAAGTCTTCCTCTCCATTCTGTTTATTGAGGTAAATCTTAACCCAGAGCTCAGCGCACAGATTCTGACTAGAGTAGGTAGTCACTTGTCCTGGGCTCTCCTGTCTCTGTTCCTTGGCTGAGATTACAGACGACCACTACTCCTGTCTGGCTTTTACATGTATTCTCGGGTCCAAGCTCTGCCTCTCACACCCGCCCAGCTGGTACTTTACCCACTGAGCCAGCTCCTCACATCCTCTTGCTTTCTTCCATGGATCCACCTCTGTAGCCCACTCTGCTTGTCCAAACTCTGCTGAGAATGATGAGCCACTCAGACTTACGACCTTCTTCCTCCAGTGAGTCCTCTCTGTGTACTCCAGCCAGATGGAACATTCCCTTCCACAGCATTTAGTTTGAACCATTTGACATTAAAGAATATATGGTATTATTGTCTTCCAGGGTCACATGGGTCACTATTCCATCATTCTCTCTCTCTCTCTCTCTCTCTCTCTCTCTGTGTGTGTGTGTGTGTGTGTGTGTATGTGTGCCTATTCATGTGTGTGAGAATGCACATGTATGCGCAGGTATATATTTCAAAATGAGAGGACAAGCCTGTTCCTTGGTTCTGCCCACCATTTTTTAGAGAGACTCTCTCACTGGTCTAGAACTCCTTAGGCTAGCCTGACTGGCCACAGCTCCTGGAGTGGGCCTATCTTCATGCCCTGGCTGCCACCGAGGTTATGAGCGCACAGTGCCACTGCCAGCTTATTTTACATGGATTCTGGGGACAGAATTCAGGTCCCCATTTCTCCAAACAAGCACTTTGCTGACTGAGCTAGACCCTCAGCTCTTGAAGTGCCATTTCTTTGACAGTAACAACAATCATTGATGTTTGCTCCTTATGGTTTACAGTTCTAGACACCAAAAATGGCAGCTGGGAAGTGCTCATCAATGGAGATATTCCCGCACAGAACTCAAGCTGGGACACTATTTTCCCAGCGGGAGACTCAACCCAGCCTGGGCCCCAGACACTCCCCCTACATGGGGGGGCCCTTGCCACGCCCCCTCCATCCCTCCGGGCTCCTCTCACCTGGCTGACTCCTTCCACTCCATCTGGTCCCCGTCATGCTGTAGCGTGTCCATCTCTGTGAAGAGGGTGGGGTTGGGAACCTCATCTTCCTCCCCCAGGATGTCCTGCAGCTGCTCAGCAGCTGGAGACCCTGAAAGAATGAAGGAGTTGGGTCTGCCGGGTGCCCAGCCGAGGGCTGGAAGGGCTCAAGGCCCACAGGAACGGAGCAGACACCAGGGCCGGGGAGGGATATTTCTCCATTCTCTAAGGTTCAGTTCATTTTCTGGGCCAGCAGAACTCTTGTCCCTTTGGACTGCATGCAGGTGTTAGTCTTTGAGATAAGAATTTGGTCTGTGTGTAGATTCCATGATCTTATAAGGGACAGTGAAGACTGGGAAATGGTCAAAGCCACGGCGGCGGCAGCAGGATCTGGGAACAGGAGAGTGAAATGCACAACACCCGGACCCAACCTCACTCCGCACAAAAATCTAGAACTCTCTCTTGCTCCACCGGGTCCCAAGCCAGTCAGCGGTCAGGAGGCAGCCCTTCTGCGGAACGGCTGGGCTAGAGTGTCCTGTGGGCTTTCTTCACTAGCGATGTGGGCCTGGTTCCTGGGTGTCCTGCCTCCTCACCAGTGGCCTGCTAGAAGCCACCTCCTGAACATTTCTCAGGCGCCCCTTCCCACTCCCTCCTTCTTCCCCTTGTCAAGTGGGCTGCCCACTCTGTGCCAGGCATAGTCCTTGGTACTGGGAAATAAAGCCTCGAAGATGACCCTCGTGCCCGCTGTGGCGAGGATGGGAAATAAGCAAGTAAACAAATCCATAAACAACCTTTTGGGATAGTGTTGAGTGCTCTGAAAAAAAAAAAAGACCAAACAACCAAGGGAAATAGGAAGCTATAGAGAGTATGCTGGTCACAAAGCCCCTCTGAAAATGGCATTTGAATTGTGACTTGGACACACCGGTAGTGTACCTGAGTGTTGTAGATGCCCTGGGGTGGGCATGTGCAGTGCAGTGTGGTTGCAGCTTAGTGAGCGGACCAGGGGGATAACATGTCAAAAGATGATCGATGCCTTGGCTGAAGGCATCCCTGGGCTCCTGTCTTTCCATCTCCTCTGTGATTTCCAGACTACTTCTTCCCCATCAGCCCCTGACTCGACCCCTGCCCCCACCTTTTGCTTGGTCTAGCCCCGACTTTTAGTCCTCTCTGTAAGCTTCTTCAGCTTCTATCCCACTTCTGTGAGGAAATAAAGGCACCCACTCGATTCCTCTCTGATAGTCCAGATCCTGCTGCCAACCACCCTTGGGCTCCCCTCACCCTCCTCAGCACCTCACCCGACAGCCCCTGCTTCCTCTGTAACCTCTTCACCTCAGGGCACCCCATCCACCAGGCAGCATCCGAGTTTGGTCTTTAAATATTCCTAGCAAGTTTGTGCAGAGGACTTTCCGAATCACAGTGCTCTTTGAGCAGCATGCAGTCGACGCAAGGTAGAAACGATTTTCCTGGCAAAAAAGTGCTAGTAACTTCTATGGCTACAGATCCACGATGGCTGCCATTGATTTATATGTATTTGAGCTTGAAATGTTTCTATTGTTTTAAACTTATTTCACTGGCTTATTGAGTTTAAGGAAATTTCATTTATTTTTTAAAAAGTCATTTGTATAGGCATAGTGCCTTTATGGCAATACACCTTTACCCCAGTTCCTGGGAGGCAAATGCACAGGGATCTCTTTGAGGTTGAAGGAAGCTTGGTCTACATCGTGGGATTCGGGAAAACCAGGGCTACAAAGAGAGATCTCATCTCCTAAATAAATAAATAAATAACCAACCGACCTAAAACAAAACAAACAATCCTCATTGTTTTCTCTTTTCTCCCTTCAAATTGGGGGATGCTGGCTCCTTGATTCTGAAGAAACAAACCAATTCCTCTGGATCAGTACCGTTAGCTACTGCTCTGTTTTGGTTTTGCCTTGCTGGGAACGGGACCCAGGACCTGTTTGCTCTTAGCAAGTACTCCATCACTGGGCTACATCCCTAGCCTGACAGCAACTCGAGTGTAGATTTGATCTCGTGGATTTCCAGTTGAAAGCCTTGGGTGGCTCTTCATTACCTAAAACTTGAGCTTGGTGATATGGTTCAAACCATCGCCAGCAATCTGAACCAAGCCTGGTGAATCCTTTGCTCTGCTACGTCCAGGCCCAGCCACATCAGACCACACACACAGTTCTCTGAAAACAAGGCTCAATCCCTTGAGCCCCTGTCCCATTAAATCTGCAATCTTCCGCATCCTTCAAGTCCAGGAGAAGGTAAATAAGTGGACAGATTCTTAAAAGATAGCAGATTAGAAGGGCAGGCAGGGCAGGGGTCTACGCGAGCACCAGCCTGTCTGGGCAGTACCTGCTCCGTGGAACAGCTGAGCACTGGAGTCTCCGGCGGTTGGTGCTGCCTCTGGCCCCAGCCTGTTTCTGTGGCTGCTACCCTGGCTGCGGTCTCCTCCAGTATCCTCTCCCCCCACAAAACAAACTCACTTTTGTTTCCAGTTAAGCAGCAAGGGAGGTGTGGAGGAGGAGGGCAGGAGAAGGACGAGAGGGAAGGAGGGATATTGGGGCGCGAGAGAAATAGTCGTGAGAGATTTCGTGGAAATCCGAGGAGAAACGAGCAAATGAGAAAGAAAGGGGGCGGGGGAATCTGAGGTATGATGGAGAGAGGAAGGAGGCGTAGCAATGAAGCTCAAGAGGGACCTGTGTGCTCCACAGCCGCGGACTGTGTGGACTGTGCGAGAACACCTAGAGCTGCCCCGCCCCCGCCCCCACCTTGTCTCCCGCGAGCCCTTCCGGACAGACCTGGAGGCTCCAGTAGAGCAGGGCACCTCGCCTCAGGCTCCTTTATAAAGGCTGGGGCTGGGAGGTAGGATTTGTACACAACCCCCTAGGGCCTCCTTAAGATCTTAAAATTTTGGTGGCAGGCTGTAATAGCCTGGCAGACCCTGTGCCCTGGCCAGGACAGCCTCACCAACCGCTGGGAGTTGGGAGTGGAGGTTGGGTTGTTGTTGGGGGGAGGGGGGTGTTGCTGTGGTCTCTATAGTGTTACATGGGGCTGGATTAGCTCCTTTCACAACTTTGAACCCAATTCCTGGACTCACTGTTTGTACCCACTTCTAAGACAAAATGACAAACGTAGTCACTGAGTGGATGCTTTCTGGGAGCCCATGGACAGCAGGAACTGGTCACTTCGGGGGCGTTTATGAACCCCATGGGGGAATTATTTTGCTCTCTGAGAAACCTCTAATCTGGGGTTTGGCTCCGCAAGCGCTTACCACGTGGAAGGTTGAGTGGAGGTCACAGAAGCTCTGAGGCAACAGAGCTACAAACTCAGGCTCCTTAAGTCTTAGAACTGGGAGGGGGCTTCGTGGTAGTGAAGTGCAAACCTTCAGTTCATAGATAAAAACTGGGAGTCAGCGGACACCTCAGGAAGCCTGGTGCGCGTGAGTTGGCTGGAGAGAGCTGGTCCCTCCTACCGTTCCCCATACATACATACTGCCCCAT
Source organism: Tokudaia tokunoshimensis (assembly GCA_036184795.1). Taxonomy (NCBI): domain Eukaryota; kingdom Metazoa; phylum Chordata; class Mammalia; order Rodentia; family Muridae; genus Tokudaia; species Tokudaia tokunoshimensis. Next base: position 104,297,656 of record BTHU01000002.1, on the reverse strand, counting down.
GACTGGATCCCTGACCATATTTTCATATTCGAGGTTGGAAGAGCAAGCAGGGTCTGTTTGAGATGGGGGTGAAGTGCAGCGCAGATGGACCTCCAGGAGCCTGAGACACAGGATAAGGTTGAAGTCTGGAGCATCTGAGATTACAGCTGCTGCTGTCGCCTCATTGGAGGGTATTAGAACTTGAACATGGGGACTCTGTTATGTAGGCTAAGTCTAGCTACGGAAACTAGCTCCAATCTGTGACATCCTCCTGCACCACACTCCTAGCTCAGGGATTACAGGTATGCACCCACAATGCCTGACTCCCATCCTGCCCATTAAAAAAACCAGAAACATGATCAGGTTCATGTGGAGTTCCAAGCAAAGTCACCATCACAGAGACCCTAGCAGTGGGCATCCCAGGAGTGCCCCCACTGAGGGTCCTCGCTTCACAAATTACACTGTGAGAGTTGTCCCCCCACCCCCACCCCTTGCCTCCACCGAGTCCTACTGAAGCAGCCTCTACAGGACACACTAAGTCAGAGGCGGGGTCGACCTCCACACCCAAGAAAGATTTCAAAAGAAACTGGAGAGCCTGTTAACATTGTAGAAGAGTCCAGAGCTGGCTTCATCTCCTGATGCTGCAAATTATTAGCAATATCGTACTGGCAATGCAATACTCTCCGTGAGACTCAATTTCCCTACTAATTAAGTACAAATGATGACATCCGCTTCTCTGAATTCTGGTGGAGAATAACTGGAATAATCCTAGTAAGTGGCCAGTACTCACCAGCCCCTCAAGTGATCCTACTGCCCTTGTGCTTGTGGCTGTGACCAGCTTTCTACTACCAGCCAGCTCCCACCCTGAACATCCCAGGGACTTAATCCGTTTCAGTGTCCGACCCTGCCCCGGTCACTTCTGTGTGTTCCCCAGCCTTCTACTGGGGCCCTTCCCTATCACAGTCCCTCCCTCGTACCCACTCAAGGTTTACCTTACCACACGTTGGACCACTGCATCGGAGACTATTGAAGCAGTCTTAGACTAGCTAGGGGCAGGAGCATCCCCCTAGTCCCAGCACTTGGGAGGTAGAAGCAGGATCAGAAGCTCAAGGCTAGCCTCAACTGTAAAGTGAGTTCCAGGCTAGCCTGGGCTACAGAAGACCCTGTTTTATAAAAAAGAAAAAGGAAAAGAAAAAAAAGAAAAAGAAAAAAGAAAACGAAAGAAGCAAACAGAAGGATGAGGAGGGGAGGAGAGAAAAGAGGAAACACAAGAGGGGAAGGGAGGAAGAGGAAAGGAGGAAGAGAGGGAAGGAGAGGAGGAAATGGAGAAGGAACGGATTGGGCTTGGGCTTGGAGGGGAAACGTGTAGCAGGGACTAAGCTTACGGAAGTACACAGAGTGGCTTTGTTTTTTGTTTCTTTAATGGAAGTGCACGGGGTGAAGACTGCCTGATCATTGCTTGGTCAGAGCACAGAATGACTTGGGGACTACAGCCCCACCCTCACCCCCACTCCCACCCCTCTGAGTAGCAAGGGCTTCAGAACCCTAGGAAAGCTTTGGGGAGCAGTTAGCGCCTGGCCACCAGAAAGTCAGTGACTTCGACCTCTGAGGGAGCCTTTCTTGTTTCCCCCTCCCCCTCAGCTTTGCACGGTCAGGGTCTGACCCACTTCCATGACATTGCTGTCTGCTGACCCGGGGCTTACACAGCATGGGCACTCAGTAAATAGTTTCTGGGTGAGTGAGTTTGACTGAAATCATGAGCACATCAGCGAGGGATTATCTGCCACAAGGAAAGAGCTAAGTGCCTGAGACCCGGGACAGGAGCTGGGGACGGGGGTGGGGGGTGTGTGTGTGCAAGCTGCTGTGAGTGGCCACAGAGTACAGGGGAGTGGGAGGCAGAGTCGGGGTGCCAGGGTCACTCTTGCCCAGCGTGTGAAGTGAGTGTCTGACAGCGACCTTCATGCCCTGGTGTCATGACTGATAAATTCCTTTTCCCAAAGTTGTACATAAACTCCAGATGTGTTGTTCTAAGGCAGCAGTAGAGAGCCTGCCCGTTTGTGCTCACAGAAGTCCCTCCTGTGGCAGATGGCTTTGGGGACATTGACCCAGCCTGTTTCCCACCTCTGCAAGCAGTCCTTCAGTAATACAGGATGACATGATCTACAAGGTCAGGAGTAGTTAATTAATCACCGGATCCGTGTCTGGAAAGTTTGAACGGGGTCTCTCAGTTAAGTGGCCCTCCCGGATGACTCCTGGGAACTCGAACACGAAGTTGGGAAGCTGAGGGTACAGGCGGAACAAGGAATGAACAGATCTGCCACAGGCTGCTGGAGAGGCCTTGCAGCCCAGAGAGGGGACTCAAGGTCGCTGCACTCTCCAAGCCTGGCCGTCCCGACTGTCTTGAGAAGAGGCTCTTCTGCTCTCAGGTGGAGGGCCCATACACACTGCCTTGGCCGAGACCCAATTCTTAGAAGTCTCTCCTTCCTCCCGCTGTTTCTCTCTTGAGACTTAGCTGCCCACTGAGGCTGATCTCTTTTAGATGAACTGCACTCTAAAGTAAGCAAGGTATGAGCAGACCCTCCCTTCCAGAGCACACTCTAGTTCCAGGGTATAGGAGGTCACCCCGGACGGGTGCTTGTCAGAGATGCTGACCACGGCAAAAACCTACCACAGGTCGTCTTAACGGACATAGAAGTTATGAGCATTTCCATCCCTGTTGGATCAGTTGACCCACATGAGTGTAAGAAGCACCACGCCCTGGTCCCTAGGAGGTTATTTATTGAACTGCCAGAGGCATTCTCCCATCTGGGCACAGGGGACAGATAGCTCAGTAGTTAAGAATGCCTGTTTCTCTTGCAGAAGCCCCAGGTTCAGTTTTCAACACATATTAAGTAGCTCTCAACTGCCTGTCACTCCAGCTCTGGGAGGCTGGACATCTCTTCTAGCTTGAGTAGGCACCTGCATGTACACGGCACACATACATACCCTCAGATGCACCTGCATGTACACGGCACACATACATACCCTCAGGTGCACATGCATATACATAAAGTAAAAACAAATGAGTGTTTTTTAAAAGGAAAAAAAAAGTCACACTGATCTGGTATAGCGGTTCGTGTCTATAATCTCATCACTTGGGAGGCTGAAGCAGGAGGATTGCTATGAGTTCAGGCCAGCTTGGACCACAGTGATTCTCCGTTAGTTCAAGGGATAGGAAGGTCATTTCAGGTGAGAGATATGCCAATGGGGCTGCTAATGAAACTTTTTTTCAGACTGCTAATGAAACTTTTTTTCAGCCTTTCCACTTTTCATCTCTCCATTGGTGACTCTGTTGAACGGACTTGTAACAAGCCCAGTTAAAATGGAAACAGTTTCTCTCTGTGTCTCTCTCTCTGTCTAATCCCACTCAAGCATGTTTCTTTACTATCAGTGTAGCTCTATATATGAAATTCTAGGGTTTGGAGAGCCTTCTTAAAAACCCTAAGATTGTGCTGGAGAGATGGCTCAGCAGTTAAGAGCGTGAACTCTTCAGGTGGCTTCAACCACCTTTAACTCCAGGAAATGGGACACCTCTTCTGGACTCCACAAGCTCCTGAACTCATGTGCATATGCCCCTATGTATACACACATAAACACAAAGTTCAAAATAAAATTTTAAAATCTTTTAAAACTGCAAGACTAGGAATTATAAATAATGGGAATAGTTAGAACAAGAAGTTCCTGGGAACTAGTAAAAGATGGGAGGGAGCCAATGGGCTGAGAGAAGGCTCTGTGGGTATTGGGTGCTTGAGTTTAATTCCTGGGACACACATGGTGGAAAAAGCTCCCCTCCACCTAACCCGTGTGTGTGTGTGTGTGTGTGTGTGTGTGTGTTAAAACAAACAAACAAACACCACAAGGACTGGCGTTAAACAGGTGGAACAGTGTGTAGAAAGAAAAAGAGGTCAAGGAGAGCCACTTTGGTTGTGTTCTGAGAGGGGAGCCGGCAGTACCAGACAGGCATGTGGCTGCCTTCCCAGCAGTGCTTTTGGATAGCATCAGGCTAATCTTGGTGTGTTTGGGGACAGGACAATGTCAGCCCAGGCTTATTTTAAAAGTCTCTTAGCCTTTTCCTTCTGAGTTCCCTAAGCCACTCTGCTCCCCAGGGCAGGGCAGGGCATCCGTTTCAATGTGAGATCAGAGAGCTAGCCCACGTAGGAATCCCTGAGTGAAGGGTAACCCCCACATGGAGGGAAACCACCACCTTCATTAGTGTCATCCATTCTAGAGACCCAAAATGGTAAAAAGGTAATTTACTATGTCACAGATACCAATCATAATCCTAGATGTGCAAATGCCACACTGGACGTCCTCAATGTTTGGTTTAGTGAATTTCAACACAGCCTAGTGAATTCATTATCATTTAAAAGTGAATCATTGCAACTAAGCTAAGAGGTGGAAAGACACAAGAAATTAAGGACACGTGAAGAGACTCAGAGGGAAGGGAGGTGGGTTAGAAGTGCCGAAACTTCAGGAGACACTTCAAGAAACCATGAGGCAAGAGGCTGGGGTCTGAAAAGCCTCACCCTGAGTCTGGAAGGTTAGCGTATGCAATAGGCCAGCTAGCAGATGGGAAGGCTGGAAACCTCACAGATCCACCTCTAACATATAGAGCATGCCCGGGAGAAGTCGGAGTATGCAAATGAGAAGGAAAGGCGGATACTATGCAAATGAAGTATGCAAATGAGATGGAAAGGTGGATACTATGCAAATGACCCATAAAGGGTCACTACCCTCCAGACAGTATCCTAGAACTTCCTGTCTTGGAAGTGTATCCAAGATACTCCAGACAGTATCCCTGCTTACTTCCTGTCTTGGAAGTGTAGTCCTTCCTTCTTAATAAACCGTCTCTGCTACTGTTCCTCCCAACTTGTCTCCGCTCAGGCTTTTCATTCAGGGACATAAGAACTCACACCCACCAATAACAGCTACAGAATAGTGTAAAATATTTTGTTTTGTTTGTATATAGGTATTTTGCCTTCATGTATGTCAGGGCATGATGTCCATGCAGTGCCCACAGAGGCCATGTTGAATCACTTGGGCCTAGAGGTACTGATGGTTTCAAGCCACTATGTAGATGCTGGAAATCAAACTCCAGTCCCCGGGAAGAATCACCACTGAGCCACCTTTCCAGCCTTCACTAGAGGATTTTTAAGAATGGGGGTTCTAGTATCTCATTTTTTTAAAGCTGAGTATCTCAGGGGCTGGAGAAACAGCTGCCTTCCCCCTTCTTTCTTCTTCCTTCATTCCCTCCTAACCTGAAGGTAAGAAAGCTATCCCATTTTAAAGATTCAAGATTAAGAGAACTCGTTGCTCTTCCAGAGATTCTATCTGCGTTCGGAACCTAAGTTCAGTTACCAACAACAGAATATGGCAGGCAGCTCACGACTGTCTATAAATCCAACTGTGGAGAATCTGAATGATCACATGCAGATTCAGATAATTCAAAACAATAACATAAATCTTTTTTTTTTTTTTGTTTTTCGAGACAGGGTTTCTCTGTGTAGCCCTGGCTGTCCTGGAACTCACTTTGTAGACCAGGCTGGCCTCGAACTCAGAAATCCTCCTGCCTCCGCCTCCCAAGTGCTGGGATTAAAGTCGTGCGCCACCAACGCCCGGCTCAACATAAATCTTTTAAAGAGAAACTTGTGCTGGGTAGTTTTATGTCAACTTGACACAAGCTAAGGTCATTTGAGAGGAGGAAACCTCGATTAAGAAAAGGCCTCCACGGGCCTGGAAAGATGGCTCTGCAGTCGGGAGCATTGTGTGCTCATCCAGAGGACCCAGGTGTAGTTCCCAGCACCCACATGGCAGCTCACCACTGTCTGAAGCTGCAGTCCCAGAGACTCGGGCACCCCCACACAGACACACATGCAGAGAAAATACCAATGCACATAAAAATAAATAAATCTTAAAAAAAGAAAGAAAATGCCTCCATAATCTGAGTTGTAGGAAGGCCTGTATGGCACTTTCTTAATTAGTGATTGATGGGGGATGGCCCAGCCTATTATGGGTGGTGCCGTCCTGGGGTAGTGGTCCTGGGCTCTGTAAGAAAGCAGGCTGAGTGAGACACAAACCAGTAAGTGAGCAAACCAGAAAGCAGCACTCCTCTGTGGCCTCTGCATCAGCTCCTGCAACCAGATTTCTGCCCTCGGTGCTTTTGATGATGAACTGTTATAAAGAACTGTGAATAAACAAACCCTTTCCTCTCAACCTCTTGCCTTTTGGTCATGGTGTTTCCCCACAGCGATAGTGACCCTGACTAAAACAAACCCAATTATCTTTGTGTATATATTTGAAGCAGCTTGCTTCAGAGACTCCTGGGTAGAGGAGACGTTGTAGAGAGAAATTAGTCCTCTGCCTTTGCTCTTCCTCATCAGAAGTGGGGACCCAGGGCTGGGGGTGCGGCTCAGTTGGTAGAGCGCTTGCCTAGCAGGCACAAAGCCCTGGGTTTGCCCCTGGTGCAGGTCTGTGAGTCTCAGCATTTTAGGAGGTAGAGGCAGGAGGATCAGGAATTCAAGGCTGGGTCGGGCTACGTAGCAAGTTAGGCCCATCCTGGGATACATGAGACCCTGCCAGAAGGGGTTGGGAGGGCAGAGACAGAGACAGAGACAGAGACAGAGACAGAGACAGAAAGAGCTCATAGGAAAGGAAGGAAAGAGAGAAAGGAAAAAAGGCAACATGAAAGGCTTCTTGATCCTAAAGCCTTGGAACTCTATGAGGCTCACATGCATACACACATACACGTGTGTGTGTGTGTGTGTGTGTGTGTGTGTGTGTGTGTGTGTACAACAGGAATATGCCTGGTGCCTGCAAAGGCAGAAGAGAGTATTAAATACCCTGGGACTGGAGTTACAGATGGGCGTGAGTGAATCAAGCCCAGGTCCTTGGAAAGAGTATCTGCTGAGTTATATCATTAGCCCCAGTTTTTATTTTTTAATGGCCTTATAATGGTTCAATATACAGTGAGTAGAAGTGAGCTTCAATATTTTTTCTTGAGCCTCCCATCAGAAGGAGTTTATAAACATCTCAGCAGCGGGAAAGCTGCTCAAGTCAACAAAATGTCTGCTCATTGAGGCAAAAGACTTATGCTCCGAGGTTTCAATGTGGGCCAGTGTGTATGAGCACACTGTGGGAGAACCGACCAGGCACACTGCACTGGGTCTTGATCTCATTTGGTAACCCCTGGCAGTCTGGTGTGACCAGCCATCCAGTTCACCTGGAACAGACATGATTTTAGCCCTGGAAGACCTGCCTCCTCATCCTTGAAGTACCTTCATCCTGAGAAGACAGGCAGTTGGCCATCCAACATAGCCTGGCACCTAAAGATGAGGGTACTGAATGCTGGGACATCCCAGCTTAGGTCTAGCCCACCTGGTTGGGTCCTGGGTCAAGTTATCATTAACTGCTGAGTAGGGTGGAAATGAATTCATGCACCTAATGCTTCTCCTAAGGCTCTTGCTTCTATGTATCTCAAGAGATTCTCAGACAACAAACATGTAGCCACTTGTGTTCTCATGCTAAGTATGTAACCCCAGTGTCCCGCAGGTAGGACTGCCTGACCCCAGTTGGTTTTTGACTGGTTAAAAAAGTTACCAGTGGCTAATGGCTGGGAAGGGAGACAGAGGAAGGACTTTTAGGATTCGAGGAAGGGACTGAGGAAGGAGGATGAGGGGATTCTGCCATGAGAGGGTGTAGGAGACGGACCACGTCAGAAAGGTACAGGAAGGTGGAGATGACCGTCATGTGGGTACAGGGGGGAAGCAGCCCTAGGTGAGCTGCGCAGCCGGGTCCAGGACAGCAAAGACAAAATATAGATTTAGTAGGTATTAACTCAGGAATGTCAGAGGAGAGAATGGGTTAACCTCGAGGAAGTTTGGGAGTGGCCCAGCCATTGAGCAGAGTTGGTGTGAGCATCCGCTGGGAGTTTAGAGCAGATTCATCAATTGCCGCTTCACAAAAACACTTGCTTTCCAGGGCAGAAAACATGTCTCTTACCCATGCTCACTGTGGCTTGAAGGGTCTAGTCATAACACAGTCTAGGCTCGAAAGCAACTTCAGCAACCTTTAAGAATTGAGTTCCTAAGTTATGTTCCCATTGAAAAAGAGATTGGTAATAAAGAAGAAAAAGAAGGAGAGGGGGAGGTGGGGAGAGAATCTGCTGTCCCCGTGTATCCCCTACCAGCCTATCTCTTTCACCATAGGCCAGTTTGGCTACTTGGAAGGCTCTAGTTTTTACCCGGTGTCCAGCATGGTGACTGACCACTGACAAGAATATCATTCACAGGCCTTGGAGTCTCCTGGCAATTTCGCGGCTTCACTGACTGCAGGCTGGACTATGCTTTGTGTCTTTGAACTTTGATCTCCTGAAATAAATATGGGATAATGATACCCCTCTCTCTCAGAGTAAGGTGAGGATTAGCGAAGATGATTATACTGCCTGATTCAAACTATCGCAGAGCTACATCGAATCAAAACAGCCCAGTCCTGGCAAACAACATCGGCAAATAAACGCTTATGCAGAGCCGCGGACCAGAAGAGAAAGGAGAGGCTACAAGGGACCCATGCGTGTGCAGTCAGCTGGTATTGACAAGGGTAGTGAGGATATACAATGGGGAAAGAGCAGTTACTTTACTCATCAGTACTGGCAAACAATGGATATTCTCATGCAAAACAATGAAACCAGACACAGCCTTCTGCCATCTACAAGAACTAACTCAAAATCAATTAAACACTCCAGAGTAAAGCTTCCAAGCCAGTAACAGGAAGGAAGACTCAGTGGTCAAAGGCACTAGCTTCTAAGCCTGAGGACCCAAGTTTGATCCCTGGTTCCCTGTCTCCTGGTTCAGACAAAATGTCCTTTGGACTCCACACTTTCACCACAACACAACTGGCTTACAAAATAGAGGGAAAGCACCTTGACAAAAGTCCCGTTGGTGATTTTTATTTTTTGTTTTGTTTTGTTTTTTGATTTGCCACCAACATCACAACTAACAAAAGCCCATGGGCGAATCAGCATCGAATGAAAGAGGCCAGCACTGCAAACCTCAGCACATGAAAGTACCTCTCAGTGCTAGGGTACCAAGCACATGACCACCAGGCCTGGTTCACATGGTGCTGGGCATCAAACCCAAAGCTTCCTGTGCACTAGGCACGGGCTTTGAGTCATACCTCCAGCCCGGAGGGACAGGGTCAGCTGTGTCAGTGAGAGGGAGGGGGTAATGGATCCCTGAGAGCCAATGCTAAAGTCACCCATATTCTACAGAGAAACCCCCACCCGGCCGTACTGTACCCACCAACAGGTTGGCTCTCAAGAACAAGCGCTTGAAGGAACTTACGAGTCCTTTTGGCAAAATCCACAGCGCCTCCCTGGCTGCTGGCCCTGAGTCCTGGGCCAGTCAGCTCCTGCTGAGGTTTGCCTGGTTTCAGGGACCACTGGACTTTCTGCAGGCCTGAAAAGTGTCGCCTTGAATCACTTTTTCTTTGAGAGTAACTGGGGACTGGAAACCCAATGTGAATTGAAGGGAAATCTGTGGGAAAAAAAGCACAGAGAAGGAGAGAGTCTGTGATTCAACCAGTCACAGAGGCAGCTTCAGAAGCAGCATGGAGGACATGGGGTACCTGGATGGAGCCAAAATCCGGGAAAGACAGGACTCCACCTGGGAACCAGCACAGCAGGCGCTGGGATGAAGGTTCTGTTAGAATACACACCTCTCAGTCTTGCCACTCCACAGCACTGATGGCAGCACGCCCAGGGAAAGAAGTCTACATTTAAAGCTTGAAGCATGCTTTCTACTGGACGCTTCTGCTCACCCATCATTATAAAATCAAAAAATCATGGCTCAGAAGTAACTATTACATTCTGCTCTTATAGAAGACCTGAATTTGGTTCCTAGCACCCATACTAGACTGTTCACAACAACCTGCCTGATACCCTCCTCAGGACTCTGAGGCACCTGTTCTCACATGTGCACATAATTAACTACATACAGACACACACACACACACACACACACACACACACACACACATATATTTTAAATCACATCACATCGTTGTTAAGTCAGGGACTGTTTATTGCAGACTTCAGGGCCTCCAAGCCAGAAATTCTACTCCAACAGGAAGCACCCCGTGGTTGCCTCATGCAGGTTCTAACAGAGCTGCTGGTTTCTGAGTGTCCTAAATGTTGGTATCTGTCATTGATCATAGCTGGGAGCACTGGGAAATTCAATGGTTTTATGTTGGGGGAAACTCTGTCCTAATCCATGGACAAAAGGCCCAGTCATGCAGTCCCTAGAGACAGTTCAGTCTTTTAATATGAAGACATGACATTATCAACTACAAAGTTCACACCTCAAAAACTGCACAATTGAGTTACAAAAAAAAATTTAATGCCAAATAAATTGGGTGTGTTTGAGGGGTGTGTATGTGTGTTTACATGTATGTGCACGCCGTGTGCTTGTGTAAGCCCAAGACTAATGCCAGACACCTTAACTAATCTCCTTGTTATTTATTCAGGCCAGCTCTCTGACTTGAACCCAGAGCTGGATGACTGGGTGAGTCTAGCTAGCCAGCTTGCTCTAAGGATTCCCTATCTATACCTTCCAAGTGCTGAAATTACAGATGCCCACCACGTGCACCCAACATTTACAGGTGTTCTGGGGAGCTGAACTCTGGTTTCCACACTTGCACAGCAAACAGAAAACACTTCATCCACTGAACTGTCTCCCCAGCCCATCAGAATGTTCTTAAAGCAAGCTTATGGTTTTGCGTTGGGCCACAGTCTGAGCTAGTTAGTGTTCGGGGAGGAGCCTGAGCTGAACATGCCTGCTAGGACACGGCATACTGGTCCCAACAGCTTCGAGGACACACTGCCAAGAGTCAAGGAAAGAGACAGCTCTCTGTAGTTCCCAACTAGGAGTGCTAATATGGTGGCAAGGACAGAATTCTCAGATCCTGTGGGATTCACATGAGGTTTTCAAAGTGTCTTCACCTTGTTCTGGCTGTCTCTTCCTGTAGCTTGTGGGGTCCAGCTTTTTGACCCCAGCCTTCTCCTCTTCCACCTTCATCACTACAAAGGAAAAGATGTACAGAGCTTCAGAACATTAAAGGGTACAGGAGACTGGGAAGATGGTCCAGTCAGTGAAGTCTTGCCTTGCTAGCAGAGTTTGATTCCAGAATCCACTTTAAAAAAAAATTATTTCTTTTATATCTGTGTGTGGCATCAGATCCCATTAGAGATGGTTGTGAGCCACTATGTGGCTGCTGGGAATTGGACTCAGGAGCTCTAGAAGAGCAGCCAGTGCTCTTAACCCCTGAGCCATCTCTCCATCCCTCCTGTCCCCAGAACCCACTTTTAAAAAGCCAGATGTGGAACTGCACACTTGCCATTGCAGTGACTGGGAGTTGGAGACAGGGGTTCATCGACCACCTAACCTAGCTGAATTTGAGTTCCAGGCAAAAACGAGAAAGCTTGTTACAAACTACAAGGTGGAGGGCATGCAGAAGAATGGTACCTTAGGTTAACCTCTAACCTCCACATGTACAAGATATCTGTGTCATGTTCACCGAACACACATACATGCACAAAATAAGATTGTAAATTTAAAAAATAAAATACAATGCCGGGCGGTGGTGGCGCACGCCTTTAATCCCAGCACTTGGGAGGCAGAGGCAGGAGGATTTCTGAGTTCGAGGCCAGCCTGGTCTACAGAGTGAGTTCCAGGACAGCCAGGGCTACACAGAGAAACCCTGTCTCGAAAAACCAACAAAAAAAAAAAGGAAAGAAAGAAAAAAAATAGAATGGCTACCATTAATAGGTAGTATTTTGAGTGTTTCCCATGTATGACTTAATAGAATCACCTTACCAATGCAATATTAGTATTGGTATTGATATAGGTATTGATATTGGTACTGGTACTGGTACTGGTATTGGTATTGGTATTGGTATTGGTATTAATTTACTCAGCTGAGGACTCAACTCAGAGGATGCCTTGCCTATCTTAATAAACAAGTATTGATCCACTGAACCTCACCTCCAGCCATACTAGTCCCATTATATAGATATGGAACTGAGGTACCAAGATTTTTAACTACTGCCAAAATAGAGAAAGAGAAATTCAAACCCAGATTGTCTGTTTTGAGAACCATACAGAGTTGGATTCTAAGAGAAACCTTAGCCTTAAGGTTTCTAAAAATACAGTTCTACCGTTAAAAAAATAATAGAAATGTCAAACTTGACATTAAAAATGTTTTGAATACCTGAATTGATCAACTACAAACTACTGGTACAAAAAGCTTAGTTTTGTTTGTTGTTGTTTTGAGACAGGGTCTCATTATGTAGCACTAGCTGGCCTGAAGTTCACTGTGTAGACCAAGCTAGTCTCTAACTCACAGATACTCCTGTCCCTGCCTCTTGGGTGCTCAGATTAAAGGTGGTCACCACAGCACTTGGTGTGTTCACCACCACACCCACCATGTTCAAAAACTTTTGTGCAATAGAAAGCAAACGACGAGAGCCGAGCACAGTGACGCACCAAGCACGGTGGCACGCCCCTTTCATTCCAGGTCTCAGGAGCAGAGGTCGGGAGATCTCTGTGTTTGAGGCCATCCTGGTCAACACAGTGAATTCCAGGTCAACCAGAGCTACATACGGAGACCCAATTTCAAAATCAAACAACAATCACAAAACATAATTAATTGTGCCAACAAATGTCACACCTGTAGAGCGTTAGCCAGGTGTCTGAGGTTCTGGTGTGCATCCGACCCGATCTGCTGTCCTCTACGCCTGGCCAGTGTCAATGCCATATTGGCTGTATTCTGGATAACTGTCTTGGGGATGGAGAAGAGGGAAAGGCTGGGGGCAGAGTGTCTGGGGCAAAGGCTGACAGACCTCCAAGGTGACTGCTAGCTTTCTTTCACTTCCTTGTAATGACAGCTCCTTTATTTATTTATTTATTTATTTATTTAATGTATATGAGTACTCTGTAGCTGTACTGATGGTTGTGAGCCACCATGTGGTTGGTGGGATTTGAACTCAGGACTTTCAGAAGAGCAGTCAATGCTCTTAACTGCTGAGCCATTTCTCCAGCACTCCCTCCCATTCTGCTGTTTCAAATCTTGACATCATAGCACATCTGGAAAGCTCCATATAAAGGACAGAAATGACGAGTAAGCCCCATTCTAAGAAAATTCCAACACACTCCTGAAGGTCCCCTAACATAACTCATGAACAATTTACCTTTAAAATGTGCTATCTGAAATCCCAGTGGCGGCCAGTGAAATGGCTCTGGGTAAAAACACTGCCCCCAAAGCCTGGGGACCTGAGCGCAATTCCCAAAGTCCACATAAAGGGAGAGAGAGAGAACTGACTCTACAAAGCTGTCCTCTGAGCTCTCCAGACTGACATCTCACACACACACACACACACACACACACACACACACACACACGATGGTAAATTAAATAATTCATATTTAAAAATCACAACAGGGCAGCTCTCTCTCTTTTAGTGCCTGTACTTATATCTGAATGTCTACTTTTACCCCCACAAGGCAGCATCTCATGTATCTTACAATGGCTTCAAGCTTGATGTGTGAACACACACATACACACACACACACACACACACACACACACACACATTTATACATTGAAAAAAACATCAACAAGGAGACTAAAATCATTTGCTCCAAGTCATAGAGCCAGCTCTGGTGGAGCCAGGATTCAAACTGAATTCTTTCTGATTCCTAAGCCCAAGGAAGTAAGGGAGGTGAGGAGGGGGAGAGGGAGGAGGGGGAGGGGGAGAGGGAGGAAGAGTGAATGGAGAGATCTGGGATTGGTTTCCATCAGTCGCCCATTTTTGGGATCCAGGCTCTGAGCACTGTCTGAATCCCTGTCCTCACCACAGCCAGGGGCCTATAAAGTTGGCACTTCCCTCAACACCTTCAGTTGATCGAGCGGCTATGTCTGAAGAGAACCAACCCCTACAACTACCCACTGTGATATGTTACCAAATGGCTTTTAGCAATGACCCCTGGCATGCAGTAGATGGAAGAACTTGCAAGGACAGTTATTCCTACCTCCAAGCTTTCCCTTACCCAACTAGAACCACCATTTCTTTATCCACCTAACCTTCCAAATCACCCTGGCCTTGAGCATGGGTCACAGTTCAGACTGAATCTTCTGTTGTCCTGAGACACTGGCTGGCACCTTTCCATGTCCCTGCTGTCAGCCCAGGATCCCCAAGAAAAATCTAAAACCTTCCTGACGAGATCGATACTCTAAACTTGGCGGGCTGAATCAATGATATCCTGGTGCACACACACCCCATGTTCCCACCCAAGCAGCCTTTGTGTCCAACGTAGCAGAACATAGAGATATAGCCAGCCATAAAGATACATAGCACCTCACACCCATCAAAACCCTGGTGGCAGGGTCATCTGCCATCTAAACACCCACTCCCCCACCCTACCCACAGGGCACATTGATTCAGGCAAACCCATTCAGTTATGTGCATCAGAGGCCTGGACACGGTCGGGATGAAACAGTCTGATTATTAGGGAAGAAGAGCAAAGGTTGATCTTCAGTATAGGCAGCCATGACTCTGGCCATGAACTACCCAAGAGAAAGCCTGCGCTACAGTCAATACTTAAGCATTTAGGAATTTTTTTCTTCCACCTGCATTTTGAGCAATTTGACCTTTACAGTTAAGAATGTTAGACCAGACAGCATGGTGTCTGGTGAACCAGAGGATCTCAGCAAAAGACTTCCCCTCCGGCATACCGTGGACAATTTTGTCAAATAACCCATGGCAGGACCATGCCAGACCTTAGGAAGCTGAGCTAGAAACCAGACAAAGGAAGGACATGGCTTCAGATGCCTGTCATCCTTTGAGAGAAAGAGGCGGGAGGATCAGGAGTTCAGGACCAGCCTGTGCTACTTAGACAGTTCCAGGCCAGCCTGGGACACGTGAGACCCTACCTCAAACAAACCAAATGAAACAAAGAACAGAGAAACCAGAGGAAGGCCACCTTTTGACGGGAGGCTCACTTGTTGCCTCCAAGCCTGCTGAGCAAACCCCTACACTCCAGAAGAGAAAGAAAAAAAGAAAATGAAATGTCCCTGAGCAACTGTCAATTACCACGCCACATCCACATCTAGAAGCAGAAGTGCAGGATGGATAACTGGCCACTAGTCTTTCTCCATCCCCAGTGTTACACCCATAGGCTCCATCTATTTCTCTAGAATCTCAGGGACAGAAGAGGCAAGCCTCAGGCTTCTGGGTGCTACTGAAGTATTGCCAGTCTCACAAGCAGTGGAAAGGCAAACAGAAATCCAAGGGGTCAAGAAGTGAAAGATATTTGCTTCCTTCAGATGGAAGCAAGCTGAAACCATTCGCCAGGGTTCCGAGAGCACAGAAGTCTCTGCTCAGCTCCATTCATCAAACCAGTGGACTCTAGAAAGACAAGTACAGTCTAATAAGGAAAAGGCAAACACCCTGGGCTCATCTAGAGGATTTGTCTAGCATTCAGGGCCAGTGTGTGTGCCAGTCCCACCTCAACACTCAGGATCCACACTGGAAAAACACAGTCCATGTATGACACTTCAGGCTGCAGACCTACCTGTGTGTTCTTAGCAGTAGACACCAGACTCCAAATCACAGGAAGCCCAGAGCCCCTGGCTCTGTTCCTGTTGGGTTGCAGGAAGGCTTTCTGTGGCTTCCCGGCTGAGCAGTATTTGGGGCATTGGAGATTGACTTCTGGGGTTCAGTAGCGGTCAGCCATGTGACTGGGGTGGGGGAAGGAATACTCCCGCAGGGTCAGGCACGGATGCTGGATTGGCTGGACAGACCAGGGTACGGCAGGGGCTGACTGGGGATGACAACAGTCATGGGCAGGGGACTTTGTTCCCAATTTCTTTTCAGATTTCATTGGTGATTTTAACCTGGTGAGCATTTCATGGCTGTGATAGAGTCCAGCCTTGAATCTGAAATACCGATTCATCTCCCTGCTCAGCTTTGTCCAAGATCTTTTCTCTTTGAAATTCTGTCTCGTGTGTGGGTGTGTGTGGGTGTGTGTGTGTGTGTGTGTGTGTGTGTGTGTGTGTGTGTGTGTGTTTGTGTTAGTGCCATAGTAGACATGCAGAGGTCAGAGGACCACTTGTGGGACTCAGTTCTCTCCTACCTTGTGGGTTCTGGGTATTGAACTCACGTCGTCAGGCTTGTCAGCAAATGCCTTTAATGGCTGAACTGTCTCTCTGGACTCAGATGTTTTGTTTCATTCATTCTGTCTTGGAGGGATGTTATAGTTGGGGAAAAAACAAAAAACAAAACTTGAAGATGATCTCATCTTACCCCCAAAGTACCCATTTTAAATTCAGGGAAACTAAGGCCCAGAGAGATGTGGCATCATTTCCAGAGACCTACGCAGGACTAGGTCTACCATGTGATCCCAGTTGAGATAAAGTCACAGCTCATTTGAAGGTGTTTAACTTTCAGATGTTTAGATCTTTAAGGCCTGGTAAGATGCTGGGAAGGGATCAGTCTAATGGCAGCTGTTAGAGAAATGGGGAGGGAGTAATGCAGCCAGGCTACAGGCAGCAAGTTTGGGCATTTGCATTTGCGGTTCCTTGCTTATTTGCATTACTGACCTGCCCGCTAATGTGAGAAAGACTTTATTTTATTTGCTGTTATGTCCATGTTACCAAAATAAAGCATGGCTTGTGGATGGTTATGTTCAAATACCAGCTCAAATTGAGTTTGTTTGGATATTTTAAAGGGTTCAGATGTCAGCTCAGATCTCTGTGGGACCTTGGAAAAGGGGTAAGCACCTCTCCATCTGAGGCTGATTGAGTCCATGCAGGTGACATATTAGGCCAGTGTCTGGCTAGTAACATTTTGTATTGTGACACTCGAGGGGAAGCTGGCAACATGTCCTGGATTGGTGGGGACCGGGTAGATTGTGTTTTAGCAGAGAAGGGGAGGATGACTCCTAGCCTTCCTAGAGTCTGGAAACCAGCATCCCTTGCAGGCCCTGGCAGAGCAAGGGCACGGCCTCCCCTACTGCCTAATCTCTGCTGCCACCTGGAGCTCATCCCCGGTAACAGGCGGAGAGTCACAAATTTCATTTCCCACAGAGAAAAAATGAGCTTTGCTAGACAGTGACACCTTTCCTTAAGCAAGCCAGATCCTCAAGGTCTCCCATCTTCCAAGACTGACAAAGCTTCCCTGGTAGCTATTGAGCGATGCTACCAGTGGAAACCAGTAAGACCAGAAAAGGGGAACAGACCAGGCAGGTAGCTATGACTGGCCACTTCCCTCCTGTCCTGCATCCATGCTGTATTAGCTGAACTAGGATACAGTGTTCTGTTCACTTCTGCCAAGCTGAGTCATGCTATTCAGTCTTCTTGTGCATGAGGGATCATTATGTTGCAGGTCTACTTCATTGACATGATATGTGCCTGGTGATGGGGGTGGATCATCACTGAGAATCAAAGGCACTAACTAACTAGCATGCTCTGATTAGGATAACACACACGGAGAGGAAGGTCTCTTTTCCAATGCAGCCTGCTGTGACAACACATGCCTTTAATCCCAGCCCCCTGAAAACAGAGGTAGACAGATCTCTGTGAGCCGGGCCAGACTGGTCTGCACAGATCTCTGTGAGCCAGAGGCCAGACTGGTCTGCACAGATCTCTGTGAGCCGGGCCAGACTGGTCTGCACAGATCTCTGTGAGCCAGGCCAGACTGGTCTGCATAGTTAGGAGATAGCAAGACCCTGTCACAACAAGTAAATAAATAATATTAAAAGTTTTAATGCAAAACATCTAGAAATGAACTTGCTTAGGTGTGTGCCTTAATGAGATTGTGTGATAAACTTTGCTTAGGAGTATGTAACAGGGAAACCTATTCCTGAGCGGGGAAATTACATGAAGTATTCAGAATTTTATATAAAATTCAAATACAATTCTAGTGACATTTTGGACGATAATAACAAAAGAAAAGCCAGGTCTAAAGAATTGAAAGACTCCCAAACCTTGCCTCTCCTCGTCAGAAGAGGGGAGGGTGGAAGCTCAGAGAGAACACAGGGCTTGTCCAAGGCCACACCGTGGAAAAGAACTGAACAAGCCGGGGACAGCGACTCACATCTGTAATCCCAGAACTCGGGAGAATGAAATAGGGGAATTTTCATGCATTCGAGGCCATCCTGGGCTGCGTGTCAGGCACAAGTCAGAGAGCCAGACCCTGTCTCAAAAGCAGCAGCAACAGTTGGCTGAGTAAAGTCACAAATATCTTTAATCCTAGCACTTGGGAGGCAGAAGCAGGCAGATCTCTTGTGAGTTAAGGCCAGCCGGGTCTGCATATGGAGTTTCAGGCCAGCCAGGACTGCATAGTGAGATCCTGTTCTAAAAGAAAGCAAAAGAGTAGCAAAGCTTGGGGCTCAGAGGGTAAATCAGAGTCTGATGACCCTGGTTCGATCCCTGAAACCCACCTGATAG
Organism: Tokudaia tokunoshimensis; assembly: GCA_036184795.1. Lineage (NCBI taxonomy): Eukaryota > Metazoa > Chordata > Mammalia > Rodentia > Muridae > Tokudaia > Tokudaia tokunoshimensis. Next base: position 104,279,140 of record BTHU01000002.1, on the reverse strand, counting down.
GAGAGAACAAACTCTTGAGGGTTGTCCTCTGGCCTACCACATATGCTCGGTGGCACTTATACATCCACAAACGTACATAGATCACACACACACTCACACTCACACATACACTCACATACACACATACTCATATACATACACACATACACACACACTCACACACACACACTCACACACACATTCACATACATACTCATATACATACACACACATACACATACACATGCACTCACACACACACACACACACACACACACACACACACACACACACACACACACGCTCGCAAGATCTTTCTGCTTCTCTCTTTTCTGCACCACCACCCTGACCGTGTTAGAGGCCCCTGTTAGCTGAGTGAAGAAGAGTGAAAGCTTGAGACTTGATCTGAACCCCCATCTGCCACAGGCTTCCTTCCCCTCCTGTGCCAGCCCGAGGATGGGAGGTTTCAATGCTGAATCGGGATTGAAGCTCGGATTAGCGGAGGGGAGTAGACACTGTAATCCTGTCATAAGACTGAGCCCAAGGGCGACCAAAACAACCCTGTGACTGCCTAAACTGCACACAGGACCAGAGAGGAATCAGGTCCCCACCATGTATGTTTCAATTTTGCTTTCTAACTTTACCCCATAAGCAGATATCTTGAATTAACAACAAATATGTGTACATATCTTTTTAATTTTTAATTTTATGTGTATGGGTGTTTTGCCTGAATGTATGTCTGTGTACTACACGCATGCCTGTGCCCTTGGAGGCCAGAGGAGGGCAAAGGATCCCCTGGGACTGGAGGAACAGATGAGCTACCACCACACTGGTGCTGGAAACCAAACCCGGGTTCTCTACAAGAGCAGCCAGTGTTCTTAACTGCTGAGCCATCTCTCCAATACCATATACACATATCTTGCCCCTCCCACTAGGTGGCAAGCTCTTCAAAGGTGGGGTCCTGTTGAAGTTTGGTCTGTTGCTATGTGTTGTAGTGCTAAATATTGGTCCCCAAGATCTGGCTGCCCCACCCCCAACCCCAGATCTTGGTTGAATAAAGATGCCTACAGCCTGTAGCTGGGCAGAGGAGGGGTAAGCGGAGTTCCCTGGCTTGGGGCTGAGGCAGAGACCACAAGGAAGGAGGGGAGAGAGGAGAAGAGAGAAAACAACATGGGGTAGGCAGATTGTGAGAGTATGGCCTAAAGGCCAGCCAGTTGGAGTAGGAGTGGCCCAGGTGGAACAGGCCAAGTGATATCTCAGGGTTGTTTACAGGGAAACAGACAAAACAGCTTAGAGGGTTGATGTCTGTCCAGTTCTAGTGCTTTTATGGCTCATTATAAATATAAAGACTTTGTGTCTTTTATTTGGGAACTAAATGATCAAGGTGGGTAGAAACCCCCAAGTAATTTTAACTACAACAGGGTCCATACACTCCTAAGATTCGTTCACTTTTGTTTTATGTGTATAGATGTTTTGCAGGCATCCATGTCTTCCTCTGGCCTCCTTGGGCCCCTGCATGCATGTGATGCACATATACACATAAATCATAGATCAATATTTTTTAAAAACCAAGGTGCATAGAGTCTGAGGAATGGCACATAAGGCTGTCGAGTGATTCAAGGAATGAAAGTTTTCTGCAGATGTAGTTTAAGGATAGGACAAGACCAGCTGATTCTGGTCTGGGGAACAGACTTCACTAGTGTCCCACTAGCAGACACGCTCACCATTTGTTGTCACAACATAATTGATGAAGTATCTCTTTTGTTGATGAGGCCATTATCCCGGTCACAGTGCAGTAGAGGTTAGAGAGATCGCATTTGCTTGTAGCTGCCTTTGTGGGACGATGCTCGGCTGAAGGGCAGATGGGCTGGCATTCGGTGAAGCTTAATACCCTCTCTGAGTGCTCATCATGGGGAGAGATTACAGTCGTAGACTGCCCCCCTTCATAGGTGAGTGGGGGCAGCTGGAGAACCTAGCTGGCTGGTCTCCCGGGTGCTGGAGGGAGCACACTTCCCTCATGAGCTCCCAGCTGAATTCTAAAACCTCAGGATGTCCACTTGGATAAAGCAGAAGACACTCTTTCTCAGAGACAGGAGCCGCAAAGCTAAGGAATTTCAACAAAACCTGGATGGCTCTTTCATTGGAAAGCACACTGACCTCCAGGAGTCTTAGTGCCTAAGACTAGCACAGCTTGTTACACCTAGGAACCACTAGACTCCCAGGCATTCCCTCCCACTCATTCCTTAAAGACCTGGAGGAGGGGATGTGGCAAAGACAGTGTAATGGTGAGGATAACTACCTTCCGAGATCCTAAGAAGAGTGTCTTTTTTTAAAAGATTACACACACACACACACACACACACACACACACACAGGGCATCAGATCCCATTACAGATAGTTGTGAGCCACCATGTGGTTGCTGGGAATTGAACTCAAGACCTCTAGAAGAGCAGTCAATGCTCTTAACTGCTGAGCCATCTCTCCAGCCCCAAGAAGAGCGTCTTTTATTAAAATAGATGATAGATAGATAGATAGATAGATAGATAGATAGATAGATAGATAGATAGATAGATAGATGGAAAAGGGACGTCTTGTTTGAGCCTCACCTCTTTGAAATGAGGAGTTTCATACAAGTCCCATCTTGCTTCTACCTACCTGACTTGATGGAGAGGCTACAAAGCCCTCATTGAAATGGAAGAGGTCTGAGGTAGGCACAAGACTGTCTCTTCTCTGACTCAAGAGCCTGTGATGAAGAACAATAGTCATGGCTCTAGGCAGAGAACATATATAGCTAGAGGGAAGGGCCCAGGGGCCCACCCCTCACTGAAAGCCTGGCATTGCATTATATGCACGCACATACTGGTTCTTGCTCCCAAGGAGAGCGATATAGGGAGGAGTGAAATGGCACCATGCCAGGGCAACTTCTTTGTTCTGTTGTCCCGTTTCTAAGCTGGGATAGCTAGCTTTAGCTTTTCTTTAGCTTTGTACAGGTTTTTGGCAGGAAGCTATATAAACTTACCTGACCTTGGGCGGGCTTGGGCTTCCCCTCACTCTGCCAGAGTCAGAGGCTACAGCCAAGCTGCCACTACACATATCTCCAATAAACCCTCTCACCTCTGTGAAGGGGCCGGTGGCTCCCAGGGCCTTGAATTCAATCCCTTTTAGAGGATGCTTTCCTACTAGGAACCACCTCCCTCCCCCGTTCCCTCTGCTATCAACACAGCCCTCCTCCATTACTTCACCCACTATTTTTGAACCAAAAAGTCATTGTCTATTCAGATTCTGTAAACATAATAATATGTTTTTTGATCTCTTCTCTGTGTCTTCATTGGTTTATATAATCAGTGAGCCTAAGGGAGGATTATTACTGCTGCTTAGATTGTTGGAGGACAACAGAGCAGGGACACCCCCCGCCCCCCCAGGAGAACCAACTCCTTTGAAACAGAATCCTCAGGAAGATGTCAGACCTTTTGCCTTGTTAGTCCATGGGCCTGAGCTTGAGGAGAATGTTCCAAGTCCCAGGGCTGCAGACCAAATGCTGGCCCATAGAGAAAGGGAGTGTACAAGGGAAACAGAGAAAGCCCTTTAGGGTCTGAGTTAGGCTCATCTGCGAGCAGCTGGCCTACCATGCACAAGGCCCTGGGTTTGTTCCCCAACATGCCAAACCCTGTGAGGAAAAACCATGTATACTCTGAATTTTCTAAGGCTTTTATTGAGATGGGCTTCTTTTGCAGTTTAAATAGTTTATTCTTTTTTTTTTTTAATTTACATTCCAAATCACTTCCCCTTTCCCATTTCCTCCCCCCCCGAAAGTCCCATAAGCCCCCTTTCCTCCCTCTTTTCTCCATTCAACCCCCTCTCGTTACTCTGTCCTGGCGTTCCCCTACATCCAGTCTTTCCAGGACCAGGGGTCTCTCCTTCCATCTTCTTAGAAATCTATTGATATGCAAATTGTGTCTAGGGTATTCCGAGATTCTGGGTTAGTATCCTCTTATCAGTGACTGCATACCATGTGTGTTCTTTTGTGATTGGGTTACCTCACTAAGGATGATATTTTCAAGTTCTGACCATTTGCCTAGGAATTTTGTGAATTCATTGTTTTTAATTGCAGAGTAGTATTCCATTGTGTAGATATACCACATCTTCTGAATCCATTCCTCCGTTGAGGGACATCTGGGTTCTTTCCAGCTTCTGGCTATTATAAATAAGGCTGCTATGAACATAGTGGAGCATGTGTCCTTATTGCATGCAGGTAAAGCCTCTGGGTATAAGCCCAGGAGTGGTATAGCCGGATCCTCCGGGAGTGTCATGCCCAGTTTTCTGAGGAACCGCCAGACTGCTTTCCAGAGTGGTTGTACCAGCTTGCAATTCCACCAGCAGTGGAGGAGTGTTCCTCTTTCTCCACATCCTCGCCAACAACTGCTGTCTCCTGTGTTTTTGATCTTAGCCATCCTGACTGGTGTGAGATGGAATCTCAGGGTTGTTTTGATTTGCATTTCCCTAATGACTAAGGATGATGAACATCTCTTTAGGTGCTTCTCAGCCGTTAGATATTCTTCAGGTGAGAACTCTTTGTTTAGCTCTGTACCCCATTTTTTAATAGGGTTACTTGCCTCTCTGGAGTTTAACTTCTTGAGTTCTTTGTATATATTGGATATTAGCCCTCTGTCGGATGTAAGGTTGGTAAAGATCATTTCCCAGTTAGTTGGTTGCCGCTTTGTCTTTTTGACAGTGTCTTTTGCCTTGCAAAAACTTTGTAATTTAATGAGGTCCCATTTGTCTATTCTTGATCTTAGAGCATAAGCTATTGGAGTTCTGTTCAGGAAATTCTCCCCTGTGCCCATATGTTCAAGGTTCTTCCCTAGTTTCCCTTCTATTAGTTTCAGTGTGTCTGGTTTTATGTGGAGATCCTTGATCCACTTGGAATTGAGCTTAGGGCAAAGGAGATAAGAATGGGTCAATTTGCATTCTTCTGCATGTTGACCTCCAGTTGAGCCAGCACCATTTGTTGAAAAGGCTATCTTTTTTCCACTGGATGGTTTTAGCTCCTTTGTCAAAGATCAAGTGACCATAGGAGTGTGGATACATTTCTGGGCCTTCAATTCTGTTCCATTGATCTACATGCCTGTCACTGTACCAATACCATGCGGTTTTTAACACTATTGCTCTGTAGTACAGCTTGAGGTCCGGGATACTGATTCCCCCAGAGGTTCTTTTACTCTTGAGAATAGTTTTAGCTATTCTGGGTTTTCTGTTATTCCAGATGAATTTTTGAATTGCTCTTTCTAACTCTATGAAGAATTGAGTTGGGATTTTGATGGGGATTGTATTAAATCTGTATATTACTTTTGGTAGGATGCTCATTTTTACTATATTAATCCTGCCAATCCATGAGCATGGCAGATTTTTCCATCTTCTGAGGTCTTCTTCAATTTCTTTCTTCAGAGACTTGAAGTTCTTGTCATACAGATCTTTCACTTGTTTGGTTAGAGTCACGCCAAGATACTTTATATGGTTTGTGGCTATCGTGAAGGGTATCATTTCTCTTACTTCTTTCTCAGCCTGCTTATCCTTTGAGTATAGGAAGGCTACTGACTTGCTTGAGTTGATTTTATATCCGGTCACTTTGCTGAAGTCGTTTATCAGCTGTAGGAGTTCTCTGGTGGAGTTCTTTCATGCTAAAGGTCTTGGAAAGATCAGGAATTCAAGGCCCATATCTAAACATAGTAAAAGCAATTTACAGCAAACCAGTAGCCAGCATCAATCTAAATGGAGAGAAACTTGAAGCAATCCCACTAAAATCAGGGACTAGACAAGACTGCCCTCTCTCTCCATATCTTTTCAATATAGTACTTGAAGTTCTAGCTAGAGCAATTAGACAACAAAAAGAGGTCAAAGGGATACAAATTGGAAAGGAAGAAGTCAAACTATCACTATTTGCAGACAATATGATAGTATACTTAAGCGACCCAAATAGTTTATTCTTTAGTGGGAGACACACGTGTGCCATAGTTAACAAGAAAGAGGATGGAGAATGACTTTTGAGAGTTAGTTTTTCCACTGTGATGGTTTGTATATGTTTGGCCCAGGGAGTGACACTGTTAGGAGGTGTGGCCTTGTAGAAAGAAGTGTGTCACTGTGGGGGTGAGCAATGAGACCCTCCTCCTAATCACTTGGGAGTAAGTCTTCTCCTGTTTGCCTTTGTGGAACCCTTCTAATGGCAAACAAGTCATACTTAAGTTGAACCCTTTCAATTTAGAAGCCGGAGCTCAGAGAATATTTAGTTGTAGACTCAAAAACGAGGAAAAACAGAGCTTGAAACTAAAAGCTGAATTCCTGGGCTGGGGATGTAGCTGAGACCTACTGTGCTTGTCTAGCAAAACCTTGGGTACCAGCACCACACACACACACACACACACACACACACACACACACACACACACACACTGGATGGAAGGAAGATACTGGAGACAGAAAGGAAAATAACTCTGTCCCCTTTTCTTTCAAAGCCCCTACCACCTGAGTGTCGTCAGTCCCTGCTCCTTCAGGTAAGAAACTTAGCTTTTGCTTTAAAGGCCTCGCTTTAAGGCAATGGTTCCACAGATAAAAGCACTTGCCACTAGCTTTGGTTAGATATTAGTTGAAGCCCTGGAACACAACTGGTAAAAGGAGAGAACTGACTCCCATAGGTTATCCTCTGACCTCCACATCATGCCACAGCTCATATATTCCTACATTCACATACAGATAAATAGATAAATAAATAAACAAGACAGAAAGGTCCTTATGGAGAGTTTTCTCCGCAGTGGAAAAGCCATACCCCTGGAGCCAGTGACATCTTGCAATAATTGTGTTGAAGCAAATGTTTGGAGGCCATAGCTGAGCCAACACATAAACCCAACATCCTGGGTTCTCAGTGTCCTATAGAATCAAAATGGGAATCAACACATCAAGGGTTGTTTAAGGCTTTCTTAGGTTGAGGCCTATAGTCCAGGAAACCCCTAAGTCCTGACCATATGAAGACAGTCACAGCCCCAAAGCAGTCTCAGGACTTAGAGGATTTCTAGCTAGTTGAAGACTGGACAAATTTAAAAGCAGCAATTGGGAGAGGTCCAGAGAAACCAAAGCTACAAATGTTTACTGCCAGTCTTCAAGGGCCTGGCCCTGGCCTATCCTAGGCTATAAGATGACTTGGAAGATTCAGAGGGAAGAGATGTGTTGCAAACAACAGAGCTACCAAGGGGCGCTTAAGGCTGAGAGAGGAAATCATTCAAATAACAGCCTGAGAGGTGAGGCTGCAGGCAGAGGTGAGGAAACATGACCTGCATCCCCTCGAACTAGAGAGCCGTCCTACAATAGAGCAGTTTCAGGGAAGTGAAAATCTGGGCTGCTGTAGCCATGTTAGAAGGGTAGTTTGCAACTTGTGGGTCAAAACCCATACAGGGTCTCATATTAGACATTTTACATTATGATTCATAACAGTAGAAAAATTAGTTATGAAGTAGCAAGGAAATAATTTGATGGTTAGGGGTCACTACAAGATGAGGAACTGTATTAAAGGGTCTCAGCATTAGGAAAGTTGAGAGCCACTGTGCTAGAACATGGCTGTCTGTGAACATCTGCTTAGAAGTCTGCTCGGGTTCAAAGGAGCAAGGATTAGGACTTTGTACCCAAACAGTAAAAGTGCCCTCATGGCAGATCGTAGCACGGTACAAAGAGTTGTTGCCCTGTTATCACCCAGATAACTTCATACTTAAATCGTGTGGATATTTATTTGCTTCAGAGGTTTATCTAATGGGTGGGACCTAATTCACATCTACAACTCCAGAGCAAGGGCCTCTGGGAAATAAAGCACTGAGGTTTCTAGAGCATTAAGGGGAGATACGGAAATGGAAGAATTTGTTGTATCAATTTGAGCTAAAGTTCTTTAATTTTGATTTTTTTCTCATTTAGTACTGAACAAATAGCATTTTTATAAATTGCCTGTTCATATCTATATTTACAATGATGTGTTTCTTTTTGCTATTTATAAGAGGGTTTTTATTGTTGCTGAATTTTGAGCCAACACCTCATTATGCAACCCAGGCTAGCCTCAAGCTTTTGGTCTCCCCAGCACTGAGATCACCGGTCCTATCTCTTCAATTAGAAAAGTAAAAAGAAAGAGATGAGAATCCATCCAAAAGGGCTCCTCTTTTCCAGATTCACATTGCATTTGGCTCCCAATGACTGTTGTTTGTCCCATGGTGACTGACATCCCTAGCACTGTTCAGCCACAACTGTCAGCACATGACTGAAGTTGGGTCAGAGAGCGCTCTGGCAGAAGGAATGCTGTAATGTAAAAGCTTCCAGGATTGTTTTGGAATTTCCCCTTCCCTGTTTTCTTCAAAACAAACAAACAAACAAACAAACAAACACTCATAATTCTACCCAGGTGTGTCACATGCCTGTAATCCTAGCATTTGAAAGGCAGAGGCTGGAGGCCCAGGAGTCCAAGGTCAACCTCACCTACATTGCAAATTCAAAATCAATCTGGGGTACATGCTGGGTGCTGGGAATCTATCCTGGTCCCACGGAAGGGCAGCCAGTGTGAGTCACTGACACACACACACACACACACACACACACACACACACACACACACAGAGAGAGAGAGAGAGAGAGAGAGAGAGAGAGAGAGAGAGAGAGAGTCTACATTGTTTATAACTAATACAATACAAATTCTCTGCAAATAGCTGTTCCATTCAAATTCCCAGCCTAGGGAATAATGCTGTGAGAACGTGTGTGCAAGCCATGTTTTCTAAATGCTTTCTCCACAGAATTCTCTGTTCCATCAGAGACTGTGGGCATTGCTCCCGTTTTTGTGACTTTCCCGTTTGTTTTCCTTATCTTCAGGGCCTCTGGATGGCTGGGCATCCTCATCTTTCCTGACAGCGCCAGGCACTGTTTTCCAGGTGCCGTAGATGCTTTACTCTCCCTGCAGTCTGAGCCTAACTAGATCACATAAGGACAAGTTGGTAGATCTGTAATTCTTGGGTTCTGTAGGCCCTGGCGTCTGCACAGGGCCCCTCTCCACACACTTCCTCCTCTCTCCTGTGAGCTGAATCCCACTGGGGCCCAAGCCACACCACCATCATCACCACAATGCCCAGCACAAGCCAACAAAGACCTTTACAGACTCACCTTCCTGAAACCCACTGCTGATTTCTTTGTCTTGTTCCCAGATGGCCAGTGGCTTCCCAGGGCCGTCAAGCCAAGTCAGGACTACTTGAACTGGCTTCCTCATTCTTCCAGGCCTTAACACCCCAACTCCTCACCCACTCCTCAAAGGGGCAGACTTAAGCCAAGGGCATTCAAATTTCTGGAGAGGGTGTAACTATATAGCCACTCATCAAAGACAATGTGGCAATATTTAATAAAGACACACCAAATTTGCTCTTTAGAGAAACTTGGACACATGGTACCAGGGTATGTGAACAAGGAAGCACATTTATGTACACAGCACTTTTGGGGTAGATTTTTTTTCTTATTTTTATTTAGCATGTGTGTGTGTGTGTGTGTGTGTGTGTGTGTGTGTGTGTGTTTAGTTTTAAAAGGAGTGAAACCACCTACTTTCCAAAATAAAGTTAAAATGCTTTCCACTAAAATTCTGATTTCCAATATCACCTAATATGCTAGAGAGATGGCTCAGCAGTTAAAAGCACTTGGTGCTCTCCCAGAGGACTTGGGTGCAGTTTGCAGCACCCAAATGATGGCTTACAGCTATCTGTAATTCCAGTTCCAGGGATCCAATGCCTGTTTCTGGCCTCCCTGGGCACCAGGCATGTGGTGTAGACATACACACAGAAAACACCCACTGCTGCTGACATTGCTTCCCAGTGGGAGACAGTTACTTTGTCTACATCCTCTAAGGTTCCAATGACAAACCAAGGCATGATCCCACCACAGTTCCCTCTGGAGAACTAATGAGTTTATTTGGTTTCTTTACAGGTAGGTGAGGGGTTATTTACAGGGGTGTGGGTGCTCCTCCCTGCAACAGGCCATACCTACAAGTAGCCTTTGCCCAGCAAGGTCAAGAGTTCCCCATAGTTGCAGAGATGGATACCAATAGATACTCGAGAAGTGGGGGTGGGGGATGATCAGTGGACAAGCCCAGGTAGGATAATCCTTTTGCAAGGGGGAGTGGCTGACCTCCCCAAGAGAGCAGTTGCTTGACTTGGAGGATAGTCACTCATATACATAACACAAATTAAAATAAAAAATTAAAAACAAATATATAAGCTAGGTGTGGTTGTCTGTACCTATAATCATAGCACCCAGGAGACTGAGGCAGAAAGATTGAAAATCTGAGACCAACCAGAGCTACATAACAAGGTCCTTCCTCTTTGCCAAACTGTATAACTTGAGTTCCATTGACAGACATGGTGAAGGAAATAACTCCTGAAGGTTGTCTTTGGCCTATACATGTGCATACATACACAAAATAAATACATGTAACAACAACTGAAAGACTAGGCCAGGTATGGTGGTATATACATTTAATCCCACACTGGGGGCAGAAGCAAAGGGATTTTGAGACCAGCCTGGTTTACATAGAGAGTTCTAGGCTAACCAAGGCTACATCGTGAAACCCTGTCTCAGGGAGAAAGAGAGAGACAATCAAGCCTGGGGACCCAGCAGTTCAGGTGGTGGAATGCTTGCTTAACATACTTGCAGCCCCGGGTTCCATCCCCATCACCGAATAAACTCAATGTCCTGGCACATCCACCTAAATCCTAGCACTTAGGAAGTGAAGGCAGAAGAATCATATCCTTGGTCATGATGTTTGAGGTCAGCTTGGACTTCATAAAACTCTGTTTCAGAAACACATAATAATAATAATAATAGTAATAATCAAAAATTAATATGCAGAAGTCCTCTTAGTTCTTGTTTCCATGAATGTTAACGAAGGGTACGCATCGTTCGCTTGCTTTTAGTGAAGGGCTGTGAAGACGCATTAAAAGCCCCTTAGATTTGTGTTTGGCTCCCATGCACAGGTAAGCCTTGTTCACTCTGGGAGTACATAAAGGCTCCGTTCACACCTTGCTCGGCTGCTTGAGTGCGCCCTGATGACCTTCCAGATGCCAGTCCTGGACTGAGCCCAGGTCAGAAGGGTCTCTTTAGAAGGAGAAACCAGCTGGCGTGTACAGTCTACAGCATCTACACAAGCCAGTGCTCCAGCTGAGGGACCCAGCCAGGAATCCTCAGAGGCAGGGGCCTAAGACTTGCACTATAAGAGGGCCTGCTGTGACTGCGTGGCCACTGTAGCCTCAGCACTGAGGGGAAATCAACAGCAGGCAGGGATTGTGAAGGAGCAGTAAGCCAGCTAAGTGCTGACCGTAAGCCCACCACCCCATTAAACATTTTTCATTACATTCTTAAGTAATAAAAAGTGAATCCCTGTGAATTCAAGACCAGTCTGGTCTACATAGCAAGTTCCAGGCCAGCCAGAGCTACACAGTGAGACAGTCTCAAAAACCAAAACAACAAACAACAAAAACAAGCAAATGTCTACGTTTAAAATTTAAAAAGATCACCTAAGGGAATGATGGCACTCAAGGAAAGAGCCACTGGCCTCCTGTGACAAACAGAAAAACTGACTACTGGTAACACAGCGAACCCTGCGCGCCGCGCTCCACAAGCTGCTTTCACGTTGGGCAGGTGACATAGGATCTAGGAATCTGCTCGAGAGACCTAAGAAGAGAAGGCTCCTCGGGGCACAGAGTCTTCATGCCCTGCCTCTGCCCACTGCCAGCCCATGTTTGGTTCTAGCACGCGGGGGTCCGGGACATGACTAATTACTGTGCCATCTGCTCCAGCCCTGGTGCAAAGAAGTCAGCCAGGCTTCTCCATCAGCACATGCTAGTTCCCACAAATCAGCCCCACCCACATCTGTCTGGCCATCCACTCTCTAGTGAGCCAACGGACAGAGGAACTGGGATGTCACAGTGCAGGTGAGGCCTCTGTCACTTTTCCTGCCAGCACAACCTGCTTCTGGTCCCTCTGTTCAGGGACCCTGTCCACCAGGGTATCAGGCAGCCGGAAACTACCAAGTTTACTCCAGAGCTTGCTTGTCTCTGAGCTCTTCTCATTTGACAGAGGACAGGAGGGAGAGACAGGGACACTACCATATCTGTATTACAAAGACCCACTCATGCCCACAGTGTAGAGTCGACACGTACATGTTCTTACTATCTTCTCATGAATGCACTGGCAAGGCTTTTTCTGTGTTATCCCTCCTGCCCAAATGTACTTGGAGGAGAACAAGGCTGACACCAATTGAACTCATATTTCGATTGCCTCTGGGAGAGGACGGAGGATGATGAAGAGACACACAGACATCCCAGGTCCCAGAAATGTGGCTGAGTGCCTGAGCAGTGAGCCCCAGAATGACTGACTCGGAGATGACTCTGGAGCTGGAAGACAGTCTCCAGGGAGACCATTTTCTCGTCTCTGCATAAAGCTCTACTTTAAGATTCAACCAGTTCCTGTTCGGTTGCCTTCAGGTTACACTTCTGCCCAGACACTTCTCCTAAGGGCCCTGGTGGCTGCTCCCCCAACTGTACTGGAGGACGGAGGGTGCTTAGTTCTCAGTACTGCGCAGGTCTCTGCCCTCGCTGCTCCGTGCTCCCTCTGTTGCTGCTGTTCCCAGTTTCCAGCTTCCGGTGACACCTGCCGTCCAGTGCCTACTGTTCCCTCTTACTATGGAACATGGATGATACGCCATACTGTGTGCAACCACAGCAAGAGGGAAGAGAGCCAACACCCTCCAATGAGAGAGGTGAGCTTCCTCTCCTTTCAGGCATGGTGCTTCTGTGTGCTCTATCCAGGGAGGACTGGGGACGGGGAGTCAGGTGATTCCCTCAACCACCACAGGGAGTACACTCTAACTCACTCCAATTTGAACTTCCCTGCAGAGCTCTACACCTGATGGGCCCAAGTGGAACAGACATGACTAGACATCCACCCACCCAACATTCTCACTAGCACCTCAAACCCATGTCTAGAACTCACACTTGCCTTAACACGGGCCCTTCTCCTGTGACTGGGATGCAGGGGTGGAAGGTACCCCAAAGTGGGAGGCAGAAGAGTTAACTGACAATGACAACAGAAGTGGATGCAGCACAGGAGAAGCCCATACCACCCCAAACAGGCCTGGGACAAAGGGCCATACCCAAGGAGCCACAGGAATGGCTCTGCCCTCAGGTGACAACACTAGAGAGAGAATGCCCTCAGTGAGAGAGAGAGAGAGAGACAGAGATTGAGAGAGAAGAGATTGAGAGATTGAGAAAGAGAGAGAGAGGGAGAGAGAGAGAGAGAGAGAGAGAGAGAGAGAGAGAGAGAGAGAGAGAGAGAGAGAGAGAGATGGCTTCTCTTCTCCATAGGGAGAGGGCCAAGTGCATAGGGGAGTATGAGAACCCCAGGGGCTCACTAAAGCTGGGACACTGGGCACATATGGAGGGCAGACCCACAGGAGGCTGGAGAAATGGGCAGAATCTAATAGTGTATGGCCTTGTGACTCTCAGAAATTTTACCTTTTAAATTCTAGACCTTTGGAGGGGTCATTTCATTTCAGGATTTGAAGGGCCACTAGCTTGCCTTTAGATGCATTCACTGGGCACTGGTAGACCTTTGGAGGGGTCATTTCATTTCAGGATTTGAAGGGCCACTAGCTTGCCTTTAGATGCATTCACTGGGCACTGGTGTGCAGAACTGGGTGAAGAGAGGCAGTGGACAGCAGGCAAAAAATGTACTACTGCTTGCATTCCCACACGAGCAGCTACATGCAGTCAGAAGAAGGCGTTCAAAAACAGGCTCAGGGGCTGGGAAGGTGGCTCCGGTGGAGAAGTGCCTGCCGTATGAACATGAGGACCTGAATTTGAGTTCCAGTCAGAGACAGGCATGGTGGTGTGAGTTTGTAATCTATCTGGGCTTTCCGGCCAGCCATAATCCCCAGCAAAGCAGTGAAGTTGTGCTCTGGCCTGCGTGTGTGTTCCCCGACACCCCCCCACACACACCCACCTAGAGCATTAAACATGTTGAACTTTGAGATTCTGTAAGACAGTCACAGGGAGGTAGCCAGTAAGTCACAGAATGGACACCCATCTTCTCAAAGTATCATGGAGGTGGGTTTTTTTTTGACAGGGTCTTGCTCTGTAGCCCTGGCTGGCCTAGAACTTGCTATATAGCCCATACTAGCCCTGAACTCAGACACCTGCCTGCCTCCGCTTCCTGAGTGCTGGGATTAAAGGTCACCACACCTGGAAGTTGCTGAGTCCTGACCCTCAGTATCTTGACCACCAGTCAGAGGCAGGTGAGTCTTTGGGAGAAAGGACAGGAATGTGCTGCAATGTCAGGTGTAGATGTGTGACCTGTGGTTTTCTTAGCACCAAAGAAGCCAACATTGGAGAGATGAAGTGGAGACTATCAGCTACCAAAACAGCAACCCCACAGGCTGGGGAATACAGCTTAACAACAGAACAATTACCTACCATTCGTAAGGACCTGGGTTCAAATCCTAGGAACACCCACACACAAAGCAACCTTGTCATTAGTTTTGTGGCAACCAAGTCCTACATCTCAGGCTTCCCTCATACACAGCAAGTTAAATCTTAGCATCTAAAATGGCATTAGCCATGTACTATCCTTGAGAGTGCCGAGGAATGTCACCTAGAACCCAACAAGGCAGGCTAGAGACAGAGTATCCAAATCCCACGAACTACTGACCCTGCTAGCGGGTGTCCTGACTGAACATGCGGCCCCTGGCTCTCTCCTCATCGGCTGCTTCTCCTCTAGCCAGGCCCATTCCTGAGCACAGGCCTAGCCCAGCTGGACCAGACCCGTGCACGCCTTTCCTCATGTGGGCATTAAGAGAGCACCTTGAAGGGCTGGTCAGTAAACCCCTGGCCCAACTCTGAAACTCTAGAACACTGCTCACACCCCCGCCCTCCAGTCTCACTCCTGGAAGTATTGCAACAGGTCTAAGTCAAGACCAGAAATCCCAAGAATTCACAACAGTAGCTCCCCATGACACCGGTCTGGAGTGAGTTTTGGCACACGCTTTATTGTCATCGTTTCTTACTGCTCTGCTGCCTCAGTTTCCCTGTTTAGTACTGAGCCCCAAGTCTGATGGGAAGACATTGGTCAATGCATCAGAAAGGCAACTCCAGAAACTGAAGTTGCGGGGAATGGGACAGAGCTGGATGAGCTTCCTACATGGACCCGAGTCCCACCAGGCTCCCCTCCCGCTCTGCTCAGAGCAGCTCAGTACACACAGAGGGTACAGCCTCCCCGTCCCCAGAGCAGGCCGTCCAGCCTCACTGGGCACATGCGGTTTCTTCAGCGGCCCTCCTCCACCCGATCCAAGCCCGAGTCCCACTCTCAGAGCCACACAGAAAGCGGTGAAGCACAAGTTGCTTTAATCAAGGGGTGAAGTCCTCAGTCAGGGAGACCTCACTCAATCTTTAGTGGAGGGGTGTCGGCCCCTCCAATGCCCTGAGGCCCCTCAGGAAAGAGGGAGCAGATGAACAGCAAATATGGAAGAGGCCAGGGGTGGACAGGCAAACCCAGGTGACGGAAGTAGCAGGACCCTGACCAGACCGGGCGAGGCTGAACCACTCTCGAGGTTAGCAGGTGGTTCATCCCGGGAGTGGCTGAGGTGGCTGTGCACTGGGCAGTGGTACCAGGGGGACTGTACCGAGGGAAGCAGGGAAGGAGTGCTTAGGAGATGAGGCGGCTGTGAAGCTGGTGCAGCTGCTCCTGGGTCAGCACCAGGCGGTGTCGCTGTCCTAGGCCTGCCGCACACGAAAAGGTCACTTTGCCCATGTAGACTGTGTCATCCTGCTGCTCTTCCTTGGCCTGTGTTGGGAAGAGAAAGAGGCCCTCAGGTTAAGGGCACTTAGTTAGAGGCACTGAGGGTCCTCAAGTACTAGATTGTGGCGATCCCTGGGTTCTGACCACAGTGACACTTTTCAAATGGGAACAAGGGTAGAATGGCAAGGTAATCTGAGTCCCTCCTGGTGTAAGAGTCAGGCGGGTGTTACCTATTTGCTAGAATACCCCAACCTCTAAGTGTTGAAGGCACTTTCGGTTCTGTGCAATAGACTTGGCCCTGCCAGGTAAAGCAGGGTATGAGGCTACCGGGCCTGAGACGCCATGGGTCTCTTTAACCCCACGAGGAAGGGGAGAGCCCACAGGTGCACCTGGCATGCTGCCACCATCTCCCCCGCATGCTCCCCTTACCCTCAGGAAGGCAGATGAAGGGAAGGTGGCAAAGTCGGTGGGAACAGTAGCTCCAGGACGCTGCGTTACTGTCTCCTTGAGGACCTCATCCTGGGGAGGAGGGGGAGGCAGGGCTCATTCAGGGGATCCAGCCGAGCTCAGGACCTCCTGAGCTTCCGGCAACACTAGCTCCAGTTGATGTAGCTTTCTAACCCTGCACTTCTGCTCTTGTCTCCAGCCCAGGCCTCATCCAGCATCTCTCCTTCCTTACACACCTTCGTTCTTTAAGGCCTATCAGTGTCTATGGCTTCTACGAAGCCACTGGCAAATATTCTGCCCTCTAATTATTTCAGCTGACAGAAACTGTAGTCAGACATCCCACAGAGCCACTTGGTCAGCACTGGTGGCTCACCAGCCTAAAGATGACGCTAGTCACACACTTTGTTGATTGAATTTTTATCAATCAGCTCCTAAGCAAGAACTCCCTCCCTCCCCCCTGCACACCAGTGTGCCCCAGAGCACGGAGCAGGCCCAGAGAACCCACGAGTGCCTGGCTCCCCCAGGATGATCCAAGGGAGCTCCGTCAGTGTGGGAAGGGTAGGCTGGGACTCACCTTGAGCTTCTCGATGGTGTCACTCAGGGACTTGAGCTGAGCCACTTGTTCCACAAGCTGAGCTGACGGGCTCTTGGCAGCTGTGAAGAGAGGGGTGCTGAGGACGCTAAGGCCCATCCGAGCAGCTCAGCTGCACAGCCAGAAGTGTAGGCTCTGGACCCACACACAACAGGCACTTCAGAGAGCAAGGGTGAACTGGCTCTGGTGGAAAGGCCTAGAACCCCAGCCACTGAGAGACTGAGAGAGGAGAATCAGAAGTTCAAGGTTCACCTGAGCAACTTACTGAGACCTACCTTGTCTCAAAAGCAAAACAAAACAAAAAAACATAAAAAAAAATTTAAAAGTGGATCTCTGAGTTTGAGGATGGCCTGGGCTACGGAGCGAGTTCCAGAACAGCCAGGGCCACACAGAGAAACTGTCTCAAACAATAACAAAACAAAAAATTTTTAAAGTAAAATGCTGGACTACAGAGTCTGGCAGGCTTGAGGCCCTCAGCTCGACCCCCCAATATCAGAGAAGAAAGAAAGGAGAAAGAGAGGAGAGAGAGCAGGGAGAGAGAGAGAGACAGAGACAGAGACAGAGAGACAGAGAGAGAGAGCACACGAGCAGGGAGAGACAACGCACGCACAGGAACCCGGAAACTGCATGCTGAAGCCAGTAAACACTTAGGAGGAGCCCTGGACACAGAACGGCCGTAGCCATCCTCAAGAGAGAGTACATACCTGGGCTGCTTCGAGTGATATCTACCACATGGGTGTGGGCGCTCAGCTGGTTTAGTTTCTCCAGCAGCTGGCTGGTCTTGCGGTACAG
Organism: Tokudaia tokunoshimensis; assembly: GCA_036184795.1. Classification (NCBI taxonomy): domain Eukaryota; kingdom Metazoa; phylum Chordata; class Mammalia; order Rodentia; family Muridae; genus Tokudaia; species Tokudaia tokunoshimensis. The sequence goes on along the minus strand of BTHU01000002.1, from coordinate 104,261,480 downwards.
TGCCCCAGCCACTAGGTTACCACCAGGGCCCTCATGGGGTGGGAGGGAAAGCTTTGCGACGTGCAGAGGGGGCAGGGCTGCCAAGGACGCCTTCATCTGGGCTCCCTGTCAGGAGGGGGGAGGGGACAGGGTGAGTGGTTAAGAGGCACCAGTGGCCTCCGCTGACATCGACGGGCAGGCGTGCTCCCAGCTCAGGCCCCATGTTCCCGTGACTGCCTTACTCTGAGGACGCTGTTCTCATGCTGGAGCTGAGAGATGTGCAGCCTCATTGCAGAGATCTGCTGAAGCAGCAGTGGGGAGTCCTTCACCGGCCCCGGGCCTGGCAAGGCGCCTGGAGCCTGCCCAGGAGCGCCCCCTGTGAACAGCGTGCAGAATGTCGTCAGCCCCGGGTGTACAGGGTTGGAAACTGCGCTCTTCACCTCCCGCCCCCCCCAACCTGACCCCCATCCCAGTGCCCAGGAGCCTTGGTAAACCCTAGCCGGGGTAGGTCTCTACCTCGCTGTTGTTCCTCTGGAGAGCCCATGGGGGAGCAGAAAAGAGAGAGCGATTAGATACTGAGGGGACATTGGACAAAGCAGAGGGACTCTGGGCACAACATGCAGAAGGCCCTTTTCCTCACCATCAAAACTGCCTAAAACCGTGCCTCTGACTTTGGGGGTGGGCGAGGGCACACTCCGAGAGAATGACAGAGTGAGTGAATGCAGGAAGCACTTGGTGAGCTGCTCCTGCCTTCCTGCCTCCCGCTTCCTCTCCAGGAGAGGCCACATGGACCTCTGCACCTAGTGCTCCACTGTAAATCTTGGGAAGAAAGGGCAAGCGCTGCCCTGCTCCTCAGGCCTCCCGCTTGCTCTGAGGTAAATGCCTCCCTTGTCTGATGGGGCGTTCCATTAATTCAGAAGCAGAATTTGTTTAAGAGCCTTACTAAAACAACACAAAATGGTGAATCAAAAGATTCCTGCTCAAAGCATGTGGAGCTGTCTGTACTGTGAAAGTACACTGTCACAAAGGCACTTGGTCGCCACCCTGAATCAGGTCATATCTATGACAAGACCTTTGATAAGGGCAAGTCCTTGGGTGAGGTTAGCAGTGAGGAAAGGCCGGAGACGCTGGTGGTTTAACTGTGGGGCTAAGAGACTTCTTTGGAGTGAAAATGTTAAGCATATACTGAAAGGGGGGCAGAAACAAACCAGGGCAAAGGGAACCGAGAGGCAGCAGGGGCTGGGAAACAGCCTGGAAGGCACTAAACTCCACATAAGGCTCGCTGACCTCATTAAGAACCTAAGAAGAGTTCAGAACGGAAGCCACAGAATGGAGCAGGCACACTGCGGCCACCAGACACTGGCTGCACACGAGGCTGGACACTCCAGCAGTGTGGCCTGACCTTTCCTGAACATGGCTGAGATAGAAAGGCCAGATGTCAGATCCAGAAGGGACAGCCTCCATAGCCTAACTCAGTAGTTATTCTGACTTTACTGACAGTCTTGGCCGCGTACTACTTTACACAGAGGTCTGTGAACGTATCATCAAGGAAAGCAAAACCCTGAGGAAACAGGCAGTGTGGAACTGGGGCAAGCATGCGCTTGGCTGAACACCTAGGGTACAGGCACCTGAAGTCAAACTGAGGCCAGAAGAGAGGACAGTCAAGTTGGTCTCTGGGCCGATGCTACCTAGCCACCATACTCACCACCAGCAATGCCAGAGACCAGGGTAGCAATGCCTGACGGAGGGGGGCCCCGGAGCCCCTCAATTGTGCGCTTGGACTGGCTGTTCAGGCGCTGCTTGAGCTCTGCCTTCTCTGCCTCCAGCTGGTCGATGTCAGCCTGGAGTGCATCCATTGTCTCCTCAAAGTCTCTGTGGAAGAGAAAGTGGGTTTAGGCACGTCCTTCCTCACGGCCCCCGACTCCCCAGTCCTGAGGGCAGGCCTCAGAGGCAACCCGAGACAGAAGGGAAGGGAAGGAAGGAAAGTGGGGTAGTCACACTCCAGGCAAAAGGAGTCACAACAGGCAGCTGCAGAGGAGGTGGGGGGGGACTGGGCCCCAGGGTGGGGCTCACTTCTCCTTCTTCCGCAGCAGGATCTGAGTCTCCTCCAGCCGAGTCTGAACTTTCTCGATCCGCTCGTCCGCATCCTTGGCAGCGCTGTCCAGCTTCTTCTCCAGGAGGCTCAGCCGCACGTTGGCCTCACTGAGCTCCTCTCCCTGGATAAGGGAGCACCTCAGTGCCTCAGCATCCTCCCCAGAGCCGCAAGACCGGGCTAGGCCATGGGATGTGGAGCTCCCTCCCGGATGACCCCTAGTTGCAGGTCCCGCCTCTTTCCTCAGATCCCACACACCTTGATCCTCAATCCAGCACTCGACGCTGCCAAGTCCCACCACACTTCCCAGCCTTTACCTTAATTGTTTTAATTAATTTATGTTATGTGTAGTTTTGTCTGCATGTACGTATATGCACCATATGTGTACCTGGGGCCCTCAAAGGCCAGAAGAGAGCATTGGGTCCCCTGGGACTAGAATTACAGATGGTCATGAGCCGCCATGTGGGTGCTGGGAATCAAACCAGGGTCCCCTGAAGAGCAGCCAGTGCTCTTAACCACTGATCCAACTCTCCAGTCCTCCGCACCTTAATCTTGAGTGACTTCTTTAACTCCTTGATAACTGTCTCTCGATCCTCAAGCTTCAAACCCAGACCTTCAGCATCTGTGATCTCTGCACGCAGGGCTGCAGCACGAAGTTCAACCGGAGGAGGCTAAAAGACAGAGTGGGTGAGATGGTAGAGGCAGAGGAAGGAGACCACTGCAGTCACTGGAAAAATCACCCTGACTTCTAGACAGGATGCCCCTGCCTCCAGTCTCCCACTCTCCACTCTCCATAAGCAGGGCAGCTCTGCAAGTTGAACCCCTACAGGCCACTGGGTCCCCAGAAACGTCCACCTACCTTGCTCGGAGGCCGCTCTGCATCATACTCGCCTTCTTGCATGGCGGTGGCCAACTTGTTCATCGTGCTGATGAGGATGGTGCATGACTGGCGCAGACACTCATAGGGGCTGCTGGAGGGGCTCCCGTAGATCTGCAACAACCAAGAGCAGGTATGAAAAGCTGCAGTAGCCACCGCCTCCCCAGACCCCACAGCCCAAGGTTCCAGGCCAACCTGCTCGCTGGCTTTGAAAGCCAGCTCCTCCAGCGCAGCCACGGGCAGCCCCTCATTCTCTGCCAAGGGGGCGATAAGCTGGGCGGCGGCAGCTGCCACCTCCTGCAGAACAGCTACCACCCATGTCAAGTGCTTCCTGCAGTCGAGGAGTGTGTCAGATACCTGTGTGACAGGCCAGAGTCAAGAGCCCATCCTGGTCCGCCATCACAGTTCCTAGCTTCCCAATTCAATCCCCCGACCAGATCTTAATGTGCTAGGCCCCTCCTGTTTCTGCTCAGCTTCCTTCCCTCACGATCTCCGCCCTAAACCTGTGAGCCAAAGGCCAGCGCTGCTGGGATCCCAGGGGCGTCCGTCCCTGGCATTCGCCTTCGGATCTTCTTGCAGAATTGACGGATGTCACTGCATGATGTTTCCAGGTCTCGGAGAAGAAGGGCAATGTCTGTTGCCTCCTGTCCACCCTACACAGGAAAAGGAAGCAGACATGCCGCCATTGGCACTGGAAGGAGAGGAGCTGGATAAGGAAGAACTCCTCAGAGCCAGATGTGTCCTCACCTGCAAGAAGGCACGCAGCCGCCCCACCTCCACGCTCATACAGTCCAGGGCACTCTGAGTGAACTGTACGGAAAGAAACAAGGTCTCAGCCCGCACAGGAGCTCGCCTACCCATCCTCATCCTTAGGACGCCCCATCTTCTGTGACATCACGTGCGCACGGGCCCTCTGCTTTCACAGACCTCTCGGTCTGACTTCCTTCTCTCAGCCCTACAGAAGCTTAGTCACTGATCTAGACACGTCACCTTGATGTGGTCCGCCAGCTGCATGGTGGAATCCTCGGGTTGTTCAGAGAGATGGATGCTGTACAGATGCTGCGGAGGGACAACACAGAGGCAGGCAGCCGCCTTTAGTCTGGGAAGGGCAAGGGCTGGGGACTGCCCTTCTTCCAAACTAGAGTTTGAGTCCTGGACACTGTGGTCTTCAGAGGTACAAAACTTTCCAAAACCTCTAGGCAGTGACATCACAAGGCAAGTTCGCATCAGACAAACAAGAACTGGGACTGGTGGCACAGGTCCATAATCCTATCGCTGGGGAGGCTAAGACAAGAGCATCAGGAGTTCAAGGCCAGCCTGAGCTACCTACAGTGAGATGCTGGCTTATAAAAGTGGCCAATGATAGCTCAGAAGAAAAGATACTTGCTCCCAAAGCTCAGGACCCCTATGATGGAAAGAAAGAGTCAACTGGCTCATGTTGTCCTATGATCTCTACATGTACATTGTGCCATACAATACATATACACACACATATACACTCACATGCATACACACTGCACACACAACTTTTTTTATCCAGGCATGATGGCATAGACCTATTATCTCAACACTTGGGACGGAGGCAGGAGGATCATGAGTTCAAGGTTAAATTCAGCTACACAGCAAGTTTAAGGCCAACCTGGGTTATATGAGACCGGGTCTCAAAAGAACAAATCAAAAAAAATTATACCGCTCCCCTCCAACAACAAACCAACCCCAAACAACAATAAAAACAAAACCAGAGCAAACTGGTCTCAAGAAGCCAACCACGGCCATACAGCCATAAAACTGTGTATACCCTGGTGAGAACTGCCAACAGGTATGTGTGCCCTGCTGCCCGGCCGCTTCCCCACCCCCCCACCCCCCACCAACCCCCGACCTGAATCCTGGCCCCAGACCTGGTAGTACTTGATGGCCTTGGTGAGGGGCTCCACATTCACAGTCTCATCCAGCTGGTCCTTGTGCAGCAGCTCAATGAGGAAATCTAAGGAGCGCTCGTGGGCACTCATCTCCGGGTACAGGCTGCCGACTTTCTTATACACGTCCACATTGCACTGAGAGAGGGCACTGAGGACCAGAAAAGGGCTCCGTGAGGGCACGGTCTCCAGGCAGTTACCTTAGTTCCAGCGAATCCTGGACCCACAGCCCAGGGTGCAAGGGAGGGCACGAGGTGTCTCTTACTGCTCATAGCGGTGCAGTGTGGCCTGCAGCAGACTCAGCGAGTACACCAGGCCAGCAGCAAAGCTCAGCTGCTCCCCAGAAGCTCCTCGCAGCCCAGGCCGCTCTGAACAGTTCTCACTCAGGTCAAACTTCTCCTGGGCCTGCTTCCGGATGAGCTCTGCCTGTAGGAAGAAGACCAGGGTCCTGGAACTGGGAGTAGAGGACAAAGAACACAGGACCAGGAACGCATGACACAACTGAAGGACCATGTGGAGGGATGAATACACACGGAGGAGGGGCAGACACGGCAAGGCAGGATCGTAATCTGCCTCGATTCCCCGCCACGCCACGTGTCCTCTAGCACCCAGGGCTATCTCTACTTTAGTTTAACTGTTATTCCTTGAGTAACCTCTACCCCTCGGCTACAGTAACCAGCAACTGCCTCACCAGGAGGCTCCTTCTCCTCCTTGGATAGTTTTTCCTGTCTGGAGGGGACTGGTTTCAGACTCCTGTAAACACTAGCACATGATGTTTGAGTGCCTCATGCAAAATGCTCAGGATCTGCATGTAAGCTATGTGTACCCTCCTGAACATGTCAAACCACCTCTAGGTTACTGGTGATACCTACCACAGGCTAAATGATATCAAGGCTATACTGCATGGTTTAGAAAATAGTGAGAGAAAAGTTGCTCCCGCACAAGGATTTTCTCCAAAGGTTTCTCATCCGCAGCTGGAGGAATGCAGATACAGAGCTGAGTGTGGGGCTGGCTCTGGGCTCACCGAGGCCCTGCTGAGTGAGAGCACCTACGCCACCTACACCACCGTGGAAACGGTGTGGGCAGCCGGTGCCTGCTGCCTCCCCTCACATCCTTGCTGCCTGGGCTCACAGCACACTGAATGGTTCTCCTGACTGACCGGCCGTACCTTGCAAATGAGTCGGGGCATGAGCAGCAGCACCAAGACACAGTCATGGTCTCCACCTGGCCGCAGGAAGCTGTCAGGCATGAAGGCCGTCAGCAAGGACATGTGCCGGTTGGCCTGGGCAACCTCCATCTGTCGCAACTCCATCTCAATCGCCTGCAAGGACGGGGAGAAGGGCTCTCAGTCTGGCTGCAGAGCTGCAGAACCACCAGACCCCTTGTTTGTAGGATAAGTCCAGGCCAGGATTCTCCCACAATTACCACCCAAAGCACCCTAACTCCAGAACCCCACCCCAAGCCAGCCCACAGCTACCGCCTCCTCCTGGGCTAACACCCCTGACTTCAGGTGCCCACTTTCCCGACCTTGGCATGAGCCTTGGTCTCAGCAAACTTGATTTTGAAATCAAAAGTCTCTGGTGGTGGCTGCTGCTGTCTCTCCACAGACGCTTCCTGCTGGTTTGTCAGCTCCCGATTGACATCCTGAGAGCACACAGTGAGGCACAGTTGGCCCTGGGGACCCCGGGGTTACCTTGAGCAGAGACCAGGGGCGAGGCAGGCACCTGTAGGTGGGCAGTCAGCTGGCGGTACTTCTTGATCGTCTGCTGATAGTCGGCGACGGTCTCCTGGGCGGCTTCCACTCGCTTCTGGGCCTCCCTCACTCGGGCGCCGGCCATGTCCAGCTGCTCGCGCAGCTCCAGCTCCGTCTCGCGTGCGTTCTCCTGCAGCTCGTCATTCATCTCATTCATGGCTTCCTGGGAGGCACAGCGTCGGGAAGAGCATACGGGCAGGGTCAGGATGGCAGGGCCAGAATGGTCCCCTGACCGCAATCCCTGCTCAAAGGACAGGGTCTGAAGTCAATCCAAATATGCTCCATCAGGGCGAGAAGTCAGGGATCTGCTCCCTTCTTACCAAGTCCCCCACAGTCTCCCGTAACTCCCGCACTTTCTCCTCCAGATTCAGGTTCCGGTCCGTCAGCATCTCCACCATCTCCTCTGCTCCCAGAGCAGCATCCACCTGTGTCAAGGGGAAGGGACAGGGAGAAGTGCTGCTGAAAGGGACTAGAAGCAAGAGGGGGCAGCGGCCGAGCACGTGCAGGGGCGGGTGAGGGCCGTGCTCAGACCTGCTCTTTGAGCTCATCGATGGTGCTCTCTGCCTGGCTCAGCTCCTCCTGGAGACGCTCCCGCTGCTGCCTCACAACCTCCAGCTCCTGGTTCTTCTTTTCCATGAGTTTCTGGAGCTTCACATGCTCCTGCTTCTCTGATGAGGAGAGGTCTCGCATCCTATGGGGAATTGGAAGAGCAACGGAAGGAGTCAGAGAGAAGACGGAGATGGCAGAAAGCACGTGTGGGTCACAAGGTACTGAGCGCTCTGACACCCGAGGCGGGAAAGGAGAGAGGAAGGCCTACCTCACCAGGGCGTCCTTCAGACGGGCGTTCTGCTCCTCCAGCTGCTTGAGCTGGTAGCTCGATGCAGCCCCGTCAGAGCCTGCAAGAGCGGCAATGTGTTACGCCGGTCCTGCTGCACCAGCCGGCCCCCTGCTCCTGGTCCCTTACCTTTCTCTTCGATTTCAGCCTTGAGGATCTCCAAGTCCGTGGTGAGCTCATCTACCCGTTCCTTCAGTGCCTCCACCTCCTGCTGCAGAGACTCAGCGCGCTCCTCAGCCATCTCCTTGTCCAGAGTAGCCATCTCGATAGCGTCGGCTGTGTCGGCCATCTCCTCCATGTAGCGCTCCTTTGCCTCTAGCGCCTCCTTGGCTTCCTAGAGGTAAGAAGTGAGTGGAGCAGGCGCAGGACTCCCACGCTGCCCTTTCTTCCGGGGCACCCTATTTTCCAGCCTAGTTCCCGGGTCCCTCATTGGGTCCCTCCACCTTGCCAGCACCGCTCCGTCCGAGCGAGGCGCACCTTCCGAGCCTCCTTGAGGCGCCGCTGCAGGTCCGCCTGCTGCTCCTGCATTTTGCTCTTCCACTCCTGCACCTGCTCCAGCTGGATCTTGTGTTTCTCCAGCTCTTTCAGCTTTGCTTTGTCTTCTGAGCGCTTCAGGCGCAGGGTCTCCAGCTTCTCCTCCAGGTCCCGTACCTGGGCCCTCAGCCCTTCCTCTTCCTGCCAAGAGGCGGTCCATGGTTTGTGCACAGCTCCTACCCCACCCTAACAAAACTGAGCTGAAGCAAAGATAAGAACGTATAAAAGCATTTCCCTAGACGGAGAACCAAGAGCAAGTGGCATACAAACATCTACGAGGAAACCGACCGCAGCAGGCACGAGATACGGAGGGGGTATGGACGGGCAGGAAGGACAGGGAAACCTCACTCTTTCTGATTCCAGGCCTAGGTCTTTCCCAACCCTGAAAAAGTCTGTAGTGCCTAGCCAGGGTACAGAGGTGCCTTGACTCTGTCCTTACCTTAGAGGGAGAAGGAAGTGGGGGTGCTGCTCCAGGAGAGGTGAGGGCCGGTGTGGGGATGATGGGTGCTGCCAGTGGAGTCTGAGCTGGGGTGCTGGGCTCACTGCTGCTCAACTCACCGGCTGATGCTGACCCAGAGGGGCCAAGGGAGCTGCTGGGCCCAGACACCCCAGTGCTGGCTGGGCGAGTAGGCTATTGAGAGGGCAAGAGAGGCCACAAGGAAAACAGAATAGGGAGTGTGGGGGGAAGAGGGGGAGCAAGGGAAGGAGGCAGAGGAGAGACAGACAGAGAGTGTATATGAAAGCACAATGGGACCAAAGGTGGGGGTGGGGGGACAGTGACAGAGTGGAAAAGTAGCAGTGACAAAGGACAGTGGAGAAAAAGAAAGGACGGAGACATAAGATTATAAGGTTCCTCCCCTGGCACCGTGTCCACATTCCTCCCCACTCTGCACTAACCTTCAAACAGGCTCTCCCTCCCCAGAAGTCCCCTCTGTGGCCCAATCGTGATCATTCTAGCAACTTCTTAATACTCCCATTCCCATCATCCTGGGTGCATGCCCAACTCCCCCAGCAGAGAAAAGTGTCTCAGTGTCATTCCCAGAAGCAAAGAACAGATCAGAGACTGTTCTCAACTGTCCTGTTCTCACAGAGGGCGGGGCCGAAAGGGTGGAGTCAGGCTTGCTCTCCTGGTAAGCCTCCCCAGTCTTCACTCCTTTGGTCTATGTTAAAACGGGTCCTATAGGTTACTGGGCTGAGAAGGAAACCATACAGACCACCCTCCAAGCAAGGTAAGTAGAGCCCACCCCTTACCTCCTCCTCCAGGACAAAGCTCTAACTAAGTAACTGTATCCAGGCCCCAGTTGAGGCTGGAGTGGGGGAGGGGGCTGGCCAGCTTTCAGGAAGCCACAAACCCTGGGGTAGACAGTGCTGCCCAGGTGATGTTGAACCCCAGACTATCCACAAATGTTCCCACTCTTCACCCAAGCAGCCAGAGCACTCACTTCTTTTAATACCACCCTTCCAAGCTGATCAAAGCCTGTCTTGATTAGCCATAATCCCTCTTACTGCTCTTCCACACTCAATCTACTGGCTAAGATGGCCTCTTAAGCATTAGAAGTTGTCGGGCCTGGGGAGATGTCTCGGAAGAGTATAGGCTGCTCTTCTAGAGGACCCAGGTTTGATTCCCAGCACTCACATGGCAACTTCCAAAATATCTGACACCTTCTCTTGGCCTCAAAGGGCACACACATGACATACATACATGCGGGCAACACTCATACACATTAAAAAAAAAAACGAATTAGAAATCAGTTTCCCAGGGAGTCCAGTTGCCAGCCTCAAGCTCCTCTTCCCTTGGTACACTGCAACCAACATTTACTTGCTAGCATGCATGCCCACATACATGCACATGCCTGAAATATATGTGCACTCAGCAGTGGCTTACAGAGACTTGCTTGTTCTCACCTTGGGCCGTCGAGTTGTGGTCTGGACAGGCAACAGGAGCCAGAAGAGGAGGAGTCAGGAAAGAGAGGGTCACGGCAGGAGGACAGAGGTAGTGATGAGAGCAGAAGCAGCAATGGACAAGGCTAGCCCACCAACCCTGTCCCACTGCCTCCCACGGGAATCACTGTACCTGCTCCAGGCTCACATCTCCACTGCCCTGTGCCCACCCTCATTTCTACCCAACCCTTCCTTGGAGGCCTCCTCATGTCTCCAGACCCCTGCCGCTCCCACAAGTCTGGTCCCTCAGCTGAGCCACAGGAAACCAAAGGCAGCAGCTGGCAAGAAGGCCTCCAGAGAGCATCCTTCTGTGAACAATCTCTGTCACTCCAGACTAGGGGCCCCACCCAGCCACTTCTCCCAAGGACTTTCCCAAGTCAGCTTCTTCCTTCAAGTGCTAGACTCTAGAGAGGACACCCTACGACCCAGCCCGATGACAGGAGTGCAGACACCCAGAAATGGGAGCTCAGAGCACTAAGAGAGAGCAGAGTTCATCCCCTCCCTCAGCATCCCTCCCTCCCTCCCTCAGGTCCAGGTCTTGTAGCAGGCTCCCTCCCTAGGCAGAGGGCTCAGGTGTCAGTACTATGAATACTGCATTAGTAAAAGCCCACAGCTCAGCAAAGTAACCCTCCCAGCTGGAGGAAGTGGGGGTGGGCAGCAACCCAGGAGGCCCCTGGGTTACTCCCCAGTGGCTAAGGGGCAATTAGCTCCAACTCCCAGAGGCTTGCTGCCTGTGCCTGAGGCTCTAGCAAGTCAAGACTCAGCTTGAGTTCTGTTTTCTGCAGACACTGAGTCCAAGATGGCCAACCTCCACCCTCTGCTCAGGACTAATTCACCACAGCTGTTGATCAAAAACTATTCTAGGGTCCGCATCCTGCCCTGGTAAACTCCCAAGCACAAACTCCGTTGAAGCAGGATGCTGGGAGAACAAGCATAAGGCATTCCAGCAAAGGTTGGTAAGTAGGCCTGCTTCATGCACTGATGCAGCTGGACTGCTGCCTCAGGCTGGACCCCAGGAAACCCTCCCAACCCTGACTGCAGTAGGGACTGCCTGGAGCCCAAGCCTGTGAGGCCACTGGGTAAATGGCCTGGTACAGACTCAGAGTCCAAAGCAGGTAGATCAAGGAACGCAAATGTCCAGGGTGGGGCACAGTAGTGACACACACTTCTCCCTACCCCCTCCCCTTCATCCTTACCCTCCTCCCCCTACCAGGTAGACTGACGAAGTCAATCAGCCCCCACCCCCACCCCAGCAGCCAGCTTCCATCGCCCTGGCAACCCAGCAGCAGGACCAGAGAAGCAAGAGTACCTTTCGGGCTGTCGGTGCCTGTCTCATCATTGCAGAAAACCACAGAAAGCAAGGAGAGGAAAGAGAGGGAGGAACAGAGGAGGGCAGACAAACACAGGGAGGAAAGACAGACGAAGGGAGGGAGGGAAAGGCGGCGGAGACAGGAGATTAGTGCATCAAATCCCAACAATGCAGCCTTGGCTTCCGGGCAGGCAAAGGCGGCTGCGGCGACACAGGCCCTGACAGATGCACAGCAGGACAGCGGGCGACTGCGAGCTCCAGCAGGCTCCGGAGCCTTGCCTGACCCGGGTCGTCAGCTTAAGCTTATGGCAGTCTCAGTGGCCGCAGCAGCAGCAGTGGCAGCGGCAGCAGCTCCACCTGACGTCATGCACCCACCCTCCTCAGCTCCATGGGGGTGGAGCTACCAGTCCTAGGTCACCTAGCAACCACCCAGAACCGGATGGCTCCGCCTCCTGCTGATGGTACTAAGTCCTGCGCAGAGCTGCCTTTGCTCTCTGTCCCATCACTACGTTCTGTCATCGCGCCCCTCTTCTCCTCTACCTCCAAGACCTTGCTCCAAAAAGCTGGACCAGGGACCATTGCAGAAATGGCACGTTATGGAGCAAGGGGATTTGTGGACAGGGACAGAGGGCCCGCCGGCTCCATCAATCTATCTCATAGTTATACTCTGGTCCCTGAAAAGCCCATCACGTCCACTTCACTTGCACACACTGGTGAAACCCTTAGGCTTCTTTTCAGGAACACAGTCAGAGCACCCCTCCAGCACCCTGCTCCAGCTCTGAAGAGCACACAGTGATTAAGGAACTTTGGGACACGACAGTGGCACCAGCAACAGCTATAATGACAGTGTTGGGCTCTTCTCTCACCTCTCCAAGCTGGAGAGATGAAAGCCTATGTCTAAAGGGCTTTCTGGAAAGAGTAGGTATTTTTTGAGACACCCACATTCTCTCCTGACTCCCTCTCAAAACACTGGTTTTGGGGAGCTAAGGGCCCAGAGGTTAAGAGCCTTGGCTGCTTTTATGGAGGACTGTTTCAATTCCAAGCACCCACTTGGTGACTCACAACCACAGGCACAGTTCAGATATAGTATACTGACATACATGCAAGCAAAACACTCACACACATAAATACACATACACTGCTTTTGCTCTAGACTAGCTGTTCTGTGTGGGATGAGAGGAGGAACCCTGGCTAAATGATCTGCTTGGACTGAACCATCGGGGGTAAGACTGGAGAGAGCAGGGAACATTTTTTAGCATAGGCAGTTGAGACCGGACTGTCGCTTCACCAGGATGTGGGCATTGCTCAGACCCCCACCAGGGTCATGTCAGTCTGCAGCCAGGACTCTTCCAGCTCACGCTGTAGGCCATGCTCTTCTCTATTCAGGGATCTGAGGTGAAACTAGAGCACCAACCACAACACAATACTCAAGGGATGAGGCCAGTCCTCAAGTGTCTGCAATGCGCCCAGCTTCCTCTGCAGCAAGATCTGCCTTAGAACCCCATTCCTACCCCCAACCAGGACCCCGGACCCAGGATCAAAAACAAGGCCTAGCATGTGGCTTCTATCATGGTAAGACATCCGAGTCTTTCCGATGCCCACACGGAGCTGAACGGCTATTTCCTCCCCCTCCCATGGTCCCAATCCAGAAGTTTCCCATGCAACATTAGGAAGGCCTGAGACAGGCTGGCAACAAAGGGCTCACAGTACTGCACACACGGCTCAGACAGGCACATGCAGGGCAGAAAGAACTTGTGCAGAGGCCCAAGGCAAGGGCTGGTGTGAGGAAGTAGTCATGGCAGCAATTTAAGTGTTTAAAGGTCCATGGTGAGGAGCTGGGCATGATGGTGCCCACCTGTAATCCCAGCACAAGGAAGGTGAGGCAGGAAGATTGCCACAGGTTCTAGGCTAGCCTGGTCTATATAGTGAATTCCAGAATAGCCTGAGCTACAAAGTGAGACCTTCTCAAAAGATCTAAAGAAAAGTCTGTGGAAGAGAGGGGGTGGGACAGGCAAGATCCTGGGGAAAGGGGCGTGCGTCTCCCCAGGCACACATTAGTCAAGGGTGGCAGTGAAAGTCATTGGGCAGAGTGAGGTGGGCATCCACGGCAGCACTGACTCAATGGGCAGGCAGGCAACGTTCAGACCCCTCCTTACACAAGCATTCTACACTTTCCTCAGCTCAGTCCTCCAGGATGTCCTCCCTCCACCCCCAAGCCTGCCTGAGTGGGAAGCCCTGGAAGGCAGCTGCAGCTGCGGTATGCTGTCAAAGGCCTGGAGTCTAACGGGCGAGAGCACGGAAAAGCTCTCTAATGGTGCTGCTTTGGCTAGGTCCCTGAACCTGACGGCCTCATCTTCCTCCAAGTCACTTTGGAAGACAAACTGCCATTTCCTCTGGCCATCCCAGCCCCATGGTTACACACACATACATGCAGCAGTTGGGGTGGGGGGCATGCAAGAGAGAGGGAGGGGCTCACTGCCCACCCACCGCCCAGACACAGACAGTAAACACACCACCTTCTTAGGCTTCAGTCCCCGCTGCGTAAGGGGCAGGAAAGGTCAGAGTTAGAGAACAGACTGTCTGGCCTGGCAGACATCCTGTGCATAAATGTTAACATCAGCTCAGGTGAACAGACACAAGGAAGTTAGGTGAGCATCGAGCCCTGGGCAAGGAAGGGTCCCTTGAGGAACAGCTTCTAGGATATTCACCCCTTGGCCCACAAAAGTTGGAGGCCCACCTCCCAACCCTCTGCAGAAGAAGCGAAGAGAGCTGGAAAGGGCCATCTGCATGCACCTTACAACACTTATGAACAGAAGAGCTGCTTCCTTCCCACACCCCACCTTACCTGTCCTAACAACCTCTGGTCTTGACATCTTTGGATATCAGAAGGTAGGAGGCTGGCTACACTCCTGGGTTTAGGCCTGTCCTTCCAATTCCACTCAGCTCAATCCTATCTGACCCTAAATGTCTAGACTCAACACTTTCCTACCACCTTTATTCTTGCCCTAATGTAGCAACTCATCCCCAGAAAGTGTCCTTCTTGGGGAAATTAGGTGACTACAAATCTAACTCAATCCAGACCCACCTGATCTACCACCCGCCCAGCCCCGGCCTCCCTCTCCCTCTTTGTGCTCCTCCCTCACACTGTCAAACCACTCACCAGTTTGCTGGTCTTTGCGGCTGCCTCAGCTCCCTCTGTAGAAAGCAAACAACAAAATGCATTTATTCAGAGGGAAACAGGGAGAACCCTCTGAGTGGGATGGGAAGGATGGAAGGAAAGAGAGCAGACATCCTGCTATTAGAGGGGTGGGAAACCTGGATGTGAAGATGCAATGTCAGTGTGTAACTAGTACCTCTCTTGAGGACCTTTGAAGCAGAAGAATCAGGAGTCTCTGGGGAAGTAGTATCTGCTCCATCTTCAAATACTTGGATCTAAGGCCAAAGAACATACTCAATGCAGTCAGATCAAGAATGCCTATAACACGGGTCCCTCCTGAGCTCCCGAGGAAGCTGGGGTACAGAGTACTTCCCTTAGGCTCCATCTTGCCTTTCTCCCAACCACAGCCTTTCATCCCACTTAGGAAAAAGGACACACTAGCAGCACAAGCAACGGATGTTTGTATAAGCGCACGGGCACTCACACACACACACACACACACACACACAGGCGCTGCATGCGCACCCAGGCTCGCATGGTGAATTACCTGGGATTGGCGCACGAAGATGCCGTGACCTTCATCACATGTGAAATACTTTCTTCCCTGGACGGTGCCATCATTTTTGCCTTTCGCTTCATCCAGGATCACACCCACCCATTTGCCAGTGGCAAAGAGTGTGGCTCCAACATAGGCCACAGTACCGCGGTGGCCCTTCCCAATCACCTCCACTCGGGAGCCTACCCTCACGGGCCGGGCACTTGCCTCTGAACTCATCCTGCTGCCACTCGGCGTCTGGAAGAAAGACATATGCCAACACGTACAGTTAGAAGTTCTAGACAGGATCCTGGACTGAACAACCACAAGTCATGTCTTTAAACCCCATTCTCAGGGCAAAGTGAGCCCACAAACTTCCCTCTGAAAAACATCAATGACATGTCCAGAACTTCCCCAAAGTCAGGTAGAGTGTCATACACCTAGGATTTCAACACCCAGGTGGCTGAATCAGGAGGCTGGCCATGAGTTTGAGGCCAATCTGGGCTATATTTATAGTAAGTTAGAGGTCATCCAGAGCAACGAAATGAGACCTTGTTTCAAGAACTCTTTAAAAAGCATGTTTTGATAGCTCACACATGGGATTCCAGCACTTGGGAAGCTTAGACAGGATTACCATGAGCTTGAGGCCAGCCTGGGCTACATGGCAAGCTCTAGGTCAGCCTGGCCTACAGTAAGACAAACCTCTAGAAAAAAAAATGTCACAAAAATGAACAATAAGAACAATCCTTTTTTTGTTGTTGTTTGTTTTTTAGAGACAGGGTTTTACTGTGTAGCCCTGGCTGTCTTGAAATTCACTCTGTAGACCAGGCTGACCTCAAATTTGGAGATATGCCTGGCTCTGCCTCCCAAGTGCTGGGACTAAAGGTGTGTGCCACTAATTCCCAGCAATAACAACAATCTTTAAAACAAAACAAAACTCTAAAATTCTCTAGAATCTACTTGAATCTTTTTTTTAAGAATTTATATTTAAATTGTGTAACAAATTAGGATTTACTGATAGATCTTTGAACATCACCATATGGCTGCTTCTAGGGTATGCTGCCTCCAAGGAAAGGACATAAGAACAAGCAAATAACTCAATTCAGACCAGGCTCCCCACAACCCTGTCCCAGGAACCAGAGTTGAAAAAGCTAGCAGCTCAGTGGTGGCTCTCTTCACTGTCCTCGGTCTTCCTGGGACTCAAATGCTTTTCTCCAGCCCCACCACCCACTCCACCCTTCCTCTTCCTCCTCCTCTTCTTCCTCCTCCTTCTCCTCTGTGTGTGTGTGTGAGCCTTTTAACATTTTTGTCACTGTTCTTTGAGACAGAATCTTAGTACTACCCTAGGTTGGTCTGGAACTTGCAGTCCTCCTGCCTCAGCCCCCTGAATGCTGGGCTCAAAAGGCACACATCAGCACATCCCCCTAGACTTCTCAGAGGGACTGAACTGCACATCTGTGCAGGTCCACAGCTGCCATCGTGCCTTGCTGGTATGATTGCCGTCAGTCCATCTCATATCCCCTGACACCGCTGGACTGGTGACTGCGGCCCACTCGCCAGCCCCCCTCCCGGCCCACGTCCTGTCTGCTCTCCCCCAAGCTCTGCAGGCCAAGGTGTCACAAAAAGAGGAACACAAACAAACAAAATACCTCAAATTAGCCCCTTACTGCCCTCAAACCCTGCCCAGTAGTTCATCTGGGCAAGCAAAGGTACAAACAAAAACACTGTCCTTGGTTCATACCCAGATTCTTACAGATCCGTGATAACAGAACACATGAAATTAGGTCCCAGATCAGACCATGATTTGGAAGAAAATCACACCTAAGCCATTTTTAGCAATAGCTGTTCCATGAACCAGAGAGATGACAGCAAATAAATAAGGCAAGAAAATGTGACCCCCATGGGTCTAGAGACTCCAGGGGGTCCTTCCTGATATCCCCCCAAACACACACACACACACACACACACACACACACACACACACACACACACACACACACACAGAGCTTCAGAAGGAGTCCTGACTGAGCCTGGGAAGTCAAACCCTTCCCAGCTGTGATTCCCAAGCCCCTTTCCTCACAAAGCCCCACCAGTAAGGTAAGGACAGAGCTCCTAGGAATGTGGGGACTCAAACCCTACCAGGGACAATGAAGATCTCATGGGCCTGACAATAAAGGAAACTGCCAATGATATCAAGGCTGGACACAAACTCCGAAAAGACCCTCCCACACCTCCCAACACGCCTCTCAGAATCTGCTGGCTCTCACAGTGGATGCAAAATCTCACATAGGAGAGAGCAGAGGCAGACAGCAGAGCATCTAAAAAGGGCCTCACAGCACGGCCTTCTGACCCACAGGCCAGTCAAAGACACACTGGACCCTCAGAAATCCCTGGCCTCAGAGCCAGCTGGGGTCAGAGGTCAAGTCTGGTTGGGTCCCAGTTAGAACCCAACTGGGTGCGTGGGTTGGGTAGCCTGTCCAGCCTGTCACTGTCAGCCCTCTGAAGGCTCCCCAGAAGCCCAGTATGTGAGTACCTCAGCTGAGAGCCAGCCTGCCTCCCCAGCCCCCACACAAGTGATGTCCACAGGCACCCGGCCTGTTCCAGCAGCCCTCCCAGCGCCGTCCCATATTGACTGGGGCCACTTACCCGACTGTACACGTGCCTCTTGCTCTGGGCCATGTTGCTCACCCGGACTCTACCCCCTCCCCCAGCTAGCCAAAGACAGAGAAAAGGCAGAAACCCAGGCAGGAGGGGTCAGGGTGATGGGCCTGCATGGACCGGCTCAGAAGCCGTCAGCCACGGGCCTCCCTCCATTCGTGGGCCTCTCTCGGGAGGGGCAGGGGCAGTGATGGGGCTGAGGAGTAAGTCCCTTCTACTGCCCAAGGATTCCTGAACCCAGAGACACTGAGCCCTGCTCGCCAGCTGATGAGTCTCACTCTGCGCTAGTGCTGCTCTAGACCGTCAGGAGGCGTGCTGGCCTCTGGGTCCTAGTGCTCCCCTTCTTCACCCGAACCCAGGGATGGGTGGGCAACATAGTCTCAGCAGCAGAGTACAGGGCTCTGGAGCCCCGACACTTCTTCCCCACCTGTACCCCTGCCTATCACCACCCCCAGCCCCAGAAAGGTCTTCAGCAGGTCCCCAAGCATTGAGTGCCACTTCAAAATGATCAGCTGTTTACAGCCTTCACCAGGACTTCTAGCCCCTTCTGTCGCTTTTCTGTGTCACCCTACCAAAAAGATATCTGGACTCAGGTCCAAATCCACATGACTAGGGTCTCAATTACCATCTTACACTGGGCCAGATAAACAATATAGGAGAGGCAGAAATAGAAGCATGCTCACCCAGAGAAAGCCAGTAAGTACCCCAGCTCCCCACCCCTGCAATGGCAGAGGCCCCCATAGTCACTCTCTCTCCTGTGCTGTGTCAGGCTAGGCTCTGATTCCCAAGATATCACATTCAAATGGATTATTAAAGGCAGTTTTCAAAAGCTAAGCCCCACTGTCCCCTGGGACACATCAGACCCAACAAGCTAACTTATGTTTTATAGTTGTTACTTCACAAAGTTCCTTAGTTATATTAACTTCATAGTTTAAAAACAAATGGTGCTAATTTAATGGAACTACTTATTCCAGTGAGAGGTTTCCACATGCTACCTCATTTATTATTCACGGGTCAATGCCTAAGGTCGGACACCTTAAGCGAAGTTGGCCTGGGGTCTAACCACTGGATCCCCTGGCTGTAATGTGGACCTAGATCCCCGAACATACTTGTCTTCCTTCACTGACAAGACCGCAATTTCTGCCACTCTGCACACTTGCCTAACACAGGATCACAAAACACTTCTGTAAGAAAGTGATGACCACCTGTAAAAACGCCGTAATGAAGCCAGTCACTTTAGACGCTAGGTTAACCTCTTAACCGAAACACTGTATCTTCACTTCTGCCTACTTCTCTGCTTCCCTGCAGTGTCCAGGTTGCTCTGCCTTCCTTACCCAGCCCAGCCCAGACGATCATACCAAACCCACTACCATCACAGAACACACGTCAAAACATCACTTTAGGGCTCAGCAGATTGCTCAGTGGGTAGAACAGAGACTGGGGCTAGAGAGATGGCTCCGCAATTCAGAGCACTGGTTGCTTCTGCAAAAGAACACAGGTTCATCCCAGCACCCACACAGAGGTTCACAACGGCCTTTAATTCCAGTCCTAGGGGAACACCCATTTCTAAACTCCAAAGGCAGGGTGCACACATGATACACAGACATCCATGCAGACAAAACACCCATACAGCATAAAACTTAAAAAAAATAAAATATTTAGGACAGGGGTTGGAGAGATGGCTCAGTGGCTAGAGGGTCTGGCTCTTCTTGCTGAGGACCTGAGTTTACCCTGCTACCATGGTTACCATGGTTACCAGCAGCCATGCTGTCCTACTCATAACCACATGTAACTCCAGCTCAAGATGAGATGCCTCTGGCTGCGACAGGAACCTCTATTTATGTACACACACACACACACACACACACACTTTAAAATAAATTCTTTTTAAAAATAAAAATAAGGACTAGAGAGATGGCTAAGCTGTTAAGAACATGTCCAGCTCTTACAGAGGGCCTGGGTTTGGTTCCCAGCACCCACACCAGGTGGCTCTGGGGAATCTGACACCTCTGATCTCCTCATGCACACTGTGTACATGTCCACACACAGCGACACAGCCATACACATAATGAAAAGCAAATCTTTAAATCTGCCAATAAATGGATACACACACACATACACACCTTATAAGAACATTTAGGACAGTATCTGCATTGTAAATATAAGTGCTCAAATAAAAACTAGCTTTGAACACCACCACCATCATACTGGGTTACATGGCAATAGCCCAGAGGCAGGCCAGGGATGGCCCAGGCAAGGGAGACCTCCTCTCCCTGAAGTTTCAAGGAGAGCACAAAGCCACCCCAGTGCTCGTGGCACTTCCCACTGTCGCACACGGTCCCACGCTCACCTCCAGGCTTCCAGGGCCAAGCTCTGAACTGCTCTACTTTCAAACACCAAACGAGCATGACCCTGCAGTCC
Source organism: Tokudaia tokunoshimensis (assembly GCA_036184795.1). Lineage (NCBI taxonomy): Eukaryota > Metazoa > Chordata > Mammalia > Rodentia > Muridae > Tokudaia > Tokudaia tokunoshimensis. The sequence goes on along the minus strand of BTHU01000002.1, from coordinate 104,241,473 downwards.
CAGCACCCAGAAGGCAGTAAGAGGATTATGAGTTCTAGGCCTGCCAGGGCATCACAGTCAGAACAGCCTCGCTGTGCTCTGAGGACGTGGCACATGAACATACAGTCCTCCTCGAGAGCTGTTTAGCCTACCGAATGGGAATATCTGACATATCTACTTAGTTATAAGACTCAAGGAAGAGAAAGCACATTTAGGAGGATGAAAACTACAGAGTTCCAAAGAAGAGCTAGCTGGCAGGATACCAGAGATACATAAACTGTATAAACAGTAAATAGTACACAGGAGAAAGGTGAATGGGGCCTTGAGTTGTGGAGCCTTCTGTTTGGTGTGGGGCTACACAGAAGCCCTGCTGTAAGTTATGAGCACATGATGGACAGGGAGCTAAGGTATCTGCTTGGGTTCTTCTGTCAAATTCTAAAGTCTTCTGCAGGAAAGCCCACAGCCTCTCAGTGCAGGGAGTCAGGTACTTAATAAGCAAACACACTGAGGTACACGAGGAAGTGAGAAGGGTAGGCAGGGAGTTTAACATTGGGCAGGGACAGACAGACTGAATCCAGTGACAACAGCCAGGAGGCCTTGCTCCTGAGCTGTGGGGTGGCATAGTGAGACTGCTTTAGGAAGATCAAACATGCAGGGTAGAGTGGACACGGGTGCTATCCTCAAGGAAAGGCAGGATTACAGCAAAGAGCGTGCAGCCGGTGAACATGAGGCGAGAAGGAAGGCAGAGGCAGAGAGAGGCCAAAGGAATCTGAGGAGGCCCTGGGACAGATGTGATGCTAGGAAAGACAGCAGGCTGGCATGGGCTTCACATACAGTCCTGGGCGCAGCTTTGTTCTCACATTTCCTCACCTGCATGACTCTGGGCAAGATGTTTAACTTACTGAGCCACGGTAACACAATCCACACAAAAAAGGCATTCTCTGTCTCACATGGATGTTACAAAGAATAAGGAAAACCAGCCAGAAGCTGGAGAGCAAACCATACTATACCTTAGAGTACACAGAGCAACTATCTCATAACAAATGCCCGACCTCTAAAAGGTGCTACGATTTAAGCAAAGGATCTGTTACAATACCTGGCACAAACTGTGCCCAGTCAGGTATAGGTGCCTATGTGTGTATCCACACATCAATGATGACCTGCTCACAGCAGAAACTCCAAAGTTGCAACAAATGATTGTAAAAGTCAGCAAATGAGGAGCTAGACAGGTGGCTCCGTGGCTAAGGATGTCTGCCGTGATCAATGGGGACCCAAGTTGGTTCCAAAACCTACACTGGAGGGCTCACAGCCACCTACAACTCCAGCTCCAGGAGAACTGACTCTTCTGGCCCACACACACACACTAAATAAATAATAAATAAAATTCATAGAAAAACATGCCAAATATAATGAGCAAATGAATCAATAAACTGGGAAGGATTTTGGTGTGAATCATGATACTAGGATGGAGGTTTGGAGTGTGCTCAGTGGGTGAAGTGTCTGCCACATCTGTGTGAGGACACGCATCTGCAGTCCCGTCCCTATGGAGATTTGGGAAGCAGAAATCCTCAAGAGACCCCACCTCAAACAAGGTGTAAAGCAAGGACCAACAGTACAAGTTTTCCTCTGATCTCCACAAGTTTACTGTGGCAGGTGTGTGCCTGCATTGATACACACACACACACACACACACACACACACACACACACACACACACATACACACACACAACACACACACATTGTGTATACACAAAAGCATTTAAAAAAAAACAGGAAAAAGAATGAGAATCCAAATGTTAACAGAATAGAGAAAGGAAAACTGGGGGTGTCCTTTGGGCCTTTTCTGGGGCAAATTTAACTGTGCACACTAAAATGTATTCCGTCATCTGTTTCCCATATGGACCCGTGTGAGATCGTACTTGACAGTAGTTAAAGAAGGAGGAGAAGGAAGGCAGGACTATAAGGACAGCATGAGGAATCTGTGATGGAACCACTCAGTCACTGCAACAGTGCCAAGTCCTACCTAAGACACTGTGCCACAGCTTTACATTGTTAAACACAGGGGAAGGAACTTAGTAAGAGGGATGTGTAATCTCTATGATTTTAAGCATGAGTGTGTGTATGTTGCTGCAAACTGAACTGTCAACCTCATGTGCATGTTAGGCAAGCACTGTACACACTTAACCCTTTTAAAAAAACTTTTTATTTCTTATTTGTGGGCACTTTTGGAGGAATGTGTAGGCAAGAGGTCAATATCAGGTTTCTTTGTCAGTTACTCTCCAAACTATCACTCAACCTCGAGGCTGCCAATTCTACCTAGAAGAACTAGCTAGCAATCCCAGGAATCCTCCTGCCTCTGCTCTCCAGTACTTGGATCACAGGTGTGCACTCATGTGCCTTGTTCTGTTACATGGATCCTGGGGACCACATCTAGGTAGCCATACTTGCATGACAAGCATTTTACCAACAGAACCATCTTCTAGGTCTTATACTATTCATTTTGAGACAAAAATCTCAAAAAGTTGCCCAGGCAGGCCTTGAACTCATAATCTTCCTATCTCAATCTCTCAAGTAGCTAGGACTACAAACCTGAGCCACTAGGCCAGTTTTTCAATGTTATTCCATATACTTTTATGTAAATATACTAGTTATTCCAAAATAAAATATTTTAAGTAGCGTAGGTTCACTAGAACACTTGCCTGAGACGTGACAGCCCCAGGTCCCATGCCCAATCCTATCAAGAAAAGTGTATAATATTGCCAACAAAAAACAAGAAAAGAGCTCTGGGAGATGGCTCGGTAGTTAGTGCTTGGTATAGAAGCATGAGGACCTGAGTTCAGATCCCCAGAACCCACATAAAACCTAGGCATGGCCATGCATATCCGTGCGGCAGTGTTGGAGGCGCAGGCAGACAGATCTGGAGCTTGCTGGGCAGCCAGCCTAACTGAAGGTGGAGGGCATTCTGATTAAGGAGACATTCTGATGTCAACCTCTGAGCACACACGCATGCACACACGCCATGATTAGTCAAGTAAGACTGTATTACCTCCACCCATGAGCGATACTGATTCTCTGAGCCTGTCACAAGCCTCGCTATAGCTATACAGGCGCACGCTCTTGCCACAGCTTTACTGAGCCCGACAGTGTCCCATAGGACTCCTCACATTCCCTTAGTAGAGAAACAGTCCCTGGATTTCTAATCCGTTTTCCTCGACAATATTAAATACTGCCAAGCTATCTAGAACAGCGGAAGAAGTACTCAGTATCTGGTAACTAAGTAAGTCTTAGAGAATTTTCAGAACAGGGACATATGCAGACTAGAGGCGAGGTAAGGAGAGCAGATGAGGATGAAAAGCCACTTTGCTTGCTCCTTCTGCCATTTCTACCTTGTCTCTACCAGTACCTGAGCATCCCTCAATACTCAATGCTTTTCCAGGCTCATGTTTCCAAACTTTAATCCTGGGCTAACCCCACATTCTTCTCTCCAGCAAGGGCTGGTTTGAAAGGTAAGCAGTCTGACTACAGGGCCAAAGTGTCTCTGAAAGCACCAGCAATGAAGAACAAATGTGCCCTCCTGGAGCCCAATAGGGAAAGGTCTGCTCCCTCAGGGGGGTGCTGACTGGAAGCTCAAGAGAACCCAGCAAGATGTCATGCACGGAGCTTTTGGTCCTGGTCCTACTCAAATACCTGTCTTACTGACCTTACGGAGATGAGAGAGAATCCTAAACGGACTTTCTTCACCTGTCCAGCTTATTACCCCCAGAAATGTCTGCATCATACTCCCAATCTGAATGGAGCTCCCCCAACTCCCAGAGTCTCCCTCCCTCCAGCAAGTACCCAGGGATTTCCAAGTCCACCTCTAAGATCCAGAAAAGAAGGCTGCAGTTACACAGCGCCCTTCACTTATCCTGATAAAGGAACGTCTGCAGCCCAATACTGAAGAGCAGCAGCCCTCACCCTGACAGAGTCCCACATGTCTAGTTTACAAGCAGCTTCCAGTTTAGCTGTCCCATGAATCAACCAGTGAGATCCTGGCACTAGGACCCAGCAGACAGGGAGCACCGAGACTGCGCTCTACTGAGGTAGATGCACCATTTCACAACTTCAGCAAAAGCCAAGGCAGCCAACAAAGGCTCAGCCACCTAGGTTGTGCCTCTGCCGCTTGGGCAGCTCACCAGCCACTCCTCTGAACAGAGCATGCCATCCTTTCTTTTTTAAAACCCACATCATCACTGGATCATAATGGAAATCAATCTCCTCAAACCACCATGCAAAGGCAAAGGCGTATCCATAGCAACCCCAAAAGAAAGGACACAGAGATGCTCCAGTGGCTACAGCAAAAAAAGGTGAGTTTGTTTCTCCTCTATCCATGCATCTACTTCTGCTTGCAGATCTCACCCACAACACCAGGTGGGAAAACTCAAGGTGAGTTAAGAACCACCCTGTAGCTCAGGGTGTAGGATGGGGGTGAGAACAAGGTCTTGCCTCGTAGTCACTGTCTCAGGTGACTGTCTCACCCTGTGATATCTGACAAGCAGCCACCAGTCACTTTTCTTTCTAGTCAAGATGCTGGGAAATCGCTCTATCATTTTGGAATTCCTCTGTGGCAGCAACAGACCCCTCCCGGCCCACTAAATCTCTTCCTTCTCTGATGCCTTGGGAGAATGACTCCCATTTCTGCAGAGATACTCATCAAACATGAATGCTAAGCCTAACAAAACCCTGTATGCCTCAACTCTTCCTTTCAATAAAGCAGCAATATGTTCTGACAGGACCATATAGTGAGTTCCATAGTGACACCTCTCTCTCTCATACACACACACACACACACACACACACACACACACAGTCTGAAAGCACTTAAAAACGAGTAAAGCATTCATTAAAAGCCAGCCACTATCATTACGATGAAGACGAAGAGGCCTGTAAGCACAGGACTCCAGCTCAGACAGGCTCCTCCACGCTCCGGGGGCTCATTGAAGGCTCCTTCTCTTTACTCTCATCAACTGCTTCTAGCTTCTCTTACCATATCCAAGCATCTATCCTGTTGGAGCTCACACTGTCCACCTACCCCTCAGCAAACAGCCTTGCAGAGAAAGGAAACTGAGCCTATTAGGTAAGAATTCCTTTGCATCCACCGTTGCCTCTTTCTTCCTAAATTCATTCCTCCTCTATTCCTCTCACCTCCTCTTCTGAGGATCTTCATTTCAGAAGTACCCTCTGCCGGTTCTTACGAATCACCACAAAAACCTGCCCTGGCTTCTTCAATTCTAAGAAAAACTATTTCTAGTCCTTACCGTGTCCTCCGGCGCAGCCACAGAATCTATCCTTCCATTGTCTGCCAAATTATGAGTTTGCAGCCCTCAGTGCCATCAAGCCCTGCATCTCCATACTGCTCCACTGGAGTTAGTCATTTTCAAAGTGAAAGCGCCCTGGGACTGTGACATCTTGATCCCCAACCTCCAGATGCACTTGTCAAGCTCATCCCATGTGGCTATCTGAAGCAAATGAAGATGGGGGCTCCCTCCCTGCAAATGTTCTCCTTCCTGACTTCCTGAGCAGCCCTGCTCACAGCACACCAGTCCCCGACTCCTCTGTCTGCCCCGGCCCTCTTCTGTAAGTGTGGCTGGAAGAATCCATCCCCTTTACCAATCACCTTCTTCCACCAACCCTCAGTAGGGATGCTTCTGAAACTCAGACCCACATTTCTACCTGGCTGCTAGACATCACAGAGCACTCAAGTTCAACATGCCCCAAACACACCTGCACCTGCCCCTCAAAGACTTCTCTTCCACATTTCCTCTATGATACTGACACCACGGTCTCCCTAAGTTAGATAACTGAGTCACCGTTAACAACCCCTTCTCATTTGGAGCAATTGTCATTATTTGGTCAATTCTGGTGCCATAGCCTCTCTTCGATTCATCTGTTCTCTCCATCTGTGTTAGCATAATTTCAGTTCAGCCTTAAAACCTTCTTGTTACAGTAAGCCCCCCCAAGTCCCCCCATTACATCCATTTTAAGTCTCCCAATATCCTGAGTTCAGATTCTACCCCTTCAGCTTCCCAAAATACAGCCATGCCATCTTTGTTTCAAAACTTCTGGTGTGAGCCAATGAGGTGGCTCAGTAGGTATATCTACCACTAAATCTAACAACTTGAGTTTGATTCCCAGGACCAACATGGTAGAAAGAACCAGTTCGTACAAGTTGTGTGTGTGTGTGTATGTGTGTGTGTGTCTGTTTCTCTCTCTCTCTCTCTCACACACACACACACACACACACACGCACACACACACATATAGAACATATATATATATATATATATATATTTTTTTTTTATTAACCTCACAGTGAACAACAATTAACTCTTCTTTGATGCCAAAGTTCTTCCATTCCGGCCACTTGGATCTACTTCAAGCCCTTTACCCTGCAAATAGAAAAGATTATCACCAGCCCCCCACTCTTCATTTATCACTACTTAGCTCAATAGTCACCCCTTTCCTGAAGTTCCACAACTTCTTCCTGTAGAGCCTGTTATTTCCTTTCTGCCCTTGTATAGACACCTTAGACAAAGTTTTGTTACAGTACCACACTTTACTGAAAACACTGCCTACCATCTCCTGTCCAACCTTCCCCTAAGACAAAGAGCTTTACCCCAAAGTGTCTAAGCACTGAGCACAGTGCCTTGCCCAGAGAGGCACATAATAGTCAAAAGTTATTGTGCCAGCCAGGCTCCAGGCATAAGACCAGGGTCAGGTCAGAGGAATGACCCCACCCTCAGAGCCCACAAGAGCAGAGCTGGAGAGCTGACTCGGTGGTTAAGACAGTGCTTCTGCGCAACTACAAAGGCCTAAGTTCAGGCTCTAGCACCCACTAGCAAGCTCCTGCACTGAGGGGAGAAGACAGTATTGTCAGCATTTGTTGGCTGCTTCAAAAGACCCATAGTGAGACTGTCTTGAACAAACGAACAAACAAACGAACAAACAAAACAAAAAAGGAGTAAGTCAGAGTGTTAGAGAATGCTACCTTCTTTGACCTCCAGGGACACACACCTAGAAACATACGTGCAGGTATCACACCACATACACACATACCAAAAAACAAAAAACAAAAAGGGACTGGAGAGATGGCTTGGTGGTTAAGAGCAGTGACTGCTCTTCCAGAGGTCCTGAATTCAATTCCTAGCAACCACATGGTGGCTCACAACCATCTGGAATGGGATCTGAGGCCCTCTTCGAAGACAGCTACAGTGTACTCACATACATTAAATAAACAAATATATCTTTATAACTGTATAAATACACAGTTACTCACATACATTAAATAAATAAATAAATCTTTGTTTATATACAAACAAACAAAAAAACACACATGGTGGGGGAAGTACACATGTACATACATACCATACACACACACACAGAGCATGAAACTCTTTCAGATAGGCACCTAAACTCATTATACTTCCATGGTAAAGGAACCACAGACCACAGACAGGCTCTAAGTAAAATGCAGATTTTCTGAGAAGGAATGTCCTCCAAAAGGCTCTGAGGGCACCAAGGCCCCACTCTCTGCTGCAGTAAAGCCCCTGTGAGATAAGAAGGGTCAAGAAAAAGTCAGGATGCACACCTCAACTAATACCACTCAACACCAAAGCCAGAATCCCACGATGGCAAGGTCCCTAAGATAGATTTGCATCAAGCAATCTCTTACCTTGTCTAGGTCCATGGACACACACTCTGATTAGCAAAGATATAGATCACTGGATTGATAGACCACTGGCTTCCAGAACTAACTGCTGCTGCCCTGGGTGATGGGGGACACCTAGAACTCAGTTTCCATCTCCCCTGATGCACAGACATCTGCCATCCCCTCTGTAACTCCCTAGCCTCTAAGCAGACCACAGCAACCCCGATCTTTTCTAACCTCTACCTCCAGGCAGCCACGACTGCTGGGGCTACCCAGAGCCCAGAGGCGGCTGTTGACACTTGCGATTCTCCCAGCCCCTTTGACTCCTCCCGTTCAGTGTCTTCTCCTCTGTACCCTCACATCCAGCCAGGCTTCACTCAGCACCCACACCCTTCCTGTCTCCATTCTTCCTTTCTGCCACTCCATAGCTTTGAAGATTAGAGCAAATCATTTCTCCTTTTTGGTGCTCCTCCATCTGCTGCTTGGCCCACCTTACAGGAAATTACATCAAGTGAGATCATGCCCAAAAAAGCTCTGTGATCTACAGTTAAACATAAAGTCAGGCGCTGCTGTTCTCATCGTTGGCCTAAATCCTCTACTGCCAGCAAACCCTCGGCCTCTCCTCCCTCACTTCCCACCACTCTTTACAGCACAGTAAGATGAAGACTTCTCAAACACTACTGTGTTCGCTTGCACGCCCATCTGCCACCTTCACCGCCACCGGCTAACGGTCCCGGGTTTGTTGTGTGCAGTCTCGTCTGCCCAACTGCAGCTGCCCCCAGTGCTTTCTGTAATCTTGCACACCATGCCCACCCTTCAGAGTCCAGCCAGAGTTCCACTATGTAAAAACAGAGACAGATTTAACAGCGGATTTTCTTAAACGGGATGAAAGAATTAAGGAACTCTTCACTTTGAAGAAAAAAGCTGGGAACATCTGCCATCTGATGCTGCAAGAGTCAAAGGTTTCCCTCAGCTTCCTTCAGTGTTTTTGAGGCAGGGCCTCTGTAGCTGGGGCTTGCTTGAAACTCACTATGTAGCCACCCAGTCTCCAAGACATCTTCCTTTATTTGCCTCTCAGGGGCTAGAATTATAAACAGGTATCACACACAGGGCTTAAAAGCCAACTCTCGGTTTTATTCTTGTTTAAGTAGCCATGGTTGTCCTGGAGTTCAATATGGAGAGTAAGCTAACTTCAGACTCACAGAGATCTACCTGCTTCTGCCTCCTGAGTGCGGAGATTAAAGGTACATGCCACCTCACTTGGTAAGAGCTAACGTTTTTTGTTTGTGTTTTTGAGACAGATTCTCTCCATATAGCTGGAGATTTCCTGGAACTCACTCTGTAGACCAGGATGTACCTGAACTCAGAGTTCACTTACCTCTGCCTCCCAAGTGTTGGGATTAAAGTTGAATACTACAGGCTCACTCCTGGTAGCTCCCATCTTTAATCCCAGCACTTGGGAGGCAGAGGCAGGAGGATTTCTGAGTTCAAGGCTGCCTGGTCTACAGAGTGAGTTACAGGACAGCCTGGGCTATACAGAGAAACGCTGCTCAAAAAACAAAGACAACAGCCAAGTTAAGTTTCAGCACACCTGGACAGAGCAGGGAGAGAGAGAGACATATCTAGTTATTTCCCCATTATTAGAAATGTTCAAGCCAAATTGCAAAATCTGCCAAACTGACAAGAGTATCATACATGGAAGTCAACTACAACAAAGTTGACTGGGATTAGAAGCCCAGCATTGAGATGAAAGGAGGCTAAGAGGTCTTCTTGTCCTAACTCCTGGTTTAAGGGCTGGATAAAGTAACTAACCCAGGGCAGTACTTTGTTCTACATAGCAGGCAGTATGTGTCTGTCAACTAAGATCTTGTCCCTGAACCAGCATCACCTGGGAACCTGATACAAATGCAGACTAGATTAGAGCTATATTTTCACCAGACTCTATTAAACACATACCTCCATTAAAGTAAAAACCATTGGCACACACTTCCCCTTTACAATGGTGGGTTTCTGCTTCTGGAACTGCATTTCCAAAATTGCACCAGATGTTAAGCAGACATGACCAAAAACAAAGCAAGCGAGCAAACAAAAATCCAGTATCTCCCTGTCTACTTGGGGAAATTATGCATATATTTATAGACTCCTGAGAAATACCTCCACATACTAAAAGTACTGAAATTGTTGAGAAAACCTGAACCACAAACTTTCAAACATATGAATACAAAGCACTTTACATAATAAGTTATGGAGCTGAAGAGCTGGTTCAGTGGTTAAGAGCACCTACTGTTCTTACAGAGGACCTGAGTTCAGTTACTAGAACTACAACCGGCCATAACTCCAGCTGCAGGGACCTGACATTTCTGGCCTCTGTAGGGACCTACACTCATACATATTTTCTTTTTCTTAGGTTATCCTTATCTCTTTAAATACAGTGCAAGTCAGGCTTTGACAACACAGTAGGCTAAGAACGCCAATTTCTGACAGTTCTTCCGTTTTAGGTACCTTGAGTGCACCAGGGTACCAAGGGGCCAACAGCCGCTTGCAGCTCTGCGCTGCTGTAAATGAACTTCAGCCTAAAGATCTGCCTCTTTGAAAACAGCAGTTTCGCATCTGTGTGTTTTAGCCGTTGTCCAGCCCACAGTGACGAGAGATGTATATACAAGATGACTACACAAGGATCATTTTGCAAGCCTGGTCGGACCCCAGGACAAGGCGTACTCACACATCAAACGCATTTCCAGACCTCCCCCACACACATCTGAGCCCTCTAGGATTAATTTTTGTCTTCGTTTAACACAAATTCCTAACCACGTGCCCACAGAAAGCCGGTGCTCAGTACGGTGTCACGGCAAAGCAGGGGCCCTTCGCAAATCTGAAGAAGAGTGGGCAAGCCTGGGAGAAGCGCTCAGTGGGGCCCCAGGCCTGTCCTCCCGTCCGGGTGCCACCCACCCTCCGAGCCCACCAAGTCCTAACCCCGAATCCCCGCCAGCTCCGCGCGAGCTTCGGGGCAGCTCAGCAGACAGTTGGCGGGGTCGCCGCCCGCGTACCTGCTGTCAGGGCTCCGCGCCCGGATCGCCCCGCCGCCGCCCGCCGCCCGGGACTTGCGGCCCCGCCCCGCCCCGCCCCACGGACTGCCCCGCGCGCCGCCCGCTCCCGCAGCGATCCCAAAGCCCTAAGGTCCCAGGAAACTCTAGAGTTCTGTGAGCAGTCTCCTCATTCCTGCAGCCCCGCCCTAGCTGACAAGCTCTCGCCAAGCGGGGGCAGAAAGACAGCGATAAGGCACTGAGCTAGACACCTGCGGCAGGGTGCAAGCTTGTAGGCATGCGCACGCGCACTACGCCTGGGAAGTCGATTAGGACCACGGTCGTGAGGCGGGGCGGGGTGAACGCCCTCTGCTGGCAGAGGATCTTGGGGAAGGATGGGAATTTTGTTTTGATCTCAAAACTGACAGTTATGGACTGGAGATCGGGAGAGATAAAGTAAGATGTCCATTCCTTTTCTCTTCCCTCTTCAACATTCCTCAGCCCCCAACCCCAGGAACTGAACTGTCTAGAACCAAGAGGTCAGCAGCATTGAGGTGCGTCTCTTAAATGGAGGTGGTGTAGAAAGTTTCAGCAGTCCTTTTGTGTTGAGTGGCACATTGCTAGCTTTTGAGTGTTAACTGGCTTGCTAAGACTAGCAACATCCCAGTACTCGACAGGATGAGGCAGGAGGATTGCCCCAAGTTCTAAATTAGCCTGAGGTACTAAGGTACCAAGTGTACAATGATTTAGGCAGACATGAAGGAAGGATCAAGCAAATGTGCAACTCTGCAGGAGACAGAGTTAGGATTTCACAGACCAGTTCCAATTCCACCTTCAGTTTACAAGCTGTGTGAAATCCTGTGCTGGCAACAACGTCTCAGTACCATTTCCTTATTTGTAAAATGACTGTCAGTGACAAGATCTAAAAAGAATGGACAGCTCCTCTATTAGCGATCCTTTCACCCCCATTTCATCTTCTAAATATTTCTAATTATTCTGAACATACAATGCATTCCTACCATTCAAAATCTGGAGCCTGTGAAATGGGTCAGCAGCTAAAGTTACTTACCATACAAGCCTGACAACTTGAGTTTGATTCTTGGAATCCACATGAAGATAGGAGAGAACTGACCAAACACACACACACACACACACACACACACACACACCACCACCACCACCACCACCACCACCACCACCACCACCATCACCACCACAACCACCAACACCACCTCCACCACCACCACCACCACCACCACCACCACCACCACCACCACCACCATCACCACCACCAAATACACATATACACCATACACACAAGCTACTAAGTGAAATATAATAATAAAATTAATACTTTAAAGTATTTACTGGGCCAAACATGATGGCACATGCCTTTAATTCCAGCACTCTAAACACAGGAGCAGCTGGTTTTCTGTAAGTTGAAGGCCAGTCTGTTGTATGTATTAAGTTCCAGGCCAACCAGGATAACATAGTAAAACCCTGTCTCAATTTTAAAAGAAGAGGAGGAGGAGGGGAAGGAGGAAGAGGGGAAGGAGGAGGAAGAAGAGGAAGAAGAAAGGAGGAGGAGGAGGAGAAAGAGAAGAAGAAGAATTGGAGGCTATTCCCAGCATGATGGCACACACCTTTAATCCCAGAACTCAGGAGGCAGAGGCAGATCTTGGGGTTTTCTCAAGCCCCCTGAAAAAGTGTGCACTGAGAAGTCTTCCTTTATCCCTTGTTCCACCCTCCTTGCCTGCTACAGGTAATTAGTTTCTTGGCCCTCTGGCAGATGCTTTCCTTAAATACAAGCTCTCATGAACACAGAGTTCCACTCCTTTCATCTCTTATGCAATAGGTAGTAGAGTATATAGACTTACATTCTGCTCTTTTCCTTTATAGAATCTGTCAGATCGTTCATTTTCTGTGTGTCAGTGGTTTGCCTACTGTATGGTATGTCTGTGCACCAGGCACATGGAGGAGACTGAAAAGGGCTTAGGTCCCCTGGAGCTAGAGTTGATTGGAGATGGTCGTGAGCTGCGCCATGTGGGTGCTGGGAATTGAACTCAGGTCTTTTGGAAGAACTGCCAGTAACTATTCTTAACACGGAGCCATCAAATTCAAATGAAGTGGGTAAATCTTTCCTGGTTGTACAGGCCTGAATCTGAAATCCCAGCACATAGAAGGTTTAGGGATCAGGAGTTCAAGGCCATCCATGGCCTGATAACCATCCTGCACTACAAGAGAACTTCTCTTGAAAAACAGAGAGATCCTCATGTGTAGGTGTACATATTCATCAACTGAATTCCTCTACTTTGTTTCTAGTCGTGTGCCTGTATGTTCATGTTTGTGGGTGCATACACCCAAGTATGTGCATTTGGAGGCCGGAAGTTGACCTGGAGTCTCTTCCTCAATCACTCTCCATATTTTTTTTTAGACATGGTTTCTCACTGAACCTGGAATTCACCAATTCTGGGTAAACTGGCTGGCCAGCAAACCCTAGGGCTTGTCCCATCACAACTTCCCCAGAATGGGGAGTATAGGCTGGGGGCTTATTCGCAGGTCCTCGATGCTTTGCTTTACTGGAGGAGCCATCCTCCTGGCCCTGTTTCTAGTCTTTTGCTGTTCTGTGTTGAGCAGCCATGGGGGTACATAGGACGGTTCACATGTGAGCATAGTTGCGGATATCTTAATAGCTTAAGATTTATTGGCTATGTAGATGTGTTTTACCTATAAGTCTGATTGATACAATGTTTTTCTCTCATATGCAAAATTCTAGGTTCATTTTCCTGAACACAGGAGTAAAAATCAAATGGAAAAATATAGGTTTTTCAATTCAAGATGAACTACTACGCTCCAGGAGCTGGAAGAGGAGAGCGAATTCATGTGTGGAATGGCTCTATGCGTATAATCACAGATGTGCACTTCCTCCCATTCTGAAAGGACAAAGTTCTCCCTGGGAGCCAGATCTGCCCTACAATCTTGATATCTTCTCTTTTAACGAGTGTTTTGGGGACAGGGGTGGGGGCGGGGGCGGGGCGCAGGGCAGAGAACCCTAGCCTTATCTCCTAAGCCATAACAACTCCCCTGGAGTCCCGTTAAGGAAATAGACAAGCTTTGGAAGAAACAGCACCATCTCGCCAGTCAGTTCCTGCGGCAACGTTTTTATTTTGAGCAAGGTCCAATTCCCAGTGAGGAGGCTCAGGACCCAGAGTGGGGCACAGGCTTGGTGGGGAGCAGCCAGGCTTTGGGGGTCTCGTTCCTTAGCGGTTTCATTATCACCTGAGGCTTGGACACACCTGTCTGGATGGGTTGCTGCTCAGGCGCCTGGGGGGTGCCTTCTTCAGCCTCCTCCAGGATGACAGAAGGGTTGAGCAGCTCCTGGGTGCCCCGGTTCCACATACTCACACCAGGAACCAGCTTCATGGTTTCTGAATTAACCATGGGCTTCCACAATACCTGGGACGTAGCCTCGAGGACCTGGGGCGCCACTAGGGGCCATCCAGAGTCCTCCTCCAAGGGGGTGGCCTCCACAGGTTCCTGGCCCCGTGGAGGCACGCGAGTCCGGCCCGCCCACAGCTCTCCCAGCTGCTCCGCCTCCCGCTCCCAGCCACTTGGCCACTTAGCTAGGGGCCAAAGTCTGGGGCTAGGGTTGCTGGCGATGTCGGGAGGGATAGGGTTTCTAACGAGGAAGCGGAACCCGGGACTGAGGAATGGCAAGTTTGACCCAAAAGACGGTGAGGTTTGGGCCAAGTTTAAAGTGGGATCCGGGCCCAAAGCACGGAATGTAGCACAACGCTGGAGAGGGAACCTTGGGGTAGAGACGGGGACTTTGGAGTGCTCACGCGAGCTGAGGGCTTGGGACTCGCTTGCTAAGGTTCCGGCCCCAGCTGGGCTCTTCCGCGGGCGCCCGCGATATATTTCCAAAGGGCGCACTTCGAGGTCTGGGATCAGGACCTCGGCCACGGGGCGCACCCAGTGGCGGGGCAGCCGCGCAGGATCCAGGCGCAATGCGAACGACTTCCTGCTTGGTCGCACTTCCAAGCCTTCAGGCTGCAGGAACCGGGAGGGCTCGTCCCGGGCGAGCGCACTAAGGGGGGACGCCGACCCAGTCGAGCAGCTGCGGAGCTGGCCCTCGCTCTTCAAGTTCCGCTGGTCCCCCGCCGCGTCGGGCTGGGGCACGCAGAGATAAAGATCCTCGAGCAACAAGTGTGAGTCGAAGGATGATCCCTTCCCTTCAGAGGCCTGCATACTGACTACTTGGGGCAGCTTCAGAGAAGATTGGGAGCTGTGGACGCACTCGACTTCCAGCGTAGGTCGTAAAGACTCCTTCGAGGACACAGCCAAGATATGGCTTCCCTCTTGGCCGTAGGGCACTTCCCAGGCATCCCCAGGCTCAGCTTCCTCAAACACCTCCAAGGTGGGCATGGGTCTCGGGGTGACTCTGGGCTCGGCAGAAGGTTCCGAAGGTTCTGAAGATTGTATCGACTCCTGGGATTCTCTGTCCAACCACGATGAACCTAAAAGGAACTGGTCCGGGTTCCCAGGTTCCTGGGGAAACACACAAGGGTAATGAGATGTTGGAAATGGAGGGAAAGGACCTCATTTCATGGTCCTGAGTGGCTCCAGAGGAGACTTCTGTCGGAAAGAGGTTCAGGGCTTGTTTGGGCTTACTTCGTTGTCCAAGTGTTCCTCTACACCAACGGGCGCCGGAGTGTGCAGTACAGGCACGGAGCCCTGGGCCCAGGCGTCCGTGGTGCATGCCAGGGGCTCCTCATCCTCGCCCCATGTGGGGTCCTCAGCCACTGAAGATTCTCCCTCATCTCGGACCAGGAAGCGCCACTCAGTGATCTGCAGCATGGCCTCTCGGGCCTGGCTAATGGTGAATGGAACGCACTGTGGAAGCGAGGGAGGGTCTCAGCCTTGCCAGGAGAGGCAGGGTAGAAAATAGGTCTGGAAGACCCAGATCTAGACCCACCTGCTGGGTCAGATAGACTTTGAAGGCACACTCCATAACTCGAGTCACAAGGTCGGCCAAGATGTCACCCACTATGTCCTCGCCCTCCTCCAGGGACATAAACGCAATCCATTCTGCCTCATTGAGCCGCCCAGGCACGATGTCCACCTGCGGCACCGGCTGGGTGGGTGGCCGGGCTTTTTCTGCCTTGGATCGGGTCACCCCACGGTCTCGTGCCTGCCTCTGTGGGAATGAAATGGGCACTCAGGATAGGAAACCGAGGGGGTGGGGCTGTTGGGCTAAGGGCTAGAAAGACTCTCAAGATGTGTTCTAAGAAAGAAAAAGGACTGGGATAAGGAACCTTCAAGTCTGATGCGCCGGACGGACACTCTGTAGGTATATCACTCAATTTAATACTCGTAACAGCCCACTAAGCCCTCTTTAATGACAAGGAATCTGACACTTGACCGAAGTTAGCTCTCACTAATCACGCTCAACTCAGCTCTGCTCCTTTTTTAAGTTTTTTGAGACAGGGTTTCTCTGTGTTGCCCTGGCTGTCCTGGGACTCACTCTGTAGACCAGGCTGGCCTCGAACTCAGAAATCCGCCTGCCTTTGCCTCCCGAGTGCTGGGATTAAAGGCGTGCGCCACCACGGCCAGGCTCAGCTCCGCTCCTTGCCTTGTTGCAGTGTCCAAGTTCTTGAGAGTTCCAAGAGAGGTCGCCGGGACTTAGTGTCCTCTGCTTTTCATTTTGCTGTGAACAGTCTTGTTACGTAGCTCTGGCTGGCCCAGAACTTGCTATGTAGACTAGGTTTACCTCAAACTTGCAGCAATTCTCCTGCCTCTGACTCTCAGATTCTAGGATTACAGGGATGGAACAGCACACCAAGGCCTCTCCGTTTTTGTTATTTGTTGCCTTTTGTGGGTGTGTGTATTTTGCTTCTAGAGAGTGAACTGAGGACCCTGCATACTTTTGTCACTGAGCTAAATCCCTCCACCTCTTTGTACTCCCCGACTCCCTCCAGACAGGGTTCTATCTGCAGCCTTGGCCGTCCTGAAATTCACTGTGAAGACCAGGCTGGCCTCAAACTTGAGCTCCACGTGCCTCTACTTCCCAAGAGCCGAGATTAAAGACCTGTACCACTACCACTCATCCTTTCCACTTTTTGTTTGTTTGAAACAGAGTCTTTTTGTGTAGTCTTGGCTGTCTTGGAACTCACTCTATAGACCAAGCTGGCCTCAAACTAAGAGAGCTGCCTGCCTCTGCCTCCCAAGTGCTGGGATTAAAGGCGTGCGCTGCTACCCTGGCTCTCCTTTTACTTTTTATTTTGAGATCTCACAAAGTTGCCAAGGTTGGTCTTGAACCCACTCTGTAGTCCAAGCTTGAAATTAACTTGTGGTAAGGCAATGGTGGCACATGCCTTTAATCCCAGCACTTGAGAGGCAGAGGCAGGCAGATTTCTGAGTTCAAGGTCAGCCTGGTCTACAGAGTGAGTTCCAGGACAGCCAGGGCTATACAGAGAAACATTGTCTTGAAAACAAACAAACAAACAAAAAAGAAATTAACTTGTGATCCTCCTTTTTTTTAAGATTTATTCATTTATTATGTATACAGTGTTCTGCCTGCATGTATGCTCACAGGCCAGAAGAGGGCACCAGATCTCATTATAGATGTTTATGAACCATCATGTGGTTGTTGGGAATCGAACTCAGGACCTCTGGAAGAGCAACCAGTGCTCTTAACCTCCGAGCCATCTCTCCAGTCCCCTCTTTTTTTTTTAATTGAAAATTTATACAATATATTCTGATCACGGTTTCCCTTCCCCCATCTCCCAGACCCTCTCCACCTTCCCACTCATCCAACTCCAGGCCTTCTTCCTCTCTTCCTCTTTAGAAAACAAACAGGCAAATTAAAAAGGCAAACAAACCAGCATTTAACAAACACAAAAACAGTGAAAATGCACAAGAAACACACATGAAACAAACAAAAAAACAATAAAAACACAAAATCAGAAACCATATGTCAGCAAAAGATGAGAAAGTTAAAAAAAATAAAAAGCTCAAACGAAACCATATTAAGTCAAAAAAGAAAAAAATTCACAAAAGCATTACTGAGGGGCTGATGAGGAGAGATGGCTCAGCGGTTAAGAGCACTGACTGCTCCTCCAGAAGTCCTGAGTTCAATTCCCAGCAACCACATGGTGACTCACAACCATCTGTAATGGGGTCTGATGCCTTCTTCTAGTGTGTCTAAAGAGAGCAATGGTGGAGTACTCATATCCATAAAATAAATAAATAAATAAATCTAAAAAAAAAAAGCACCACTGAGTTCATGTTGGAATTGCCATCTACTTCTGGCTCAGGGGCCTACCCATAAGTGTGGTTTCCCCAATAGAGTCCACTGGGAAAACTGATTTTTCCTTTGCTAAGTGGTTGTCAAATGGAAATAACTTCTTGGTTAGGGATAGGAGCCCATGTCCACTTACCCCTCACAGCACTGGGACCCAATCTTGCTTGGCCCTGTGCATGCTGCCACAGTCCCTGTGAGTTGTATGTCAGTTCTGCTGAACTGGAAAAACAGTTGTCTTGATGTCATCCATTCCCTCTGACTTTTGCTTCAGCCTCCCAAGTAGAGTAGCTTCTCCTGAGTAGAGCAGGCCTGCACTACTAGACTGTCTTTAACCACTATTTCTATTCACATCTTATGGAGTTTGCCTAAGATCACGCCTGGGAAGTAGTATAGTCAGAATTCACATCTAGATTTGTCTAACTCCAAAACCTGACTCTTGCTTCCCAAACAAAGATATTTGCTAAAATCTATAAAAGAAAAACATGTCAAGATACTTTTTAAAACTCATTTAAAAAGACAGAGAAGGGGCTGGAGAGATGGCTCAGCAGTTAAGAGCACTGACTGCTCTTCCAAAGGTCCTGAGTTCAATTCCCAGCAACCACATGGTGGCACACAACCATCTGTAA
This sequence comes from Tokudaia tokunoshimensis, assembly GCA_036184795.1. Lineage (NCBI taxonomy): Eukaryota > Metazoa > Chordata > Mammalia > Rodentia > Muridae > Tokudaia > Tokudaia tokunoshimensis. The sequence continues at coordinate 104,222,853 of BTHU01000002.1, read as the reverse complement.
TGGGATCCGATGGCCTTTTCTGATATGTCTGAGGTCAGCAACAGTGTACTTATATACAAAATAAATTTGAAAGAGAAATAAAGAAAATGAAGGTTGGTAAGGTGACTCACTGGTTAAAGGTGCTCGCAACCCAGCTTAATGACAAAAGTTTGAGTCTCAGCACCACAGGGCAGGAGAGAGCCATCTCCCACAAGTCACCCTCCAGCTTCACCTTGTGTACTATGACCAACACCCTCCCACCCCCACACACACACAAATAAATGTAACAAATCATAAAAGACTCCTGTGACGCTTGAATAAGAGAGTCCCATAAATTCCCATTTGAACATTTTGGGAAGGACTAGGATGTATGGCCTTGTTGGAAGTGAATAAGTAGGGGCCAGTTTTGAGGTTTCAAAAGCCCATCATTTGCAGTTAGCTCTCTTTGCCTTGTGGGCTCTCAGACTCCTCCAGTGCCATGCCTGTTTGTGCACCCCATCACGATGCTAATGGACACTTAACCATTTGGAACTGTGAATCCCAAATTAAACACTTCCTTTTTTTTTAGATTTATCTATTTATTATATGTAAGCTCACTGTAGAAGACACACCAGAAGAGGGCATCAAATCTCACTACAGGTGGTTGTGAGCCACCATGTGGTTGCTGGGATTTGAACTCAGGACCTCTGGTAGAGCAGTCAGTGCTCTTAATGGCTGAGACATCTCTCCAGCCCCTAAACACTTCCTTTTATAAGTTGCTATGGTCATGGTGTTTTGTGACAGCAAGAGATAAGAAATTAAGAAAAGCCCAAAAGTAACCTAGGGACATATTATTTTACAAAAGAGATGTAGATAAGTAACAAAAAAAATTTGTAAAGATGACCAGAACTAGGTGTGGTGGCTCACAGCGATAAACCCAGCACTCAGGAGCCTGAAGCAGCTGCCACGTGTTCAAGGCCAGACTGGGCTATGAAGTGAGACCATAAAGGAAGACGTCTCCTTCCAAAATTTACCTCCAAATATAAGCTTTTATCTATCTACCTTATTGTTTCATATTTTATATTCCCCAATATTCATTCTTTCAGACAATCTGGTGTCTTCTGTTCTCTACACTCTCAATTCCTGGCCTTGAATTCCCAGAGGCCAACCGGCTGCCCAGTTCTCCTTAAGCCCAGGCTAAATCTTTAAAGCCAAAACAAAACCAGAGTACCGATTCCTTAGGCCTCTCCCCACAGCTAGGACAGAGATTCAGAGTGCACCTAACACAAGAGAACAGAGATAATTTTTTACTCTTTCATTTTCTCAAGGTTCTACCAATCTGTTTTATTTTTTAAAATGCCTTGACTTTGGGAGTAAGAGAGTTGATGCCACAGTTAAAGAGCATTGGCCCATCTTCCAGAGGATCTGGGTTTGATTCCTAGCACCCATATGATGACTCCAAACTGTAACTCCAGTTCCAGAAGAACTGATTCCCTCCCCTGGCCCCTGCAGGCATCAGGCACGAACATGGTACACAAACACACATGCAGACAAAACACCCATATACATAATTTTTTTTTTGACTTAAGGTAATTGGTTTTTGACAGCAGGATGGGAGAGTGTCAGTTTGGGAAGAGGCTATGAGTTCAAGGGCAACCGGGTCTATATTGTGAGTTCTAGACCAGCCAGGGCTACACACTGAGACCTTGTCTCAAAATAAAAGGCAAGTCGTGGTAGCACATACCTTTAATCACAGCACTCTGGAGGCAGAGTTGAGTTGGAGGCCAATCTGGTCTATATAATCATACAGTCTCGATTTAAAAAAAAACAGTAATAATGATAATAAAGTAAGTTTTAAGGTCACCTCTGAGTTGTTTGATCCATTTCATAGTCCTGAAATTGTCAAGATAGCGGATTCATCCATCAGGCCCTCTCCCTAGTGCCTGATTCTGGTTTACCCGCCAAAACGGGTGCCTGGTCATAAAGGAATTACTACTCGCACTAGCAGTTCAGCTGTTTCCGAATTCGCTCGCTCTTGGCCTGATCCAGCCATGACCCTTTCCCTCCGGGACCGAGGTGTGGCATGCCCATCTCGAACCTAAAGCTAGTCCATTGCCTCGATACCAGCCAACCCCCGTTCTTGCGCACTCCCCAAGTCGAGCTGAAACTCACCGAGCCTTCGTGTGACATTGTCACGACAGTCACTTCAAGGCGGTGTTTCAGCTGCCTTCAGGACCCTCCATCGCTGTAGCTGCAGAGGCCGCTACGCAACGGTCGCCTCGGCAACCAGACCCCGCTGAGGGTCCTTGGCGCGGTCCACGGTTGCTTGGCAACCGCGTAGCCGCGCGTCGCAAGTTCCAGCCATAGGCCACGCCCAGAGGCCGTGCGTCAGTGCGTCGTCTCTATGGTGGCGGAGGATTTGGAGGGACCTGAGGATCGCGGCGGCTGGCAAGGCACACTTGAGGGTGGGGGTGGGTTGCGGGTGTGACCTCTGACCTTGGCGTGGGCTTCAGGTAGCTAAGCTGTGGGAAGAAGGGCTGGAGACCACATTCTGCCTTTTTAACTGAGACGTTCGGTACTACCAGGTATTTACATCATCATTCTTCCTGTGGGATTCCCTGGTGGCCTCAACACTCAACCCTGGGGCTCTCTCTCTTGCTCCGTGGGATCCTCTCCTCCTTGTGAGACTACTACCCATCACTTTCCTCGGGGATCCTATCAATCAAGGGTCTCTCTCAGTGTCTCCCGGTTGTATCTCATTGCCCTTCTCCCTGTCCAAGTGTCCCCTGTGGCCTTCTCCCCGTTTGTCGTGCGTGCGGTGACTCTAGTAATCTCGCTCCCAGGATGTTCCGCCGCGAGCGCTCCATCCCACTTCGTAGCTCTGCCGCCGCCCTGTCTAACAACCTCAGTGTACTGCAGCTTCCAGCCCGTGATCTCACGCATTTTGGGGTGGTTCATGGACCGAGCGCCCAGCTTCTCAGTGCTGCCCCTGAGGGTTTGCCCTTGGCCCAGCGCCAGCTCCACGTTAAAGAGGGCGCTGGAGTGAGTCCCCCACTCATCACTCAGGTGAGGCAAGGAGTGAAAGAGGTGTCGTTTAAATCAGTGCGATCCGTGTTCTTTAATCCCTATCCTCTATCTGATGCCTTATGTCCTCTACTGTGATGCGCGTCTCTCCAGGTGCACTGGTGTGTCCTCCCCTTCAGAGTCCTGCTGGTCCTCACCTCGCATCGAGGGATACAGGTGAGAAGACAGCCTTCCTGCCCTTTCTCCAGCGCCCCGCCCCCAACATTTTCAGACTTTTCACGTGAGCAGCCCATCCACTCTTGCTCATTTTTCGTCTTCGTGCCTTCGGTTTTCTTCACCCTTCAATTCTGCTGCAGCCATCTGCTTCCTTTATTAACTCTATGACCCCTGGGCACGTGTAGCCTCAGTGCCTTCCTCTGAAAACTAGGGATAAGGCTACTGCTGCCTCCTAGAACAGAGTTTGAGGATTCCATGGACTCCCGCTAACCCGGCTGGGTGAAGTGCCCAGAGCCGATCAAGGGTCAGCTGGACTTTGCTCTCACCCTTCCCCCATCTTCCAGATGTACGAGTCTGATGGCTCCGTCATGGTTTATTGGCATGCCTTGGACTCAGGAGATGCTTCTTCAGGTACCTTCAGGACCATGTGGAGCAGGGGTGGAGACTGGGAGAATTCGCTGGGAGGTGGAGGAAGCACTGTTTCTGAGAGCTGCTTTTGTACTCAGTGCAGGCTATGTTTGCCCGAGGAATTGCTGCCAGCGTCCATTTCATCTGTGTGGGTGAGCGGACTAGAGGCAGGGCTAGGGCCTGTATGTGAGGTACACCACTGTGGGGTCTCAGCCAGGAGGATGCTGAGGGGTTGACGAACTTAGGAAGAGTTAGAGGGCAGCTGGGAAGGAAGGGTATCAGGGACTCTGGTGAATAGAAAGTCAGACCTGTGGGAGTAATGAGTTTCTTAATAAGACTTCTGGGATAGAGGGGGTGCTGCTGTGGTAATGGGAGAGCCAGAGGGTTCAGGAAGCCATCAGTGAGACCCTGGTTCTGATTGCAGGAACGTGGTCTGGTCGGGTACTGGTCTTTGATATCCCCGCTAAGGGTCCCAACATTGTACTCAGTGAAGAGCTGGCTGGGCACCAGACACCAATCACAGATATTGCCACTGAGCGTGCCCAGGGACAGGTGAGTTCACTTCCTCCAGCGGTTCTAGTAGGCTGGGAGACTTCTTTACCCTTGGGAGGCCCCAGTATGGGTATTAGCTATGCCGCTAAGCAGAAGTGTGGCTTTGGGTTCATCTGTACTTTCTTAGATGCAGGAACCTCAGGTCTGGAGAAAAACATACTTTCCACTAAGTGGTGTTTTATACAAATCACTAATGCTCTCCAACGCTGCTGTGCATCCAGAAGTTGGAACCTACCTTCTCCCAGATGTTGCCAACACTGTAGCTTCCTTCCCTGGACTTGAGTTAGTGCCCCTATTCTGACCCAGCTCCAGGACAGCCTTTCCAGAAAGCTGTCTCCCAAGTTCAACCCCTCTGATCCCTTTAGCTTCACTCTGAGTAGGCCCTACCCCCATAGAAAACTCTTCTCCCCACTTGGATTATAAAGCTCTTGGGAACAGTGTGTGGGTTTTGTCATTTGTATCCTCACAGCATCTGGTATGTCTGCCCGACACCAGGTCAGGAGGTCTAGGGACTGCCTATGACTGTGGCCCATGGCAAAACCTCCAAAAAGTCAGGACATGCTGGCTTTAGTCTTCCCACCTATCCTGAAGGGACAATTGTACATCCTCTTCTACTCCATGAGGGGTGTGGGGGGTGGCAGTTGTGAGTGCATACAAGGAGCCTGTCCTTGAGAGACTCCTGGAGAAGTGTCCATGGCGTGAGCTGGAAGGAGCTACCTCTTACCCTTTCCTTGTAGAAGCAAAAAGGCAGCCATGGCTTCACCCCTCTCCTACTCTGTCCTCTGGACCCAAGAGCCTATGAAGGGAAGAGCTGACCCTGATTTCCTCCTCAGGATGGTGTTGCTGACATGGTGACAGCAGATGACTCAGGTGTCCTGTGTGTCTGGAGGTCAGGACCTGAGTTCACCTTACTGACCCGAATACCAGGATTCGGGTAGGAGAGGCAGATGAGGGTTATGACCTTTATGAGGTGACTTCAGGGTAGGGAGTATGTTGGGGTCTGAGGAAATCAAAATTGAACATTACCCTCGCAGGGTCCCATGCCCCTCTGTACAGCTGTGGCAGGGGATCGTGGCAGCAGGGTATGGAAATGGACAGGTGCGTCTGTATGACGCCAGCACAGGAGCCCTCCACATCCAGATCAATGCCCACGCCCGGACTATTTCCGCCCTGGACCTAGCTCCAGAGGTGGGCAAGGTCAGTGTCCTGCATCCCTACGTCCCTTTCCTAGTGCTTAGACACACAGCACAGGCTTGTCCCTGCACTGAGTGTAACTCCATCCCCAGGCACCTGGACCGGCACTTCAGCTCATCCCCATCCTGTCGGGGCATCTGATGCCCTGCCTATCCCTCATGGCGGGGTTCTCTCTTTTAGCTACTGTCGGCAGCTGAGGACACCTTTGTGCACATCTGGAAGCTGAACAGAAACCCAGAGAGTGGCTCTATTGAGGTATGCTTGCAGACAGGTGGGAGTAGGGCCCAAGCACGGGTGAGCGCCAACACTGCCCAGCCCTCTTTTCACCACAGGTGGAACATTGCCATGGAGAATGTGTTTCTGACGTCCAGGTGTGTGGCGCTCGGTTCTGTGACCCATCGGGCAGCTCCTTTGCTGTGACAGGTTATGACCTTGCTGAGATCCTGAGATTTGGCAGTGTATGAGAGCAGCAACCTGCCCGTCTCCCTTGGTATTTATAAAGCATTCCCTCCATCAAGCCCTTGTCTGATCACTCGGTGTCACAGCCACACCTCTCTAAACATCAAGCTCCAGGGAGGACAGAGGGGCGGGTTCAGAACACGCGGAAGCCACTGGTTCTTGGAGACAAGCGAAGGCACCGGAGCTGTTAAATAACTTTAATGGTTGATGGAGGGGTCACAAGGGAGGTGCTTCCCTCCCACTCTCCAGCGCCACCCTGGAGACTGATTAGTGCAGGGAGGTAGGGCAGAGTTGTTCCAGTTTTCTCCCAGGAAGCGCTTAGGGGAATCCTAGCCAGCTCCAGGAATGGTCCCTTCAGTACCATGGTAACCACAACTTAAGAGGGGTTTCTGTTCCCCACCCCCAGCCTTCCATCCTAGTCCAGTGGAAGAAAAGGAGGAGCCCAAGCTGGCCAACTGGTGCCCCACAGTGCTGGACCTAGAACCCAGTTGTCCTTGGGTCATTTTCTTTCTTGGCCAGATCCCGTTGCTGGTGCCTCTCACACTGGGGACTGGAGCCATGTGCCGAGCTGACTTTTGCTGTAGAAACCTCTGGATTGTGGGGATCGCTGCGGGGGAAGGGGTGCAACCGAGCGAGAAGGCCCAAGGGAGTGGTCTGCAGGGGCAGCATCCAGGGAAAAGGTTCGGGGTCTTCCCCAGGGCAGGGGTTGCGTCCAGGTTGGGACTGGGGCCACTGAGGCAGGCGAGCAGGAGCTAGGCAAGGCAGGCTGGTCTGTAAACATTGCTAGCCAGGGTGGGGGTGGCTCCAGCCTTGTGCCCTCGCGCTGGGCCAGGATGTCTGTCACAGCTGCGATGTCATCTAGCGGCTCAATAGCTGTGGCAGCAGGGAGGGGGCAAGGGGACGGGGCTAGTCAGAGCTCAAGCCCTGGCCTGCTCAGCCCTGACTGTCACCTGTCACTGTAATAGGAAGAAAGCAAGGCCCGAATCTCGGCTGAGATGGCATTATTCTGCAGGAGTAGCCCCTCACAGGGACCTCCTGAGGCCACGGGTTCTGATAAGACTGTGACGTTATGGGGGGAGGGGGTAGCAGAAGTAGGTAAAGAAACCAAGAAAAAAAGGAGAGAAAGCAGTGCCGGGCAAGTGAGGTCAGAAGAGGAGACAGGAGTCCACATGCATGAAGGGAAACAGAAAAGAAGGATTAGGACAGATGGCAGGAAATGACTCTGCTCTCTGGGGTTTGTTTTGAACTCGGGTGGAAGTGCTTTTAAGACTTGGAGAGAAGCAGGGACTATCGTAGGGCTGAGTGGGCCCTGGACCCCATGGTGTGCTTTCTCTCTGGAGAATTTACCCAGGATCCCTTGATGTCCCCAACCCCACTTCCCATCAGCCTCCCACCGCGCCTTCTCTCACTTACCCATCTCGTGGTATAAGGACCCCTGCTTGGCCAGTGCTTGGGGTGGTTTCCGGGGAGCAGGAGTTTCGATCTTCATGACTTCATCACAACAGTGCTTCCACTGGCCTGGGAGGGGGGCCGGACCCATGCAGGAGCTGCCTGCTTCTGTCACAGTCCCCTGCTCTCCCACGGCCTCCCAGACGCTCTGCCCAGCCCTTTCCCTTACTCATGTCAAAGAAGAGCTGCCACAGCGCCTCCATCCAGGTCTGCAGGGCTTCTCTGCTCTCCACCTGGAGGGTGTTTGTCACTTCATCATCTCCATACAGGTTGCTGATGCTGAGGGTGAAAGGCCACTCCGGGGCCTGCTCCAACTCCCCTGCCCGGACCTTAGTCTCCTGCGGGGGAAAGCAAGGCGCTGCCTTCACCTCCATCCATCACCCCTGCCTAGAAGTGCCTTTGGGACTTGTGCTGGGCCTTCATTTGCCCCCTGCTAACTCTAGTGGGAGGGCGGGGCAGCAAGAGTGAGGGGGATAGCAGGGCCTGCGCTGAGACAGGAAAGGGGGACGGAGCAAGGCAGGGAAGGTGCGGAGGTGGGCGAGAACGCCAGGGTCCGGGTTCGAGTTGCCCACCCAGTACATCCAAAACACAGGCAGGGGCCTGAGGTAGTAGGGCACTTGCCCAAAACACACGAGTCTCTCAATTTGACCCCAGCACTAGACAGAGCAAAACAGACACATAGAAAAGCAACACTCTGGCTGGAGAGCACAGCAGCCCATTTGCACCTTTGTAGAGACAGAAACAGCAAGTTACTAAGCAGCTACAAACTGGAAGCAGAGAGAACTGGAGGAAAAACTGCCTGACCCAACAAAAAGGCCTCTGGGGTTTCGAAGGGGCTGGGGATGCCGAGTGAGCGGGTTGACTTTCTTAGCATTGTTTGGGGTAGGAAGATGTGGGGAGGAGGTCCCTCTGCATCCCAGAGTTTGCCCTTCTGGTCTCTGAGGCCTAGGCCTGACCCTCCAGAGCCTTGAGAAAGAGGTGCCTGGGCCCAGGGAACACGCGGCCTCACTACGGTGGGACTGGTCACCTTGTTGATGACGACAGTGAACAGTGGTTCTTGCCCAGTGTCTGCATCCTCAGATCTCCAGTAACAAAAGAGGTTTGTGCCTTTCAGGACTCCATGCACAAGTGTCCCATTCTGCAGCTCCCCGGCTTGCTGCGTAAACAACTTGGTGTTTTCTAGGGAGTCTTGCCTCCCCACCAGGGCACCTTCCTCCCAGTCCCCCCACTGACCCCATGCCCCCAATACTCACCCTGCTGTCTTCCCAGCCCACTTTGCCCCCCCCACATCTAGATTTTTAGGTTGTCCATCTATGTCCACGCCCCCTCCACTTCCTTAGGACCCCTCACCTGCACCCTGAGGGTCCCACTTGCAGTGGGCTGAGTCATGCAGAGAGGCTGAGCCACCAGGCGGCAACACACGCTACCGTAAAGGGGCAGCCAGGCAGGGTTCTCCTCTGGAGGAGGAGAAAGTACCAGGTAAGGATGGGAAATGAGAAGGGGACTACCCCTCGATCCCTCCAATCAGTGCCAGTGTCCCAGACAGACAGACAGACACACACACACACACACACACACACACACGCACGCACGCACGCACGCACGCACGCACGCACGCACGCATACCATGACTGGCGAGGGTGAGGTCATGAGTACGGAATCCATCTTGTACTGCTGCTAGGGTAAGAGTGGTGTGGGCCAAGAGGTGGTATCGAGGACCTCTAGAGGGAGAAGGGACATCAGTGGCACGGTGTGTGTGGCAGGATAGTGCTGCACGGCTGACTCAGGGCTGTCCCATTGCCAGGCTGGCTACCATGGAAAACTAGCTTGCCTCCTGTTTCCTGACCTCCTGTTAGGTATCTGGACCTTCCCTTATACATTCTATACATTATCCTGATGAAATTCTGGCAATTCCATGAGGGTAGGTGTTCTTCAGTCAATAGATGAGGCAGCTTCCTCTAGATCCTAGGTGAGTGACTGTAGGACTGCCGCAGAGCATGCCCCAACTCAGAGCATAGCAGTTTATACATCCATGTCTGCTTTTGGCATGATTATATATGGGTGGCACATGTGTACATATATACGTGGAGGCCAGAATGACACTGGGCGTGCTTTTTAATTGCTCTCTACATTACTCATGAAGGCGGGGTCTCTCACTGAACTCAGAGCGTGCCAATTAACTAGTCCAGCTAGCCAGCTTACCCTAGGGGTCACCTGTCTCTCTTTCCAAGTGAGCCCTGGGCCTGGGGTCTAGGGGATCAGAACTCCAGTGCCTCTGCTTGCCCAATAAGTGTTTTATCCACTGAGCCCTTTCCCCATCCCTGCTTTTGGTGTTCTGAGGCAGGGTTTTATGTACACCATGGGGGCCATAAACTCACCATGCAGCCATGGATGTCTTTGAACATACGATCCTCCTGCCTCCACCTCCCAAGGTGTGCACCACCCCACCCAAGGCTTTGTGTTTGCTAGACAAGTTTTACCAACTGAGCTACATCCCCAGTCCTATAAGACATTTTTCTGGCTGCTAAACAGGTAAGACCCCCAAAACCTGGCTGTCCCTGCCTCCCCAGTGTCAGGCTTGTAGACTAACTTAGGCCTGACTCTAGGGTTAGCCAGAATGCCTGCTCATTCGGTGTGAAGTGGTCAGCAGTGGGGAGCTGAAGGAAGGCAGTGGGTAGGAGATGGTCTTACCCCACAGCTGGGGTGGGCAGCAGGATGGGACTGTTGCTGGAGCCCCCAGCACTGTCCAGCGATGCCCTGACGCGCTTCCCTGACGATCGGCCCAGGGAGCTGCTGAGTTTGGTGGCAAGCCTCTTGGGGGCACCAGCTAGGGCTCCCTCCTCTTCCACACAGGCCCCATACAGCTCCAGCCGCAGTTCAAAGTCAGGCCCTGCCTCAGCACTTACACAGGAGTGGGAGAGGGGGCGGGGTAATTAGTGGGAGGTTCAGGAGGACATGAGGTGAAGCAGGGCCTAAGTCCTGGACAACTCCACAGGGGGGCCATCTGCCTCTCCCTCTCCACCTTCCCCCTTCCCCACCCCAGAGCAGCACCACAGGGAGCCACGGGAAAGGCACTCACAAAAGCACATTGTGCTGAAAGGAGATGTCTGTGAGGGTCCTGTCCACCAGGACCATCTCTGTGTCCTGAATCTCTTCCCCGAGCTGCAGCAGCAGGAACACAGCCCAGCGGTGCAGGTCTGGGAGGAAAGAGAGAGAGAAGGTGCATGCCTTTAATCCCAGCACTTGGGGGCAGAGGCAGGCAGATATCTGAGTTCGAGGCCAGCCTGGTCTACAGAGTGAGTTCCAGGATAGCCAAGGCTATACAGAGAAAACTTGTCTCAGAAAAAGAAAAAAGAAAAAGAAAGAAAAAAATCTTAACATTGACCACAAGTGCCTCCACCTCGAGGAACACTCTTGAATTTGTCCCAGTTTGTGCCGCTCACCGCCTTTGTTCTTGAAATACTCTGTGTCCTTCCACATGAGTGGAATCCGGAGGTCTAAGGGGCAGAGGGGAAGGAAGAGGGGTTAGAAGCAGGCAGGAGGGGTGCAGTGTGGGGTGGTGTGGTGCAGTGAGGGATGCCAGCAGCTGGGGCAGCTGTGTGCTTACCAGAGATGCAGACCCGGCCTCGGCAAGGGGAGCGCTCAGCGGATGACACACTGTCGGATGGTCTGTGGGTAGATCACAGAGTCCTGGCCTGGTCTCCACATACTCCTCCCCTTTGTTCTGACTCCCAAGGACTCTAAGAGCCCCCTAATCCCTAGCCTGGCTGGCACGGCAGGGTCAAGGACTGGAGGAGAGCTATTGACAAAGCTCAGCGGTTTCTAGTCTTAGGAACACTTGAGCAATGTTAACACACAGGTATAGCATACAAGCTTGGGCTCTGCCTCCTCCTAGCATTGTTCCTGACCATCCAGACTCCTGCCAGGGACAAGTGGGGCTTTGAGGGGACAGGCATCACCAGAGATTCCCTTTCAAGTCCTCACCACCACCATTAAACTATGGGCTTGGCAGGTCACTTGTTCCCACCACAGGGTCTCAATGTGCAGCTCAGGCTGGCCTCAAACTCAGCAATCCTCCTGCCTCAGCCCCCCACATGCTGGGATCACAGGCATAAACCACCATGCCCAGCTTTCATCATCCTTGATGTGACTACATGGCCTAGCATCAATAGTGATGTGTTTAGCTGCCACTGAATTAGATGGACTTCACATTCCCACTGTGAGGACTGTGTGGCGCTGTCTGCCCGGGGCTCCCTGAGAGAGCTGCCTCCTGACTGCTTGACCTCTTGTTAAAGGAAGCAGCAGTGGAATGAGTTTTCTCCTGTAGGCTTCCTGGCAAGCTCCTGGCAACCTCTCCCTCTGCTCCTCCACGCCAGCGAGGGGCTGGGACCCTCTTCTCATGCAGCAGCCTCGAGGAGGCAAGCAGTTCTCCAGACGACTCATTTACCACAATTGGCCAGTCTTCAGAGTGATCAGTTTACCACCTATGTTTTCTCTACCATTTTGACTTGACTCTAGCTGTCTCACTGCTGAGCCGTCAGACTGGCAGAGCTCACGGCAGTGTCGGTGCAGTGTGACGCACACACCGAGGCTGAGCCCTTTTGGAATGCACGGTCTAATGTCTATGAATGGGAAGCCTTCCTTTAAGTGATTTTTAATTATGCACTTTCCCAACTCCTGCCTCTGATGGTGAACCCCAGGTACAACAAGCTATTATCAATCTGTGGCAAATTGGCCATTCGACAAATTGGCCATTTGGTGAACTAGCCCTGAGAAAATTAGTTTTCCAGAAAACAACCAGCCAGACGTAGGAAATCAAGGGCAGGCCTAGCCAAATTAGCAGTTTAGCGTTACTTGTGGTTCAGACTGCCAACTTCCACTGGCTATACTGGCTTTCCCGAGTCCAGTTCCAGCCCCTCTGGATGACCCACCACCGCAATAAAACACCAAGGTGTCTTTCGTGGCCAGGACAGGTGTTTGTGAGGAGGTCCCCTTCAGGTTGGCCTGAGCTCCAAACACTCCACACAGACACACATGCTTTTTATCACTTTTTACCACCAATAAAGCCTCCCTCCCTCAGACCGCTCGCCTCGCCTCCTGTGCTCACCGCAGGCCTGTCTTGCCGAGCACCTGGGCCTCCTTGCGCCGCTGCAGTTCGCCCATGTAGCTGAGGATGCGGCTGTTGCACACTAGCAGGCTCTTGGTGGCTTCCAGAGCTTGCTCCCGCTGGGAGCAGGCCGCCAGCAGCTTGCACGCCCCTTCCCTCATCCGGATCTCATGATCTAGTTTCCTCTGCAACTCTGTGTCCTAACCAGAATCATGGGAGGGGGAAGAGGAGATGGCAGTCAGGGAGCATGCTGAGGCATCTCCCCTCCCCAACCCAGTCCCAAGCGGGGGAGTGGGGGGTGACAGGGCACAACACGACTAATGGTTCAGCAAATGTTTCAACAAGCCTGTGGTCTCGCCGGCCTAAGACAAACCAGAAAAGCTTTGCAAAACAAGATGCTCCCATGTATTTGATGGTGAAGAGTATAAATTCTGTCTGCCTCTTCCATCACAATTTGGAGAAATCTACAAAAGCTATACATTCATATACCCTTTGACTTAACTATCCAATACTCAAGTGTTTAGCCTACAGATCCAATCACACACGCAACTGCCAAGCCACATGCACAAAAACCGTCGTTTGGCACTGTTTTGTGTGTCTGTGTGTCACATATGAGAGCAGTGCCCACGGAGGGCAGAAAAAGGCATCAGATGCCCTGGAGCTGGAGCTACAAGCCGTCTCACAGGAGTGCTGGGAGCTGAGGATGGATTCTCTGGAAGAGCAGTATTGTTGTTATCACTGAGTCATCTCCCTAGCCTCGGGCATTGTTCCAAACGCCCAAACTAAGAGCCTGTCAGTGAGACACCAGGTCAGTGAGTCATATCAGTGAGTGCTGAAATAGTGCAAAAGACTGAGGTAGGCGTGTTTAGCTATGACCCTCCAGAAAACATAGCACAAGAATAGAAAGCATAACATCATACATCAAGTTAGGCATGGTGGTGCACATCTGTAGTCCAGCCCTTGGGAGGTAGAAGCAGGAGGATCAGGAGTTTAAGGCCATCAGATACATGGCAAATTAGAGGCAAGCCTAGGATAAATGGGACCATCTCAAAAATAATATATATGCTTACCATTTGTTTTATATGTATGATGTGTATGCATAGGCAGGTATATTATATTACATAGCTGTATTTGCACGTGCATGTGTATGCATATTTACACATTTGTGTGATTGTGGTCACAGAGGTCTGGAATGTGGGCTCAGTCAAGGTGCATATGACCCACGCAGCACAGAACACTTCACAAACCTCAAATAGTACATCCACCACCTACCTCTGCTCCCTGAGCATGGGAGAGGAGGTCAGAGGTAAGGGAAAATAGTTGGTCCAGGTTTGAGGAGCTGGATAGACATGAAAGGGCAGGGGAGAGGCTCTGAGAGAGGATACAGGGGTCATCACTTGGGAAAGACTCATCTGGAGCGTAAAAGGCAATTAGCATTGGACTGGGGACTGGGCATGCATGAGGCCCTGGGTTTGATTCCCCAGCAATGCGTAAACCAGACATAGTGGAGGCAGGAGAATCAGGATGTTCAAGGCCAACCCCAGGAGCACCAGAGTGAATTTGAGGCCAACCCGAGCTCTATGAAACCTTGTCTCAAAACAGCAAAAACATAAAAAGCTCTAGGCAGCCAAGTATAGTGATGCATGCCCATAATCATAGCACTCAAAAAGCAGAGGCAGGGGAATTGCTATGAGTTCCAAGCTAGCCTGAGCTACATATCCAACATGTTTACAGTTCCTTCCTCCAAGGACTATTTCCTAGGTCGTCTACTAGATCAGATTTTCACCCCAGCACCTCCCACGTGATTCTCTTCCAAAACAGGTCAACTCAGTCTCCAAACTCCTCCAGGAAGCTCCCCCCAATACACACATACAACCTACACTGCGGCTTCTAAATACATGGGGCATTTCACTCCACTTCCATCAACCTTGGTTTCCCAACTTGTAAAATGGGGCTGAAGAGCTGGGGAGACCGCTCAGTAGGTAAAGTGCTTACTCTGCAAGCAAGAGGCCCTGAGTTCAGATCCTCCCACACACACACCCCCACCCCCGTACCCATGTGAAAGCCATGCATGACACATCACTGGCCTCTAATGGGTGCTGGAGAGCAGAAACAGGCAGAGATCCCTGATGGCCAACTAGTCTAGCCAAAACCTTGCACCAGGTTCAGTGAGAGACTTTGTCTCAAAAGAGAAGAGGGAGGGGCTGTGAGATGGCTCAGTGGATAAAGGCAACTGCTACCAAGCCTGGAGCTCTAGAACTGAGTTCTAGCTCTGGGTTCTATGTGGTGGAAGAGATAACCAACCCCACAAACTCTCCTCTGACCTCCACACTGTGCTGTGACATGTACCCTCTCCAGATACAGAAATGCATGCGCGCGCACACGCGCGCGCACACACACACACACACACACACACACGAATATATATTAAAGGACAAGTCTGGGTATGGTGACACATACCTATAATCCTAACACTGAGTGAGAGGTAGAGACAGTCCCTCCCCCCAGCTCAACAAACAAAAAAAGTAGAGATTGATAGAGGAAGATACATAAAGTGAACTTCTGGTCTATGCACACTCATAGCAAGCATACACACACACACACACACACACACACACATACATCACAGACGCACAAAACAGGGTGAAAATAGTCGTGGTATCCTAGTGTGGAAAGACTTTCCGTGAGATTGAAGCTCAGTGCTTGGTGCAGAGTATTCAGCACATGGCAGAAACACAAGCCTTATCTAGGAGGCCGTGTTGACAGGCCTGTTCTCCATGGAGCGCTGGAGGGTGCTGACCGAGCCAGGCTCCATACGGAAGCCCCAGCTGGGAGATGAACACGCATAGATGAATGGCTACTCCATAAATGCCTCGTCATGGCATAGAAACACAGGAAACAGCCTCTGCTGGCTTCTGCTGAGGTGACAGGGAGGAGGCTCCCAAGCGGAGGTGCAAAACATCGGTGCAGGAAGCCAGGCAAGTGGGGGCACGCAGTTGGAAGAGAAGAGCGGTGACTACACAAACCTGTCCAGTCACACTGGCTCTCCTCCATATGCTCTGCTCTGTCTCTGGGGTCCAATCGTACTAACAGCTTGAATTCCTTCTCTCCAAACCTGGTCCGGCCTGCCACCTCTTCCTACCCTGCCTTTTTTTTTTGGGGGGGGGGAGGGGTTTGCTGTGCTAGGCTAGACTTTATCACAAATCACTCCAGTACCATGTGCCTTTTCCCCCAAACCTTCTCCACCAGGAAGCCCTCCCAAACTACTTTCTACTCCCAGCCATGCTTTGTATGCACCAGGGTCCTGTCATTGTTAGGCCAGCTGCTTGCCCACTCCGCCCCAACTCTGCACCCAGTTCCAGTTCAGTAGTCCCAAATGAATGAGATCAAGGATGCCACCTCATGCTCGCTCTGCTCCTGGCTAGCTAGTTCCCTTGGGGTCAAGCACTCACCACCGATCCTTCCCTAGCCTTGTCCATTGCGCTTGCAGCTAGCGCGGGGTCACAGGTCGCAGAAACCCGGGGGGCCGACGTGACCGGAGGACCGCGTGGGAAATGAAGGATCCCGAGCGTCGGCGCTATCGCGCCGCCTGGGTCCGTTGCGCCCGGGGGCGCTGGTGACATCAGCTCCCAATTGCCGCGAGAGGCGCCGAGGGCGCCAGGCGCGGGCGGTCCCTGAAGGCGCTGCGATGCCTGAATCTCTACCACCGGGACCCTGTCAGCGAGGGACGCGCCTCCAGAGAGCGCCTGGGCCGCCCCAGAGGCCTCTCACGAGCGGACTTCTCTCTCCAAGGTGACCCTTTCCAGAAACAGGGTGTGGTAAGAAGTGAGGAGGCTAGATCCAGCACGGGCCAGCAGAACTGGACCTGGGGGAGAATTAGACGCCTTCCCTATGTGCTTCCTAATCCTCTCTAGGCCAGCCAGCCCCCAAGAATGAGCTGAATGGCTCCCACCTTCTCAGGTGGAGAACTGGCTTCTTGGGCTTTGCATCTCTCTCCACACCCATCAGTACAGGAATAGGCCCTGGCTTCCTCTCCACCACCACCCCCGCCACCCCACACGCCCTCCCCAAATGGACGCGCCATTCCCCCAGGATGGGAAAGAACCCAGTTCTGAGCATCCTCAGACCTGGGTCAGATCTCCAGGGATGACAGAGAATGAGTCACAGTCTCCGGTGATGACCCACTCCTCCCCCCACGCTGCCCCTGACTTCCTGCTCTGCTTCCCATCACCTTCTGTTCCCTTCAGAATTCCCACAGCTAAGTTCAAATCCTGGTCTAGGGACTTGACAGGCTGGGGGCCTTTTGTCTCTGGAGCTTCAGACCTGGGAGAACTTGGCTTTCTTCACAGCATGATGTGAGGATTTAATAAGAAAAAGCCAAACTCTACCCGGGCCTGGCCCATGCTCTGGGGATGTAGTTCAGTCGGTAGACGGCTTGCCTACATACTCTGGGTTCTATCCCAGAGCACCCCATTGACATGAAGTAATGCTAGCACTTGGGACAGAAGTTCAATACCACCCTCAGCTACACAGCCTGGGCTACATGAGAAGTTATTATGACAAAACAGGCAAGCAAGATGTCTCAATGGGTAACGCTGTTTGCTGCCAAGCTTCAGGACCTGAGTTCAATCCCTGAATCCAACCATGGAAATCAATTCTCTCAAACTGTCCTCTGACCTCCACACTTGCTTGGTACCATACATCATCTCCACAGACACTGCCACCAACCCCACCACTGCCACCACAACCACCATCACCATCACCACCACAACCACCACCGCATACATAGCTTTTTAATTAAATAAAAATAAGCTTTCACTCTCCTCCAGTCTGTGCAGTTTAGGATGCCTCCTTCAAAATGTCTTTCTGGATTTACCCTCCAAAACTAACTTTCCCGCCATTTCCTGAACTATCCATGGGTCTGTCTGTCTGTCTGAGGACAAGATGAACCAAGGAGGAGGAGGTTGTGCAGAATTCTCAGCCTGTGGTTGAAGGAAAGTAAAAACCAATTCCTTCTTCTGTTCCAGATGTCGGGCAGGCCTCCCGTGGAGAAAAAAATGACAGTGTGTGCTGGGGGAGGGGTGTGCAGGATGCGGAATTTAAACATTGACATACCCTGGTCAACTCTGTTGATGGAAGCAGCATCTGGCCGTCGGATGTGGGTAGAGAAACTGAAAAACTAACTGACTCCCCACCGCCTTAATTAACTAAAAGTAATTATAATACAAATTATACAAGGAATAGCAGGAGAAATGAAGGCCCGACGGACAGAAAGGAGGTTTTGAGTATTTTTCTTAGTTTTTTTTTTTTGTGTTTTTCCATTTGGGATAGTCTCCTTCTATAGCCCTTGAACTCACAATGCTCCATCTTCCGCCTCCTGGGTGCTGGGATTATAGGCATGTGCCATCACGCCAAGCCTCACCCAGGAAATAGGTCCTCTTTTGTGCACCAGCAGAGGAAAATTAGGCAATGTCAGAAACCCAAAGGGGTCCACTTGGTGCCTTTCTATAAAATAGACAAGCAAACTGAAGTGTAAACTCCTGGTGCCTCTGAAGGCAGACACAAATGGTTTGCTTCTTCTGGCTGGCATCGTGTGAAATGTACACTTGAAATGCATGCCAAGGCTGTGCTTGGAAGGCGCCAGCGGCTATAACTGGGTTAGGCTGTAACTGGCTAACATTATCCATTGATCCAGACATGGGGCAGGGACTGGGCAGGCAGCACGTGTGCAGTGAGTTACCCTCCTGATACACTCTGCATCCCTGCCTCTGCGGCCTCCTGCCCCATTAAAGTCCAGGCAGTCACTTCCTCCCCCCAGCAAAAGGCCACACACCACCAGGGGCTGCGCCACACGCCTGAACCCACCTATTCTGGAGTTTTTGGCTGCTTTACTTGTCTAGCCCATCAGCCAGCCTGTCACATCTCCCACCATCACTTGGAATCTCTCCTCCCTTCCATGAAAACGCTGTAATCTCCACCCCAGATTCACTCCCCAATGGTAATATGTGACCATCCACCGGGAAAACTTCTTGACTCTGCCGATCTTTCTTCCCCAGCCCTTCCCACCGCCAAGCTGGTCCTTCACATCAATCACCATCTTAAAACTGAAGATGGAAGGCCGTCTGGTGGCATGCACCTTTAATTCCAGCGCTAGGGAGACAGAGGCAGGTGGATCGCTGTGAGTTAAAAGCTAGCCTGACCTACAGAGCCATTTCTAGGTCAACCACGGCTACATAGAGGACCCTATCTTAAAAACAAACACATAAACAACAACTGCAAAAAATTCAAGGATCCGACTGGGTCCCCATCACCAGCTTGGTGGACGATGATGCACTCCTGGAATCCCAGCACTCAGAGTTAGAGACAGGAAGATCAGAAGTTCAAGGTCACCCTTGGCTATATAGAGAGTTTGCAGCCAGCCTAGGATGACAAAACCTTTCTAAGCTGCGAAATCCCATCCAGTGTACAATCTAAATCTCACAGCCTTTCCACCCCAGAATGATCCACCTCTGTCCACCATCTCCACTCCAACAACAAATTCCAGCCTCACTGGCCTCTGCGCAGCCCAACACAAACACGCCCCCTCACCCTTATCAAAGACTCTTTACCCTGGCTATGCCATCTTTCTAGAAAGCCTTTCTGTAAGCTTCAGAACCTCAGGCCCTACCAGATCATCTAACATTACCATCTGCCTGATTGCTATTGCACTTCATTTTTAAAAAAGATTTATTATTATATGTAATACACTGAGCTCTTGTCAGACACACCAGAAGAGGGCATCAGATCTCATTAGTTGTGAGCCACCATGTGGTTGCTGGGATTTGAACTCAGGACCTTCGGAAGAGCAGTCAGTGCTCTTAACTGCTGAGCCATCTCTCCAGACCCGCACCCCATTTTTATAATATTTTCCTTAAGTGGCACCACTCACACAGTTACCATCTGTTCCCTCACAAGAAAGGGCACTTCCTGCCTTCTCCAGATGGGATTTCCATGGCCTAGAAAGCAGCTCATCACATAGAATGAGACAGGTTTGGGGGCTATTTAGTCTAAAACACATGTCTGCAACTCCCAGCTCTTAGGAGGTAGTGGTGAGGAGATCAGGAGTTCAAGGTCATCCTCAACCACTTAGTGAATTCAGAGAGCCTGTCTTAAGAGAAAAAGAAAAGAAAAGAAAAAGCAACATGCCAGTGAGATGGATCAGCAGGTAAGAGGGGATTGCCATCAATCCCAAGGACCTGGGTTCAATCCCAGAACCCACATCGTAGAAGGAAAGAACAAAATCTCAAAAATGCCAAGTTATCCTCTGATACACACACACACACACACACACACACACACACACACACACTGTGGAATTCATACACATGCACACACATGCAATAAAAGCAAAAAGAAGACGAAAAGAGAATAAACGAACAAGCGAGGTGCAATGGCCTGATCTGCAATCCCAGCACTCAGAAGGCTAAGGCAGGAGAATTGCCATGAGCTCCACACCAGCCTAGACCACATAGTGACTTCAGTAGCCAAGTGGACTACAAAATGAGATCCTGTCTAAAGACAATTAGAAAAGGGGAGAGAAAGGAGGGAAGGGAAATTGAAAAGAAAAAGAATAAATGTACAAGTAGTGTCCCAGCCTCTCTTGGAAGTTGACCTCTGACCTCACATCTGCATGGTGGCACACCACCTCCTCCTTACACTTCTCTTCCGAGCGCATCTTCTACAAACCTCCTTCATACTGAAATCTCTTCATTCTGTCCCAAAAATGAACCTTTGTTCCCAAAACAAGCATCCACACCTATTCATAAAAGCAAAGACCCTGCTGTCAACATGCGGTTTTGTTGTTTTTGTTGTTGTTGTTGTTGTTTAGCCCAGGCTGGCCTGGAACTCACTCTTGCTACTACTTTCCAAGTGCTAGAATTACATGCAGTGCCCAGGCTACTGATAGTCAAGTCCAGAACTTTGTCCATGCCAAACAGGCACTCAACCAACGGAGCCACCTCCTTCGCCTTTCATAATGTTCATTCTGGTCAGTAGAAGGGGGCCGGGATCCCCAAACACATTCAACACATTGTATACAAAACCACCTGCGGTTCCGTCTATCCCGGCTGTGGGCGGGCCCTGCTCCCCTCCCTCATTAGCCCCATTAAGGCCGAGAAAGCCAGGAAGAATGTTGTCCAGGGGACGGGGTATTACCTCCAGGCTGAGTGCCATCTGTCGGATGTAGAGCATATTGAGGTCCTCCAGGATGTGCAATCTGTCCTGCATCTCTGTGTCCCCTAGAGCCCCTTCCCTTGCTGCCCAGAGAGAGGCCAGGTAGGCACCGCGCTGTCTCACAGTTCCTCCTCCCACGGATCCCCGGGCTTGAGAGAGGTGTCCAGTTCTAGGACAGAATGCAGAGGCTGTCCCTGTCTCTCTGCAGTCCTGTTAGACCCCTCTGGCTTCTGTGACAAAAAAATGTCTCTCCTAGTGCTGTTCCAAGGCCTTGGTAGAAGCCAAGCAGAGGAGGAAAGAAAGTGAGGTAAGAATGAGCAGGGGTTCCTAGGAGGAGAGGCCAGTTGCAGAAAGGGCTCTGGGCACAGAGTGTCCTGCCTGGAGCTGGTGGCAGCTGTCCTCCCAGCTGTGGAAGAAAAAGGCCCTTTCATTCCCATTTTGGCCCCTCCCCCGCCCCCGCCCACATCCCTGGCCTGGCCGACGGAGAATGTGCGTGCCGCTAGGGCAGTGAGGGGCAGGCACAGCTGGAAGGGGGCAGGGAAGGGACGCCTCCTGCTGATTCCTGCTGAATCCTGAGGCTTGTCGGGAGATCAGAACCGACCGAGGGAGTTCTGGCTTAGTTTGAGAAAGTTAGCGACAGCAGTGAGAACTTGAGGAGACTTGAGCCCAGGAAATGGGACAAAGGGGTGAGTCTGTAATGCAGCCCAGCCCCGAGGGTCACCCCTTCCAATGCCGGCCCCCATCCAGCACGCCCCACCCTGGGCTCACAAATTACCTCGCTTTTCCAGCAGAAGGGAGGAGAGAGAGAGGGAGAAAGTCAGGGGTGTGCCTGGCTGCTGCTGGCCCTGATCCCCTCTCCGGGCCCCTTCCCTTCCAGACAGGAAACCAGCCCCGGGTCCTAGCCAGCTGCAGGGCTGTCCCCCACCCCCCTACTCCGGGACCGTGGAGTCACACTCAACCCGGCGGCAGGCCTGGCCCTGCGGCTCCGCCCCGACTCCTCAGCTATGGCCCCCAAGGCCTGGCATATCCTAGCAAGGCTCAAGAGCACAGGCCCTCCTCCAGGTCCCCAAACTCGCCCCCGGCTCCCCGACACTGGCCACGCGCGGGTTCCTCGGGTCTAAGTTGCTGGGGCGGGAGGATGACAAGAGCTCTCCACTCGCTTCTGACTCAGAGAAAGCCTGGGACAGCGGGACACGGGTGTGAAAAGAGCCTTTGTTCTGGGCAGCCTAGAGGGAAAGGGCAAAAGCCAGGCCTGGAATCCCAGGCAGGAGGGGGGGTGCGCTGCTGGAAGAACCACCACACTTAACCCTTCCCAGGCCTGTGAGGGATACAGACTTTAAAGTGGTACCTCCTTGAGCATCTGGAAGGATGACCTTGGGGATATAAGTATCTTTGGGGTGGCTAAGCCCCTCTCATTCCTGGCTCAGCCCTGTGCCTCCAGAGTCTCTAGTTTAGGGACTTAAGCTATATAGGGCTTTGAACGTGCTGACAGGGATACTCTGGTGGTGGTGGTGGTGGTGGTGGTGGTGATGGTGACTCAGGCTAGAGGCTAGAGACTCTTCATAGGCCCAAGGAGGGAGGTGGAAAGTTGGGTGTGGGAAAACACTCCAGAGTTAACACACACACACACACACACACACACACGGAGGGGGAGAGACTTGTTGCCCTTCAGGAGTAACAGAGCATTGGGAGGGCTTCAGACAAGTTACAGAACTGTGGAGACAACCGGAGGTTGGGCTAGGGGGCCCCCATAGAGCTTGCGATGCTACTGGCAGCTGGTAAGCAGCTGGAAACCAAGACAAAATTTCAAGTATTGGAGGATGCCTGGCTGCCCTATGTCCTTGGCCCAGGATACTGGAG
This sequence comes from Tokudaia tokunoshimensis, assembly GCA_036184795.1. Taxonomy (NCBI): domain Eukaryota; kingdom Metazoa; phylum Chordata; class Mammalia; order Rodentia; family Muridae; genus Tokudaia; species Tokudaia tokunoshimensis. Next base: position 104,200,415 of record BTHU01000002.1, on the reverse strand, counting down.
GGACCTGGTTTTAGGCACAATTCGGGAATCTAGAGCTCCTCACGTTGAGGTTAATCGGAACTTTTTAAGGCAGAGGCAAATTACCTCAACCAGGCAACGCATGGCTTGCACAAATCAGATGGACCCGCACCCTGTCCACACCTGCTGGATTTTCAAGTCAACAACTTAAGCTAGAATAGACCCAGATCACGGCGCGCCCAGGAGGCAGGGTGGCTAGGGCTACCTGCCAGGACTGGGAGGGGAAGGCAGGGACGCGGCCTCTCACCTCCGGCGGGTCGCTGAAGACACTAAGTCGGAAGCGGCCGCGTTTGAACTCCATCTCCAGGGCGGAGCCCCTGGCCACTGTGACCCGGCTCCGATGGTTTCGAGAGAACATGCTGGCAGCCCCTTGCTCAGTGCGCTCCCTGAGCTCCTGGGATCAGTCTCTCGCGGGCTTGGGCTCCGGTCCCTCGACGATCGCCCTTCCTACCAGTGCAGCCGGGAATCTCCCCAGCTGCCCGGTTTCCAAACCCCGCCCCCGGAGACGACACCTGGGCTGGGCAGGGCGCGGCACCCTCCTCTTCCACCCCCGCTAAAGTCCCGGCCCGTACTCGGGCCCCAAGCCAATTTGGGTCGACAGTTTCATTCCCAGAGACACCCTAAACCACTCCAGACGGCCTGAGAGCTTCCACCCTTTCGGCTAGATTAGCTCACCTGCACTTGAGGCGGGTCCCCAAATCCCCTCCCCTGCAGCATCCCCCCCCCCCACTCCCCGTCAAACTGGAGTCCTGGAGCTCCGGAAAACACCGATAGTCACACTGCACTTTCTGGTTCTAGCTTGACTTGGAACCGCCTAAGTCTCACCTCTTAAGCTACAACTTCTACAGTTGAATGTTTTCTCTCTCCCATTCAGACTCCCCTGCACGGCTACCTGTCGGTTCACAAGGGCCGCGATTCACAAAGAGGAGGATCTTGAAATTCCACTCACTTCCCTATGGGACCACAGAACTTTGGTCTAAGCACTGAACTTTCTAATCTATTCAGTCTGTTCGGTAAGGATATTGCAGTCTCTCCTCAGTTGCTATGACAATCGTACATGGGCACGGGGAAAGTGCCCTATAAGCAGAGCTACAAAGACCGAGGAGCAGGTCCCAGAGCACTCAGAGGCAAGCGGCTTCAGCTCTCTGGCCCTGACCTTGAGTGTCTTCAGAGTTGTGGAAGGAATGGCTACTAACTGAGCAGCAGCAGGTCGCTCACTCCCTGCTCCGACAGGAGCATGGCTCCCCCGCTCTCCACCAGAGCTCCCTGACAGTGGCTCACTGGCTGACTACCCACACTGGGTCTCCTGGAGGCTTCGGAACTGGCTGGGTGACGCTGGAAGCAGGGTGGGGCTACTACTGAGCAGATGGGCAGGAGCCAGCTCAGGGTGGCTAACTCAGAGGCGCTGTGCTGCAGAAAGTGACTCAATAGTCTCTTAGAAAGGGGACTTAAAATCCCTTCAGTATCTCCTGGAGAGATGGCTCAGTGGTTAAGAGCACCGACTGCTCTTCCGAAGATCCCGAGTTCAAATCCCAGCAACCACATGGTGGCTCACAACCATCTCGTAATGAGATCTGGCACCCTCTCTTCTGGGGAGTCTGAAGAGACAGCTACAGAGTGTAGCTTACATATAATAAATAAATCTTTAAAAAAATCCCTTCAGCAAAGTGACTTGGGGGGGGGGAGGCCACTACCAGCTTATACCTGATAAATCAAGGGTCAGGCTTTGGGTATCACTTCACTAGGTGGTATCCAGTCACAAAGATGTGTTTTGCGCGCAACAGCACAAGATTGCTGCCAAAAATTCTGGGACTGCATCTTTTCAGACTTAAGTTCAACTAAAAACAAAAAAAACAAACAAAAAATCTGCGGATCGAGGCTTCTGGGATTCACAGCCAGCTTTTTGAGATCATTCAATCCAAGTGTGCCCCACCCCACCCCCCTCCAAAAAAAGGAAGAAAACTCGCTGAGGCCAGAGGATTGACTAGACCTGAGCCAACCACTTTGGCTAAGAGAGTCACGTGTGCTGGTCACACCTGAGGGACTTGTGCCCTCCTAGAGAGCAACAGGAACCCAGTCAGCTAGAAGGGGAGAGGGGAGGGGAGGGAAGGGGAGGGGAGGGGAGGGAAGGGGAGGAAGAAGTTCCTCAAATGATGTTTCAGGCACTAGAACCTTGTGAAGAAATGGCAAGTGGCAGGGAGAAAGATGGCTGTCCATTTTTGTCCTCCTGCGCGCGCGCGCAAGCGCACATATACACACACACACACACACACACACACACACACACGCATGCACTTATACTCAAATGATGGAAAAGAAAGGGAAAAGAGAGAAGCAGGTGAATACCCTCACTCCACATGTTCACTCTCACTACTCTGTGTGAGTGTCCCATAGAGGGGCAGTGTGTCTTGTCCCTCAATGGTGCCCTGCACATCACAAGTGCTCCATAAGCCTCAGGGGAAATATGCAAAAGCACACCGACTTAAGATGCCGAGGGAGGGAAGCCGGCTCATGGGACACGAAAACAGCTCACTACCTTGTCAGGAGTATCAGTGCTCATCGGTAATCGCTGTACTCATAAGGTTGAGGCAGGAGAATTGCTTGGAGTTTGAGGCTAACCAGTGCTACATAATCAGACCCTGTCTCAAAAGGGGAGGGAGAGATGGCTCCGCAGTCTAGAAATGCACACTACTTTATTACAGAGGACCTGAGTTAGGTTCCCAGAACCCAGCTCTAGAGGCCTCTGGTACTCCTCAGACACCTGCGTTCATACATGATGAGCACACGTGCATGTGCGCGCGCGCGCGCGCGCACACACACACACACACTAAACCTTTTACAAAAACCATTCATCAAGATAAAGATCAATTGGGTAATTGGGTTATGGATGGAATTCAGCGGCAGTTTTAAGACCCTAAATCCCCAGTACTACAAACAACTAAAGGGGTTCATTTCCAGCTGGAGGTGGGTGGTATGTGGGTGGCCTTTGATCCCAGGGAGACAGAGGCAGAGTGATCTCTGTGAGTTACAGAATACATAATGGATTCCAGACCCTGATAGACAGTGAGACCCTGACTCAAAAGGGCAAACAAACAAAAAAGTTCATTTTCAGTGTTTGTTTTTAAGCACAGAACCCATCTTTCCAGATATAATTTGACCTGGAATGTGTGACAGGGACAGACCTGGAATATGTGACAGGGACACGCTCTGAATCTGAGGAGTTTGGTAGAAGCAGGTGCTGCAGCGTCAGCCTCCCTGCAGGGCGGACACAAGAGCTTCTAGAAGGGTCAGAGAACACCTAAGACCCAGGCAAGACCTAAAGAAACAGACCCCGGGAGAGAAAGTTGAGCTCAGATTCTGTCTGAGCACGTGTATGCCCTACCTTGAAGGCTTATGGCGTGCGAGGATTGCCACAGGCAGATAGTGATGTCGCAGAAGCTGCAACTCAGTGGCTTTCTGTGCAAAGCAGATGAAGGAACTGTTCCTGGGGCCCGTGAAGCCAGCCCACGTGACTCAACAAAGGGGGGAAAATAAAGGCTAAGATATTGATGGATTGGTTTTTAATTTAAAATTTTATTTGACAAAATATTTGAGTCAATAAGATGTCTCAGCTGGAAAAGTACTTGCTGAAAAGTTGAAGATCTGAGCTTGATCCCAAGGGGGATCACATGATGGAATGAGAGATCAAACCCTACGAGTTGTTCTCTGACCTCCACAAACACTCTATGGTCTGTACACACACACACACACACACACACACACACACAGGGAAAAACTGTAAAAGAAAAGTAAATATTTTTTTTCTGAGACAATTTCTCTGTGTAGCCCTGGGCTCCAGAGGGAGTCCTGGAACTACTCACTATGTAGACTACCCTGGCCTCAGACTCAGAGATCCACCTGCCTCTGCCTCCAGTGTGCTGAGATTAAAGGCGTGCGCCATCTAAAGAAAGATCAGCTAAAAGGAAAGGTGTACAGAAGGCTGGACAAATGATGCATAAGTCAAGGGCACTTGCTGTCCTTCCAGAGGACCTGAGTTCAGTTCTCAACACCTACAGCAGCTTCGCAACCCCTACAACTCCAGTTCCAGAGAATCCTGTACTTCTGGCTTCTGGGCACCAGCCAGCATTCGCACATACCCACGTACTACACATAAATAACTGAAGATAAAAGAACTATTTGTGTTTTAAAATTTATTTTCAAAATTAAAGCAAAGACGATACATGCCAAATACTCACTACTTCCTAGTCATTTTACTAAGATTAGTTCTCTGTCATCTGTAGAAATGTGACATTCTGGTGTGAGATTTGCTTATCTGATCCCAGTTGTGTGTTTAGTGACCTTCCTGTTTGAAGGGGCCTCAGTGAGAGTATTTACATAACAGAATAGGTGGACTTTCCAGATTAGAGCTGATTTCAACACCCCCCCCACACACACACACACTTGCACACACACACACACACACACACTGGGTAGCTTCTGTTAAACATTTACCAGTAAACCACTGGCTTATTGCACACCTCTCTTTTCTAGTGTTTCCCATTATTTGGAGAAGGGGCTGTGAGTCACACGGGGCTCAGATCCCCTTCCTATTTTTGCACTATCACCCTCAAGAACATGCTGGCAGCAGGAGCTGCAACTCCTTTAAGGCAGCTGAAGAACATTTGTCTCCTCCATCCATCCATGTACGTCTTCATAGACCAGGAGAAACTGGAGCACTACCAATTGGACTTTGAATCTTGGAGTACAGTCAAGCCCCAGCCAGAGTTCATGATAAATTCACTGCAAGTGCAGGCCCTGAAGAGGGAGTGGGTGGCGCCGGCGGCGGCAGCAAAGCCTCATCAGGCAGCTCCTTGGCATGGCTTCTGTGTGACCTTGGTACAATGTCAGCCATATGTTCCTACTGACTGGCCTGCCGTGGTTCTCAGTACTTATCCTGGGAGAGTCCAGGATGAGCTGAAAGCATCTGGTAGTGTGTGAGAGATACATACATACATACATACATACACACACACCCGGGAGCCAGCCACATGGCTCAGTGTGTAAAGGCTCTGGTCAGGAATACTGAAGACCTGAGTTTGATCCCAGAATGCACGTGGTGGACGGAGAGAAGCGGGTCCTGTTCTCTACCTCCACATATGCACTTAGTTTGTGTTTCAGCTTCTGTGATGAAACACCACGACCAAAAGGCAGGTTTAAATAAACCCGGAAAAGGTTTATTCAGCTTACACTGCCACACTGCCATTCATCATTGAAGGAAGTCAGGACAGGAACTCAAACAGGGCAGGAACCTGGAGGCAGGAGCAGATGCAGAAGCCAAGGAGAGATGCTGCTTACTGGCTTGCTCCCAGTGACTTGCTCAGCCTGCTTTCTTATAGAACCCAGGACCACCAGCCCAGGGATGGCACCACCCACAATGGGCCCTCCAGCATCCATCACTAATTAAGAAAATGCCTTACAGCCTGATCTTATAAAGGCATATTCTCAACTGAGGCTCCCTCCTTTCTAGGTTATGTCAATTTGACATAAAACTATTCAGGACATGCACCATGCACATCTTCACCCCAAAATAAATAAACAAATAGATAAATAAATAAATAAATGTAAATTTTTTTGTTCTCATTTTGGTTTTGAGACAGAGTCTTGCTATGTAGTCCTGGAACTTGACATGTAGACCAGGATCCCAGTGCCTCTGCCCCAAGAGTGCTGGGCTTAAGGACCTGTGCCACACACCTGTCTTATAATAAAAAAAGATATTTATTTATTATACTTTCTTAATTTTATGTACACTGATGTTCTTCCTGTATGTATGTCTGTGTGAGGGTGTTGGATTCCCCAGACCTGGAGTTACAGACAGTTGTGAGTTGCCATGTACGTGCTGGGAATTGAACCTAGGTCCTCTGGAAGAGCATCATGTACTCTTAACCACTGAGCCATCTCTCCAGCCCTTATAATAAAAATCGAAAACTCATTGCTTGAACAGAAAGTCTAAACTGATAGAAGTAAATATATGTGGGAATAAACACAAGCCATACACCTTGGCATACACCTGTATTCCAGCACTTTGGAAATGGAGGCTGTGGGGTCAGGAGTTCAAAGTCTGGGTTCTTCTTTATGGTAGTATGCTAACTAGTACCTGATGTAAATGCAGTAATAAGTGTATATCATCGTCATCTATGTCAGCCCCTCCTCGAGGCTCAAGGACCATCATAGAAGAGGTACAGAAAGATGTAAGAGCCAAAAGTCATGGAGGACTGTGGTGAACGTGTGCCTTCTGGACAAGACAGCACCACTGTCTGCACTTAGGAACTCATGACAGCTGTGATTGCCTAGACGAGATCAAGCCAGTCCATACTCTGGAGTGGAGTGGGAGGGGCTCATGAGCCTCCAACCCTAACTGGAGGGCTATGGCAGTTGATGGTTTCTGAGGGAAAGAATCAGCTTTCTTTAAGGCTCTAGTAGGTTAGCCACTCTTCTGATGGATGGCTCTGCTCCCAGGAGTTATAGGAAGTGCAAATTGAAGTTGATGAGTTATATGCATTAAAATGTGGGGGAGGGGCTGGAGAGATGGCTCAGAGGTCGAGAGCACTGCCGACTGCTCTTCCAGTGGTCCTGAGTTCAATTCCCAGCAACCACTGGTGACTCACAACCATCCATAGTGAGGTCTGGCGCCCTCTTCTGGCATAGACGCATATATGCATGCAGAACACTGCACATAATAAATACATCTTTAACAAAAGAGAGGACACAACGTTGAGGGGGATATGAGGAGTTAGGAGAAATTAAGGGGAGGATTTAGGGGTGAGCATGGTGAAAATACATTGTGTAAAATTCCCCAATAGCTAATATAATATTTTAAAAAATGGATCATCATTTGAAAATTATGAGGGCTGATAATAATGATGATGATAATATTTATCAATGGACACTGCTGGGCAGAGCATCAGTGCAAACCAGGCTCTGAGGGTAATGGATTGTATAGTAATTAATCTCTTCATAGTAGTTGCCCAGAAAATGTTTATGCTTCTGAAGACAAAGTGTTATGTTGTGACGCTGAGATGAGCAAGCTCATGTCAAGTGACAGCCGTAGACACCACTGGGTGGGGTTGATAAAGTCAATGTCATTGGTAGGATGGGAAGACATCACTTCTGATGAACTACACTCGGAACACGGCAGAGGGGCTGGATCGGTGCGGTGGCTCAGACGTTGAGAGTGGGCATTGCTCTCCCAGAGGACCTGGATACAGTTCCCAGGGCCCACGGCTGATGTCTCACAACTGCCTGCAACTCCAGCTCTAGGGGGGTCCAAAGCCTCTGACCTCCACACTCATGTGCACAGAGGGAGGGAGGGGTGTGTGTGTGTGTGTGTGTGTGTGTGTGTGTGTGAGAGAGAGAGAGAGAGAGAGAGAGAGAGAGACAGAGACAGAGACAGAGACAGAGACAAACAGAGAAAAAGGGGGGAGAGAGGAGAGGGAGATTAGAAGCTATAAATGACAACGTAGGTGAGGAGGACAAGGAGGGTCTGACTTCCCCTTCAGGATCTCCATGATGCTGTACATGACAGACATCTCCCCCATCGTCTTAGTTAGGGTTTCCATTGTTGGGAAGAAACTGACCGGGCTGGAGAGACGGCTCTGATGCCCCATTCTGGTGTGTCTGAAGACAGCTACAGGTTACTCATATACATTAAATAAATAAATTAATATTTTAAAAAAGAAAGAAACTGACCACACAACTCTTACAAAGAAAACATTTTTTAAATATTTATTTATTATTATATCTAAGTACACTGTAGCTGTCTTTACGGATGGTTGTGAGCCACTGTGTGGTTGCTGGGATTTGAACTCGGGACCTTCAGAAGAGCAATCAGTGCTCTTACCCGCTGAGTCATTTCTCCAGCCCCCAAAGGGAAACATGGGTCTTTTGCCTACATACATGTCTGTCTGCCACATCTGAACCTGGTATCCATGGAAGCCAGAAGAGGACATCAGTTCCCTTGGAACTAGGATTACAGGTGTTGTGAGCCACCATGTGGATGCTGGGCCTAAGAACCCAAGTCCTCTGGAAGAGAAGGCAACACTTTTAACTACTGAGGCATTGCTCCAGGCTCCCTCAGAGTTTGAAGAGAAGGCTTGTTCCTTCCGAGGCCCTGTCATGCAGCCTACTATGACGCTGTGTCTGTCTCCTAACTGCTCTCTTACTTTAAGCCCTATCTCAGCCCCAGTGGGTTGAGGCTTTTTCCTAATGAAGGGACTAAGGCAGTGTCTATGGAGAGCAATTGACCACATTTGATCAATAACTGCAATAAAAAGAGGCATTCATTGAATATTTGGTGAAATTAGAATAGGGCCTGTGGACTGGATAGTAATAGGGTCTGCAATTTGTTCTCAAAGTGCTCAGAAAGACAGTAATAATAGTGGCAATAAATATGAGGAGCTACCACTTCCTGTCCCCTGGCTTTGATTTTTGAGACAGGATCTTACTGTGTAGACCATGTTAGCCTTGAGCTTGTCTAATCCTCTTGCCCTGCCTTCTGAGTTCTGGGATTACACATACCTAGTCTGATTTTTTTGGTTTGTTGTTGTTGTTCTTGCTGTTATCATTATTATCCTTTTGTTTTGTATGTATAGGTGTTCTGCCTTCATGTTTGTCTGTGTACCACATGCAAGCAGAGTCTGACGATGTCTGGATAGGGTATCAGATCCCCTGGAACTACAGATGGCTGTCAGCCTCCGTGTGGGGGCTGGGATTCCATCTCTGATCCTCTGGAAGAGCCATTCATTGCTTTTAACCACTGACTCAACCATCCAAACATCTAGCTTTTTTTTTTTTTCCGAGACAGGGTTTCTCTGTATACCCTTGGCTGTCCTGGAACTTGCTCTGTAGACCAGGCTGGCCTCGAACTCAGAAATCCGCCTGCCTCTGCCTCCCAAGTGCTGGGATTAAAGGCGTGCGCCACCACTGCCCGGCTTTAGCCTGTTTTTTGTTTGTTTTGGGGTTTGTTTTTTTTTTTTGAGACACTGTCTCAGTAAATCCCAGGCTGACCTTGAATTCAGAAATCTGCCTGCCTCTGTGCGCCACCACTGCCCAGCCCGTTTGGGGGCCGTTCCTATTCAAACACTATAAATTTAACTTTTTTTTGTGAAATTTTAAAACAAAGCTTGAGAACTCCTTCAGAAGGCAAAATTCCTCAGTCTGTATATTTCCACACTAAATAAGGCAAAGTTACAAACCAAAAAAAAAAAAAAAAGCCCCAAGACAAGAAAGAAGCTAGTTTTCACTCACTTCCTCCCTGCTGGACATCAGGATACAAAGGAAACAGACCAGACTAGAGTCTGATGCTTATACTGCTACTCCCTGCCTGTGTGTTTCTGACCAAAGCTCTTTGTCTCTTTGAGCCTCAGTTTCCTTATTTATAGAATAGAAACAACAGAACCTTCAGAACAGTCATGTAGCTAAACACTCCAATATATTCTAGAAAGACCTCCCTAAGTTAGTTTACCAAAATGCAGGCGTTACTCTTGTTATACCCAGCCCACTGTCCCTGGTGTACCCAATAAACTTAAAAAAAATTGCAAATGGGTTATGTCTGTTGGTAGAGTGCTTGTCTAGCACACATGAAGCCCTGGGCTCCATCTCTCAGCACTCCATGGGACTGGGTATAATGGTGCATACCTGTCAATCTTTTCTAAGCAGATACTAGTACATGATACTTTTAAAAATAGAATCAAGGGGGCTGGAGAGATGGTTCAGAGGTTAATAGCACTGTCTGTTCTTCTAGAGGTCCTGAATTCAAGTTCCAGCAACCACATGATGGTTCATAACTACCTATAATGAGATCTAGTGCCCTCTTCTGGCCTGAAGGCATACATGCAGGCCAAATGCTGTACACATTTTAAATAAATAAATCTTAAATGAAAAGAATCAGGAAAGCTGGGTGTGGGTGATTAAAGGGCATACACCTTTAATCTCAGCACTTGGGAGGCAGAGGCAAGTGAGTCTCTGAGTTTGAGGCCAGCCTGGTTTTAAAAAGTGAGCTCTAAAGACAGCCAAAGGTTACACAGAGAAACCCTGCCAAACAAACAAACAAGCAAATAAATAAATAGCCAGGGCTGCACAGAGAAGTCCTGTTTCAAAAATGAATGAATGACAGATAGATAAATGAATGAATGAATAGAATCAAGAGAATCAAGGGGCTGGAAAGGTGGCTCGGCTGTTAACAGGACTTGCCGCCCTGGCAGAGAACCTGAAGAGGCCAGAAGAAGCATCCACATCTGAAACTGGAGCTACTGATGACTGGGAAAAGTTATGTGGGTACTGAGACCCAAACCAGGGTCCTCTGAGAGGGCAGCAAGTGCTCTTAACTGATGAGCCATCTCTCTAGTCCCATTCAGATCATTTTAAAAAATTATATGCAGGTGTGTGTCTGTGTCTGCCTATGTACACTTGAGTGAAGGTGCCGGCACAGACCAGCACTATCAGATTTCCTTAGAGATGGAGTTACAGGCAGTAGTGAGCTGCCCAATGTGGGAGATGGAAAGTGAACTTGGGTCCTCTGCAAGAGTTGTGTGCATTCTTAACTACCAAGCCATCTCTCCAGCCCTGAATCACATTGTTTTGAGCTTTTTTTCTTATTTATTAGCATATTCAACTCTGTGCTGTTTTTAAAATTATGTATACCCTCAACGGAGGAATGGATTCAGAAGATGTGGTATATCTACACAATGGAATACTACTCTGCAATTAAAAACAATGAATTCACGAAATTCCTAGGCAAATGGTCAGATCTTGAAAATATCATCCTTAGTGAGGTAACCCAATCACAAAAGAACACACATGGTATGCAGTCACTGATAAGGGGATATTGACCCAGAATCTCGGAATACCCTAGACACAATCCGCATATCAATAGATTTCTAAAATGATGGAAGGAGAGACCCCTGGTCCTGGAAAGACTGGATGTAGGGGAACGCCAGGACAGAGTAACGAGAGGGGGTTGAATGGAGAAAAGAGGGAGGGAAGGGGGCTTATGGGACTTTCGGGGAGGGAGGAAACGGGAAAGGGGAAGTGATTTGGAATGTAAATTAAAAAAATAAAATAAAAAAAAATTAATTCAATGTTTGAAATCAAACCTCCGTTTAAATGTAATGATATTAAAAAAATTAATTCAATGTTTGAAATCAAACCTCCGTTTAAATGTAATGATATTAAAAAATTATGTATAAATTAATTAGAAGATAAAGAAAAACATTTACAAATTGTATACAAAATTCAAAGAGGGAAAAGGATATGTGAAAAATGTCAGCAAAGCTTCGTTTTTAATGCCTGTAATCCCAGCACTAGGAAGGCTGAGGTAGAAAGTTCATGAATTTGACACCAGTTTGTCTGGGTTGCATAAGGAGTACCAAGCCAACCTGGGGGACATAGCGAGACCCCTTTTCAAACAACAAAATCAAAACAAAACAAAGGTCTCCCACATCCCTCGTTTCCCAACCATACATCAGCAATTTCTCTCACCAGTTTCCTACCTTTCTAGGTCTGGTTTTGTTAAACTAGCTTCCTGTCTTTGCAGCACAGGGATGTAGCAAATTCATTTAGATCCCTCATTAGAGAGATGCTTGTATTCTTTACAATGTAACTGTTCTCTGGAATCTAAATTCTGTGTAAATGTTATGTCACAACTTTTCTTAGTTAAGAAGCTTAGTGTTTACAATGATGCACCGTAATGAAGTTGCCCCTCATTGCCTACCAATGAGAATGGGAAGGTAGAGAGGGGGAGGAGGGGGGGAAGGAGACAGACGACAGACAGACAGACGAGAAGACACAGAAAGACAAAGAGTGACACAGAGAGAGGGAGACAGAACAGGTCTGGAATCTAATATAGGGAGCCCAAGTTAGGAGAAAACCTTACCTTTTTTGTGACTTTTCCAGCCTCCTAGAGGCTTTGAACTTTTGAGAACAAAATGGCGTTAAGGCTGTCCTCGAACTTGTAATCCTTTTTAAGGCTGGTATGCCAGGAAGGTGCCTAGCAATGCCGGAACTTTTATTTGGAATGGACCTTGTTTCCCACCGGAGTATTTTTGGCTACAAGTCGTACCACGCACAAACATGGTTGCCAGGCACCGGAAGTAGCCGGTAATTTTGCTGGATTCCGTTCTTCCGCGGGGCGGAAAAGGCATGTCGGCTTGTGTCCCGACCGTTTCCAGTCCTCTCCCTTCGCAGGACCCCATGAGCAAGCTGTGGCGGCGCGGGAGCACGTCTGGAGCTATGGAGGTCCCCGAGACGGGTAAGCGCGGGTGGCTCTAACTTAGGTGGTCTTGAAAAAGGAGTCACTCCCACTCGGTGGAGCCGGGTCAACCCGCCACAGGTGGGAAGGAGCGAGGCGGTACTGTTGTTATGGTAACAGCTAATAACGTGGGCAGAGTTGGACTCAGTTGAATTGTTAGTCAGATCTTCCCCTGCCACTGTTTGATGGAACACCTCTGACAGGCTCTCCTTCTGCAGGGGAAACGCTGGAGTTGAGCCTGGCAGGTGCCCACGGTCACGGAGTACACAAGAAAAAACACAAGAAACATAAAAAGAAACACAAGAAAAAACATCACCAGGAAGAGGAGGCCGGACCGACGCCGCTGCAGACTCCTGCCAAGCCCCAACTTAAACTTAAAATCAAGCTGGGTGGACAGGTCCTGGGCACCAAGAGGTGAGATCGAGTATTTAACTCGGGAAAATTCAGCAGCAGGTGGGCTGAGTTTTCTGGAAAATAGAAAATGAACTTTGGCTTCAGGGTCCAAGTTAAGGCAGTAAGAATCCCAACAGGTCAGGAAAGCTGTTTGTAGCTCCGGAGTAGGAGAGCCGCTTGTTCACTTTAGTGTTTCTTCTGTGCAGTGTCCCTACTTTCACTGTGATTCCCGAGGGGCCGCGATCACCTTCTCCCCTGATGGTAGTGGATAATGAGGAGGAACCTATGGAAGGCGTCCCTCTGGAGCAGTACCGAGCCTGGCTGGGTGAGAAGACCGTGGAGGTGGGAAAGCTGGGCTGCTCATTTATAACCAGCAAAAGGAAGAGGGTGTGTTCTGAGAATATTCAGTGTCCTAGGACCAACTTCGCTAAATTAATGTTCTACTTTTTCTTCAACTTTCCCACCCAGATGAAGACAGTAATCTGTCCCCCTCCCCACTTCGGGACCTGCCAGGGGATCTGGAGGGCCAGGAGGAAGAGGAGGAACAAAGATGGTTAGACGCCCTGGAGAAGGGAGAGCTGGATGACAACGGAGACCTCAAGAAGGAGATCAATGAGCGGCTGCTTACTGCGAGACAGGTACGTTAGTTCCGTCTTTATTCACTCAACAAACACGTATGGAGAACTTGCTGTTTCTTAGGCAACGGGAGTAACAGGAAAGTAAAGGGGGTGGGCTCAAGTGCACGCTGAGGGGTGGTGAATGAGTTTTTCTTTTTTGAATTGGGATCTTAGTATTTAAGCCCTGACTGGCGTGAGACACACAGGGATGTGCTTGCCTTTGCCCCCAAGGGCTGGAGTTGTGTGTGCCACCACACACAGCTCCTAATTAACTTTTAAAACTATAGGCAATAGGGCTGGAGAGATGGCACAGTGGTAAGAGCACTGATTGCTCTTGCAGAGGTCCTCAGTTCAATTCCCAGGAACCGCATGGTGGATCACAACCACCTGTAATGGGATCCGACCCCCTCTTCTGGGGTGTCTGAAGACAGCTATAGTGTGTCCATATAAATAAAATAAATCTTAAAAAAAAAAACCTACAGAAAACAGGAATGCTGAAGTAGAAATTGGCAAGACAGAAACATTAGGGTAGTTGTGGGGCTCATTGTTCTCTTTTGTTTTAAAGATGAATTGTATTTATTTTATGTGTATGAGTGTGTGCCTGTTGCTCATGGAAGCCAGAAGTCATCAGAACTCCTGGAACTAGATTTACAGACAGTTGTGAGCTGCCATGAGGGGCAGGGAACTGAGTAAGAGTCCTCTGCAAGAGCAGAGTTCCCACTGCTGAGCGGTCTTTCCGATCTACAATGCCTTTGAAGAGATGAGAAACCAGAAGAGTTTCTCAGTCAGAGGCCAGCTGACTGAGAGGCACAGGACCCAGAAGGAGTGTGGCTAAGTCACCAGCGGGACATATGCTGACAAGTGACATGGCTGACTTAATTACTTTGGCGATTACGTGGAGTGAAGCTTAGTGGAGTAAGGGGTTTCTGTAGGAAGCTGCTGGACTGTGTCCCAGAACTTGAAAGTTCTGTCTCAATCCTGTCTATCCTGTCTCAATCAATCAATAAATTGGGAGAGGGGCATGGAATGTGGAGACTAGGAGAGCTGGTGGTGGCTTGAGTCAAGAAGAAAGTAGCAACAGAACGAAGAAACCCAAACTGAATCCTGAATGTAGTCTGGAAGTAGCTACTTGGGAGGAAAAAAAAAAAGAAATCCAGGGCAATTCATTTTGGTTTGAGTCCAAATTCAAGTTGATGCTCTCTACTGAGATACTATTTAAAACAACAGCAACAACAAAAACCTACACAAGGGTGCTACAGTTTGGGTATATGGGGCAGGCAGGGTACAATACTTTTTTTTTCTCCTTTGGAGCTGAGTGAGAGTCAGGAGCCCTGGGAAGAGCAAGTGTGGTATTAAGAGTCCCCAAAGATGGGAATAGTGGCACAAGCCTTTGATCCCAGCACTTGGGAGATAGAGGCAGGAGTGTGAGTTCGAGGCTGGCATAGTCTACATAATGAGTTACAGGGCAGCCAGAGTTATAGTGAGACCGTCTCGAGGAGGAAAAACAACAACAAACAAACAACAAATGAAAATGGGTGTGGGTGACCCCCAAAACATTGATTGTCGAGACTCCACCTTCCATTTCCCATCTTTCTCATCCCTCGACTTGGGGACCTCGCCATTTGGTTCTCAGACATCCTCTCTCTTTCCCCAGCGAGCCCTACTTCAGAAGGCGCGGAGTCAGCCGTCCCCACCTCTGCCTCTGCCAGTAGCTGGGGGCTGCCCAGCCCCTGCCCTCACGGAAGAGATGCTGCTGAAGCGTGAGGAGCGTGCGCGGAAGCGGCGGCTGCAGGCGGCGAGGCGGGCCGAGGAGCACAAAAATCAGACAATTGAGCGCCTCACCAAGACGGCCGCTCCTAGCGGGCGTGGAGGGCGTGGGGCAGCGCGGGGCGAGCGGCGCGGAGGGCGAGGGGCTGCCCCGGCCCCTGCACCCATGGTGCGCTACAGCAGCGGGGCACAGGGCTCCACCTTGTCTTTTCCCCCCGGTGTTCCCACACCCGCGGCGGTGGCACAGCGGCCTACCCCATCTGGCCCTGCTCCACGCTGCTCTGTCCCCGGCTGCCCCCACCCGCGGCGTTACGCCTGCTCCCGCACGGGCCAAGCCCTTTGCAGCCTACAGTGCTACCGCATCAACCTGCAGCTACGGCTGGGAGGACCCGAGGGCCCGGGGTCCCCACTCTTGGCTACCTAAGACTTCTCCCACGCCTCATTCCCGCTATCTTCCCCACCCTATTAAATTTCGTGCGGTGCCTCCGCTCGTATTGAATTTCTGGAATGGGAAGCCGGCGGACTCTGAACCTGCGCGTGTGAAGTCATTCAGCCAATCAGCGAAAAAAATTTGTGCTCCTGGACGGCCGTTCATTGGCTGATAAGTCAAAGCTTGTTCTGTTGTCCGTACTGGCTATTGTTGCTGTCAATCAGGCATTTGGTCGAGCCTTTCCCCTGTCTTTGTCTGTGTGAGTTCTTGTTGTCTGGGAGAGCGACACAGGCGCCGCTGTGGATTGGGCAGAGGGAGAAACCTATGACCGGTTCCTATTGGCCGACCTGCTAGTTAAACGATTCTGATTGGCTGGACCAAGCAACTGTGTCCTCTGGAGGTGCTCTCCCCGGCCGGGAGCTCCGGCCGCGGAGTGATGGTGGCACCGGTGGCGATGGGCCGGGCAGGGACCATGGAAGTGGCGGTAGAGGTGGCAGGGGCGGGGCAGCTGGCGGTGGAGGAGGTTGTGGTCTTCAGGGGTCTGTAGGTGGAGGCATGGCTCGGGCCAGCAGCAGGAACAGCAGCGAAGAGGCCTGGGGGGCACTTCAGGCGCCGCAACAGCAGGTATCCCAGCAGCTCTAAAAGCTTATCTCACGACAGCCATTTATTTCTCTTTCCCCTTTCCTGTCACTTCCTGTCCGGGGTGGGGGAGGAGCTCATGGAGCCAAAGGTACTATGAAGTTCCTGAACATGACCATTCTACTCTTTGTCTAAACTTATTACGTAGACGCAGTTGACTTTACCTGCAGTCTCCTAGACCCCATCTCATGGTTGCAATGCAAGCCTGCAGTGGCTCTCCAGTTACCAGAGGCGTAGTGAAAACCCCAGGGAGGCTCCCTCTCTCTTGCAGCAGTTATTTGTGATGTTTTTCTATGTGCCTATTGTCACAGCAGAGTCCGGCAGCGTCTTCTCTTGAGGGAGCAATTTGGAGACGAGCTGGAACCCAGACTCGCGCCCTGGATGCCATCCTTTATCATCCACAGCAATCCCATCTGGTTGGGAGCACTGCTCTGGGTCTCACACTGCTCCTCCTCTACCCTAGGGAGCCTGAGACCCAGGGGTGGAAAACGATCTATCTTGGGGGTGTGGGAGGCAGACCTTTGGGGTGGGAGATGTTGAAAGCGTTTTAGCTTTGGAAATGGCCTTAAATTCCTATCCAGTGTCATACTATGCTTTGTTGTTTTTTTTGTTTGTTTTTGTTTTTTTTAATATTACCAAAAAACACCCTTGGGGCCAGGCTTATGTGAGAAAAGTCTTGGGTTTAAGGAACTGATATCATCTTCTTTGTATTTACACTTTACTTTCTATGCTAGTTTCTGGCTATTTTAAATCTTCCATACTTACAGCCCTACATATAGACACTCCTTTTAGCATCCCCATGCCATCCTTCTAAGCTAGGCCGGCTCGTGGGTGGGATTGTGTATGTGCACGGAGGAGGTGGGGGTGGACAGGGCCTTGGGTAGAATCCCCTAGTTCTTAGTGCCTCCTTGCCTCCAGCTTCGAGAGCTGTGCCCAGGAGTGAATACCCAGCCCTACCTCTGTGAGAGTGGTCATTGCTGTGGGGAAACTGGCTGCTGCACCTACTACTATGAACTCTGGTGTGAGTCTTCAAAGGGATCCATCTCAGGTTCCCTGCCCATCCTCCCTTGAATCTCTGAACTCAGCTACCAAAGCCTCTCCTCTGCATGGGGCTGGGGGCTGGAGTGCTAGTCTGAGCTGTGCCTTCTTTGCCTCTTGCAGGGTTCTGGCTGCTTTGGACTGTCCTCATCCTCTTTAGCTGTTGTTGTGCCTTCCGCCACCGAAGAGCTAAACTCAGGCTGCAACAGCAACAGCGGCAGCGTGAAATCAACTTGTTGGCTTACCATGGGGCATGCCACGGGGCTGGCCCTGTTCCAACTGGTTCACTGCTTGACCTTCGTGAGTGACTTGAGGCTCTTGGGTGCAGAACCAGTAGCCCCTCCCAAGCCAGGACCCTCAACCACCCCACACTTCCACTGACAGACATTTCAGAACACTCTTTCCCCTAAAAGGAGAGATCACTCTTCTAAGTCAGGTCCTTCAGTCATCCATGCTGTTCTCTCTCCTGCAGGCCTCCTCAGCGCCTTCAAACCCCCAGCCTATGAGGATGTGGCTCACCACCCAGGCACACCGCCACCTCCTTACACTATGGTCCCTGGTCACCCCTTGACTACTTCTAATGAATGCACCCGCTGCTCTTCTGAATCCAGCTGCTCTGCCCACTTGGAGGGGACAAATGTAGGAGTTTCCTCCCTCCAGAGTGCTCTCCCTCATCAGGAGGGTGAACCCAGGGCAGAATTGAGCCCAGTCCACATACCCCCTTCCTGCCGCTATCGTCGCCTGACTGGTGACTCAGGTATTGAGCTCTGCCCTTGTCCTAACTCCAGCGGAGGTGAGCCAGTCAAGGAAGTGAGGGCTAGTGCCACCCAACCAGATCTGGAGGACCATTCTCCTTGTGCACTCCCCCCAGATTCTATGTCCCAGGTTCCTCCGGTAGGGCTGGCTTCTAGTTATGGGGACATCCCATAAGTAGCTTCAAGAGGAAAACTGGGTATTATTTGGCCACCAGGATTCAGCCCTGGTTTCAACTGCAGTCCTCCACGTGGGACCCTCCCCACCCTCCTAGAACACGCCTGAAAGGGCTGGAGCCCTGAAGAGGGGCAGTACCGAGGACTGTGCTATCTTTACTCACTCCCAAAACATACACAGGAGCCTTTAATCTCATTAAAGAGACATGAACCAGCTGCTTGTGATTTTGGGTAGAGTAGACCTCAACTCATTGCATGCCCCCTCACCACACTGGCTGTTAAGGGAAGAAGCAGGGGCCATTAATCACCTTACCTGAGGATAGCAGGCAGCCCCAAGGCAAAACTGCCCAAAGCAAGAGGTCAGTTAGGTTGTTTTCCAGTTTATTTAGAAAAATAGACTCTTTGAGTTCACGTCCACCCCAGAGCTGTATGGGATGACAATAAGGAGACACCTGAGATGAGTTTATAAGATCTAAAACAATGAGACCAGAAACCCAAGCCCTTGTCTGCATATTCCAAGTGACACAAATGGCCTAGCTTTCCTTCTGTCCTGTTAGTACTCTTCAGCCATGATCAGTAAGACAAGACTGGTCCATCCTTGGAAGGGGCGGCAGCCCATGCCCCGTCCATCCTGGTCGCTGTACTGTTCCCACAGAAACCCGGTAGCCTGGTATTGCTGCCGGACGTTTCTCACTACATTGGCCCGCAGTTCATGGTAGAGTTTGGCAGCCTGAACCTTGTGAGGACCCTCCACACGCCCATAGTGGTGTAGTGCCCCCAAAGCTAGGTAGTTCATATTCAGCCACACGGCACCCCGCCAGTAAGGTGGGTCATGCTCAGTATTACGCTGTTTATAAAAGAGGCTGGAGGCTGAAAGGGAGCGCAACCCATAGGGGCTCCAGAGATGGTGGCTATCAGCTAGAACGGCCAGCAGGGGTCCCAAGCGGGGTGAGCTGGGGTCCAGAAGCTGGAGCAACAAAGGAAAAAGAGAGATATAGCCCAGGGCGTCCACATACTGTAATCTCGGTGGAGGCCTGCCTACCACCCTAACCAGCCCCTGTGAGGGCCTAGACTTGAGCTGTACTGCTTTTGTGTGGTTCCCAAAGTCAGCAAAGACCCCCAGCTCAGGAGCCCAGTGCAGCTCGTCAAGACTTCCAGGTTCTTCTAGAGAGGCAGCCAGTGGGCCCAGCTCGGCAGCAGCTTCAGTCTCTCCAAGCTGTTCTGCAAGCTGGGACAGCACCCGGGCACCCAATGCCACCCAGCATCGCAGGTCCAGGTGCCGCTCTGCCGTAGAAGGATGTGAGGCCCTGGGGTAGTCATCCAGGCCTGAGGGCAGTGTCTTGGGGTTAAGTAGGGTAGGCAAAGCTAGGTCTCTGCCCCGCCAGCGGTAGGACAGTGGCACTGGCCCTGCCTGACTTTGATGGAGCCAAGAGAACCAAGCACGCAGGCGGGGGAAAGCCCTGCGGAGAAAGGCCAAGTCATCAGGGTCCCGGCCTTCTAGCATGTGTGCGACTGGCAGGAGCAGGGTTGGGGGGTTGGCATGGGCTGCACGTTGCACAAGGAACTCCGGGGGCACTCGGGCTCTGGCCTCATCCCCCAGAATCTGCTCTCGCCCAATCCAGCCGTCAGCACTGAGCAGCCCCAGCCAGTGTCCGAGGGCCTCCCGGGTGAGGTGGGGATCCCATCGCTGGACCAGGAGCTGGTGAAAGCCTTCATCCCAGAGGAAGCCTCGTGGGAAGAATGACCGGGAAGGCACCCCAGAGAAAAGAGGGACCGGTGGAAATAGGGCAGGGTCCATCTTCTGTTCAGACCCTTCCATGCCAGTGTCTGGCAACACCAAACCCTGTCCGTAGAAGTAACCAATGCCACCCAGAAGGCCACTGAGGGCAACCTGACCCAAAGCCTGCTCCTCAGGACTCAGGCCCTTCTCCTTTAGCCGGAAGGTCTTCTCAAAACGCTCCTTGAAGGCTGCAGCGTGGCTCTCCAGGGCCTGGCTCAGCCAGCTGCCTACCAGCTGCCCAGAGGCTTGCCTTCCTCCTGGCCCCGCACTGCCAGATTCAAACACAAACTCCACGGAGAAAGGGGCTCTCAGCGTCACCTGCTGTATCAGGAACTGCCCTTGCCCACTAGGGCCTCTCTCCTCCCACTTCAGAGATCCAGGCAGGCCAAGGTAGCGTTCAGGAGAGGCTCCTGGGGCACGGTGCTGAAACCAGCTGTTTAGGCGGCTCTTTACCAAGTCTGTGAGCAGTGGCAGCCCTGGGTTGGAGGACCAGAAGACATTGTAGCTTGAAGGCAAGAAGACAAAAAAGGAGTGTTAGTCATGTAAAGGATGTCTGGCCAGTCCCACTGGTGGGAAGGTGAGGGGGAGTCACAGAAACCAAGCTAAGTCAGTATCTCAAGCACCCCTTCACCACCCTGCACCACCCCTCCAGCTACCTGCCATGCTTGGGGACAGTGTCTCCTGGACTGGTTGGTGGCAGAAGTGTAAGGCGGAAGTCGCCAAGTTCACTGGTGTGCCCACTGATGAACTTCAACTGTCCTTTGGCTCCGATCTCTGGTAGCAGGACCTCTTGCCCATCTGTTACCACGTAGAAAAACAGGGACACCAAAGGGAAGGAAGGTGTACCCGAGGCCTGGGTGACCAAGGAACACAGTAAAGCATCAGAAAAACATACTTTTGAGAATCAGCCTTAGCAGGGATTACAGGAACTATGGCAAGCATACATCTGTCAATACTGACGGTAAGTAGACCCATCCAGTGGACTGAGCCAGGGGGCCCTGAACAGGACTCCTCCTGGAAATGACAGAGGTTTTAGAATTATTCGTGGATTGTTTCATTCAATCTTTTGAGTTAGGTGTTACTCTGATATCTGCTTTACAACAAGGAGATGGCAGAGATGGTCAGCCAGGCTGGTCTCCCTGCTATCAACGTCCATTTCATACCGCATTTGCAGCTGAAAGGGCTGGAAGGATGGGGGAAGTCTGGGCTGAGCAAAGATCCTGATGCCCTGACCTGAGGCTCTACCGTGACTCTCCAGCTCCAATCCCCTCCATGCTGACCCCCAGGCCTCTTGACGAACTCAGTGGTGAGCCTTAAGGCCCCATCGTGGATATGCTGCCGACCGAAGGAGCGGCCATCGTGGAACTCCCAGCCATAGGGACCCACGCCGTCTCCCTGTTCACACGTGTGCCTGAGCTTAGGAGGTGTCCCCGGGGCGGCGCCTTGCTGCGCCCACATCAGTCCTAGGAAGTAGAATGGCCACGTAAGTCAACAGATACGGTCTTAAGTCTTCGATGACTGCTGGGTCCACCCCACTCACCCGCCCCAGGGTTACCCGTGAGCAGTGGTTTGGGGCTGCGAGTCTTCATGCCGAAATAGACGTGTGGGCGGTAGGTGCCCCAGAAGAGTTCCGGGGCCACGGTAGGACTAGAGGAGCCCGGCGGTAGCGCGGGCGGCGCGGGGTGCAGTGTGAGCGCGCGGCGCACACGGAGCCACGCCAGCACCCAGCGCCCCGACAGGCCGAAGGCCAGCGCCAACACCACCACGGCCAGGGCCGCGCCGCTCGCCGAGCCGCGCGCACCACCAGCTCTGCCATCCCGCCGGCCCGCACCCCGCGCCCTCTCCAGCGGCCGCGCCCCCTCTGAGGCCGCAGCGCGCCGTCGCCTCTCGCCCCGGGCCATGCGGGGAGCCAGCACGCGCCCCGGCTGCCACCGTGCGGTCAGCGGACTAAGCCTTCACCCGCGCCTCCCTGAGCGCCCCGCCCCACCGGAAATCCCGCCTTGTACGTCAGGTCCGGCCCCGAAACCCGGAAGCGCCGTGGCTGGTTGTACCCGCAGTACTCAACCGGTGAAAAGCGTCAGTGAGTGTGAGTTCAAGGGGTGGGAGAGAAAAGCAATGACATTCTGAGCTCCTTCTGTTTTGTTTTGTTTTGTTTAACTACTGATCATGGCCTGGAGAGACGGCTCAGCGATAACGGCGCTTGCTCGCAAGGCTGACGACCTGAGTTAGATCCCCGTACCCAGGTCACGGAAGAAAGAAAACAGACTTCCACAAGTTGTCCTCTGACCCTCACATCTGGCCTACAAATATGCACACACCCTCTGACTTCCAAGCGTATGCTATAGCATGAGCGCACACGTTTACACACACACACTCCACACTCACAAGCACATATAAATAAAATGTTAAAAAATAAAGGCCAGCCGGGCGGTGGTGGCGCACGCCTTTAATCCCAGCACTTGGGAGGCAGAGGCAGGCGGATTTCTGAGTTCGAGGCCAGCCTGGTCTACAGAGCGAGTTCCAGGACAGCCAGGACTATACAGAGAAACCCTGTCTCGAAAAACCAAAAAAAAAAAAGTACGAGTAAGGAAGGAAGCAGGAGACACGACTTAGTGGTTAACATATCTGCTGTTCTTGCAGAGATACATTCAGTTCCCAGCACTAACATGTCATCTTACAAATATGTCCGGAGGATCTGGGGGCCTCTTTGGGCCCTGCACACTCGTCTATACACATAAAAGTATTTTTCCTAAAAATGATCATACTAAGGACAGTTTTCCCCTCTTTGGGGGATGTGTTTGTTTAGGTTTTCCTCTAACTTGCTATGTAAAGCCACGTTAGTTGAGACAGTCTTGCTTTGTATATAGCTCAGGTTGTCCCCAAGTTTGATAGTGATAGCCTTCTATCTCAGCCTCCAGAGTGTCAGGAGCTAGGGTCTATTAAACTACCTTTACATATCACTGTCCAGTTCTAATCTGGTAGCAGAAAACTGTGGCCTAGGAAATATAAGTAACTGGGTCCAAGTCACTTCTGACCCTCCAGCCTCTACCTTCCCGGTGCTGGGTTACAAGTACACGAGTGATTAGAGTATTCAGTGCTAGCCAAGCACTCTGCCAACTGAGCTACAGCCCAGGCCCATTCATTCATTCATTCACCCACTCACTTGTCCACTTATAGTGCCAGAGAGGAACCTAGGAACTCTTGCATGCTAGGTAGGCGCTGTAGTGACATTTTTGAGAATTTTGGAATTTTTGTTTCCTGAGAAAACACAGAAGTATTATAAGAATGAGCTTTCCTTTTAATCCCAGGTATAGGGATACGGGGCTGCTTCAGACCGACCGCAGCAGCTGACTATGACTTGCTTCATGCTCTAGCTGAAATGTGGTTTTGTCAGCTGCAGATAATTTCTGTGATTCTGGGACATACAGAATTCTGGGAACCTTTCAGAGGGTACATAAAGGTGAGGGCCTCAAGAGGCAAGGTTGGTGGTTGTTGGACATTTGGGGGTGTTGGTTACTGTTTGTTAATAATAAATTAGATTCAGGAATTTTTCTAATCTCTCTTTTCTTGTTTCTCTATCTAGTGTTAGGGAGTGAAACCGGAAGTGGGGAGGGGATGAAGGGCGGGAAGAGTACCCACTAAGTAGCAGCTTGACTTCACCACTGAACTGTATCTTAGCCCTTTACAACTTTTTTTCTGGAACTCCAACTCTACAAAGGCCCAGGAAACAAAAGAATTTACATCTGTCTGGAAGCTGTTCAGAGGTAGTACCTGCACCCAGATTGACCGATGAGCAACTTAGGGTCTCACTATGCAGCCCCGGTTTCCTTGAATTTACACAGTCAAGTATTGCCTTCAACTGAATGCATAGTATTTGCATGTAACCTATACCTGATTTACAGTGTATCTTAAATATTTTCTAAATAACTTATACCTAAAATGATGTAAATGATATGTCAACAGTGTATTATTTAGGGGATAATAACAAGGGGGAAATCTGTACATATTCATGCAGATACAACTTTTAAATCTATTACATTTATCTTTGGGTGTGTAGGTTGGTGTGCATGTTCCACAGTGTGTATGTGGATGTCAGAAGACCACAACTTGAGGTTATTCTTGCCTTTCCTCATGAGAGTCCCAGGGATCAAACAGGTCATCAAGCTTGGTGGTCAGCAGTTTTACAGTTTTACCCAATGAGCCATCTTTTCAACCCTGGATGCTGGTTTTTGTTGTTGTTGTTGTTTTGTTTTGTTTTAATCTAGAATATTTTCATTCCAAAGTTAATGAAACCAACACAGAACCTTTAGATAGGTGGACAAGCCTACTATTCTTTTTTGACAAATGAGAAAGTGGACAGTGACAGATTTATCTGTCCCGTGTCATAGCTACTTAAAGGCAGAGCTGACTGGAATTGACACCTGTTGTTTTTAACAAAATCTCAATCATTCAATTTTACTAGTGAAGACTTGGGAGCCAGATGCTAGGGTTAAAGCCTGCTAGGTGAGAGACAGAGAAAACACCCAGCGGACCTTCCTCCTCAGCCTAAGTCCCACTAGGAATGACCCTCTCTCACAGTTTCAAACAACCTCCTCCAAACTGAATGTCTCTACCTTCTGCTTCCTGTGTGTCTGCCCATCCCCCTGACTCCTTCTTACTCCCTATCATTTTTTTCTTAATAATCCTATGTTTACTTCCTGACAACACTTGAGCCTGTGGTTGCTTGCTCTGCCTCCTGACTGTTTACAGTATTCAGTCAGAAAGCTCTTGGATTAAAGGTGTGTGCTAAGGCTGAGCCACGCCACAACTATTTTGCAGTATCTATTCCAGTAATTTAAATAACACAATCTTAGGGTTCACAGAATGATCAAATATCCTACAACACACACTCCAGGCAGATATATTATACAGCCTTCAGGGGATTGTCTTTCTTAAAGAATGGCGGAGAGAGAGCCTCTTGCCACACCAACCCCAGTAGAATCTGTGTGACAAGTTCCACAGACTGAGGCATTAGACTTTAAAGGAAGGTCTCCTGGAACGGGATGTGGAACTCTCGGCAGGAGCAAACATATTGAGCCATAGTTCTCACGGCAGTTTTTCTGTTTTGTTGTCTTTCACTCCTTTTCTAAGTTACATGTTCCTGGTAGCCTAGACCATGATCTTAAGCAAGAATAATGGTAAGAAACCATCCCTTGAGATGGGGGTCACTAACATGACCTTATCTCCGGGGAAACCAATGCTTTACTTCTTAAATCACTTACAAAATTATTCAGCAGGAATATTCTTTTTTTTTTTTGGTTTTTTGAGACAGGGTTTCTCTGTGTAGCCCTGGCTGTCCTGGAACTCACTCTGTAGACCAGGCTGGCCTCAAACTCAGAAATCCGCCTGCCTCTGCCTCTCAAGTGCTGGGATTAAAGGCATGCGCCATCACTGCCCAGCTCAAAATTATTATGATAGATATAAACTTTCCTAACAAAATTTCATATGGCTACATGTGTGTCATCCAAGGCAGGTTTTGGTATATGGTAAAGAAAGCCTTAATTAGAAAGAATTAAAATAGTTTAAATTTATGTGTTGAAGTTTTATAAAAAAAATCAGGCAGTAGATGTTAAACAATAATTGACCATATGGGGCTAGAGAGTTAGCTCAGCGATTAAGAACACTGATCATAAAGATTTATTAACCTGCTCTTGGATATGTGCCACTAGCCTTGGAAGACTGCCCCACTGAATACATCCTTTTAGAATTGTTATACTTGGATGATTTATATTAATAATGATGTTACCTGTTCTGTTTGTGATTCACTGAACACAGTTTCAGAGTTGTAATGCTCCTATGAATTTGTGCTTTACTGTGCCAACTGATTTTTGTTGGTATTTGTGATTGTTTCTCTGGATATAGTTTCTAAGAGTTGTAATGTTTGTTTGTTTGTTTTTATGTATAAAATCCCCTGCTTGAGAGCTGCAAAATACACTCAGATTCAAACTGCCTCTGTGTTTGTTTCTGTGTGTCATGCCGAATCCTTGCCCACCTGGACTTCGACCACCCTCACCCCAGGGACCCCTACCTGACTGTCCGTGGCGGCCTCTACTACCCCTTTAGGCAGGGAGGAGTTGCAGCATTGCTGGGGATGGGGTCGGAGTTCCCGTTATTTCCATTCTTAGCCGGGTACGCTGAGTGCTCTGGCAGTGGCTGTGGGCTATTTTTCTTTTTTCTCTTCTCCTCGTAATTCAAGGTAAGGAACAAAGTGGCCAGGAAGGTGGCCTGGTGACGTGAGCACTCACTGGGAAAGCATGAACTGACTTGGGATCCAATGTGCCCACGTAAAAGGCCAGGTGGGTAGTATATGCCTGTAACCACAGCACTCGGGGGATGGAGACAGGGGATCCTGTGTGCTTGCTGCCTAAGCTAGCTGGAAAGGGTAAGGTCCAAGTTCAGTGAGACATTTTATCTGGAAACAAAACAAAACAATAACAACAAAAACCCAAAACAGATGGAGCATGGTAGAGGAAAATACCCAACCTTTGGCTTCCACGTTTGCAAACACAGACATGTGCACTTACATATACATACGTATACACTCACAAAAAGAAAACAATGAAACCCAGTGTTTGCGCACACACACACACACACACACACGCTGGAGTGCCTTCATTTATAAAATAGACACGATCGTTTATTTAAAACTAAATTTTCTTAAAAAGAATTCTCATGTGGCTGTAGTAAGAATTTTGGTTTCTTTAAAAATCCAGTTATGTTTTTGTCCCAGGTGTGGGGTAAGAAGCTGCTTCACAGGTGATTATGAATTGCTTCACGCACTGGCAGAGGTGGGTTTTTTTGCCTGCTGCAGAGTTTAATTCTGGGGACTCTGGAGAGGGTCTGTTGCAGCAGCTGCTGCATTTGCTATTACTGGTTTGCTGGATACTCTGATGACCAAGATTGGACTTGCCCCAAGGAACCCGAGGACCCTAATCAGCAGGAAGTAGCCTATAGAGGTCTAAAGCCCTTCTCTCTAGTCTAGTCTTTCTCTACTATATAATGTTGGGGGATTGGAAGGGATTAGGGAAGAAAGGTTGGGAGGAAGGTACAGGTGTAAAAACCTAATAAAATAGTAAAGAAAAAAAAAGCCATGGGGCATGCATGGATAACTTTTTTTGAACAATTTTTCTGACTTATTTTTAATGTGTGTTCATTGGTGTCTTGCATACATGTATGTCTGTGAGAGGGTGTCAGATGCCCTAAAACTAGAGTTACGGTTGTGAACTGCTATGTGGGTGCTAGGAATTGAACCCTGGTCATGTGAAAGAGTAGCTGGTGCTCTTAAACACTAAGCTACTCCTCTGGCCCCAAATAGGTAACTTTTTATGCCATTTAATCCTCTAGAATGATTTCATGGTCACATTAATGAACATTAAAACCAAAAACTATTTCAGGACTGAGGGAAGTAAGCCATTACCTACCTGAAGATTACATAGCAGCAAAAATGATTAGGGAAAATGACACCATGTGGGAGAATAAGTGGTAGAGGAGAAGGAGTGAGAACGGAAGGGTCTCGCTAGGAAGACCAGGTTGGCCTCCTGAGTAGCCCGGATAGTGAGTGTGTGCCAACAGATGGAACTGGCTCCTCTCTTTTCTCTCAGTGCAGACAGACTGGTTAGATGTACAGGGAAAGGGAGGGGGCGGGAGAGAAAACACTGCATTTCTAGCCTAAAAGGCTGAGCAGGGAAGTCAGAAGAACAAGTGACCATTCCACTTGAAGGAAAGAATGTTGGTGGCATATGGAGGAAGCTGGCATAGGCAAACATATAGAAGATGGGATGAAAACCAAATAAAAAGGAAGGGTTTAAACCCTGAGCAGCTGAAATTATGACAGAATGGGTAGTTCCCTGAGAGTGAATGAAGAGTAGACAACACTACTAAGAAAGATGAGTACTGAAGGCTGAGAGTAGTGGTTGTCTAGAATCCCAGCACCCAGGAGCCTGAGGCAGGAAAATTCTTTCACATTTCTAGGCCACTTTGGTCTTCATACCAAGTTTTCAGGTTAGCTCATGGTAAGACCCTTTCTCGAAATCCAAGTAAACAACCTGAGAAAAAATAGCATTCATTTGGCAATAAATATTTAATTAAGATGTACTTGGGTGACAGATTCGAATATGGTTAAACACTGAGAAAGAAAAATTCCAATTTGTCCGGACCCTTCACCCCCCAGTCTTACTTATCTTGCCCCAGAAGCACTGTTGTTAGGGTTCTTGTTCTGTATCATGACCTCCATGCAGCATTTTGAGTGATTAAGCCCAGCTCTTCTTGGACCACTGTCTTTAGTTCCAAGCTAACATTCGGTTGTTGGACTCTTCTGCAATATCAGCGGCGGGTACCCGTACCTGGGGCGACCTTGTCTGCGCTGGGTGCAGATGCTGCCGCCGCGGCATTTCTGTCCCGGATGTGGGAGGCCAAGGCACTTAACATTTCCTGAGAGGTGAGGTGAGCGCCGCGCATAATCAGCCGATACCCATCTCCTGGGGAAGATGCAAACCGATGAGTGAGGAACCCGGAATATGCAGGGCTAGGGCCGCGGTCCGCCCTCGCCCATCCGCGACCTTGCCAAGCTTACCGAATAACACGTCCACGCAGGGTTCAGAGCCGTCGTGTCTCACGTCGGCGATCACAGAGCAGTTGAGATTGGTGGCGCGGACTTTCTCGCTGCTCACCGCCTGGAGAAAGGTCCTGCGGTGGAAGGGCAACGTGAGCGAGTCCGACAACCAGGGAGCCTAGAGCCGGGATGAAGGTGAAAGCGCGAGGCAGGGAGGGCGGGACAGAGATGCCCTGGAACTGGGGTAGGGGGTCGAGGGTGCGCGCGCACGTGTGGGGAGCGCGGACACCTCCTACCTCCCCAGAACCCATACCTCGTTGACTCCACGTTCTTCTCAAACGGGCAGAACTGAACTCGAACTAGCTTGACTGGCCGTAGTCCGAGCCGAGCCAAAGCCGCCGCCATGGTTACCTCCGGCCCGGAAGGAGTAGCACTGGGGATCGTTTTATTGGAACGGACCGCTTCCGGCGGCCTCCGCGGTCCTTCTCGCGGCTGCCCTCCTGGGCCGCTGAGGGGCCCAGAGTGGGCGGTCCGCGAATATTTGAGCGTTAGCAGTCTTCTGCGCCACACACTGCAAAGGCAGTGAGTGTGCAAAATCCCCTTCGCCTGAAAATGTCCTTCAGCCTTTTCCCTTCAGTATCCTGCCTGCTAGATCTAGGTCAGCACCACCCTAAATCCCGGCCCCTTCCATTGAGAGGAATATCCTGCAGGGATTGTCCACCCACCAGAAGGCAAGCTCTGCCCTTGTAGCAACAGCCAAAGCTTAAATGTCAAGGTCCTACAGCTTAATGACCAAATAGAAACGGGGAAGAGGTAAGACTGCCCTCCACGTGTAGAAATGTTTGCTCCATCTGTATTTCCTCATGAATCAACCTTAGCCTTGCTCCCGGGATTCAAGAGAAAGCAAGTAGTTTGCTTCTGTCTCCTGAGAGCTAACCCTGTAATCCCCTTCTAGTTCTAGCTCTAGGATGTCTCCATTGTTTCCGACTTTCAGATTTCAGGCTGTAGTCTGTCTATTACTCTAGATTGCAGATCCTAGGATGATCTAGGGTTCAATTCCAGACTCTAGTTTATGAACATGTTTTATCAAGCGCCCAGTTTTAAGCCTCTCTAACATTCAGTTCCTTGTCTGGGACATGATTTGGAACTCCTGGTCCTAGTCAACCTAGGGTTCAGGACTTGTCCCCAGGCAAGAAAAAAAAGGCAGGTGCCAACGAGGGTGTTGATGCAGCCTCAGGGCAAGCCAGGCCTGCTGGTTACCAGCCAGGTAAGCCTCAGGACTAGGTCCTCCTTCTCCCAGGGTGCTTAGCAGGTGAGTGTTCTGGGCTGGGGAGACTCCAAGCCGTAGAGGGGGTGCCAAGCTTTCCAGGCTGTTGAGGCTGCTGGTGGGCAGTTCTGTGGTCTGGACCTCATTACAAAAACCTGGGAAGGCAGGAGTGGAAGGCAGGTTGGTGGGTAATGCTGATGCCCGAGCGATGGTGAGATTGGCTGTGGGTCTTTTAAAGCAGTGCTAGAAGGACTTAGAAAAGCCTGGGGTTGAGGAGGGGTTATAACTCACAGCAACGGGGAGATCTTCTGTGGACCGGATTCTTGGGCAGGGGTTGCTGCAGAAGGCACAGCAGGGCCCCATCTAGCCGCTGGAAGATGCTGAGAGAGAGCAGAGTCTGGC
Organism: Tokudaia tokunoshimensis; assembly: GCA_036184795.1. NCBI lineage: Eukaryota > Metazoa > Chordata > Mammalia > Rodentia > Muridae > Tokudaia > Tokudaia tokunoshimensis. Next base: position 104,170,262 of record BTHU01000002.1, on the reverse strand, counting down.
GAAGCTCCCGGGACAGACCCCACTGCTCCTGTTCCAGAACCTCTCTGACCACTCCGAAGTCTTGTTTGAGCTGCAGCGCCCCCTGCAGGCTAGATGTCCAGGTACAATGTGACCACACTTCGGCCTCCCCAGACTGCTCTGCCCAAATGTTCTGTTTTCCCTGTTGGCATTCTCCCTCTGCCGCTACCATCTTTCCTTCCCACCTGAACCGGATCCCATGGGTGAGGATGTGGTCAAGCCAGGCGCCCAGTGTGGCTGTCAGTGCCTGGCTGAGGGCAGGGGCTTGGGCTTCGGGCGGCAATCCCCGCAGTCCTTGCAACACAGGCTCCAACAGAGAGTAGACCACCACCCGAGCGTACTCACTAGGGTCACTGGGATGTTCTGGAGTGAGAGAAGAGAAAGGACAGATGGAGAGACTGTGCAAGTCCAGTGGGCTCCAGAGGGAGGGGCACAACAGGTAAGGACAAAGATGTGGACAGCAGTGTAGAGCCACAACTGGGGAGGACTCGGACCATTGACACCGGAACCGGAAGTGGAAGGTGGAAATGAGAAGTTACCAAGACAGAGGGCTTGGGCGGGGGTGGGGGGGTAGTTTACTCAGTGAGGCTTGCGGCTAGCTTGTGTGAAGTCTTGGGTTTCATCCCCAGCACCACAAAGAAAGAAAAATTACCAGGACCCAATCGAAGCCTCCAGTATCGACCCGTTGGCATGTGGAGCTTGAAGCCTTGAGTGGCTTGTTTATGACATTCTTGGAAAAAAAGACTCAGTGACTCTTTGGGCAGGAGCTGTATGGGGAGGAAGAAAGTAAGAAGGGCTAGTCCGTTAGACTGGGGGTGGTGTTTCTCCCACTGAGGTCTCAGTGTGGGGGTCTGTAAAACCCTCATGCGTCACTGTGGGAGCATGGGCATTTTCTAGGGAGTTCTGGACCTAAACCATGCACAATACCTAGGATTAGAAGTTTTCTTAGTAATCAAAGGCACATGATAAGTCAGGCGTGTAAGGCAAGTGACTAGACTCCCAGCATTTAGAAAGTACAATCAGAGTATTAGAAATTCATGACCGGGGGCTGGAGAGATGTTCAGTGATTGATTGACTGCTCTTCTAGAGTCTTGAGTTCAATTTCTAGCAACTACATGGTGGCTCACAACCATCTGTAATGGGATCTGATGCCCTCTTCTGGTGTGTTGCAAGACAGCTATAGTGCACTCATATAGAGAAAATAAATCTTCTTTATAAAAAAAAGGGGGGGGAGATGGTGATAACAAGGGTCTTCGTGTTGTTGCCTTTCTTGAGAGAAGAATCTAAAAAGTGGGGCATTTGGCAGAAGTTCTGTAACAATGTGACCCAAGCACAGTGGCCTATGCCTGTGACCCCAGGGTTGGGGATGCTGAATCAGGAGGATGACAAGTTCCAGGAGGCCAGCCTGAGCTGACTCTTAAGGAAAAGGAGGGGGAAATAAAAAAAACAAAAGAAAAAGATACAGATATACAGACCCCAGGAACCGAAGGAAAGGGAAGTTCTGAGGAATGGAGGGGGAGAAGAAATCGCTGGGTCCCTGCACATCCAATGTGTGTGCCTCAACTCTTCCCTTCTTCAGCAATGCTGGGTCCCTGCACATCCAATGTGTGTGCCTCAACTCTTCCCTTCTTCAGCAATGCTGGGTCCCTGCACATCCAATGTGTGTGCCTCAACTCGTCCCTTCTTCAGCAACGCTGGGTCCCTGCACATCCAATGTGTGTGCCTCAACTCTTCCCTTCTTCAGCAATGCTTTACTGCTTAGCTCAGCCCCAGCCTGCACTTCACTCTTTAAGTACAGACATGCACTACTTTAGAAAGACTGTAGAGTAAGCCAGGTGCATTGGCACATGCCACTAATCTCATATTCAAGAAACAGAGGCAGGCAAACGTATGTACATACACACACACACACACCAATATATATAAATGAAGCTTTTAAAGAGAAAAACTACTAAGAAAAGTGAAAGACGTAATTATGCCGTCACTGATGAAATAAGTCTAAGCAATGATGCAGTGGCTACCACTATTAGGGAGTAGTGAGGGGGTAAGAATCATAACTGACCATGACTTGGTTACTATTAGAATCATATTTGAATTTTTTCCATAGTAAAGAACAAGAAGCCAACAAAGAAAAATTTAGCAGAGACTCTAAGGAGATTGCAAGGTCCCCAGCCCCATTCTCTAGTCGGCACACGCTCACACTGCCACCATCCGGGGCTCTGCGCTCACCTGCATCTTTGCAGTCAACTTCTGGATCTCCACGCCCAGCTGCTGCTCCACCTCCAGACTGAGGGCTGCCTCCGAGGCCAGGCTGGACAGAGCTTCCACTGCCCGCAGAAGAGGCTGTCGGTGGGAACGGAGAGTGAGGGCTCAGCTCAGGCCGGGCTGCTCCCCTCCCTGCTCCCGGCCACTTACAGGCAAGTCCTTCTGGGTCAGGATCAGGAAAGAACCGGGAGCCCCTGCTGCCAGGTGCTGCTGAGCTCTGCCCAAGAACCAGAGCAAGGCCGTCTGCAGGGTACAGAGTCCCAGAGCGACGGGCGTCGGACCTGGGAAGAACGGAGTACTCTAGGGCTCCTGGGCACCTTCAGAACAGAGGGCAGGAAAACCCTATCCACCCCCCTCCACACCTCCTGTCTCACCTGCAGGCTGACACAGGCTAAGTTCTGACCTAGGCTGTCGAAGGATATCCAAGAGGGGAGGAAAAAGCCGCTGTAAGAGCTCAGCAGTCGGAGGGCTGCTCTGACCACCCAGGGCTGATCCCAAGGCCTGACAGAACCCTGGGATGACAAAATAAAGTCTGAGGGGTGAGCAACCTGATCTTTGGGTCACCCCAATGTCCCTTTCTCCTTACCTTGGTCCCAGCTGCTGATAAGAGACCGATGAAATAGGCTGTGGCACAGAGACAACAGCTCCTTCTCACACTCTTGAGGCAAGGATGCTAACGGGAGAAATGAAGGGAGCCTGAAAACAAAACCTCCCTGGTTACAGCCCCGTGCTGAAGTCAGGGGTGGAAAGTCAGGCGCAGTGGCTCTCCAGAGGTGGGAAGCTGACCTCCCACCTAAACGCTATACTTTAAGCTCAGGGAAGTTCATTCATTCAAGGACCTGCTCTTGCTGACAGGCTAGAGTTGAGGGAGGTAAAGGTAGAAAGACATTCTCACTGCAACCTCCAAATGTCAGCTCGTGTCCCTCACTTACCTTGACACAGTGCTTGACTAAGCTGTTGTGCCACTGCTCTGGGGTCCCCCCAAGGTCCCACGCGTAGATCCAAACACTTAGCACAGGCTGCCCACAGCAAGGTCCAATACTGACTCCACAGGGCTCCAGGCCCTCCAAGCCTCAGTCCACTGCTGTCGCTGCTAGCCACGCCCCCTACTAGGCCCAGCAGTCCGGGCAGCAGCTCTCGCTCTTGGTCGCACTGCCGACGGAGTTGCTCCTGCAAGTCCGATCCGCCAAGGATCGCTTCAGCCAGCCTATCTGCCACCTGACAACCCCGCTCTGCAGCCAGGAGGTGGAGGACACGGGACGCGGGGAATGGGCGCGCGGCCCCGGGGACGAAGCTCAGGGAATGTCCCTGCAGAGTGAGGTAGAAGGGAAGGGCCAGCAACAGTTCGGCTAGCTGGGACGTCAGGCCCAGGCTAGCGGGTGCCCGGCCTAGTGCACGAAGTTGCATCTCGATGGTAGCATCCAGGTGCTGGGCAGCTAGCCCGACAGGGCGAGCCAGGAGAAGCGTCTCCCTGGAGCCGGGGAAGCCGAGGCGCAGAGCCGCCCCATGCGAAGGGCACAGTTGTAAATCGCCGTGCAACTGCTGCAGGAAGAGGGAACTGGCCGACGAGCCGGAGCGGAGCAGCCGCACGACCGCCTGCAGGTGGCGTGCGCAGTCCCGGGCCCGAAGGAGCTGCTCTCGTTCCCGGTGCAGACGAAGCAATACGGCCCGGAGCCGCTGAAGAGCTAAGGGCATCGGGCCGCTTGCAGACGCGGTAGCCCACGGCTGTGTGCTGGAGTCCGGGTATGGGACGCTCACCGCAGCCAGTAGCCCCGGCCCTCCGCGCCTCCTCTCGCCCCACTCCTCCCCAGCGCCCACGGGCTGCGCCCACGATGAGGGTACGTTAGCGAGTGGAGGCAGGCGGCCACTAGAGCGGGACTCTCGGGCCATTTGTACAGCGAGTCCCAAACGAACCTAACGCTCGCCGTTTTCCCGCTTCCCGCGGCGCTCCGCGTCCGCGGCTCCAGGACTCACCCGCTAGCCGCCGGAAGTATTGTGGCCTCACTGGGGCTCCGTAGCCGTGACCTCTGCCCCTAACAAAGATGGCCGCCTACTTACTCTTTCCCGGCCCTTAACGGGCGTCAAATTCTAGCTAGACTTTTCTGTCATCGTTGACGGGAGGTGGCGCTGATGCTAAACGCTGTAGGGAGAGTCAAGCTAGGTGGGTGGTGCGACCTGACAGCAGGAGACCCATGGCCACTCCATCTCAGGCTCCCTAATGTACCACCTTTCTGCGGTCTGCCCTCTGGGGGCCCTGCGGCGGTCTACTACAGAAAAGAGGAAAGCAAGACCTCAGTTTCCTTTTGCTTTAATCATTGTCTTCATGTTCGTTTGTGGGTATATTGTTTTGTTCTCTTTTAGTCTCACTCACTATGTATGTTCCTAGCTATCCTGAAACTCTCATGTAGACCAGGCTGGTCTCGAACTCACAGTTGTCTGCCTGCCGCGGCTTCCTCACTGAAGTTAAGAGTGTGTATGTGTGTCACTACAGCCAGCCTCAACCTCCTTCAAGTTTTCTTTCAGTCATTTCTGAGAGCTTTGGGAAGCAGCAGGTTCAGGCCCTAGTCATAAAGATCTTAGGCAAATGAACAGCAAGGGGCCCTCGGGATGCTGCTGCTGTAATGCTCTAAGCAGATAAAATTGAACATTTGAGGATCTCCAGTTTGAGGTCGAGGCAGTAGTTACAAGTGCCTTTGGAAAAATATTGTGAACAGAGGACAAGCCCCTAAAGCAAGGAAAAGAGAGTATTATTACTGCCTAGCACTAAGAGATTGAGACAGGAGGGTTGTCTAGAGGTGGTCAACACTTGGCCAAAATAGTTTCAGGCTAGCCTAGGCTACAGTGTGAGACCCAGTCTCTGAGAGTGGCTTAAAAGGTTGGGGGTAGGGGGTTAGATTCCTGAAGTAGTTGGTACAATTACTGAGGGAGAGACAGAAGGATCGGATATGGAATCATTGAAAGACTGAATATACAGCTGCTTCCCTGGTCATTCACTTCTAGAATCTCAGAGTCAACAAGTCCTTAGGCTAAGGATACAGGTTATAAAGGGACTTTGCCAAACCCAAATGTGGGTATGGTTTTTCTGCCTTGCTGAACAAAACAAAAACAATAAACATTAAGTTATATTTCTAAAGCTAGCCACTTAGGGCTATTCCCTTATTTGTCCACTTCCTCTTTCTGAGGCTGACTACCAAGGTTCTGCTATCAAAGTATTGAAGTCCAGCAATCAAAATCTCCCTTTAGTTTTCTTAATTAGCATACTCAATCAAAATTAAACACCTCATCCTAACATCGGTTTTCCCCTTCACTGTTATAACTCCATTTGTCTATGGGCCATATCTGTCTCCTCTATCCAGAGGCAGTCCTTTGTCCTCCAGGATAAATACCTTTGCCCCTTTTATCCCCTCTCCTTTGTTCCTTTCATCTTTTCCCTTGGTCCTCTATCTCCTGTCTTTGTCCCTTATTACCTGCCCTTTGTCCCTCTAGGGCAAATAAATCTCTTTTGTGCTGAGAACTTGGTCTGGGGGTGAGGGGTAGGTGGTCCTGAGCTACTACCAATATCACTTACAGGTCATGTAAAAATTGGCCCCAGCCGCAAATTCATGAGCCCTGCCTCCAAAGTCAAGAAGTCTCAGCATTAATTAATTGAAGCTGAAGCAACTCTTCATGTAGAGGACCCGGTTTAGTTGGCTTGAAACAGCCTGCAGCTCCAGTTCCTGGGGCTCTGATGTCTTTGGTTTCTGGAGGCATCTTCACATGTTTGCACATGCCCACACAGATACATATGATTTAAAAATAGAAAGAAATACTTAACAGTTATCTTTTATTTGGTTGGGTTTTGGTTCATAACACAAACTTTTGTTTGCTTAATTAAAAAAAATCTTGAGGATCCTTTTACAGTCCTCCTTTTATTTCAAACATGTAGTCATCCACTAGAATGTTTTGTTTTGTTTTGTTTTGAGAGGGCTGGTGAGATGACCCAGCCAATAAGGGCACTGGTGTCTGAGAATGGCTGACAACTTAAGTTTGATCTCTGGACCTCACATGATGGAAAGAGAAACACACACACACACACACACACACCAATAATAATGAATAAAATAAAATCCTTCTATTCAATGAATTAGCAGTATCTAGTGGAGGCACCAGCCACACATAACACAGTCTGTCACATATGAGATGTATAAACAGGGAGTACAGTGGAATTAAGAGGTTCCTCTCTCTTTTTTTTTAAAGACGTGATTAGAGATAGCCTCCGTGAAAAGGTAACATTGAAGCTAAGATCTAAAAGAGACAAGAGGGCCGGGCGGTGGTGGCACACGCCTTTAATCCCAGCGCTTGGGAGGCAGAGGCAGGCGGATTTCTGAGTTCGAGGCTAGCCTGGTCTACAGAGTGAGTTCCAGGATAGCTAGGGCTACACAGAGAAACCCTGTCTCGAAAAACCAAAAAAAAATTTAAAAAAAATTAAAAAAAAAAAAAAGAGACAAGAGAGCCAACCCATTTGCCCAGGAAAGCACATCCCAGGTAGAAGATAGGAGACATGCAAAGTCACAGGTGGTGTTGAACTGTCTCAAGAAAAGCTTCAGACATTGTGTGAAATAGGTTGGCCTTCACTGGGGGTGGGGGCTGCCACCACCAAGGGGACATTAGGCCAAAGAAGCCTTAATGTACAACAGGAGAAGAGGGTGGGCTCACAGAGTTCCTAGAAAGGCTTCAGAGCAAGATGGAAAGATATGAGATTAAACATGCATGTGTGTTGGGGTAAGGAATGCTAAACTTACACTCTGTAACCACTAAGCAGACAGACTGGCGGAGGGGGAAGAGAAAAGATGGAGGACTAGAGAGACAGGAATGTAGTTCTTCAGAGGCTGCAAAGGGTCTGTGTAAGAAGGGTCAAGGAGAAACTCAAGCAGAAAGCTTCGATACTGTTGACAACCATAAATCAGATTAATGAGGGTAGGCAAGGCTCCAGGAAGTCAAGGTCTAAATCACCAAACAGAAACCACAAAAGAAATAAGACAGAAGAGAGACTCCAGGGAGAAAGAAGAAATCCAGTGTTACAAGTGGAGGGGCCATTCCAAGAGGCAATGTCCTGGCTTATAAAGAAAAAAAAGAAAGAATTCCCTTCCTTCCAATGAGGATTAAAAGACATTAATAAATGTCTCATCTAAAATTGCAGTTACAGAGTTAACATGCAGAGATTTTTGGCTCCCTATGTACTTTTTTTTGTCATTTCTTGTTTGCAAGGTTATATTCCTTAACATCAAGGTCATTTTGACAATATGTCAAAGCTCTTGCTAAAATATAAACTATTTTTTTTGTAACCAGAGGGAGAAAGAAAAGTTGTCAAAATCTGAGCCAAGAAAAGGCTCCCCTAAGACTTGCAATGAAAAAAGGTTGGTGGCTAAAAGCAGGTGTACAGGTAATCTTCCTTTGTTACAAGGTGCCATGTCTGTTATCCGGAGGGATGTAATAAGAAAGAAGTAGTAAGTGAGTACAGGAGAACTGTCAGCAATGATTTAAGTATAAGGTCATATTTTTGTAAAAAGAAAAAGGAATATTGTGAATGAGGATGGGTTTTGTATGATTTTAAAAAAAAAAAAAAGATTTTGTTCTAAGAATGAAAAACAATGCAGCCAAACAATGAAAAACTAAAGCTAAACTGCAGGGCTCTTGCCGGGCAGTAGTTGCACATGCCTTTAATCCCAGCACTTGGGAGGCAGAGGCAGGCGGATTTCTGAGTTCAAGGCCAGCCTGGTCTACAGAGTGAGTTCCAGGACAGCCAGGGCTACACAGAGAAACCCTGTCTCAAAAAAAAAAAATCAAAAACTGCAGGGCTCTGAATAAACCTGTTCAAGGATAGAATATGAAGATGATACACATGCTTGTTGATTAAAGTTTATTAAACCTTATAAGATTAGACTGGAGAGATGGCTCAGCCATTAAAAACATTTGCTATCCTTATAGAGGACCTGGGATTGGTTCCTAGCACCCACATGGTGGCTCACAACCACTCACAACTCTGCTTTCAGGGGATCAGAAGCCCTTGTCTGACCTCCACAGACATGAAGCATGCATATACTGCACCCTCATATGTGCAAGAAAACACTTGAACACATAAAATAAAATAAGCCAATCTTTAAAAATCCCCAAGGTTATACTGATCAACTTGTGATATTTGCAAAACTTAGCTTAAAAGAACAAAAATGTATGTCTAATTAAGATAATTATTTTACATTTTTTTGCTGCATTAGACTTTGACCAATAGAGAAACTGAGTCACAGTAATACAACAGTTTTATGTAAAACTGTTTGGGTTCTTTAAAACTGTCTAAGCTTAGCTTGGGGGGGCAGTGTGTGGCACGTACCTTTAAAGGCAGATGTGAGTCTACAGAGCTTGCTGCAGGACAGCTAAGGCCACACACACACACACACACACACAGAAAGAGAGAGAGAGAGAGAGAGAGAGAGAGAGAGAGAGAGAGAGGTTAAAACTGTCTTAAGCATTACCTAAATGTGACGTGAAGTTAAAATAAGGAGACTAGTAAAGCTGTTCTTCCAGGTGTTCAACAAAGCTTGGGAACCTGCAGCAGTGAGGGTAAGAGTCTAAGAAGACATTTTTGTAAATTTGACCACTGACCACCAGTATCAGCTAGGATCCTGTGGACAACAGGAACTCACTTGTTCTCTTGATTAGAGAAGCCATGGAGTCTTCAGAGAACAAGATTGTAACCAGAGTACATCCTACAAGAGGAAAAGTCACAGAAGACCTCAGGCTATGTATGATCCAATGCAAAGCTTATAACTGTATGAGGGTCTATACCATTGCTAACCAGGTGTGTGTGGGACGTGTAGCTTACTAAGGGAGTCCCTGAAGCCGACCAGATTCATTAGGCTCCTCCCTGCTTACTGTGGGGCCTCTGGCTGGTGGCACTCCTGTCTGCTTCTCATCCATCAGGTGAGCATATTGGGGCTGGAGAGATGACTCAGATGGTAGGGTGCTTGCTGCTCTGTTCCAGAGTTCAGATCCCAGCATTCACATAACAAACTGGGTATAAATAATTATGGTAGGTGGCAAAATGCCTGTAATGTCAGCTCTGAGGGATCTGATGCCTCCTCCAGCCACTGTGCCCCAAAGTATGTAGACGCACTCACATATGTACACATACATAGGTAAAATAAATCTTTTGAAATTTTGTATTACATTTATTTGTTCGTTTGTTTATATGTGTGTGCATGCATACCATAGCATGTGTGGACAGGTGAAGAACAATTTGCAGGAATCAGTTTCCCCTTCTACCAGGTGGGTCCTGGGATGGTGAGCAGGCTTGACACTAAGTCCCTTACCCACTGCACCGTGAACACCTATGTATGTGTGTCTGTGTCTGTAGATGCAGGAGGAGAGCAACAACATTCAGTCACGTGGGTTCCAGGGAACCACTGTCCCCCAGTAAATTTTTTAAATGATGATTTGGGGCTCAGTAGTTAAGAACAATTACTGCTCTTACAGAGGACTCTGGCTCGATTCCGAGTACCCACAGGGCAGCTCACAAATGTTTGTAACTCCAGTTCCAAAGGATACAGCACCATCTTCTGGTCTCTGTAGACACTGTACTCTTGTGCACATACACATAGACACGTACATATAATTAAAAGTAAAATAAGCGAGGTGGTGGTGGCACACACCTTTGATCCCAGCACTCCGGAGGCAGAGGCAGGAGGATTTCTTAGTTCAAAGCTAGTCTGGTTTACAGAGAGTTCCAGAACAGCCAGGGCAATACAGAGAAATCTCTCTCAAAAAACATGAATGAATGAGTGAATGAATGAATGAATGAAGAATGGTCTCTGTGATTTTAAGGCTAATTTGGTCTACGTAGTAAGTTCTAGAACAGTCAGGACTATGTAGAGAAATTCTGTCTCCAAAAAAAAAAAAAAAAGAGGTGAATGAATCTTAAAAAAAAAAATCAAGTGCCAGGCAGTGGTGGCGCATGCACTTGGGAATCAGAGGCAGGTGTATTTCTGAGTTCGAGGCCAGCCTGGTCTACAGAGTGAGTTCCAGGACAGCCAGGGCTACACAGAGAAACCCTGTCTTGAAAAACCAAAAAAAAAAAAAAAAAAAAAATCAAGTAAGGATATGGGCAAACCTTACATCATAGAGTCATAGGGAGTAGATGAGGTAGTGTATGCCAAACATGGCTTGTCACACTCTGTGTGGTTAAGTACAAACAACCTCAACCTCATTGTCACTGCAGCACCACATAAATGAAATCAGGCTGGAGAGATGGTCAATACATTTGCCACCAAGCCTGACAGCCTGAGTTTGATCCCTGGAACCTGCATGGCTGAATTCTGACCTCTACACATGCTGCCCCCACTCCCACCCTATATACAGACACAGATACACATAGGTGCTCATTATATCACCCTGGCTGGCCTTGAACTCACTATGTAGATCAGACCAGAATCTATCTAACTTTGCCTCCTGAGAGCTGAGACAAAAGGCACGTACTACTGTGCCCAGCACAACACAAATACTTTTTATTTTGTTTGATTTTTGAGAAAGGATCTCACTATGTAGCTCTGACTATTTTGGAACTCACTGTGTAGACCAGACTAGCCTTAAAATCACAAAGACTTGCCTCCTAAATGCTGGGACTAAAGGTTTGCACCACTATACCTAGCCAAAATGCTTTTTTTAAAAAGCTCACTTTCCTCTTACTTTAATTTTGTTTTATTTCCTCTTACTTTATTTTTATCATATATGTCTATATACCAGGTGTGTATGTGGTGCTTGAGGAGACCAGAACAAGGCATGGGATCCAACCCCTGGAACTGGCGTTACAGATGGTTGTAAGCCACCATGTGGGTGCTGGGAATCAAACACAGGTTCTCTGCAATGGCAGCCAGTGCTCTTAATCACTAAGCCATCTCTCCAGCCCCTAATAATTTTTTGAAAAGGATGCAGAGAGAGAGACAGAGAGACAGAGAGAGAGACAGACAGACAGAGAGAGACAGAGACAGAGAAAGAGACAGAAAGAGACAGAGACAGAGAGAGAGACAGACAGAGAGAGACAGAGACAGAGAGAGACAGAGACAGAGAGAGAGACAGAGAGAAAAACAGAGAGACAGACAGAAAGAGACTGGGCGTGGGGAGAACCACATCTCCTGAGGACATCAAAGGAGAGTGAAGTTCTGGAGTGCTTCAAGGCTCACAGCAGACTTTGAGACTACACCAGAGCCAGAGAGGAGACAGTAGAGTTTGTCCTGTTTTTAGCCCTAGGGGACTCATTGATGCTCAGGAGCAGGGTCCCACTGATGGATAGTGCTCGAGTCACATCCTTTAGCTTGATGGATCTTGATTCTCCCTCATGCAAGTCCCTGGCCTGTCCGTTGTAGATCCAGCCTTCAGTTCTGTAACCTCAGCCCTGGTTACATTTCCCATCTCTGTTGGCTGTGCACTCTGACCTCTCATGTGTTCACTGGTCAAATCTCCACCTCCTCCCACTGCCTGAAGATTCTTCAAGGGTTTGCATTTGAGAAGTCCCTTCTTAGATCTTGCCTGGAGCCAGTGGGACTAACACAGCTTGATGCAGGCCCTTGCACTACTGATACCCCAGTCACCATTTCTGCCCAGAGATGGGCATTGTAGCTAGCTCCTCTCTCCTCCCTCCCTCTGCTCCCCTCCATCGCTGGGAGAAGAGCCAGTTCTCTACCACTGAGCTAAGTCTCCAACTGCTCTCTTCCTTTCTGTGATTGTTGACACATCTTTTATATAGACCACAGACAAAATTTTAATTGTTTATGATTTAGGACCTTAAAAGTACTGAGCAAGAGACAGTCAGCTGTGACTAGTTGGGGCACTGAGGCATATCTCTCAGCTTCTGAGCTCAGTCCCCTTCATTTGCACAACAGAGGCAATCCCTGCCTCTTAGAGTCATTAGAGGACTAAAAAAGGAGGACAGAAGGATGAGGACAAACACATCCATCCGTTGCTAAAGAAATTGATTTAGTCCACACCTCCCCTGTGTATTTGTGATTCTTAGATAGAAAGGGAGGTGTGAGCGCATTGCGTTTAAATTAATAAATTAAGAATTCCTGGGACTGTGGATCTCCAAGTGTGGAGACCAGTATCACCAACATCTCCTGGAAACTGATGGATGCAACCACTTGGGCACCAGGCCAGAAATTCTAATCAGCTAAGGAGCATTGAGTTCCTAGCAATTTATGTTCAGTAAACCTTCAGGTAATCCCTGTGCATGCTTGCAGGTGCATGAGCGTGTGTGTGTGTGTGTGTGTGTGTGTGTGTGTTTGTGTGTGTGTGTGTGATACACATATGAGAAGGATGTGTGTTTGCACCCATATACACACTTATGGAAGTCAGAAGTACATACCTCTTTCTCTAATGCTTCACACTTTTTAAGGTTATATGGAACTTGATGTGTAAACCAGATTAGCCTCAAACAGAAATCAACTTATCTCTGCCCAGCATATTCCCTTTTTTTTCTTTTCCTTTTCTCTTCTCTTCTCTTCTCGTCTCTTTCCCTTTCCTTTCTTTTTTCTTTTCTTTTTTTCCTTTTCTTCCCCTTCCTTCCTCCCCTTTCCTTTTTTCCTTCCCTTTCCCCCTCTTTCTCTCTTCTTCCTCATCCTCTTCCTCCTCCTTCTAAGATCTTATTATGTACCCCTGGTTGGCTTGGAACTCTCTATGTAGATCAGGTTGACCTGAAACTCAAAAAGATCCATCTGTCTCTGCCTCCCAAGAGTTGGGATTAAAGGTGTGCACCACCCTGCCCAGCTCATCATGTTTTTTACTGTTTGTTTTGAGACAGGGTCTCACATTGAACCTAAATCTTGCCATCTTGGCTAGACTGGCTCAGCAGTAAGCTTCCAGAATCTGCTTCTCTCTGCCCATGAAGTTGGGGTTACAGATATGTGCAGCCATACACAACTCAACATGATTGCTGGGGATTTGAACTCAGATCCTGTTGCTTTCACACCTGCTGCTCTTATCCACAGAACTGTCTTCCTGGTCTACGCTGCACATTTTTCTAGCACCATCAGAGTGGACATCCGTCCAGAGTCCACCTTAGTGTGCTTATTTTGAGTCAAGGTCTCCTTTAGTAGCCTGAAATGTTTCAAACTCACTATGTAGCCAAAGAAGACCTAGAAACTGTGATTCTGCTTCTACATGGTAAGCCCTGAGCTTCAAGCCTCTACCACCACATTTGACTTACCCAGGCTCTCTTCCAACTGAGCTACGTGCCAAGCCGATTTATTTGGCCTGGTTCTAGTTTGTATTTGGAGACAGGGTCACACTTGCACTGCTGATGCCCTGGCTACCATCTTCTCAGAGATGGACATTACAATTAGCTTCTCTCTCCCCCCTCCCTCCCCTCTCCTCTACTGCTGGGAACAGAGTAATATATAACTGAGAACAGTTATATATTGTCTAGAACAGACAGGGAAGGGGCTCAGGTGAGCATCCATCAAGCTAAAGGGTATGACTTGAGCCTTATCCAGCATGTGCTATGTAGCTCAGCCTGGCCTTGAACTCATAATTTTGCTGTCTTAGATTCCCATTTAATTAGATTACAGGCGCATACCATCACACCTTCCTTCTGTTTGCAGATTTGTTATCCAAGGCTGGAGTGTAAGGGGAGGTGCTACCAGCTGGACAAGAACTTAGGGAACATTGGAAGAAAGGAGTTTTTGGCTCAGTACCAGCTAACAAGACTCTGTTGCCTCAGCTAAAATGATTTGTCCTGAAACTGTCAGGAGATGGGCTGGGGACAGGTGGTAGGTTTAGCTTAAGGGGCATTTGTTTATGATTTTATTGAGACGGGGTTGCTTCTTCTTCTTCTTCTTCTTCTTCTTCTTCTTCTTCTTCTTCTTCTTCTTCTTCTTCTTGGTTTTTTGAGACAGGGTTTCTCTGTGTAGCCCTGGCTGTCCTGGAACTCACTCTGTAGGTCAAGCTGGCCTCGAACTCAGAAATCCACCTGCTTCTGCCTCCTAAGTCCTTGGATTAAAGGCATGCACCACCACTGCCCAGCTTGGATGAACGGTTCTTAAGGAGTTACTATAGAAGAATTGTCCACCCGGGTTAATAATTCTATAGTTCCAGGACAGCCTGGGCAATACAGAGAAACCCTGTCTTGAAAAAAACAAAAAACAAAAACAAAAACAAAACAAAAAACAACACAAAACAAAACAAACAAAAAAGAACGGTTCATCCAGCGTTCTTGGTTTGTGGTGGCTGGTGGTTGGTAGGTCAGGCTGGAGTGCTTCAGGGACCCTACTAGAACTCCTCCTGGTCTCCCAAAGAGTGCCTCCTTTTACTATGGGGCATTTTAGCCTTCAGCTATATCCAACTTGTTTTCTTGCCCCCTGCTGGGGACTAAACCCTGTCCTTAGCTAAATCTCCAGTTCCATGAACAACCATTTAACATTGTGAAATGGCTCTGCTGTCTACGAAGTCCATGAAACCAAAATCAAAATGCCAGCTAAGGAGAGAGGGAGGTCAGTCAGTAGGCTGAGGACCTGCCTGTGAAGCCTGGCTCAATGCACTGTAATCTTATTGCTGGAGAGGCCGAAAGTTGTAATCCTGGGACTCACTGGTCAGCCGGCCCATTGAAACAGTGACCTATAGGCTCAGTAAAAGAGGCTGCCTCAAAAAATAAGGTGAAGGACTGGAGAGTTGGCTCAGCACACACTGCTCCTGATGAGGACTCCTGCTCAGTGCTCAGCACCGTGGCGGACTCAGTGCTCAGCATCCATGGAAGACTCAGTGCTCAGCACCCATGGTGGACTCAGTGCTCAGCACCCATGGCAGACAGCCCCCAACTGCCTGTGACTCCAGCTTCAGGGATTTCCAACGTTCCTGGCCTCCTTTGCACTCACGTGTACATACCCCTACACACACACACACACACACACACATGCACACACACGCGCACATGCAGACACTCATCTATAATTAAAAATAAAATAAACCTTAAAAAAGATAAAGGGAGCCAAGCATGGTAGTACATGCAGACACAGGCAGATCTCAGAGTTCAAGGCCAGCCTGCTCTACAAAGTAAGTTTCAGGCCAGCTACAAAGTGAGATTCCATCTCAATAAAATAAAATAAGGTCGAGAGCAATTGAGGAAGACAGCTGCTATCAACTCTGGCCTCCGTGTGGCCTCACACACACAAGCACATGGAGGCATACACATATATACAAAAATAGACTCGCAGCCATGTATACATACATGAAAAACAGCACGCGCTCGCACATACACACACACACACACCCCTCAAAGAAAGCTCTTACAATGCTTTAATTGAATTTACCATTTTGCGTTGGAAGACATTCATAGCTATTCTCACACTGGCTTTGGACATACCTTTTTTTTTTTAGAGATTTATTTTATATATATGAGTACACTGTAGCTGTCTTCATATACACTAGAAGAGGGCATCAGAACCCATTATAGATAGTTGTGAGCCATCATGTGGTTGCTGAGAATTGAACTTAGGACCTCTGGAAGAGCAGTCGTGCTCTTAACCACTAAGCCATTTCTCCAGCCCTTGGATATATTTTTAAATAATCTTTCCTCTCTAGGACTTCTTAGCATCTTCTGAAGTTGAATAGAAGATTATTTAGTTATTATTTATACAGTATTCTGCCTACATGTATGCCTGCACACCAGAAGAGGGCACCAGACCCTGTTATAGATAGTAAAATCATTGTGGTTGTTGGGAATTGAACTCAGGACCTTTGGAAGAACAGATAGTGCTCTTAGCCTCTGCACCCATCTCTCCAGCCCCACGAAAGGATGAAATACTCTGTCCCTTGCTTGCTGTGCACTGACTACTTCTAATGGACAGGACTCTGTTTCAGAAACTCAAGTTCAGAGTCATCACAACAGGAGGTGACTGAGTTTATAGGTGGTCAATCATATAGTCCCAGTCAGTGGGAGAATCATGTGGATTCCTTCTGCGACCACCCAGCACCTCACCCAGTCTAGCTCTGGATTCTCTGCTGTGACCCTCTGCAGTGGCTGAAAATCTCTGCCAGCCTCTCTCACAGCGCCAGGTCAGCTTGCCCTAAGCAGGGATCTGCTTGGCCTCCATAAAGCCCTGGCGACAATGCCTGGCTTACAGTACAGCACCCGCCCTGACTTCCTCCTTGGTCCTTTTGCCCCTCCCCCTATAAACTTTTGCTTTTTAGCCACCTCTATAGGGCGAGTACCTGAAGGAGCTAGAAGCTTGTGCTTTTGGTTTGTGCCAGAGGAAAAAAGCAAACAAATAAGTCAGGGCTAGAGATGTGACCCGACACTTCAGAGCGCTTTCCATTCTTGCAGATGAGCTGGGTTCAGCTTCCAGCTGATGTAAGTACAAGGGGTGGCTCACAACCGATTGTAACTCCAGTCCCAAGTGATCCAACACCCTCTTCTGGAAGTGTGGGTACCAAGCACACACACACAGTACACTTACATATGTGCAAGCAAAACACTCATATACATAAAATGAAAATAAACCAACCTGGGGGAAAAAAAGCATGCTGGGCAAGTCTGCACGCACTTTTAGTCCTATCAGGAGGTAGAAGTAGGAAGATCTCTGAGTTCCGGGTCACCCTGGTCTACAAAGTGAGTTATATGACAACCAAGGCTACACAGAGAAGTCCTTCCTCAAAAAACAAAGCAAGCAAACAATAAAGGTCATGTGAGAAAGCATAAAGGTAAGCCCGTGTTTTCCTACCTACAAGGACAGTGTCCTAACACCAGACGAAAAGTCCATTCAGTTGGCTTGTTCTGCTGATTAATTCACACAAAGCTCTCAAATCTTGTGTGAAGGCACCGGGATCACACCTGCCTTCCAGTCTTTCTATTGTCCCTGGAGTTTCCTCCCCTTGGCCCTCCACTCACTGTCCAAGGTCCTAGCTGCGTGGTAGTCTCTTAAAGACTGACAGGGTGGGCCTCTGGCTCCTTAGTGCCCCTGGTCCCTCCCCAGTCAGTGTCTTTGCAGGAGAGCGATTAATGGCCAGCAAAAAGGAAGGTCAAAGCTGAAGGTCAGCGGTATCAGCAGTGGGGCCAGGTTAGCATGCTCCTGTGACAGTCACAGCTACTTAGACCTCCTCTCTCACTCCAGTCCCACCGCTGCTCCCCATACCTGGACAGAGGCAGAAGAGGGTGGTTTCCTTTTTCCAGACACTGGTGTGTCACTGTGTCTCATCTTAGAGGTTTTGGTTTATTGTGGTGTGTGTGTGTGTGTGTGTGTGTGTGCGCGTGTGCGCGCGCGCCCAGACTGAGTTAGAACTTTTGATTCTCCTGCCACCACCCCACCTTCCAATTGCTGGGATCACAGGTGTGCACCCACACTAAGCATCCTGTGGCTCTCTTAATGCTGGAAACCTAGTAAACCTTAATTAAGAGTAGAGAAAGGATCACTTTATTATATAGGCGTCAACCTAAAGGTTGGTGCTGAGGTCTCCAAGGCCGCAGGCAGAATCCTGGAAACAAAGGTAGCCAGTAGGGGGTAGTGGCCGGAAGCCACCGCTAGAATCCTGCCCACTTCCTCTCCATCCAGTGTTTCCAGAGGTGAAAGACAAGCCCAGTCTCTGAGTAGTAGTTGATTCCTGCATCTAAATCCTGACCTCAAACCTCTTTTGAAAAATAAGCACAGCCAGACACCTACCTTTTACGGTTGCTACTTGGACTAAAAGAAGCACCACGTTTTAAAGGAGCCGCAAGGCAACAGAACAGAATTTCCCAGTGAGTAGCAGCTTGCCTTGGTTTGGGCCGCGGGCATTCCGGACTGAGGCTTCTTGCAGCAGAGCGGCGGCTTTATTCTTAATGAGTAAGAAAAGTAGGAGTGTGGAGTAAGGGACAGAACAGAGATAAATGGGTTCTACCCTCCACCCGGGAACCCATACAAGGCCCCTAGCAGGAGTCCAGGGCACTAGAATCCAGGGCTGGCAGCAGCTTTACTTTCAATCGTCCACCTGTATCTCTTCATCTGATAAGTTGGGCTCAGAATCCGGCCCTGAAGGGCCAGGGTCAGGGCTTGAAGCTCTGTCTGGCAGTGCTGGGTAGCACAGGACTCCCGGGGACAACCCGCACAGGGAGGCCACGTCTGCGCGCATCTCCTCCACATCCCGCTTGAACTTGGCGCGACGGTTCTGGAACCAAGTGACCACTTGCGCATTAGCCAGGCCCAGTCGCGCAGCCAGTCCGTCGCGCTCTGACGGTGCCAAGTACTTCTGGAAGACGAATCGCCGCTCCAGCTCCAGCACCTGCTGTGCAGTGAAAGCTGTACGCGACTTGCGGCGTCTCCGGACACCAGCGCCAGGACCCGGCGGCGCCTCCGGGGCGGCTCTGCCTGCCAGGATGGGACGGAAATGTCAGTCTCCAGCTTTGGAGGAGCTGAGGTCTGGGTGGAAAAACTTAGGGTCGCGGGACTCAAGCGGGGTGTGGGGTGTTGGGGGAAGGTGGCGGGCCAGCACCACAATCCCTATACACTGGGTCAGGACCCGGGTTCGAAGAGTGCTGGTGACAGAGAGATGAGGTTGCTCCCATGGGTAGAAAGTGGATGGAACTGACCAGAGATCTGGTACGGGAGTCAAGACCATTTGGAGAAGGTCTCTGACGCCTTTTGGAGCTCCAGGTTGTAGAGGTAGTAGGTTAGAGGCCAAATTCAGGTCGGGTGACCTATCCGGCCTGATGGCCTCTGCTTATACCTCCGTAACACCAGCTCTCTTTCCAGGAGCCCAAAAAGGAAGAGAGGCATAAGGAGGTTCCTGTGCCCAATAGTGCTGCAAGGACCTTCTATAGGGCTCAAGAAGTCACGGGCTGGGGCTGGGCTGGGGCTGGGCTGGGGCAGGGGCTGGGGCTGGGGCTGGGGCAGGGGCTGGGGCTGGGGCTGGGTAGTTGGGAGGTCTCAACTTTCTGCCTTGTCCTAGCCCTGCCTCAGAATTTTCTTGCCTGCAGCTCAAGCGTTTTGTCTCCTCCATGGCCTCTCTTGGTCACGATTACCCCGCATACAGCAGCCCAGCGGGTCCCTGGATTCTCTACAGCCTAGCGGTACCCCTACAGCCCTGCGACCCCCTGGAGCAACTGCAGAGTCTCAGAACTAACTCAGGAGACCTGCGGTGGCCCCGAGATGCTGACACTTGGGCAGAGAGCAGGGGGTGGGTAAAAATGATCGGCCAGGGTCGGACCAAACTTTGTGACCAAGGATAAGAGAGTGAAAGGGGGTGGAGGGTGAAACAGAGACAGAGATATAGACAGGGACAGACATACAGCAGACAGACAGACAGACAGACAGACACACACACACACACACACACACGCACGCACGCACGCAGTTCAAGTCCGCGACCTTGCTGGCGTGTACCTTCGGAAGGCTGTGGAGTCCGCGGGGAATGGCCCAGGAAAGTTTTACTAGCTAGCTCCTCCAGCGCACACAGTGGAGACGCGGGATCAGGGCCGGCCTCGGGAAGCTGCGGTGCGGAAGGTGCTCCGGGGACCATGCTCGGACCTAGGATGTCTGCGATGCTAAAGGGTGTCTGGCGCTGAAGTCCAGAGTTCATGGCAAGCGGGGTTGTAGGTATCCCTCCCGCTGCGCTTGGCTCCACAACCTCCTAGGCCCCTAGCGTTCAGCTTCCGATCTGGGCCCCCTGCCTCCGACCCGCCCCCTAGAGCTCAGTTGAAGCCCCACCTCCCTCCAGTGAATCTGGAGCCCATAGGTATACTTATTTCTACAGAGTGGAGAGAAGCCAGTGGCTTCTGACTTTGAGGTATAGCTCTGTGCACACTCAAACTGGGTGTGCTTCTCTGCATGCTGCTTAGCTCCCTGCCTTTGCTCTGGCTCATAAACTCTAGGGCAATAAAGTTGCTTTCCCAGGCCTCAAGGCTGGGGATTTGCAGAGTCCTGAGAAACAGGATCAGGGCTGATTGTGTTGGGGACTCAATATCCTAACTTTGCCTTATCTTTCCCACCTAACTCTGGGAAAAGGTCTTAAAGAGAAGATAGTGGCTGGAGATGGTTGGTGTAGTGTGGGGGTCCAGGATGGAGGAAGCTGGCCTATTGGAATACCTGTCATAAAATGATACAAGGAATGGATGGGGCAGGCGAGTCTGCCATACTGTAGCCTGGAGGCTCAGTAAGTTTAAACCCACCCAAAAAGCTCCCAAAGACCTGGGCTGGTACTACTTGCTCAGAGGGCTCCTGGCTAGTGAGGACTGGTCTCCACAGAGGACCTGCTCTTCTTACTGGCTTACCATAAGATCCGACTTTATCATTTTATTACGTCCTCACAGTTCAGGTGTGATTTCCCTGTAGGCTCGATCACTCTCTAGGGAAGAGTAATCGAAGGCTCGGCCTGTTCATTGCTTTTTGGGTTCTCTGCCCCCTTCTGTTCTCCTCCACATTTATTTGCATCTGGGTTAGTGCTCCATGATCATCTTGAGCTGAAATAAGGTAGCTCTGACTTAACAAAGCTGGGTCAGTAAGACTGCATAGGCCGGGTGCCCTTTCTAGACTCTACCTGAAGGCTTCACAGCTTATAGGCAGAGACTGGTTACTCCCAAAGACAGTCTCTCCACTGCCAGGGCAGTTGCAAATGCAACCCAAAATTTGTTTAAAGTATTATTTATTTAGAGATAGGCTTTCACTGTCTTGGAGCTTACTATGCAGATTAGGTTGGTCTCAATCTTATCTGGGACTAAAAGTGTGCCTCCACACTTGGCTTTAACTTTAATCAATTTATGATTGAGATAGGGTCTCACTATGTAGCCCAGGCTCTGCTCAGTCTTCTGTGGAGTGAGCCACTGTACAGAGGCAGAACTAGTATTCTGTTTATGCTTGCTTTGTTATTCTGGTGGTGCAATGAAAAGCCAGAGCAGTCTCTCCTGGGTTGTTCCCATAGCCTCTGCATCTCCCACTATTATTCAGTGTCCACTTGTCTACTCCTTAGGGCAAATATAACTTAGAGTCTCCACAAAGGTCTTAGGAGACCCTAGAAACCTGGGCCAAAGGCTCCTTGACAATAGGTCACTCCTCTTAATAGTAGGAGGGGTGTTTTCCTACAAAAGGTCTCCTCTGGGGATCCTCTCAGCCTTCAGGCACCCAGATTCTCCCAAAGCCCCATGAGGCAGGGTCAGAGAGCAGAGCCAGGCCCCGATGGAAAGCTGAGCTGCCTCAGGACCTTGTGATTAGTTATTAATGGAGGGGTGGGGAGGGCACTAGAGAGCCTCTCCTTCAAGTCTCACCCCTCAGCCCAACCCTTGTGGTTTCACTTAATATGCAATTAAAGCGGTTCCCAGGAGGCAGAAGGAACTGCCCTACCGCATCCCAGTCCTGTCACCCAACAGACACTGCAACCTCTCCCCATGTATCCATTACGTGGCTTTTATGTCCTTTTTACCTCTGGTCTCAATTACTACTCTGTGTGTGTGTGTGTGTGTGTGTGTGTGTGTGTGTGTGCGCGCGCGCGCGCGCGCACGGGCGGCTGGAATGAGGATCTCCTGAGGGGCTTTGCCTTCCTTTGCATCCACCTTTCCTGCCTCCCTCCTCCCTTCAGCGGATGGTCTCCGACACAAGTTTGGAGAAAGACAGAGATGTGGAGAAGGTAAAAGGAATATGCCTCAACATCAGAGACTGACTAATGACATACCAATGCCCAGGGATTAGTCCAGACTATCTTGGGGCCACTGAGGGGGGCTTCTCCTGGCTAAGTATTTAGAACATGAGCTGGGGAGAAACCGGATCCACAGAGGGGGACCAGGGGAGCATGAGTGATTAATGAGGGATGTTAAGAGATTAAACATGGGTTCTGGGCTTGAGGGGAGCACTCAGCTGTCTCAGTTTTCCCTGTACCAACTGGGGAGAGTTGAAGCTTCCTGGCACCCAGAGGTTCAGCACTCTACACACCTGTAGCCCTGCTCACTGTAGAGTGAAGGACACATCCTCTGCAGCCAACATGGGCACAGCTGTAGAGCGGAGCAGGGAAACCTCGGGGGCTAGGAAGATAGGGATGGAACAAAGCAAGGGCCGCTCCACACCCCACTCCTCTAGTGCTGCCTCTAGAGAGGCATATCTTAGGAATCCCTACCAAGTTCCACTGGATTTTGCACCCTTTCCCCAGAGGCATTGGCCTGATTTCCCAATATGAGATGTGAGTGACCTCGGGACCAGGGTGGAAAGGGGGAGGGAGTTTGCAGCTGCGCAGCACAGCTGGAGATGCACCGCAGCTGCTGCTGTCCCTATGAAGGCTGAAGGCTCCGACTACCCACTAGATCCAGCCAGACCCAAACCAACCTGAGCACCTGCAGCTGTCCTGAGTCTCAAAGCAAGGACCACATCTCCAGGAGTGGGTGCTCGGGGCTCCTGAGCTAGGACCTCCTAGTCTTCGGGCACAGCTTAATTAAAACCACCACCACCACCACCACCACCGCTGCCTCCACCATTTATTTAGCTCAGGGTGGGAGGGGGCACTGATGCAAGCTGCTGTCCTGCTGTCTGATTTTTATAAAAAAAAATGTTTTTGAAAATTTAATACCTTGTATTTTGATGGTACTCAACCCCAAGTTTGTTTGTTCGTTTGTTCTCTCTCTCTCTCTCTTTTTTCTCTTTCTCTCAGCAAGCTCCTTTGCAGGATGCCAGGGATAGACTCCCAGCAGTGCTGTACTTAGCCGCACTCCTCCCCATCACTCCTTATAAAACTCGGGGTGGGTGAACAAAGAAACCCTAGAGAACACCCTGAGGATATGCTTGCAGACTTCAGATTCAGGAGGTACTAGGGAAACACCACTGGGATATTGAACCCAACATGCACTGCTGTTGAGGTCTGCATGGGGCGGGGTCCCTGGAGAGGTGAGACTGACATCCTCCCCTCCCAACACATACCCCAACTCCATAGGAAGGGGGCATGGAGACAGGGGAAGCTTTAGAGGTGCGCCCCCACCCAGATCCCTGTCACCTACCTCAGGCAGTCAAGCACTTTTTATTGCTGAAGACCCTTTGTACTCCATTCAGGCTGGCCGTGAACTCCCGGTAACTCTCCTGCTTCAGCTTCCCTAATGTTAGAATTTGGTGGGAGTCACTTGGCCTACCTCATCTGCAGCACTTTTGCCTTGGCCCTATAAGCAACCTGGTGAGGTTTCCAGACATAATGAATGTTGGAAAAGGCCCAAGTGCAAGCTTAAGGCTTTCTTGGCTCATGTGGCCTGCATCCATTTACAGCCTTCCAGCCTCAGCTATATACCAGGACCCCCTTGAACTCGAGGAATCGGCCTCCAGCCATGTTTTCTCCACACTCACACTGGCTGCTCCTTGAGGCTCATCCTAGGCTGAGCTGTAGCCTGAGGCCTCTTCCTTCAGGAAGTCCTGGGGGTGGCCTCAACTGCTACTGTTCTGGTGTTTCTTCTTTTAAGAATTGTTTATTTTATGTATATGAGTACACTGTAGCAGTCTTCAGACACACCCAAAGAGGGCGTCGGATCCCATTACAGAAAACTGTGAGCCATCATGTGGTTGCTGGGAACTGAACTCAGGACCTCTGAAGAGCAGCCAGCGCTCTTAACAGCTGAGCCTTCTCTCCAGCCCATATTTTTTGAGACAGTGTTTCTTTGTGTAGACCAGGATGGCCTCAAACTCAAGAGATTCCCCTGCCTCTGCTTCCTGAGTGTTGGGACTAAAGATATGCCCCACCTCCACCTGGCTTTATTATTTTTTTCTGGGGGGGGGGGCGGGATATTTCTGACTCTCCCAGATAGCTATCTATAGAATCAGGATACTGGATGGGATTATCATCAGAGCCCAGTGGGCTTTTACAGATGAGCTATCCCCACACCTGGTCACACACCTCTTCTATGAAGCACCTCCCCCCCCACCTTAAAGCTCATCGCGGTGTCTTCCACGAGGGTTCCTCGTTGCAGATTTTGTTATTTACTGGAAAAACCTGTTTTTAGTTGTGATGTGGCTCAGCCCTAGCCCACACCTTTAATC
The DNA here is from genome assembly GCA_036184795.1 of Tokudaia tokunoshimensis. NCBI lineage: Eukaryota > Metazoa > Chordata > Mammalia > Rodentia > Muridae > Tokudaia > Tokudaia tokunoshimensis. The sequence continues at coordinate 104,145,993 of BTHU01000002.1, read as the reverse complement.
CAAGAGCTCTCTCCTTGAATACTGTAAACAAGATTAAATAAAGTCAACAGGAAGAGGTAGAACAAGCAACCAATTGACAGGATGTGAATACAGAATTATTAAGAAGATCATCGGGGGAGTTAAGAGGGCATCAGGAGAAGGACTGGACAGACGCACAGGACTAGAAGGGAGGGACATTCGGTTTAAGGAGGTCTTTTGAGAAGTGAGAGGGGCTTTCTGTCGGCTGAGGAAAGTCAGCTGGGGGGCCTTTCTGCCTTAGCTGGCAGGTTTTCACCCCAGCATCTGGCTCTTAAGTCTTCATTGGTAAAATCGAACGGTTGAGATTTTGTTAAAAACAATAGCTCCTCCTTACCTTGGCTTCACTGACCCTGCCTCCCTAACAAGCTGGCTCTCCTGTCCTGGGCTCAGGTCTGCTCTCCTAGATGCCATTCGCAGGGTCTTCTTTCTTGTTTCTATTTCCCAGTTATACAGAATGAAATTATTTGGATTTTTTTCCTTAAATATTACTCTTCTTCCTCTTCAGTCCTATTGTGGCCACATGTCCGCTCTTGACATGAACGGTGACATCCACTGAGGCTGGTACCATATACTGCAGCATCTGAGGCCAGCAAGAGCTGCCATCTACATAGCATTCCTTCACCAAAAGGCCAGGTTTCGGTTCCCCATGAGCCTCTACCCCTCTTCTTTGGCAGGCCATTGAGGACATTTGGGAGATAGAAGAGATCCTTCTTCCCAGTGAGAACTGGGAGACTTAAGAGGAATTAGGACCCAGGCCAAAGCCTGAGTGTATAGAGGGTAAGAAGGAAGATGAGAAGTGCTTTTTAAAAGCATTTATTTCAAAAAATAAAGCCACAGTTAATTTCACATAAATATCTGGGGAGGGGTGGGGAGGGGTTGGAAGCCAGTCTGGCCCCTACCTCCTCTTCTCTTTCACACTGTATTGGAGAAGCAAAGGAGATGGCTAAGGAGAGAAAGAAAAGAAGAGGTGAGTGGCTCTCAGCACCTGCCAGCCCCTCAGCCCACTGGGCACCAGGCTTACCTTGCCGAACCAGCGGGACAGCCATAGCTGCTTCATTGTCATGTTATCAGGGAGAACCTCATTGTCAAAAAGGAGCTGTACCTAAGACGGAGATGGGGCAGGGAAGACTTCTTGGTAGTGCTGGGCAGAGACTTGTCCCTAGACTGTGTCTCTTCCTGTGTGGGTGTGTGTGTGTGTGTGTGTGGTGTATTCATGTCTGTGGAGGCCAGACAACAACTCTGGATGTCGTCCCTCAGGCTCCATCCATCCTTTTTTCTTTTCTGAGACAGGTTCTCTCACTGGCCTGGAACTGTCAAGCAGGGTAGGCTAGTCCCAGCTCCACTACTGGGATTACAAATTTGCACTACTAAGATAGGCTGTTTTTGTTTGTTTTTAGGTCTGGGAATTGAACTCTGATCCTGGCACTTACAAGGCAAGTACTTTACTAAGCTATCTCAACAGACCACTCTCCCACCTTTTTTTGCTTCTGAAGACAAAGTCTTACTCTGGAGCCAAGACTGGCCTGGAATTCACTATATAGCTAGGCTAGCCTTGAACTTAATCTTCCTGCCTGACCTTTCTTCCAGGTACAAGCTTGTAAGCCAGACATGCCCTCCCCTTTCCATCCCTTGTTCTTCACATAACTAGCAGGTTTACTTACATGTTGTGGATTTAGCATTAGTCGGTGACACAGAACTCTTCGGAGATGGCGGACCTCGGCTCTAACAGAACATCGAACATACTTGTTCTAGGAACAGAGGAGGGGAGGGCACAGGTGTGTGAGGGGAGGGTTGCGGGAGAAATGGCTCCTTCAAAGAGACCCTCCCTTCAGCCCCTCTCACCTGAAGAACATTTTTATTCTTGTCTTTGCCAGAACTGGATGGAAACAAACACAAGTTAGAGGATTCCACTTTTCTAGTCTCCTACCTAGTACAAGTACCATAGTCCACTTTCTTCAGGGGAACAGACACTCCCTCACCCTTTCCCCTAAGTCCCTTAGCGTCTGGGTCACCAGTAGTATTACTCCACGCAACCTCTGACCTGCCCCTCACCTCAGCCGCTCCAGGCATAGGCTCAGCTGCTCGTCATATCGATAATAGTGGGCTTTAGAGTGGTCAAAACTGCTGAAGGGGAGGCCAAGGTTGCTCAGGGCTGGCTCTGAGAAAAAGGAGATATTGAGGAGGCTGGTACAGGTTCCATACCCTCTTTTCCCCAGAGAGCAAAACCAGGCAAAAGAAATGCTCTGTGGGCTTTACATGTCCCCCTCCCCCAAATGACCACCAAGGACATACCTTCACCACTGGGCTGGGAGACTCTGTCCAAGCCTCGGGACTGATAGAATTCCCGAATCCGTTTCTCTTCACCTAAGAAGGGGTGAAGGGCGGCCATATTAATTCTCTTTGTCCTGGCTGTTGACCTCTTTCTCTCTTTATTTTTTGATTCCCAACAAAACTGCTGGGAACAAAACTTCAAGGTGCCACCCATCATTAGCGTCAGGAGGCCCCACAAATACAAGGTGGCCACTCACTGTCTTGCAGGCCTGGTACTAGCTTATACACTATGTCCTGCATGACCCGATCCAGTTTGAGGTTGAGCAGCGGCTGCGTCTCGTGGATCTTGATGTTGCACATGGGGCAGTACTTGCTGGTTTGCAGGTACTTAACGATACAACTTTTGCAGACTGTAAGAGGAGACATGAAGATGCTCAGGTCCCTTGGGAACCCGACACAGGGGACAGACAGCACAGAGGCTGGCAGCCAGCTTAGATGAGGACAGACCAGGATCCGGGACACTCACAGGTGTGGAGACACTCTGTGATGGTGGTGGCATCCACGAAGTAGCCCGCGCATAGGCAGCAAACGATGTGTTCATTCAGGTCTTTGATCTTCACCCGGACCTCCTCCTGCAGACACACCCTCAGTCACTCCCCACTGGTCTTGCAAGCCCTCCCCATCTCACCCTCGGCACTTCCCAGCTCCAGAGCAGTTTCTGTTATTGGACTCGGTCGTCAGGTCCCCGACAAGAGACTGGGGGAGTGAGCTCCCCCTTCGCCCAGCAGAGGGCTCCGCGCACAGCGGGTGCTCTCTTTTCCCGGACCCGCCTGACTCTCTTTTCCCTGGGGAGACCAGACGTTGTCGGAGACACAGCGCGCAAGCGTCCTAGTCCAGCGTTTGGCAACCCGGCCAGAATCGCGCGTGCGTATCGCGCACCCCGTTGCTGCGCAGGCGCACTGGGCGCCCATCCCGCCACACCCGTCCTCCCCTCCGTTTGGGTTCACACAGCTAACGGACCCCAGCAGTCATCCCGCTGCCCCTGCACCTCGTTCCGTAGTGGGTCCATCTTGTACACTGACTGGAGCTGGTTCCGAAGCCTCATCGCGATCGCAATCTGGCCCCCCTGAGGAGACGCCATCTTAAAGGCTGATCCCAGCCCGCCACTTCCGGTACCGCCTGCGGGGCGGGACTTGTCTCCTAGCAACACGGGCCTCACATTCTCTGGATTGGCTAGTTTTCCGGCACACCCCACCCTCGCCCCCTCTTTAGCTCCCCGTGTGCTCACCTGAGCCCGCTGCCCCCCCAACACTCAGTGGTCGTTAGGGAGTGGGGGGTGGCGTGAAGCAGAGTCTCTGCTGTGCACGCTCCCACCGGCGTTCTTCCCACGGCGCGCACACAACCTCTGGATCAGCTTCGGGAGCTTGTGATACATAGCCTGTGCCCTGGGACCCCCGAGACCGGGCTATCGCGGGCCGCTACAGCTCCGGAGTGTGGAAGTCCTGGGACCCGACCTCGCCTCAGACCCGGGGTCCTAACTATACAGTGCAACCCTGCTCCGCTGCGACGTCCTCGTTGCGGAGCTGCGTCCGAGCCGCGGGCCTTCTCCCGTCTCCGCTGCGGGAGTTTTTCCGGGCTCGCGAAGTCTGGGAGAGGGTGTCTTGGGCGGGGTGGGGAGGGAGAGACCCTCCGGGGAACCCGGCGATCTTACTCCCCACTCTCTCCCTGCTGCCGAGGATGGGGAGAATAGGCCCTGGTTAATGATGATGATTTAATCATCGGCGCCTGCGGAGGCCTGGGACTGACTAATGCAGAGCAGATGCCGAAGGAGGAGGGGAGGATTGACAGCAAGGATACTTGGGCAGCGAGTGTCTGCAGTAGCATAGGCCCGGGCCCGCTCTTGGGGAGGACACGGGTTCCCGGGTCTGGTATACTGTCATCACTGGGCAGAACTTAAAAAAGAATAGATTTACTCTGAAGCGTTATTAGCATCGAGTAACAATTGGAGATTGGAGCGAGAGGGGAGATACTGGCAGAAACTTGAAAGGCTTTCTGGAGAAAAATGTGTGGGCATGATTGACATATGGATGGATGAGAAGTATAAATATGATGGAAATAGAAAGGCAGGGTGGAGGGGAACGACCAAAGAATCAGGTGTGGATTGAGAGCCCTAATGGAAGGGATAGGGTCTAAAAGAGTCGAAATGATTGGATAGAAGGTAACAGGAACCTCACAGGAAGGACTGTATGTTCGTTACCCCATACGTGGAATAAAATGTTCTACTCAGAATGGAGTACATAAGCATCAGGAAAGTATTGATGCCTTGTTAATTGACTACTTACTATGGTTTACCTCCCTGGCCCAAGCCACCTAATCACCACTGAGCCATTACAGGTCTGGACTGTGTCTATATTGTTCCCTTTTTAGACTCTTCTTCCCACAGCATGGCAAAGTGATTCTGATCATAGGTTAGAAAGAACACACGTTTTTGCTGGTGCGTTTCTCATTTCGATGGTGGTGCTAGTGTAGTGGACATGCACACATGGCAAGACACTTTAAATACTTGCAGCTTATTGTAAATGAGACCTCAAGAAAACTCTTTTTTTTTTTTTTTTGGTTTTTCGAGACAGGGTTTCTCTGCGTAGCCCTGGCTATCCTGGAACTCACTCTGTAGACCAGGCTGGCCTCGAACTCAGAAATCCTCCTGCCTCTGCCTCCCAAGTGCTGGGATTAAAGGCGTGCGCCACCACCGCCCGGCAAGAAAACTCTTAAAATAATGGCACAGGCCTGTAATTCCAGCACTTACAGTGGTGGGCTAGGTGATCAGGAGTTCAGGGTCATCCTAGGCTATATAGCAAATTTGAGGCCAACCTGGGCTGCATAAGACTATCTTGAAAACAACAATAAAAACAAGCAATAAGTAAATCATAAAACTGAAAAATCAGATTGTGGAGCAAAGTGTGGTGGCACAGGCCTTTAATTCTAACAAGGTGTTTAATTCTGCAGGGCGGAGGCAGTGGATCTCTGAGTCCGAGCCCAGCCTGGTCTACAGAGCAAGTTCCAGGATAACCAGGGCTACACAGAGAAACCCTGTCTCAAAAGAACCAAAACAAAACAAATAATCAGTTCGGGGTTTTGTCCTTTTCCAATTTAAGGTATTTTAATGTGTGGGTCTTACAGCTCAGTATTAGAGTGCTTGCTCTGACCCTGTGTTGACCCTAGGAACACACACCACACACACACACACACACACACACACACACACACACACAACTAAGCCACCCCAGGGACTGGAGAGATGGCTCAGATGCTAAGCACTGGCTGCTCTTTCAGAGGACTTAGGTTCACTTCTCAGCACCATATGAAAGGTTTCCAACAATCTGTCTCTCCAGCTGCAGACAACCCAGTGCACTGGTCCAACCCCCACAGGCACTATACCATGTGTGTGGTATTACACATACGTGGAGGCAAAACACTCGTGCACATCAATAAATCTAAAACAAAACCCCAAAACTTGATAGCTTTCCCTTTCAGTCAGAATAAAAGTCTAAGGCTCTGCATGGTTTCTCCAGCCACACTGGGCTCCTCGATGTCTGTTCCATAGACACTGAGCCGGGCTCTGCTTTGATGCGCTGGTCATCCACGTTTCTCCCCCATCAGGTCTCCATGAGGCTTCTGTCTTCCTGCTGCATAAATATTGTCTGACCTCTAGCTTCCTGGCTTTAGGTTTCTAACCACTTTAACATTGTTAACATTTTATTCAGCATCATTTTTTAGCTTTGTTTTAGCATTATTAATGTTTATTTTGTTTTATTTTTGTTTTCGAGCCTGTTTAGCCCTGGCTACCTGGCACTCACAAGGTGGATCTGGCTGACTTTTAACTCATAGGGAACGCCCGCCTCTGCTTTTCAAGGGATTAAAGGCATGTGCCACCATGTCAGGTTCTGGGTTTTTTCCTTTAAAAAAAAATTGACTTGGGGTCTGATTGAGAGTGTTTACTGCTCTTTCAGATGACTCCATCTCCAGTTCCCAGATGAACTACTTGTAACTCCAGTTCCAGGGGATCTGATGCCCTCTTCTGGCCTCTTGTATGCACATACTGCACATAAACTCATAGGCAAACCCATAATGAAAAAGATAAATCTTTTTTTTTTTGTAACTTATTTTGTGTGGGTGCATACATGTCAAACTCTGGTGTCCTTAGGATCCCGAGAGACCCGAGGAGAGCCTCCTTGATAATAAGGTTAAGCAGGCTGGCCAACAAGCCACATAGGCTTTCCTGTCACTACCTCCCCCACACTCCCCAGTGTTCCACCACACCCAGCCTTTCACATGCATACTGGGGATTCCACTCAAATCCTGTATAGCAAGCACTTTATTTATTTATTTATTTATTTATTTATTTATTTATTTATTTATTTTTCAAGACAGTGTTTCTCTGTGTAACCCTGACTGTCGTGGAACTCACTCTGTAGATCAAGCTGGCTTCAGACTCAGAAATCCGCCTGTCTCTGCCTCCCAAGTGCTGGGATTAAAGGTGTGCACCACCACTGCCCCACCATAGCAAGCACTTTTTATTGACTGAGCTTTTTTTTTTTTTTTGAAACAGTGTTCTTCCACCTGGCCTCAAATTTGTGATCCTGACTCAGCCTCCTAAAGTAGTTAGAATTATAGGATGCATCTTTGTGTGTATTCTATCTCTTCATATATTATATAGACATTATAGTATTTGTTTCTAATATTTTTCTAGTTTTTCATCTGCCTTTTAGACTAGAATGTGCTATCCACAACTATATCTCCAGATCTGAGCACATAGTTCATGTTAAAATATCCTGAATGGGTGCTGGAGAAACAGCTCAGCAGTTAAGAGCACGCATTGCTCCTTGCAGAGGACAGGAGTTTGGTTCCCAGCACCCATGTTGGACAAGTGGCTCACAGCTGCCTAGAACTCTGACTTCAGGGAATCTCACACTCTTGCCCTCTAAGGGGTCTTACACACATAAACTCAAGAAGGCAAACATACATGAACATAAAATTTAAGTAAATCTTTTTAAAATGTACTAAATGTACAAATGACAGGATGTAGGTGACAGTGGCAGCTTAGATGACAGACTTAGCGAAGGGAATGAAGGGCTGTAGCTGGAAATGTCACACACCTGTAATCCTAGCACCCAGAAGGTAGAGGCAGGAAGATCAGAGTTCAAAGTCAGTCACGACTACGTGGCGAATTCAAGATCTGAGCTACAGAAGACCAGCAAAGAAGTAGGCTGAAGAGGAGGAGGAGGCAACGGCTGCCTTTTCAACTCTATCTATCTATCTATCTATCTATCTATCTATCTATCTATCTATCTATCTATTGTCTGTCTGTCTATCTATTATCTGTCTGTCTATCTATCTATCTATTATCTGTCTATCTATCTATCTATTATCTATCTATCTATTATCTGTCTATCTATCTATCTATCTATTGTCTGTCTGTCTATCTATCTATTATCTGTCTATCTATCTATCTATTGTCTGTCTGTCTATCTATCTATCTATTATCTGTCTATCTATTATCTATCTATCTATCTATTATCTGTCTATCTATCTATTATCTGTCTGTCTATCTATCTATTATCTATCATCTATCTATTATCTGTCTGTCTATCTATCTATCTATTATCTGTCTGTCTATCTATCTATCTATCTATCGATTTTTGAGATGGGGTTTCTCTGTGTAGCTCTGGCTGTCCTGGAACTTGCTATGTAGATCAGGCTGGCCTCAAACTCATAGAGATCCATCTGTCCCTGCCTCCTGAGTGGTGGGATTAAAGGCATGTGTCACCACTGCCTGGCTTTCTATTTTTTTTTAATTTATTTTGATTTTTTTTTCATTTTAAACTTTAAAGGAAAGTATGATAGAGGAAGCCAGGGACCTGACTTCCCTAGTAGTAGACCTGAGTGGATGAATGAGAAGCAAGCATTTCCTTCAGTCTGTTGGACTTAAGGTGGCTTCAAGAGAGCCGAGTGGAGCTGGCCAGAAGACTAGATCAGAAGTTCGACTGGAGGGACCTGGAGGGACAAGACGCAAATGTCAAGTGCCACTGTTGTCTGGGAGGGTGTGAGAATCCTGGCTACAGGAACGGGTGAAACCTGAAGAGATGCAGAAAAGCTACAGCCAGAGCTTTAAAGCATGCAACAGTGCTCCAGTTCTCCAGGAGAAGAGATTAAAGCCAGTGGAGGACGGCTAGAGGCAGTAGGCAATACCAGCCCATGTTACAGAGCTCAAGAGAAATGCAAAGCAGGGCTGGAGAAATGCAAAGCAGGGCTGTAGTTAAGCGGGAGGCACTTGCCTAGCGTGCTTGAGGCACTATAGTCGATCCCCAGGGCCTAAAAGAAAAAGCCAAAAGAAAGGGCATCTTAAGAGCTGGTGAGATGATCCAGCAAGCAGAGGCGCTTGCTACCAACCTGATGATCTGAATTCGATCCCCAGGACTCACGTGGCGGGAGGAGGCCTCCACATTCACACTGTGGCACACACACATGCGCACACACAAACACATACGCCCACGCACGCCCACATGCACACACATGTGTGTGCACATACTACACTAAAAATAAATGTCATTTTAAATTTAAAAAAGGAAGGAATTACTATTCAAGGAATAATGGGTTCCTGTGTGTAGTTGTACGCTCACCAGGGAGAAGCGGGTGGGCCCTGCTCGGCCTACAGAATGAGTTCCAGGCCAGCCAGGACTACATAGTGAGACACCTTCACCCTATCCCCGCCCTCAGAAAAAAGCCAGCGGCGGTGTAGGAAAACCACCCTCCGCTGGGTTAACACAAGAGAAGCGGGGGTGGGGGGGTGGGGGGGGTGGGTGGAACGGAGGCAGTCACCACGGGTAGAACAAAGGAAAGAAGAAATGAAAATTTCGCTTAGGAAGTCAGGCAAAGACTGAGGAGCTTCTGAGATTGCTGGGGGTAGGCAGGACTAAGCTAACGACAGGGATGGTGACATAAGCCTTGGGGCCATCTTGAAGAACAACACTGGGAAACAGGGCAGGAGGGAGCTGAGGTGGATCACTCAGCTTCTTCCCAGGGAGCTGCGGCCTCAAGGACCTTACGTATGCAGGTCTGGGAGTCCAGTGTCCAGGAGGACAGAAGAGGTAGGAGAATTGAAGACCAGCTTGGCTCACACAGCAAGACATAACCCCAAACATTAAAAAGGGGGGTGGGGGAGAAAGAAAGGAAAAGGAAACTCTTGAGGGTGTGAGTCACAAACACATGCGATAGGGCAGGGGGAAGCACTTACCCAGAAGCCCGATCTTCAACCTGAACTAGCAGGAACCAATCAAGAAGAGTTGGATGCAGGAAGAGAGACTCCTAGGTGGGCCTGTGGCTGACAAAACATGGTAGCCTCCGTCCTTACAGCCAGGTACTAGACAATTTTCTCCTTAACTGCTGTAAGCACAGCCTCCCTTTGTGGCCATTCTCCTCGAAAGGTCACCAATGGGGAGTGCCACCTGCGTGGGCCTCAAAGGTGACAGTCATCCAGGTCTTCACCAACTGCCTGCTTCTCCTTCACTGATTCATTCTCTGATGAGTTCAAAAGGATTTATTCAGTTGGGTGAGACACAGTTACTCTCCCCCATGAAGCCACCCTCCTAGCACACCTGCAAGCCAGGTTCCTAGGCTTCCAACCTGTGGTGTACTTGGCTTGACTTGGGGCTTCAAGTTCCATGTACCCCCCAAACCCCCACTGCTGAACAGAACAGGGAGGGCTCTGCCAAGGGAGGGGAAGTGAAAATGTTCTCTAGGGGGTATAAAATGCCAAATTGTCCCCTCTCCCACCCTGTGACCAGGAAGGTGGAAGGAATCGCTGAGAAGGATAGATGTAGCCAAGGTGGGAGAGGGCGCTCACACTGCATTAATGTCCTGAGCCCCTAACCACTATCTGTCTCCACCTCCACTCCCACCCCACAGGCTTCTGAGGACACTGGGGAGGAGGGCCTACTTTTATCTACTTTTATGTTCCTGTCCAGATGCCCAAATATCCTGGTTCCCGGGAGAGAAAAGACCCCTTCACCCTGCCCCAGGCGCCAGGCTGCCAGCCCATCTGCTGGGAGAAAGGAGGGGTGCCTTTCCCTGGGGGATCCTGAAGAAACAACTAGAACAGTAGTCCCAACGAATTTATACTTGCTAGGCACTTCGATTCACGCGGGGAAAGCCGTAGGGTAGAGGTGAACCCTGAGGCGTGTACGGGTGAGGGTCCAGGCCTGTCATAGCGGGGCAGGGTCTTCTGGCCCAGACGTGTCCAAGGCAGGCTGAGCAGTGCCTCCGTGCCCACCCTCTGCCCCCCTCCCTGGGCCCAGTCTCACCGGCTCAGAGGCGCCAGGGCCCCCCCTAGGGCCGGGGCGGGCTGGGGAAGGTAATGTAATTCCGGCCCAGCTAACCCGATTATGGCGGCCTGCACCGGGCAGGGTGGCGGCAGGGGCGTGTCTTCGGCTTAGGGGCCCTCCCGGCAGGGGTCCCATCCCGGGGAGGGACGCGGAGGTCACACACTCCCAGCTCCTGGGTCCGCGCCCAGAGGTCACAAGGTCACCAAGCCGCTTCAACCTTCCTCCACTTTCCTTGGCTGGCACGCTCCAGGCGCATTTTCTGATGCTTGGGTGGGGGTAAAGTGTCTGTAGGGTGCGGAGCCCGGAGCCTCTCAAGGCCTCAGCGAGTCCCCAGTGCAGCCCTTTCGCCTTAGAGAAGGGAGGACAGTGTGTGAGGATAGCTTTCCAAGACGCAAATTAGAGAAGTGGAATCCCGCGGTGGAGGCCCGGGTTGGTCCGTTTGAGACTCGGGTCCGATTTACAGCAATTTCAGAAAATCGAAATTCTAAGAAACAGGGTACTAATTCCTGGTTGGTCAAGACCAGTGAGGTGGGGAGTGGTACAGAAAAGAGCCAGGAGGTGTGCCACGACTCCAAGCTCAGATGTTCGTTTCCTGCCCGAGCCCACCGTACGTGCCCTGCCACCGTCTGCTTCCCACACTTGGCCTCTTCCTGGGACTTCAGACCGCGGATCGCCGTTCCCCAACCGCTTCTTGCAGAGCCAGGTAGCTACAACGAGATTTGGTCTCAGAGGGCATTTGGGTAGGGGCCACAACGAATCCAGGAGCTGGCTAGCGGCACCCATCGGGAGGCGAAGAGTGGGGTCTGGGGAGAGAAGCCCCTGCCGAGGAATCCGCGAGGCAGCCCGAAGGCGGAGGCCGGAGAGGATGCGGGCGCGCGCGAGCATCCCGGCTGAGTCAGCGGCCCCTCCCGCGCACCGCGCCTTCCTGACACCCGCGCCCTCCTCTGCCTGCGCCAGGCACATCCAGCCATCCCTTCCCCTTTAACAGCGGGGCCCCGCCCCTGCCCTCCCTCAGCCCCCTCTGCCCACCCGAGTCACTGCCCCTGCCTGAGCTGGCCATCCCTCTCCACACCGGACTCGGGCAGCGGCCTGGGCAACCTAGCGTCCACCTGCGCTCTTGGGACCCCCGCCCGCCGCGCTCCTTCGGGATGCGAGTCCCTGAGCGGACTCCCGGGAGGGGCGGGCACACGCGCGGCTGCGCCCGGTGCACAGGGATGTTGCTGTCCCGGGGGCCCCGGCGCATGGCCGTGGCCAGCCCCGCGGGCCCCTGAAGCCGCTGCCCAGAGCGCGCCGCCGCCGGGTTCCCGCAGCCGTCAGAGACACCCTTTCCAGTCATCCAACCTCTCCGGCTTGGACCCATGGAGCCCGCGGTGTTGGCTCCGCACCACCTTCCGCACCACGAACCCATCAGCTTCGGCATCGATCAGATCCTGAGCGGCCCCGAACCCCCGGGGGGCGGTCTGGGTCCGGGTCAGGCGAGTCAGAGCCACGGGGAGAGTGCGGCGTTCTCCGGTGGATTCCACGGAGCCTCGGGCTACGCTCCAGCCGGCTCGCTGGCCTCGTTGTCTAGAGGCTCGGGAGTGGGCCCCGGCGGCGTGATCCGCGTCCCCGCGCACCGTCCGCTGCCCGTGCCGCCGCCCTCGGGTGCGGCCCCCGCCGTGCCCGGACCCTCTGGTTTGGGTGGCGCCGGGGGCCTAGCGGGACTCACCTTCCCCTGGATGGACAGCGGCCGCCGCTTCGCAAAGGACAGGCTCACGGGTGAGATTGCCCAACCCCTCGGTGTCCTTCCCCGCGACCCCGTTTCTTCTTCGCCTCTCTGCTTTCCGCTCCAACCCCATGGCCCGGGTCATCTCTCCCCTCTGCTCATCCCCGTGGACCCTCCCCGACCCCACATTTCTCGGTCCCACAGCGGAGAGGCAGTAAGGAGAAAGCTGCTGTCGTCGGGTGCATGCGCCCTGCCTCTGCGGCTCCACCGTGCCTAGCGCGAGGAGGGGCAGGGTGAAGTTTGGGAGGACCCCGATTCTTCCTAAGCCTCTTCTTGAATGAGGCTTCTGTGATTGGAGGGGGCCCATAAGGACTAGGGGCTCTCTTCTCAGTCTCACCTCGGACCACCCCCAAACATTGCCCTGCTCTTCCGTCCCATAGCTGCGCTCTCGCCCTTCTCTGGGACACGTCGCATAGGCCACCCCTACCAAAACCGGACCCCCCCGAAGCGCAAGAAGCCGCGCACCTCCTTTTCCCGCTCGCAGGTGCTGGAGCTGGAGCGTCGCTTCTTGCGCCAGAAGTACCTGGCCTCGGCGGAGAGGGCGGCCCTGGCCAAGGCCCTGCGCATGACGGACGCTCAGGTCAAGACCTGGTTCCAGAACCGACGCACCAAGTGGCGGTGAGGCGCGGGGCGCGGGCGGGCCGAGTGGCGGGGAAGGGCCGGGCCGCCCGCTGACCCCGGCTCTCCGCCCGCCCAGGCGCCAGACGGCGGAGGAGCGCGAGGCCGAGCGGCACCGCGCGGGTCGCCTGCTGCTGCACCTGCAGCAAGATGCGCTGCCCCGGCCGCTGCGGCCACCGCTGCCACCGGATCCGCTCTGCCTGCACAACTCGTCGCTCTTCGCGCTGCAGAATCTGCAGCCCTGGGCGGAGGACAACAAGGTGGCTTCGGTGTCCGGGCTCGCCTCGGTGGTGTGACCGACGCCTGCCTGACGAGCGCCAACGTGGCCGGGTGCCGCCAGCGAAGCGTGAGGAGCGGAAGGCCTGCGGCTGTCCTCTGAGGGTTCTTGGTCGCCAGTGGCCCCAAGCCAGCACTTGGACTCCGCCCGTCACGGCGTTTTTTGTTTTTTGTTTTTTAAACCCGCTGAGACGTGGGTTGCAAGAGCAACCTGCAGGATTGTGAATGAAGGAGGAACCCTGCGAGGCACTGCGACTTTGTCCTGAGCGGGCTCAGAGCTCAGGTCCTGCTGGGAAGGGGCCACCGAGCTGGTGTGAAGGCAGACATCAAGGACAGCGGGGGGAGGGGTAATGGAAGAGGCGCTGGCACTAGAGAATGTGGCCTACTGTGACAGGGACCTCGTCCCTCATCTGTAAAACAATCACTAAGGATTCCTTCCAGACTCAGTCTCTAGTTGTCTCCTGCCCAATCTGCGAGCCACTCTCTATCTTGAGTTTTAATGCACCTATGCTGTAGGTAAGATAGATACTTACATACTCAGAAGATAAAATCTAGGAAGAGAACCCGACTCCAGTGCCATGCAGGGCCAGAGAACCAAGATGGGGAGCTGATGGAGAATTCTTGGGCCCAGTGTTAGAGTGAGCAAGAGACATGCTTTGGGACTGGCAAATCTAAGAAGAACCAAAGCTGACCTTAAGACTGGAGATGTGGAGGCCAGGAAGTCAGTGGTGCTGTGGACCAGGAAGGGGAAACTGGGAGCAAGATTAACAGTAGGCAAAACGAATGTTAGATTTAGAGAGAACATTCCTGATGCCTACCTTTGGGGGATCTCAGGGGTGGAGACAGATGGGGCCAAGATCTCCTGGAGGGCGGGGGGGGGGGAGGGGGGAACTCTGGGGAGTTACATGGATTGAGCCTTTCTTTCCACAGTAATCCACAAACACATTTATGATGTGCAGGATGGTGGTGGATTCAGAAATTAGACTAAACTAAGGGCAGAAGGGAAGGAGTACCCGACCAGGAAGAAGAAAAGCAAGACACCATCTTTGACTTGGAAAGATGATAGGAGATTATTGCACTTGAGCAGTAATCCTGACAATCTGAGTTTGATCCCTAGGGGCAAGTTTGTGGAAGAAAACCGATTTCTACGAATTGCCCTCTGACCACTGTTATGGGTGTTCATCCGCACACATAATAAACGTAATGAGAAATTAGAGAGACTGCAGACTGTAGGTGAGCCAGAGGGCGCAGGATTTCTGTTAAGTGGAGGATGGTTACGAAGCTGCTTTCGGGCCTGACAGGAGGGTTCTGCCTCACTCTGCTGCTCCCTTCTCGTTTCTGGCAGAGGCTGGAACACTGTGACAGGGACAGAGACGTGTGGTAGCCAGGTCACTCACGCTCTGTCCTAGTGACAGCTACAGCAGGGCAGCCCCTTTCCGCACGCATCATCTCTGACTCATGGATGTGGCACTGCAGAGCCAAAAATCAAACTTGGCATCATAGAAAAATCATTTTTTAAAAAGATTTATTTATTTATTTTATGTATATGAGCACACTGTAGCTGACACACCAGAAGAGGGCATTGGATCCAATTACAGATGATTGTGAGCCACCATGTGGTTGGTTGCTGGGAATTGAACTCATGACCTCTGGAAGAGCAAACAGTGCTCTTAAGCCCTGAGCCATCTCTCCAGCCCCTAAAAATCTTTTATAGTCCCAAGGAGACAAGGTTGGGTGAGGCAACACGTGGGTGGAGTGGGCAGCACTTCCTCCCTGCCCGTGGACAGAGCAGGAAAGGTCTACCTTGTTCTGAACTGTGGCTCTCGGTTCCCTCCCCTCCTGATGTTTCTTGGCTCTTGGGTTCCAGGAGTGTATCTGACCCTACGCTTTGGGTCTCTAAGTCTGGCTGACTGCCTTGGCGCTATCTGATGAGGTTGGCTCCATTTCTTAGGCAGCTCACTGCAGAACACAGCCATCTCCATACTCCTGGGGCGAGGAAGTTTCAGTCACTGCTGATGGCTCTGCTGTTCCTTCTCTCAGCTGGTTCAGGAGGTCTCTGCTCTCACTGGGGGGCAAGTTACTCAGGAAGTATGGAGGGGCGAGCTCTACCAGCCTGTGGGAGAAAGTCAGGATGGGATCATCTGTGCCTCCTCCCCACACTTTCACAAACCCTCTTCACCCCAGCTCTAGGTTTGGTCCCTGGCCCTGGGAGAAGAAGGGCCCTGTAAGAGTGAGGGTCAGGAAACTCACATCTCAGGCTGGATCTCAGAGACAATGCAAAGGCAGTTGTCTTTAGAGATGGAGAAGCTGTGATACAGCACCCACGTGGGCGGCTGGGCTGGAGTCCTGCGCTTTCGGTAGCTGCAGTATGGAGACAGCTGGGCTACATGTTTATGGGTGAGAAGCAGATAATTTCCTGTCCCGTCTGTGTCTCGGGCCACCTCATTGAAACACAAATACATGGATGGAATAAGTAAGGAAGTATAGAAAATAAAGAAGGCCAATGCAGGGCGTGGCAGTAACTCCCAGCACTAGGGAGTCAAAGGAGCAGATGATTAAGGCCAGCCTGAGGTATTTAGAGAGTCTGAAGCCAGCTCGGACAACATGAGAGCTTGTCTCATCGTTGCCTTTAAAAAGAAAGAAGGAAAGAGAAGAAGGGGTTGTGACAGGATTAAGAGTACTGTAGAGGTGGAAAGTCCATCTCTAGTTAGGTCTGCTCCTTGCTACATCATATGGCATTGTCCATGACCCCTTGTCTTCCAAAGTCTCAGACTCCTATTCTAAGAAATCATGGGAGGGAGGGAGGGAGGGAGAGAGAGAGAGAGAGAGAATGTTGTCAGGCATCAATCTTGGGTGTCATTCCTCAGGTACCATCCACCTTTTTGGAGACAGAACCTGGAACCGGCCATTGAGCTAGGCTGGCTAGAGAGCCCCAGGGACCGGAGTGTCTCTGCCTGCCCAGTGCTAGGACTTCAAGGGTTCTGGGGATTAAAGTCTGTCCTTGAGATGGAAGCAAGTATTTTACCTACTCAGTTCTTCCCCTAGCCCCCACTTCTTCCTGCCTTTTGATTATTTTTTTCTAAAATAAAAAAAATGATTTACTTATCTTATGTGTATGACTGTTTTGCCTGCATGTGTTATGCACACCACATGTCTGCCCTTGAATGTTAGAAGTGTTAAATGTCTGGAATTGGAGTTAAGAGTGGTTGTAAGCTACCATATGGGTGCTTGGATCCAGACCTGGGTCCCCTGGGTTCTCTGAGAGAGCAGTAAGTGCTCTTAACTGCTAAAGCAACCCTCCAGCCATCTCCCACCCCCACCCCATTTGGAGACAGAATCTTCCCATGTAGCCCTAGCTGCCTTAGAACTTACTATGTAAACCAGGTTGGCCTCTTAAAGAGTTTTGCCTGGCTCTAGAGTGCTGGGATTAAAGATATGCACCACCACACCAGGCAAACAGAATGCACACTCAGTCCTCTCCCCAACCTTGAGGAAGTATCCCGACAGCAGTGCTTTCTGAAGGTCTCTGCGGTTCTGCTCAGAGCCAAAGGCTGGCGGGGACCGCGGAAGCTCAATCCGCTGCATGAGTTCCACCAGCTCCGCTCGGAGTTTACAAGCTTGACATAATGCCTCCCAGTTTAGACCCCGAGCCTGACACCAAGCTTCATCTGCTCCGCCTTGGGGGAGAAAGGAAACATTCTGTAATTAAGTCCTTAAGATGCACAAAGAACTACCCTTGGGCACAGGACCTCCTCTTCCTGAACACAGAGGTATGTCACTGATTGGGTGTTTCCTGGGAGTCTGAGGATGCTGACTGAGCCACTTACTTTGTACAAAGGCTTCATAGACCTGGATCAGAGAGCTGTGATCACCATCTGCGTGTTCCAGAGCCCGACGCAAGGCAGCTTCTTCTGCACACAGCGGAGGACGGGTAAACCCAGGGGCAGCTGGAGGTGGGACAAAGGAAGGTGGTTTGGGAGGAACAAGGCAGGGTGGCAGCTAAAAAGGGAGGAGTAATCCTCTGGGAGCTTAATTTAAAAGACTATAGATAGACTCTAGGCGCTCTGCACTTCTTTATACTTTGGGGACTTGTGCAACCAGCCCTCCCCATCCGTGGCTCTGCATCTGTGGATTCGATCAACTGCGAACTCAAAGAGAAAAACTACACCTATAGAGAATATACAGATCATCCTTCGCTATTCTTTCTTAAACAATATAGGGAGACTTTTGCATAACGTTTACACACAGTATGGGATACTGTAAGTAATCTGGAGGATATGCAAAGTATGAAGGAGAATGTGCCCAGGTTGTGTTCAAGTTCTACAGCATCCTGGACTGAAGCACCAGTGAATTGTGGTATCCACCGAGGGTTCTGGAACCCATTTCCCATAGATACTGATGTCTGGAAATGAAAGACAGTTTTTGTCCATAAGGAAATTAGAGTCTAGTACAGAAAGGCTGTGCATATGATTCAGTAGATACTTGCTGTATAAGAATGAAGACTTGAGTTTGAATCCCCACTACCCACATAAAAAAGTCTAGCCTGCTACCTGTGCCTGTACTCCAGAACCCTGTGGTCAGGGACAGGCAGATCCTGGGGGCTTGCTGTAAATCAGTCTAGCAGAAGAGATGACCCGCTTCCTCCGGTTTTTGCATGCAAGCACACTGATGCATGCCCCCTCCCTCCGACACACACAAGTCTGGTGGGGGAGTCCAACAAGGAAGTGAGCAAATAAGTGCTCTGAAAGCAAAGAGAAGGTCGACTGATCCAGGCTTCGGTGGTAGAGACAAGGGTGAAGTGAGAGCAAAGCCTGAGTCCTTGGGTCAGTGTCAGAAGTGTGCACAGAGAGGGACCGTGGGGTCGTTTGAGGCTGTGGGAACAGCATAGAACAAAGAGTAATGGCTTATTTGGGGTAGCAGATGCCATCTATGTTGTATGGGATGGGTGACATGTGGCAGAATGGCGAGGGAAGCTGGAGTGATCTGCATAGTCAGGGTGAGAGGCTGACTGTGTGATACAAAAGAGTTTGCACAGTCTAGGAGGTGAGAACAGCTGTAGAAGAATGTTAAAGTATGAGGCCAAGCGTTGGTCCACATGACTGGTTAGGAGACCATGGACAGAATCCGGACGAGCAGAGATGAGTATTCAACATTGGCATTGGCTGTGAATATGCAGAGAGCATAATCTGAAAACACATGTAGGAGTTGGAAGGAGAACTCTAGAGACAGATTAAGATAGGATGAGAACAGGAAAGGTGATGGGGTTGTCTGAATTGGAGCAGAGAGGAAGACTGTGGTGGAGTGGTAAGAAGGGCAGGTGGACAGAACGCTTGAGTTTGGTTCTGAGCTGAGACACTAAGGGACTAGTATAGTAGAACTATTTACTAGGAAAGCCAGGAATTGTGTGGCACATGCCTGCAATCCTACTACCTGGGAGACTGTGGCAGGAGGATTGCTGCAAGCTTGAGACTAGCATGGGATAGATATATGGTGGACTCCAGTCAGCCTGGATGAAAGTAAAACCCTGTTGGGATGGGGGGGGGGAGGAGGGAGAAAGAAACAAAACAGAAAAAGAAGCCTGTAAAATGGCTCGGTACATGTCGTACAAGCCTAGCCTTTTGGTTCAACCTCCAGAACCCACATAGGTGGAAGGAAAGAACCAATTCTACAGTCTTGTCCCTGACCACACACACAAACTGTGGCACACCCCTGCTGCCAAACACCATACATCATGTACACGCGTACTAAGACTTTTAGAAGGAGAGGAGCCCAGAGCTGGCGAGGGCGTCCAGCAGTTAAGAGCACTAGCTGCTCCTGCACAGGTCCCCGGTTTGGTCCCAGCACCTATATGGTGGCTTACAAGCACCTGCTCCTCCAGTTCCAGGGGATCACATGCCTCTTATGGCCTCCACATATGCTGCATGCTGTGATATACAGACAGACATGCAGGCACACACATGAAAATGAAATTCTGATGGGGGAGGGGATACTCTACAGGAGTCCGATGTCTCTCCTAGCTCTTCTTTCCTTTCTGTGAGCCCCCCCTTTCTCCTCTCCCCATATCCTCCTTCCTAAGATCTAAAAGAATGTTACGGGGGGGGGGGGGAAGCCAGGAGTGGTAGCACAGACATTTAATCCTAGGATTTGGAAGGCAGAGGCAGGCAGATCTCTGTGAGTTCAAGACCAGCAGGGCTACATAGTGAGGCCCTAGTTTTTAAAACTTCATACTGGCAGAGAGATGCGAAGCCCAGTTTGGGAATGTCAAGTATACACGCAGCACTGTGAACTGTGCTGTGGGTGGACAAGCTCAGAGTTCTGGGGACGAGAGGACACACAGGCCAAACGTTACAACCTTGGGTGTGTGTATGTATTTACAATGGAAAAGAGGACGAGAATCCCAAGGAAGAGATGAGGACAGCATGGCCAAAGAGGTTGGATGAGAGCCACAGGATGCTGGGCACCTATAATCCCAGTGTCTGCGAGACTGAGCCACGAAGATCTCAGTGGTTAAGAACACTTTTAACACAAGCATGAGGACCTGAGTTCAAATCCTGGGTACCCATGAAAATGCTCCCTGATGTGACCACACACATCTGTAACCTTATAACTGGAGACACTTGGGCTTGAGATAGCAGCCTAGCTTCAGATTCAGGGACAGATTCAGGCTCAGGGGATAAGAGAGTGAAGGAGCAGGACTCCTGACATCCTCCTCTGCTTCAGAGCACATGCGCATGCGTGCGCGCACGCACGCGCGCGCGCGCACACACACACACACACACACACACACACACACACACACACACGAGTAGTGAACAGTCTTGTGTCACAAGGTTATGAACAAACGCTGGAGTCTCTGGACCCTCACTAGTGCACTGTCACCGCAGGGGACACGGTCCTGAAGCTGGAATGCAGCAGTGAGACCGGGATAGGGCTTATGTTGCCCAGCTGAAAGGGAGGGGTGGACAGAGGACAGGTGAGGGGATCTAGTCAACAATGTGGCTGAGATTCTGTATACCAGGAAGCAAGCATTAGAGGAAGAGGCTGCGGGGGTGATAGGAAGAGACGGGGAGACACTTGGTTCCTTAGGAGCTACGAGGGGGTGGGAAGGCGGACACAGCTGTAAGAACCAGTGATCCCAGCTTCGCCCCAGTGCAGGGCTGAGCAGCTGCCCGACAGACAGGAGGCCCTGGGTAAGATTTGCAGCCAGGCAAAACCCCTGAGTCCTGACTAACAAGTGAGGGAGACTAAAGCTGGATATGTACCAATGAGCATGGCAGCCAGAGTGAGCATCTCGTCCACACAGTTAAACTCGCAGGAGGCCAGCAGGGCCTTGGCCAGCTCCGGGGGCAGGGGGAACTCGGACAGGATGACTCCGAGGTCTGACAGCTCTCCATCATCATCCAGAGCAGCCAGGTAGTCTAAGTCCTCCAGGGCCTGCATCAGTGCTTCCGGTGCTGGTGAGGACACGGGGACTTAGACGTCACGAGCTCTGACCCTGAGGTCGGAGGCAGCCCTGGCTCAGGGTGGGGGCTCACCAGGCCGGTCCAGGAAGTGGCACTCCCCTGGCTCTGCAATCTGTTTCCTCTTTAGTAGCAACACCAGGGAGCTCAGATTCTCTTCACACACTCTGGGGTGGGGCAGTGGGGGGGCCTCTAGTTCTAGGGTGGACTTAGAGTACAGGCGGAGGCAGGATCCTGAAAGGAGAAAGGTCTGGGGAAGTAGATTTCTCAGAGTGTGTGTGTGTGTGTGTGTGTGTCTTTTTTTGGGGGGAGGGGAGAGTCTGAGGGCAAAGGCTCTTACCTGGTGGGAACCCTCTTGCCCGAAGCAGTCTTGCCTCTGCCTGACACTTGCTAATTGGTCTTAACACCTGGGATTCTGCCCGGATCCGAGGATTGTAAACCTGTCATCCAGTCCCCAAACAAGGCCAAGACGGATCAGAGTGGTTCATTTCTATCTGAGGATCCACTCCCCCTCACCCTCCATTTCTCTCACTCACACTGCGAAGTTCCAGTCCTGAGTCAATGACATGTCGGATGGAAGGAAGGGAGAAGGAGAAATCTGCCAGCCAATGAGTGACCACGATCTTCCGGACACTCACACCTGTGTCTTCATACACAGTCTGGATGGCTTGACTACAGCCGGGGTGAAGGGACAGCACCCGAGGTGGAGGCCCTGGGACAGCCAACATCCCCAGCTCCCTGGACAAGGATTCACAGCACAGAGAAATCTCCTGAGGAGAGGGGTGGGGCATTAGGGCGGTTCTTACCTTTCTTGGGGGAGCACAGACCTTTTGGACAAACTGATAAAAACTAAGGCCCTTTTATCTGAGAAAACAGACACACTTCTAAAGTTGGACACATTACAATTTTAGTTCGATATGCACAAAGCTCTGTATTAAAAGGAATTGTAAAAGGGGGTGGCAAATGTCTTTATTCTGAAGTCCTTGATCCCCCTGCAAAGACTTTAGCAAAGAGAAAATAGAACCACTATTCCTAAGACACGCTGCCTCTGGGACAGGAAGGCAGCGTAGGAAGGAATGCTTCCTGTACCCGATTTGCCTTCTGTTTACCTCTTCACTAGGCAGATACACCAGGACGTCTCCTGGTGCCTCTTCCCGCTCACACAGCTCAAGTACAGCTTGGCAGGCGGATTCCACCAGGTCGGTAGGAACAGTGTCCTTGTAGGCAGGGGTGGGCATTCCACCAGACTCCCTGGGTACACGCACAATGGGAGAATTGCCCCAGAAAGCCTGGAATTTTGGCTCAAGCGCTGGGTCAGTAACCACAACCACTCTGGGATCCCCCGGGAGATTGCTTAGTCTGGTATCTCGCAGGAGCCCCTGGAGTAAATCTGAGGCCACTGACCGCTCCTGAGCCTCATCCAGTATCAGCACACTCCAGGCTCCAGGGCCCCGGGTTGAGGCTACTTCCTGCAGAAATAGCCTGTCCCAGCAAAACCTGTTGACATGGGTAGTGGGCAGGGAGTCAGTGTGAGCATGGGCCAGACCCAAATCTAGGTATTTCCCCCAGGTTGCCTAGATTTTGATACTGAAGGTCAGAAAAAGACCCCACATTTGAGGGCACTTGGGTCACGCACTATATCCCAGTATCTTGTGGTGGGGGTGAGGTTTGTATCATGTGACTCAAAGGCCAGTTAAGCTGAGGGTATGGGGAGGTGCTAGATAACTGGGTTTGTTTCCTCTCAGTAAGGGGTAATAAGCTCAGGTCAGACTGTAAATGGCCCACCTGAGCATGGTGTTGGGCCCAGTGCAGTCTTCCTGAGGGATGCTGTATCCAATCTCATGACCCAAGGTCAGGTCCATCTCATCAGCCACTCTTGAAGCCAGGCTCATGGCTGCTAGAGGGTAGGGCTGAGTGACTGTAACCTGTCCTGTCTGGAATCCTCTGGCCAGCGCAAACTCTGCACACCATTGAGGAATCTGGGGTAGGGAGAGGGAATTCGTCAGAGGACTTGAGGACTTCAGACAGAAGTGCTGTAGGAACTATGGCCAGCTGAGCTGGGATCCCTGAACCTTACCACCCACTGGGATCAGCCTAATCCACCTTCCCTTGCTTACCTCCCACATCCCCTTCCCTTTACCCAGGACATTTAACCCTGCCCTTTGTCCACTCCCAGAACCTTCCTCCACCTGGGTGCTCTTGCCAGAGCCGGGGTCCCCAGATACAAGCACCACTCCAGTGGGGCTACTCTCCAAATGCTCCAAGAACAGGAACCGAGCAGCCCAGATGGGCAAAGCTCTACGCTGCTCAAGCAGCTCATAGTAGCAGGAAGAGAAGGGGAGCCCATCAAAGGGGTTCACAGCCAGTTCAGACTCCCCAGGACTTGGTTCAGACTCTTCTGCCAGCCCAGAGGCCATGGTGGCTGCTCATAGAACCTATGAAAAGCAGGGCAGCCAGTAAGGCCTTAGATCTGGTGACTGATACCAAATTTCCCATCTCAGCTTGATCCTCAACCCACAGGCTATAATGCCTTGGGGTCCATCCTTCCCAGCGGTGCCAGGAAACTGTGCCGGGTGTCTCTAAGGGGACATCACAAGTGGACTTTTACCCTGTTTGCCGTTGGGAGGTAAAGATCTGTGACTAGCACAGGGGCCCATGCGGGCAGCAGGAGTTACAAGAAACATCGTCATCTATGGGAAGGGCCCAAGGGGGAAAAAGTAAGAAATCTGGAGAGGAGAGAAGGGGACAGTAAGCAGGGCCATTAATGATCCAGGATTCAAACCTGTCAGCAGCTCAGGGACGTCAGGATGGCAGCCAGTTCTGGACACACCCAGCCAGGAACCACCAACCCAGGCCAGCCTGGAGTACAAAGGTAAATTCCGGCCCCATCCGGAGGCTGAGCTCAAACTCCAATTCCTGAGCTTTTTTTTTTTTTGGGAGGGGCCTTTTGCTCCACCTTGGTTAACTTAGCTAGGAACCTATGGAAAGCAGGTTCTTGCTGCCACACTGAGCTTGCATAACTGAGCTTATTGACATGCCCGTACTCATGAAATGCATTCTGGGATTTGTAGTTTTGGAGTGACAACCTATAACAACTGAGCTGGGATCCAGTTGTTTTGTCTTTAGTTTAGTATAATTTCGCAGTTCCATTTTGATCATCCTCACCCATATTGTATTCTTCAACCCAGGAAAAGGAACCTGCTTAAGGGGCTTTTGAAACCCAGAGAGGCAACAGAGACTTTGAGTGAAAACCCTGAATTTAATGTGAGATTGGGGGAGCCCCATCCCTCCCTTTTTACCACCCACTCATCCGGCCTGTTGTTAGCTGGGTGAGGGCTGCCCCCAGTCTCCGTCCTGCGGCTCTGGGTACCATCCTGTTCCTTTGGGCTCATTCAGCCTCCTGGGCCTGTCTCTCTCTGAATCTCCTGTGGGACATGGGAGAGAGTGTAGGCTTTGTCATATCAGCTTCATCGGGCCTTTCTCCTCCAAGTTGTTCCTTCCTACTACACATTGTCCTCTAACCCTCTCACCTTCTTGCATATTCATACAGTGCTTGCTTGCGCTCCTGCAGGCTCTCCTGACGGGCCCAGGAAGACTTGGCAAATGTTAGGGCTGTGGGCTGAGGGGTCACCAGGCCAGAGCTGGGGAACTGAGGTGATCACAATGTCAGAGGGCTTGCGAAGTCATCATCATTAAACACCCATCGAATGCCTACTTTGTAAGAGAGGACTATGCTAGGGTCTCAACTTCAAAAGGAGAAGTCAGGAGAGGGAGCACAGAGACTGCCCCGACCTGCCCATAAGTCTTGGCCTTGACTACTCTGGTGTCTCACCTTTGGGGCAGAGGCTGCAGGCAGGGACTGAGATCCCTCAGTGACATCTTCAGGCATGAAGGCCACAGCCCCCTCAAGCAGATTTGTGATGGTCAAGTCTACACACCCAGTCCTGGCTGGGAAGAGAGGAACAAAGTGTCCATTCCCTGTACCCCTTCTCTGTCGAGATCCATTTTCCTATGTCTGCCATTTTGTGAAGCTACCCTTTCCCATACCCAGGTCTCTCTGAATGACATTCAGTGGCACATGGGGCAGAACCTCCTTGACTCTTTGCGCGAGAGTGGTCAGCTGCACATCAGAAGGGCTGGGAGGAGAAGGAAAAGAAGACTGCACTGTTTAAAAGAAAAAAGAATGACGTGAGTGGATTACTAAGAGAGGCAGACAAGCATAAGGAAGTAAAACCACCATGAGCAGCAAACATCTTTGTGCAGACCACACACCTGACTGGGGGCGTAATCTGGGGTGTCTCTGTCGCTTCATGTGTTCTGCTTTGTCTGCTGGAGTGAGCCGTGTCCCTACCTGGCCCAATTCTTTGGCCACCAGCTAGGGAGAATTGGAAGGTTATAACTGTAGCCTCTTCAGGCCTTCTTCCCCTTCTCCCCTGGAGAGGGACCCCACCTCCACCATACCCGTGTTCACTACCACCTGTTGTACACGGAGCGCAAACTCCTCATTCTCTTCCCCCAGCTGCCGATGAATGGGATGAAGCCACCTACAAAAACCAGAGCCCTGACCTGTGAAGTTGCCTGGGGGCTAAGGGTGTCACCCTTCTCCATTTATCTTGGAATAGTGGCGGGGAGAGTGGGGAGATAGAAGATAAGTGTTGCTTCTGTGTTGGAAACCACAGGCAGACAGGGTAGTGGTCACTACTTCCTTGACCTTGAGGTGAGCATCTTCCCAGCCACCAAAAACTGAGGACAGTTAGTACCTTACTTGATACACCGTGAAAGGGACGAAAAGTGACCACAGCAGTTCTGAGACCCAGGAGGCATCTGACACCGTCTGAGGGGAGGGCAGGAAGTGAGATCTAAGCCAGGGCCACAGGTGGGAAACTTCCCTCCCAAAGCCCAGAGTGTTCCATGTCCAACATGCACTCACCACAGAGACCAGAGGTCTCTGAACTTGCAGGGTAAGAGGTTGTACCACATCCTGGATAGAAAATGGCCACGAACTACGTAAGAGAGAGAGAGAGAGAGAGAGAGAGAGAGAGAGAGAGAGAGAGAAAGAGAGTAGCATGGGGGGGGAGGATGTTCAACCTAGCCCAGCCAACCACTTATACCTAACTTAAACTAGTAAACTGTCCAACTACAGAAGCAGATAACTGAGGAATTAAGAATTTCGAAGGCAGGCCTAAAACTGGGCAGACAGGAACGGAACTAGGGCAGGCTCACCCAGGAGCCTGACAACCCACTCAACTGGAGCCAGATGCCTGCGCTTACCCACCTGAAACGCAGGAGCCCTTCTCGGCCATTGGTGGCCTCTTCCTCGGGGAAGAGCAGCAAAGGTGTGGGCGGAAACCTCGTGGAAGCACAGAATTTCTTGAGTGACTCCACCAACTCCACCCGCCTATCCAACTCCATGAAGCCCCGAGACCAACACACAAAGCTGGGGGGACTATTGAGTAGAGGCTGAGAGCAGGGAGCAAGAAGAAAAGAATGGAAGGAAAATGTCAAAAAGAAAAAGAAAGAGAAAAAGGTAACACGTGGGCTGGCGTTTAGGGGGCTGAGGGAAAGGCTCGGTATTCCCCAAGAGAACCCCAATGGGTAAAGGTGAGCCTTGAGTTTGGGCCTAGGGAGCCACCCGGTGGCGCTCTCGGCCTCGCCCCCCACTCACGGTGCTACAGGTGGTGAGTAGGTTGACTATGTTGTGGTCAAAAGGTGTTACATGGTTGGAAATAAGGACCCTGACGCGGTGATCCCGGAGTCCGGAGTCCTCCTGCCGGGCCACGAGCCCCAGTACCGCACACATGGTTCGTACCACGAACCTGGGGATACAGGCGGCGGTGACTGTGAGGTCTTGAGCCAGGCCCAGCCCAGATGCTCCCCAGGCATCGCAGTCCGCACCTGCGGAGGACGCTGTCAGGCAGAGCACAGCTGACCAGGAAGACGTGGAGCCCGAGGAAGAGTCGCAGAACCAGGAGGCAGAGGCCGACCGGCGCGTAGAGCAGTAGCGCGAGCAGCAGGAAGCCGTCGCTCGGGAGCCTGTGACGAGAGGCGACGCGATCAGGCGCCGAAGCCGACAGGACGCGCTGACCGGTCTCTTCCCTCCGCAGCGCTTACCGGTGCGAGTCAAAGAGCCGCTCCGGCCCCGGAGCTGGGGGAGGTTCCATCGCAGCCGCTTCAGGAAAGCGGGGCCGCTGTCGTCGCCATCTTCGCAGGGCCGCGGGGGCTCCTGGGAAGGCGGAGTCTTTTGGCATCCACAGGGACGCCAGAACCAGAGGCCCGGAGGCGCCCCGGAAGGGCTAGCGTTCCCAGCATGCCTCACGGCATGGGGAAAATGTGTGTGTGTGTGTGTGTGTGTGTGTGTGAAGAGAGTGTGTGAGTGTGTGTGTGAGCGTGCGTGTATGCTTGAAAGAGCGCGTCCTGAAGGGACTACATATCCCAGCATGCACTGAACAGATACCGGCGTGCCTTGCTTCTCCTAGAAGGCTTGCTGGGTTCTAGAGGACCGCCTCTGAGTAGGGCGGGCGAGGAGAGCCGAGGCGGAGTTGATGGCTGCGCTGAAGGCGGGGCGGGGTGCAAACTGGAGCCTTCGGGCATGGCGGGCTTTGGGGGGCATCTTCTGGAGGAAGGGCCCCCTGTTAGCCCCTGACCTCCGGGCTCTGCTGACGTCAGGAACTCCTGATCCTCAGGCCCGGATGACTTATGGGATCCCCAGTCTCCCGGCCCGGGTGCCTGTGGGGGTCCTTGCATCACGGGCAAATCTGACGTCTAGGACCCCGGATCTCTGGGCACGACTGACTGTGGGGACTCCAGGCTCCAGTGACCAGGAGGCCCGCAGGAGCCCTGGAAGCCGTCGGCGCGAATGGCTGGCGGTGGCGGTGGGCGCAGGGAGTGCAGTGGTGCTGCTGTTGTGGGGTTGGGGGCGGGGTCCTTCCACGGTGCTGGCTGCTGTTCCTGCTCCGCCACCCACCTCTCCCCGGAGCCAGTACAATTTCATCGCAGATGTGGTGGAGAAGACAGCCCCTGCAGTGGTCTATATCGAGATCCTAGACCGGTAATGGTGAAGTTGACCAGGAAAGGTTGAAACCAACTGCCGTAAAGGCAAGGGAGCAGGATGGGGTGGAAGCTGCAGTGTAATCGGTGCTTTCCCCATCCCAGGCACCCCTTCTCCGGCCGTGAAGTCCCCATCTCAAACGGATCAGGATTCGTAGTGGCTTCAGATGGGCTCATCGTTACCAACGCCCACGTGGTGGCTGATCGGCGCCGAGTGCGAGTGAGGCTGCCTAGCGGAGACACTTATGAAGCCATGGTCACAGCTGTGGATCCTGTAGCAGACATTGCCACGTTGAGGATTCAAACGAAGGTGGGGATGGAGTAGGCCAGATCTGATGGCAGCTGTTTTCTTGCTCCCTTCTTAAAATGACCAGTTTTTGTGTACTCATTTCCCTTAAGGAGCCTCTTCCCACACTGCCCCTTGGCCGCTCTGCTGATGTCCGGCAAGGGGAATTTGTTGTTGCCATGGGAAGTCCCTTCGCACTGCAGAACACGATCACATCTGGCATTGTCAGCTCTGCTCAGCGCCCGGCCAGGGACCTGGGTCTCCCTCAAACCAACGTGGAATACATTCAGACCGATGCAGCAATTGATGTGCGTTCTGATATGAGAGAAATTAGGTGCTAGGTTGCAACTGGGGAGAACAGCTGTTGGGTATGAGCACCAACTGACACGTGATGGTGACTGGGCCTGTATCAGAGGTTGGGCTGCAGAATTCAGCCACTCTACTTCATGTGCTGGGAATGGAATTTGAAGAATTTCCCTACACCCTGTTTATACCCCCAGTCTTAAAATTCCCAGAGGCATGGGATTCCAGATCTTTTTGATGTTTTCTTTCATTTTGTCTCACAGTTTGGAAATTCTGGTGGTCCCCTGGTTAACCTGGTGAGTGTTCATGTTCTTCTAAGAATCCACGCCCCAGGTCAGTGTGGGAAGTGTGGGTTTTCCTCTGACTCAGGGAGTTTTAGCTAAGTCTCTAGTCTCTTGTTCCTCTCCTGGTATCCAGACAGACAGACCTC
Source organism: Tokudaia tokunoshimensis (assembly GCA_036184795.1). Lineage (NCBI taxonomy): Eukaryota > Metazoa > Chordata > Mammalia > Rodentia > Muridae > Tokudaia > Tokudaia tokunoshimensis. The sequence goes on along the minus strand of BTHU01000002.1, from coordinate 104,117,138 downwards.
TGTCCCCAAATCCTTGCTACTCTTGTTCAGGTGCCCCCATCCTCTGCCATCTGTGTGGGCTAGGGGACAGGGGGCTGTGTCCCTGCAGGATGGGGAGGTGATTGGAGTGAACACCATGAAGGTGACAGCTGGAATCTCCTTTGCCATCCCTTCTGATCGCCTTAGGGAGTTTCTGCATCGCGGGGAAAAGAAAAGTGAGCCTGTCTTACAGGGAAAGGGGTTCCTTTAAAATGGAGGATGGGATCTAGGGGAGGGGCATTCACTGGGACTTGGTGTCGAGGGGTCTACTGGTAGGAGGTAAGGGAAAGAAAGCAATTGAGTGGGCTCATTTGTCCTCTTTTTACAGATTCCTGGTTTGGAATCAGTGGGTCCCAGCGCCGCTACATTGGAGTGATGATGCTGACTCTGACTCCCAGGTATGTTAGGAGTCATGGTATATGCATGTATATAGGACTCCCAGTTCTCAGTGGTGGACACCCCTACTCTCTTCTTGGGTTTTGCTCCTATGTTTGTCTTTAAGATAAGCTGTTGTCTGCTGTCACAAGAGCTGTTACCTCTCATCATAACTTTCTCATCCTACTGCGTCTGGACCCTTTAGTAGATGAGTACATTCTGTTATTGCTGTGACGTAAAGTCTCCATTGACCTAGAGTTGAAGGACCATTTCCACCCATCTCTAGTTATCCTTCTAGACAGCTTGTTGTTTCTTCAGAACGACTTTGATTTTCCACCTTATTTCATACGCTTGTAGGACCCACCCTTCTAGGCTCAGCTTAAGTTCTGCCCCTTCCTTATTGCCGAATTTCAGGATGACAGAAGTGAAGTTGATTTAGCACTGTGTATCTTTTGAAATTAGCTGTCTTTTATGTGTATATCCCACTTTGTAAGCTCTAGTGAGCTTAGGAACTGTCGAGATGGGAGAGGGCCTGTGTGGAGCTAATAGTGACTGTGCCCTTTCAGCATCCTTACTGAACTACAGCTCCGAGAGCCAAGCTTCCCTGACGTTCAGCATGGTGTCCTCATTCATAAAGTTATCCTGGGCTCCCCTGCACACAGGTGATGGGGAGCCTGCTCTGTGGGGTGGGGTGAGGTGGATGTATCCTTGAGCTCCGCTGTCTACTCCGTCCTTGCCCTGTCCATCCTCCACAGGGCTGGTCTGCGGCCTGGTGATGTGATCTTGGCCATTGGGGAGAAACTGGTACAAAATGCTGAAGATGTTTACGAGGCTGTTCGAACCCAATCACAGCTGGCAGTGCGGATCCGGCGCGGATCAGAAACACTGACCTTATACGTGACCCCCGAGGTCACAGAATGACTGGACTAGCGAGAGTTTGAAGCTCTTGCTCTGATGATTTTCTCCTTGCTTTCCTAGCCTAGGTTCTGAGTGCATGTGGGTAGAGGAGGAGTTGATGGATCTAAGGAGGGCAGGTCCCTCTAACCACTGCACCAGTCCTGGGCTCTGAAGAACACATTTTATATAAAATAAAATTATACCTAGCAACATGTTACAGTCAAAAATGGGGGGCTGGATCTTTTCCCCCACCAAATGGCTAGAGGTAACGCGGTACTTAGGAGAACTTAGAGCTATGGGAGCTGACCCTCTTGACCTCCCCTATTCAAGAGAATGAGCTGCTGCCATCCTATGTGGGGCAGTTCTTTGTGGTGTATTCTGTCTGTTGCTGCGTCTGTTGGCTGATTCTCCATGCTTGGCCAAAGGTAATGACAGCTGACCCAGTAAGGGAGGCACCAACTTCTGTTCAACAGTTCGTCGTCTGCAGTGCGCAAGTGGATGAGTGTAGTGTGCCTGCTGACATCAGGGGTTCTTGTGGTAAGCTCCTGAGGTAATGGCAGCCTCAGACCCCTGCCATTGGGGGGCCAGTGGTGGTTTGCAGACAGGGTGGTAGCATTTTAGACGATCTGGTTACTAGTCTGGCCAGGGTAGCGCTCAAACCTCCTGTTGGCTTCTTCACTGAAGGCATCACCTGCAGAGTAGACGGGCACTATGAGAGGTTGTCCCTGCACAGGGGCAAGAGCACATACCCCTCACAGGCAATGGTGATGGGATGGAAGCCTTTCTCTCCTGCCCTGCATTCACCCTTCTCATCTGTCACCTACCAATGTGGCAGTTGTGCACCCAGATGCGATGCCCATCGTATTTGCAGTTACACTTCATTGCATTGTTGGTGAAGTCACTTTCTGCTACCTCAAAATTTGGGTTGATGACCACCTGTGTGTGAGGAAAAACGCCGGTGTGATCCAGCTGCATTCCTATAGGCCAAAGGTGTCTTTGTCACCCACCCCAAACCCCAGTATCTGAAAGTCCAGGCAGATGCCAGGCACCTGAAGAATGTAGTTTCCTGGTTTCACATCTGTGATGTCAATCCACTGACAGTCAATGTCGTGCCTGTAGAGATCCCAGCATCCCACGGTGATGCCCTGCTCTCCAAAGTTGGCGCACTCGTACCTCTTGGAGACATCTGAAGGGAGTGTTATATGTCAGGGAAGGGTGAGGCTATGCTTGGGCTTAAGTCCACTCTGGCCCCAACTCACCCTCCTGACACTCAGTGTCTTCTAGACAGAAACTAGCTTTGTGTCCCTCAGCCACCTTGGTGCCGTTGGGGGTCAGGATATCATAATGAGTGAAGATGTCCATACTGTGGTAATGCCTGTGGGACAAGGGAACTTGTGATTCTTCCCCAGATTCCAGCAGGCTCGTCACACCCCTGAGCCCTGCCTTTGTCTCTGGCCCCCTCTGCCCTCTCACCCATGACACTCATGCCACACCCAGGAATGGCGCCCAGCCTTGGGCCTAAAGTCAGCTCTTCCGAGGTTGTGGATCTGGGAAGAGAATCGGAGCAGACGCCGGTGGCCATAAGGCCAGTTGGCCGAGCGGGCAGAGCTAGCCAGGCAGTTCTCTTCAGCAGCACAGTACAACATGTGCAATGGGCGGTCTTCAATATAAGCAGTCTCCTGTACCAGTGCTGAGTGCAGCAGCAGATCTGAAGCAGCTACATGAGAAAGAGAGTGATGGTTACTGCTAAAGGTGCTTCCATCTCCATATGGGAGACTGGCTTCTCTCATGGCAGATCACAGCACAGCCCCCTCCAATGAGCTTCTCTAGCTTATACTACTCACTCTCAGAACAAATGACTCCTGCAGTGAAGCGGGTTCCTGTCCTCTTACAGGTGATGTGGGTGCTGTGATGGGCACATTGGTTCAGGGACAGCTCAGACCCCGTGCAACGCACTCCGCTCATCACCACCTCAGTTACATTCCCTGAGTCCCAGTACCAGGTCTCCTGGGGATGTAGGTAGGTATTCCAGTGAGACCATAGGTCCCAGTTTCCAGGGCCAAGGGACGTGTTTCCACAGTCCTTGCCCAAAACACAGACTTTGGTGACAACAGCTTTGGTTTTCTCTTCTCCTGACTTACCTGCAGGCCGTGGTTGGCGTAGCCAAGACCAAGTTGCCTACAGGCCACCATGGCCTCCAGTGTTCCCCAGTCATCCCCACAGATGAGGCCCCAGCGTAGATGGCCAGGTACCCCTATTTGCACCTCGACTCGCCCTTCATATCGGCTGCGGCCCCCACTGAGTCGGATCTGTAGAGGTATAGAGGGGAAGTGCAGAGGGAGCTTTGGGGATGCAGTCTGTAGCAGGGACAGAGAAAGGACTCACAAATGGCAGGGTTGTGTGGGAGCTGAGGGATGTCCAGGCCTGAGTGGAAAGTAGAATATATGACTGACCTTGGTCTCCACCCCAGTGTAGGGGAGGTTGCACCGGACACCCGCATCCTGGCTATGGGAACAGTCTTCAGCTGTGATGTTCTTGGAGGGGCATCTCCAAAGGGAGGGTTCCTGGCCAGAGCACCGAACTTCACTCAAGTGGATGGCACCCATGCCTAGAGTCAGAAGTCAAGGCTGAAGAGATTGTAACTAGACCATTGCCCAGAGGACTCCAAACCTTCCCAAGGAATGTACCCAAGAAGTGTGAACACTTCTCCCCTCACCCTGCCCCATGCGGGCACCACTCAGGGCCTCTCGGGCAGTGCCAAAGCCCAGCTCTCGACACACCACACTGGCTGCCTGCAGGTCCCACTTTCGGTCACAGACTGTTCCCCATGTGCCAGCCTTCAGGACTTCCACACGGCCTTCTCCAGGGTGGGCACCACCCTTTAGACGCACACGGGCCTGCAGAAGAAAGACATGCCCAAAGAGGTGAATGGAAATGTTGGTTTGGGAAGACCAGGGAGATTGTTGGTTTAAGTAGCCCAGGGAGCTGAATGAGGTTCTTATGATAGTGGGTGGCATTAGGTCTGTGGCACAGCCACTGGAAGGTTCCCTGTCTTCAAAGGTTAAGGCTTGCTTAGTAAGTAGAGACCAGGCTAGGGAGTTCCCACTTTGGATGGGGAAAAGTCACATTTACTGTCTTGGGTGGAGTGTGTAGCTGAAAGGTAAGTTTACCTCGCACGTGCATGCGTGTGTGTGTGTGTGTGTGTGTGTGTGTGTGTGTGTGTATGTCTAGCCTGAGGTTCAATCCCCAGTACCCTGTGTGTGTAGCCTGAGGTTCAATCTCCAGTATCCAGAAAACATTCCTTGTCTTACATACCTCCCCTTGAGGCTTAGAGTGATGCTGTTTCTTCTGACCAGTAAAGGTGGCATAAAGAGTGCCCAGCACACAGCTCACCACTGCAGGGCTTCCCCCCGAGCACCTCGTGGTGTCATTGGCACGATAGAACTCTAGAGAGCAAAGGGAGAGGTGGGCTTCTGTGCCCACACATGCCACGCTGTGTAGACCAAAGGAGTGTTGCTTCTTCTGGGCCAGCATCCTGGGGGGACAGGAGTGAGGTGCAGTAGTGTGAGGGTGAGTTCTCACCCCGCCTGACCCACAGCCACCTGCCAATTCACTTCCTTGCCATCCCCCAACCTCTCATGGCTGCTTATGCCTTTCTTCCCCTTCTGTGTTTTCCTTGTGGGGAGACAGGACTGTCTAGTAGTATGAAAGAGTGTTAGCTGCCCAGTCAGGTCCTTTGGAGACTTGCAAACAGAACCCTAAGGGAAGGGTGGCCAGGTTTGATAACAACCTTGTTCTTTGTTCTTTCTTTTTTTTTTGTATTTTGAGACAGGGTTTCTCTGTATCCTTGGCTGCTCTAGGCTGTCCATAGAGCAGGCTGGCCTTGAATTCACAGAACTCTGCCTGCCTCTGCCTTCTCCTGGAATGCTGGGATTGAAGGCAGGCGCCACCGCCACACAGCTGCAACTTTGTTCTTAATGACCTAAAGGCAGGCTGAGGCCAAAAGACTTGGCTCAGAAGGACGGGCTAGCACAAAACTGGTCTGAATAGCCAGTGAGCAGACCTTTCTATTATGCTGTGACTGAACAAGCCAAATGAAGATGAGCTAGGATGCAAAGTACTGAGGAAGTGTGCATTTAAATGGCTTCTCAGACGCCAGAGGGGTTTCCAGGTTAGCCCTGTCAGAATATTACAGCTACGGCAAGAATGGGCCAGGAGAACAGGAGATGTCTCTCTGGAATGAAGACAAATGCAAGGCACACAAAAGTTGGAGGGACTATGCGGCTAAAGAGGGAAGGTGACTATGGCCGTCCGATGGCAAACACAGATGTCTCAATAAGGTAGTTATGCTTGTGTGATTTCACTGAGCACTGTCCCACACCCATCTGAGCAGAAAATAGGACAAAACTGGAGATGTTAACACTTGGAAACACTGCAGAGGTGCCTGGGAGAAGAGGGGAACTTGTAGAGACCACAGAACAGGAGCTTGCAGCTAGGCGATGGGAAGGGAAAACTCTTCCCAGAAAGGCTAGGTGGAGCTCAGGGAGAAAGGGAAAGTGGAGACCTGGTGTGGGCGGCGTAGGCTCACCAGGCTGGTTTATTGCAGTCTGGTGCCCTATTCCTGACATTAGAGAAAAGAGGGAGTGTAACAATTTAAAGCTAGGAAGACAGGAGAGAAGGTATTTATAAACAAAACAGGCAAAGGGCTGGGCCATGGTGGCCCATGTTTAATCCCAGCACTCCAGAGGCAGAGGCAGGTAGATCTCTGAGTTCAAAGCCAGCCTGGTTTATAGAGTGAGTTCCAGGACAAACAGGGCTACACAGAGAAACCCTGTCTCAGAAAAAGAATGAACAAACCAAAACACACGCAAAACAGGTAAAGGAGGCTGCAGACGTCACAGAAAGCAAGCATGTGGAAGCCCAGGGTAAACGGATCCTGAAAACCAAAGAGATCAGGTACTTTTAGTGTCTTGTTTGGCTGGAAATCAAAGTCAGGCCATCACAGGACAAGACCTCTAGCTTCCAACTCTCTCTTAACCTCTCCTTATAACCAAAAAACAAACAAACAACAACAAAAAACAAAACCAGCAGTGCATGCTGGGGGGGGTCAGAGTTATTTGTGTTGGGCAAAGATGACCTAAGTCAAAGAGGATTGCAAGAACTACAATTCTGAGCTCTTTGACAGCTACCAGGGACAGAAGCCCACTCGTGAGACCTACCATGGGGATCACTGGAGCTTGCCAAGGGAAGAGGGGACAATGGAAGAGGTGCTTTCTCCTGGCCTCAGTCACAAGTTATCAGGCAGGTTTCAGTGGCGCTGCCTGCCTTTTAAAGACAAGTTGGATGGAAGGGTTGGATATCTCTTATTCCCTTAAATTCTGAGGGAGCCCAGGAAGAAAATATGCAATTGGATGCCTAACAGGCAGCCAGGTGTGTGTGTGTGGGGGGGGTGGGGTGGGGGCTGTTCCTGGAAAAGTTCCATAGACTACCCTCCACGCAAACTGGTAACGTGTACTTTAATAATGTGTATGTATGCGTCAGAGTGTCCGTTGAATAGAGTTGTCTAATGTCGGTACTGGGAATTGAACTCAGGTCCCCTGGAAGAATAGTCCATACTCATAACCATTGATCCCAAGTGGGATCCATAGGCCATCTCTCCAGCCCCTGGTAATATTTACTTTAAAAAAATAATAGAACTTAGAAGCACTCATCAGATAAATCAGGATGAGAAAACACCGATCTCTTGGGCACTCCGGGGAAAGGCAGGTACAGGACAGAGTGCTGGATTGCCTTCTGGAGTTCACGGAAGGAAGACAAGCACATGGGCAAGCACAAAGTCCTGTGACTAACACAGTCCCCAGAGACTCACAACACAGCACCTTACTTCCCGTTTCTGGAAGGATCTGGAAGATGTTTGTCACAGCTGTCCCTTCACCTGTCATCAGCTCCATCAGTCCAACAGGCCTGCCCTGCACGCATTCTCGGTCAGAGCCCCCGCCCCCGCCCCCGCCCCCTGCCCCTGCCTGCCCTCCTTGCCCTGCTTCCTCTCTGCTTCCAGCCCCAACTTCATTTACCTCTTGCTTGACCCTCTGCCCACTCGGGGCTTGTGTTTGACTTTAAACTTGTTGACTGTTCTGCAAAAGGGAGAGAGATGTTGGTAGAGGCAGTCATTGAGCACATGCCCTGGGAAAAGTGAAGCACTCTGTTTTTAGAAGGACCTGTTGTTCCCGGTATGGGGAGAGCAACACTGATTTCCCTGCACACAAAGACTGCTGAATGCCAAGGAGGGCATACACTCAGCAACCCCTGATGCTCAGTGGAGCCAGTGCCACTAAAGGCAAATCTAATTATGGAAATCCAGGTGAGGGAGAGGAGAGGAGGTCGGCGGAAGGTCAGTGGAGGAGAGAGTGGAATTGTTCCTGGACCAAGGGAGTTGTGAGTGTGGGTAGGGAGGAGGAGGAGGGATGCAAGGGCTGAGGCTGCAGTGTCTCCTCAGCTGTTCCTGCCCTAAGATCAAAGCTCACCATTACCATGCCTGCTTCCTACCCTCCCTGGGAGCAGCCATTCTTCAACCCCATTCCTAATCCCCACGCTTGGGTTCTGGGATGGACATGGATAGGTTTCATCCATCCATCCATCCACCTCCTGAGGCCTCAGGCACTGACAGGAGGTCCCCGGGGCTCTTGCCCCTTTACCTTCCAAGGGACTTGGGGTGTCGGGCTGAGGCTTTGGCCGCTCGCTTCCTCAACTTTCTGCGAGGATAAGACAAGATCAAGTCAGGATTGGTGTAGAACCAAGTGGAAAAGGCCAGTGCAGCCAGAACCGGGGGCAAGATTTCTAATAGAGAGCTTCCAAAAGTGGAGTGTGATGTCGTCAGCTACTTCCAAGGCTCTGCTGGCCCTGCCAGCACAGGGACAGGTGAGTGAGCTTCATGAAGGCCATGGACTCAGAACAGTGCCCCAGTACCAGGGCCTTCAGAAACTAGATCAAGACAGATGAGGAATGAGGGCCCCTGGCTCCGGAGATTGGTGGAAAACTTCAGGAGAGGGCAGAGGAGGGGCCATTGGGATCTGGAGGTCAGAGAAGCAGCTTGGATCAGACCTAGGGAGGCTGACAACTCCTCTCTCACTCCCCTTTGTGTGTGTGTGTGTGTGTGTGTGTGCGCTTCTTGGGTGGTCTCTCCAAGGAATTCCCTGGCACTGTCTAGACCTGAGACTGCTGGTCCAGGGACTGAGAACATGTCTGAGGACATGAGCTTTGACATTTGACTGGGGAATCTTTCTGCCCACATTCCAGTCCCACAGGCCTGCTCATTCACAAGGTGAGCTCATGTCCCAAACATGCTTGCAGGGAAGTAAATTGCCTTACTTCCTTCTTCAAGGGTTTCCTTAAGTCTATTTCTCATCATTGTCCTTTTAATTATGGCCACATTTTGTTCTGCCCAACACTATGTATGCCTTTCTTGGGGTATGCCTGTGAGGTGAGGTGCAGAGTTGAGTCAGGGTCTTGATCCCATAACCCTGGCTGACCTTGAACCAGTGTTGATTTTTCTGCTTTTGTACCCCACATACTAGGGTTTCAGAACATACTCTGTAGCCAGGCTGGCCTTGAACTCAGAGATCCACCTGCCTCTGCCTCCCCAGTGCTAGAATTAAAGGTCTGCACCACTACCGCCTGGCTGGTCTGCATCTTAGAGGTTCATGGCGTTCCCTGTTGGCCCCTTGGCTATTGTTTCTTTGTCCATGTTCCTGCCCTCCCATTTCTCTTGAATACTCACGTATTTTGACGTAGTACACTGTGTGAAGGTGCACTAGGATTTCATGTGTGCATTTTTAAATGTATTTACTCTCTTCCCCTGAGCGTTGTCCAAACTTGTAATTCTCTTGCCTGAGCCTCCCAAGTATCAGGATGACAAGCATATGCCATCACCAGGCATGGCTTTTTTGTTTTTTTGTTTTTGTAAAGTTGGTTTTATGTGTGAGGGTGTTTTGCTTGCATGTGTGTCTGTGCACCTGGTACATGCCTGATGCACAAAGAGGTCAGAAGAGGGCATTAGAGTCCCAGAACTGGAGTTACAGATGGTGGTGGAAGACCATGTAGGTGCTGGGACCTGAACCCTGTGTAGTCTGGAAGAGCAGCTCTTAACTGCCGAGCAATCCCTCCAGCCCTGTGATTTTTTGAGGCAGGTCTCACTATGTAGCCCTGGCAGGCCTCAAATTCAACATGGAGCCAAGGATGACCTTGACGGCATGTGCTGCAGACCCAGCTTTTAATTGTTTTAAAAGGTATTTGTTTCATTAAAATAGTTATTTAAAAGTTTACATTCACGTGTGTGTGTGTGTGTGTGTGTGTGTGTGTGTGTGTGTGTGTAGAGCATATGTGTATGCATATATCCATGGAAGCCAGAATAAGCCACTATATTCCTGGAGCTGGAATTACAGGTGTTTGTGAGACCTGATATGGGAACTGGGAACTAAACTCAACAGCAAGTACTTTTAACCAATGAGCCATCTCTCCAGCCCTGTAATTATTTCATTTATGAAAACCCATCTGAAAAATAGAGCCATAGCCTGATCATGTCATCTCATCGACATCTTCATAGAACTACCCCCCTCCCTGCCCCCGAAGACAGGGTCTCCAAGTCAGTCTATAATTCCAGATCCTCCTGCCTTACGCTCCAGTCTTCTGGGCTTGTGGGTGAATACCACTTCATTGAACACCTTACTGTCACTTGACATGGTAGCACACACCTTTAATCCTAGCACTAAGAGGCAGAGGCAGGTAGATCTCTATGAGTTTGAGACCAGCTTAGTCTATATAGTGAGTTTCAGGGCAGCTATGTAGAGAGACTCTGTCCCTCCCCAAACAAATCAACCAACCAACCAACCAGCCACTTTACTGTCTTTTCCCATTACCTTTATTAGAAAGGTCTAGCAGATCTGCGGCCACAGCCTGTGGCTCTGTAATCTGCTGCCTGCCCTCCTCCATCATCAGTTAGCATCATTGTGCTCTCTACCCTTGCATGGAGGTCAATCAGTATGTGCCACAATGACATGAATGAGGGAGTGGCCTCTCAAGCCAGGCACGGTGGAAAATCCCGCAGTCCCAGCACTCAAAGCAGAGGCAAGGGGATTACCAGTTCAAGGTGCTGCATAGGGGGAGTATCTTTTATAAAGGAGTGTCTTCTTACATGCACTGAAGCTCTCAGAGCCTCAGTTTCATTTCCTGCACAAGAGCAGTAAAGAGTTCGAATACCTATACAGTTTCCTTCTAAATTTCTATAGCTTCCATGTATTCTACAACACCAAAAACAAGTTTAAAATTATAAACACAAAACTGGCACACCTGTAAAATTTGATAAAGAGTTTGGCTTTAACACACACACACACACACACACACACAATTTTTTTTTTTTTTTTGGTTTTTCGAGGCAGGGTTTCTCTGTGTAGCCCTGCCTGGAACTCACTCTGTAGACCAGGCTGGCCTTGAACTCAGAAATCTGCCTGCCTCTGCCTCCCAAGTGCTGGGATTAAAGGCGTGCGCCACCACCGCCCGGCAATTTTTTTTTTTTTAAAAAAAGCAAAGAGCAAAACAATTAGTGGCCTAGTAGGTGAAAGCTCTCACCATTGGAATCTGGGAACTTGAGATTGATCCCAGGAATCCAGTGTGGAGGGAGACAGCTGACTCTTGAAAGTTATTCTTTAGCCAGGCGGTGGTGGCGCACGCCTTTAATCCCAGCACTTGGGAGGCAGAGACAGGAGGATTTCTGAGTTCGAGGCTAGCCTGGTCTACAAAGTGAGTTCCAGGACAGCCAAGGCTACACAGAGAAACCCTGTCTTGAAAAACCAAAAAAAAAAAAAAAAGAAAGTTATTCTTTGACCTCTCACAAGCATGGCCGTGTACACACACAGCACATGAACACACACACACAATTATTGACAAGAGAAAGTAAAACAATTCCAAGTCAAAGTAATGATTAGAAATGTGATTAAATGCCACCCCTCAGCTGGGTGTGCTGATGCAGGCCTGTTTCCAGACGTGGGAGGTGGAGGCAGAAGGATCAGGGGTTCAGGGCCAGACAGGGATACTCAAGATGTGGTTTCAAACAAAGCCAAAACCAAAAACACCTCTGGGGCAGGAGAAAATGGTTGAGCATAGAAAGAGCTTGCCATCAAGACTGATAACCTGAGTTCAATCCCCGGATCCCACATAGGAGAGAACAGACTCTTGCAAGTCATCCTCTGACTTCCATTTTTTCACAGTGGCACTCAAAATAAATAAAAATGTGATAAAAATTAAAAGAGCAAAACAAAACCTCTGCTCAAAGGGTAAAGCCAATGTCTCCCACATGGCCCACCTGGATCTAGTACACCAACACCAACACTTCCCTTCTGTCTCCTGGATCAGGCCACCTGACATGTTCTGTGCTCACTCAGCTCCAGCCACACCGAGGTGAAGACAAGAATGCCTTCTCTCCACACCTCCCCCCTCGTCTCTTATAATTCCTCTTTCTCACCTATGCGTCTGCATAGCTGCGCCCCTACTGCCTTCAAACCCTCCCTCAGGTGATGCCTGCTCAGAAAGGCTTTCCCTCAGCAGTTTTACCCTTACCACATACCACTGAGGCAGGCAAGCATGGGGACAGCTTAGCAAACTGGGATTCTAGTTGGCTTGTGTTCCACAGACGCATCACCTTTCTCAACAAAGCACTGAGCATCTTGGGACACCCCCGCCCCCCCATCTTACTACAGGCACACCTATCTCTAAACAAAGCTCTGTCACCGCTGACCCAGAAACCCGTAGTCACTCCCTTTTTGGAGCAAACACATCCTGATGAATATTCAGGAGCAAGGGCAGTGAGCCTATCCAGCATAGACAGGTTTGGGAGCCAGTGCAGCAAGGCACACTGTATTCTCTGAGTATACTTTTAGGGAAAAGCCCCAATCTGCCATCTTACACCTATGCACAATCGGGTGTACAGATTGATTAAAATCAGACCATCTTGGGGGAAGATATGAACAGTAGCCAAAGGCTTATATAATCCAAGTCTGCCAATCAAAATAGGACACTGCCGGTGGTTCTTCCCTTAACCACCAGTCCTTCTCCTGGACCCCCAAAGGGAGCCATGGGTGGTGACCAGGTGACCTCAAGCTCAGGTAGCCTGTTGCTTGCTCTCTTGAAGCCTACCTGTCCCATACTTCCACATTGTCTTTGAATGAAATCCTTTCCCACTTTCCTATGTGCGTGTGCTCTTTCAATTCTTTAAATAAGATGCCACGAACCTGGTTCTGATAGCTGATAAAAGCCACACTAACACTGTCATCCTTCCATTTTATAAGTTCACTCATTTTCTGGTTGTCCCCTGGTCCCAGAGGAAGAATGATTGTGCTTAGTATGGAATCATCAAAGTCTACAATAGAAGCCACACACAGTGGGGCATCAAATAAATGTTGGATAAATGACTCTCTAGACCTTGTTTCAGTCCATCTTCTCCTCTTGGAAAAGCTTGGGCTTCAGTCCTAAAACTGTTTATAACCTGGTGTTTGGATTCTGAAAGACAAAGTCTGAGCTCAATGCAAGGAACTCAGCCCGAGACGGATGCCAGTCCAGGCACACTATCGTACACAGCTTTGTAAAATGCTGCCGGTCTGCAGGTGACTCAACTGTGTTCATCAGGGCTGAAAGAACAAAGGTATGTTTGGGCACCACAGTAAAGAAAATTCCAGCAAATATGGAATAGAGTGGTTGTTACAGAATGTATTAATTTTAGAAAGAAAGAGAAAGTTTTCTTACTCCACAGATAAATGCTATTCGGGAATAATTTGTTAAGAAAAACATGGCAATTCTTAGAGATCTGAAATTATTGCAATAATAAAATTACACTCAAACCTATAATAGCGTTCTGGGGAGGATTACTAGAGACAGCAGTGAACACAGTTTATCTGAATTTTAGCAAGGCTAAAAAAGAATCTCTCATAATTTCATTATAGATGAATAAAATATTGGTTACATTATCACCATGTTCTACCCAGAGTATATTCAGGTTCAAAAGGCAGCTTTATCCATATTAGAGATAAGACCTGAACCGTTTTTTCTATCTCAATGTAAGGAGTGTAGACTTTCTTCAAAGATTGGCACTTCTATAATACCCGGCCCACATCTTATGCAGTGTGCTCAATGAAAAGTTATCTAACTGGCTGTTTATCTCTTTTACCAAACGAGATGGTCCAAGAAGGAAGCCGCCCTTTGCACAGCGTCCCCTAGAAAGACTTGGCGCTGGACAGTAACAATCTCTGAGGCCCCGGGCGCAGCCTTGCAATGACACCCCCAGGCACCGCCTTTGACAGGCGACCGCACCCTCCACGAACTCTGTACTTTGAAAGCCCCTGGGCCCATGACTCCAGAAATCTGCCTGCCGACCACTGACGTCACCGGCGCGCGTGCGCATTCTGCACCGTGCCTAGCTGTTTCAATTTCTGGGTAGGAAAGCCTTCGAGGTCACGTATGGTTTCCCAGTTGCCTATATCACAGCAGTCTTCTTACGTTCCCTCCTGAGTTTCCCACAGAGCCTCTCACCCTCTCCAAAGTCTGAAAACACCCTTAGTCCCCGCACCTGTAGAAGGCCATGTTGACTCTCTTTTCTCCAGGGAAGCCCAGCATACCGCAGACTACGTGGCTGTTGTGGGCACTCCAGCCTTTGTCACACACTTGCGACCAGCCTTCAGGAAGCCTGACTTCAACCAGGCCCTCAGTCACAGGCAGGGGTCGCCTGCCCCACTCCACGGCTGGTCGGAGTCGCACCTCCTCCACTTGCAGCTGATGTTCCACCTGAGATAGGACCAGAGGAGGGGAAAGAAACACAGTAGCAAGACTGTGACGCCCTGAAGGAGCCCTAATTGTGTTTGTAAAACCCAATGGTGGGACTACTGAGACAGGGCTGAGTAAGACGCCAGGCCAGCTGCCTGTGTGGGGGATGTGCGCCAGAGAGCAATGTGTAGCGGTGGCAGAATATACTATGCTCGAGACATAATCACAGGGTCCGAAGGCACTAAGGGAGGGAAGCTATAATAAGTCTGCCTGAAGCTTGAGGCAACCTCCATAATGGAACTGTCTTAGGAAGAGAAGGAAGTAAGAAAGATACTGGAGGAGCACAGAAACCTTGGAGGAGAGGGACAGGTGAACAGGAATGAAACTGGAGAGCTCATGCCAGGTTTAGTAATCCAATGCGAATACTTGAAATAATTGGATTTGAGGGCTAGAACTCTTCCTGAAGACCCGAGGTTCTATTCCCAAGACCTACACGGCAGCTCACAACCACTGGTAACTCCATAGGATCCAGTGCCCTCTTCTGGCCTCTTTTCAGTAGGCATGCGCGGGGTCCACAGATATATGTGACTGCAAAACACCCATACACATTTTTTTAAAATTGGATTTTACAGTGCAGCACCTCATCTGCCTCCACTTTCCAAGTTTCCCAGAAATCCACATTATCCTATATAGGCTTATGGGATCCCTGTATAATATCTCTTCTAATCACATAAGGCACCCAGCAGCCGTGTGTGTGTGTGTGTGTGTGTGTGTGTGTGTGTGTGTGTGCACAAGTGTGTACTGCAGACCTCAATGACGTTGGAGTCTGAGAAACCAGGAAGGCGCTGGTCCTTGCAGATGACCCCGGCATCCTCATCATGGGTACAGTCACTGTTTCCCCAGCCCCGGGAGGCACATTCTGTCACACTTCCTTCAGTCCCCCTGCAGCTCAGATTGTCCAACCAGATTCGGCCTATGGAAAGGGAGATGGACAAGAAGGGCTTGAGGATGGCTGACAGAGTGATGGTGGTCTCATGTAGTCTTGAGGCTAATCCTTTGATGAGAAAAAGATGGGGAAGAGACAAGGAACTCTGGAGGGGAAGAGGAAAGGGGGTGTAAGGTTGACACAAGGTTAGTGGTGATCTGGGACGCTGAAGAATTGATTAAGGTGAATTAAAACAAACACAACCAACAAGAGAGAATCAACATGTAAGTTCTCACCATTATCAGTCAGGATTCATTCAAAAACAGCTATAATTAAGTACCTACTATGTACCAATTGCTTTGCCATAGTATATTCACAATCATTCTTAGGCCGGAGCTGCTAGATGATTACTTTATATAAATAGACTGGGGCTCCAAAAAATCATATAACTTGCCTAAGAGTCTGGCCAAGTCTCACTGAGACTTGGGAATCTTAGATTCTTTCACTTCACCCTGCCGTCTCCCCTGTGGCATTTTTCTGTACACCTATGTTGCCTACTACCACAAAAACCCTATTTTTACTTTCTGAACCATATTGACTATTACTGACCATTCAAGACTGGGAGGAACCTCGTGAAGAGTATGTGTTCCAGCCAGTGTTCAAGGCACCTCACCTTGTCTGACAGGGCTTTACCTTTCTGCCCCAGGAGACCACATAACTATCAGAAGGTCCTTGGGTCTTTACAACCTTCCCCCGCTAGGTCTGATTCAGTCCTTTGATGCCACCCAGAAAAAACCCTTCAGCCAGACTGTCCTTCCTGAATTGAACCCAACCATCATGTAATTGCTAAGTGAGGCTTTGCTTGTTTGTTTCTGTGCCAAACTTTTGGTTTCTTTACCTATTCCTCCTGAAAGTGGCTTTCTAAAAGCAGTTTCCTCTCTGTCTCTCTGTCTCCATCTTCCTCCCTCCTTCCCTCCTTCTCTCTGGAGGACTGAGTGTGGGGAAAGTACTTCTGAACATTTCTACTTTCTACTGTCCCTCTCAAAGTCTGTTATCTCCAAAGTGACACTTTATCTCAGAAGCAGTAGGGCAACTGGGAATGGGGAGGGGGATCAACAGCAGGTTGCATCCGTGTCCATCCATCAATCCTAGTGTGGGTCCATACAGTCTGAGCACTTTCTGCTTCAGAGAATTGTGTCCCAACCTTCACACTGTCATACTTGTTCCACGTGAGTTCCTGCTTGCTGGAACTCTGGCCTGGATCCTGATTTTGTCAACTGTAGTATATGACCCCTTCTAGCTAGGGGACATGCAGATACCATTCACCTGCCCTCATATTATCACTGAGTCAACTGCACTTAGATCATTCAGGGCTCCCCCACACTGGGCTGTCTTTGTGCATGGCTCTATAGAATCTTACTTTGCAGAAGAGAACTTAACCCCCTCCTCATTGTACACACAGAACACTGGAGGCTCCTGGAAAGTACTTGCTAGCTTCAGGTCACATGGCCCTGAAATTACTATGTCAGATGGTTTATTATCTGTGGATCTGCTTCATTCTATCCATTCTCGGTGTCCAATGTCCCTTTGGCTATGCCATCATGGTGTTTTGTTCTTCTCTCTATACTTGAACTGCACTTAGGTAATGTCTGGGCTAGCCTAGAGCATTGCTCACCTGTTCCTGGGCCATATTTGGCACTATGGGTCCAACCTGTGGCTTCTGTGAAGCCCAGCTCCCGGCAGAGGACATGGGCAGCCTGCAGTGTGAAGTCATCGTCACAGATGGTGCCCCATTCACCGGCTCGCTGAATCTCCACACGACCTTCATAGGGCTTTCTAGGAAAGCCAGCCAGCCGGAACCTCAGCCCTTGGCTTCCTACCTTCTTCTCTGGGCTGGTAGAAGGAGACGGAGACCCCACACTGGACCTGCACAGAAAGTGCAGCAGGAGCAGTCCCCATGGGCAGCAGTACCACACATTGACAGCTCTCATGGCTGGTAGGGCCCAAGGAGGGGGGGCACTAAGGGACAGAGAAGGAGAGACACACACACTAAATGAGGGTAGGAAACAAAGAAAACAGGCACAGCCCTAGAGAGCTAGATTGGGGGCGAGGGAGGGAGAGAGACTCTCTTTTCCCTTTGCAAATCATAAAACTTATAGCTGGTTGTTAGTGTCCCGCCATAACCTTCCCTGGTTTGGCCATCATTACCTCCATTACCATCATCTCTATTTACTTCCATTCATGGGGTGGCTACGGGTTAGAGACTGAGAGTCTAAAGATGGGCTGGATAAACAGAGATATTGAGAAGAGACACAGAGAGGATGACCCAGACAGGATGTGACAGGAAGGGAGACTGTGGGAATGAAGGGGAAAAAACAGAAAGGCACAGGGTGAGAGACACATGGAATATGGATAGATGATTTTAATAAAGCCAAAAAAAAAAAAAAAAACAAAACCACCCCAAACCCAAAGCACATAGTAATGGGGAATGACACAGAGAGGCAAAACCATGAGGAGAAGGAATAAAAGCCAAGATGTGGGCAGAGGAGAAATGACAGCAAGACCCATGCAGTTAGACAGACACAGACAGCAGCGCAGGCAAGGGGAGCCTGGGAGACCAGTCCTGGAGATCTCAGCACTATGAATGCGAGAAGTCTTAGCAGTTTCCAATGGAGGCAGATGCCCAGGCTGGGAGGGCTGAGGCTGAACGGAGTAGGAGAGCCTTCTGCCACTCTCCCTAGCACATGGGCTCACAAATATGCTGCAGGGTCAGGGGCTCCAGGAGACCGAAGCTTCAAGCTCCCGGTAACACCTCTTTCTTCTGTCACTGGGCAACCAGAAGCTAGGGCTAGTTCCCCAGCTCAGGCCTTCTCTATCCAGGGCTGAAAACAGTCCTCCACAGTAAGGGGGGCCCTGAATTGCTTCCCCCAACTCAGACAAGACAGCTTTGTTCTGGGGGCATTTGGCTCCGAAGCCTTGGTGTTCAGCGTAGGGCCTGCAAACTGCACCCTGAAACCTCCAACCCCAAACAATCTGCTCAGTTCTTCACTCTTCTGTTTCGCTCCTTTACCAATAATAAAACTGTCAGTTGGTTGGCTTCCCCGACTCCATCCCAAATCAGCGTTTCCCCTGGTCTACTATCCTCTCCATCCCCAACTCCTCTTCCCGTTGGCCTGCAGTAACTCCCCTACCTTCGACTAGGCAGAACTCCAGAGTCTGGAAGCAGAGTCCTGGTCCTGGAGATTACTTTTAGGACTTCTCAGAAAAAAAAAAAAGTGTTCGGCCAGGGGAGACAGGACCCCCCCTTCCTCCCCCCTCTTCGTTGGTCCCTCCCACGTCCCCTAGAGCCCTCCCACATTCCGCTTTCTCCCTCCATTCCGGCCAGGCCAGTTCCCTCCTCTAGATCTTCCCCTCCCCTGTGGCGCTCGCTGCAGCCACGCCACCCCCTCCCACTCCTCCCGGCTCAATGAAGCTTTCTTTTCCCCGCAGGTTGGAGGCCCGGCAGCCGCGTTCAGGATGCTTGACTTGCAAACGGTTTCGGGACAGCAGGACGGCCCCTGTGGCAACAGGAAGCTTTCCAGCCCGTAGCCGTCCCTCCACATCCCCCAACTAGACAGAGTATCAACAGTCCAGTCCACTTCCAGGGCTGGGCCATGGGAACAGGTCCCACAAAGAAAACTAATGTCCCGAGGTCCCCCCCTTGGTCATTATGGCGCCTCCGAGGTGCCTTCAGGTGATGTCACGGCCTTCACTCTGATGTCACGTTAAATGTATGCCGTCACTCTCAGCTTCCACCCCCAGGCACTACAGCCCCTGGTTGGTGATCAAGGCTTCCCTGAGCGGTACCGCAGAGCGTGCGGTAAGATAAAGGCTTTAGTCAGCTCTCCCAGAGCTCTTCCTGATGGCTCGTTTTCCTCCAGCCCCTCCGCCCCCCATCACCGCAGCAGGGGCCCGGGAGGGGCGGGCACGCCTCCGGCACCCTGCAGCCCCGCCCCGCCCCGCCCCGCCCCCAGCCCTCGGGGCCAGGAAGCGCGGAAGGAATCGCCTGGGCCATGGACGGGGCTGTGATGGAGGGTCCACTTTTTCTGCAGAGTCAGCGCTTCGGTACCAAGGTAGTTTGTTTGTGGCGTGGGGGATGGCGAAACCCCTCTGGACTAGAAGTGGGTGAAAGAATCCAGAAAGAGGGAAGGGGCCGGAAGAAGGTCGCAACGGCGCGTGGGCAATTGTAGAGCCCCAAGATGTTCCCTTAAAAGTCTCGGGCTGTGCCCTCCTTGATGCGGAGTTGGGATAGCATTATCTTTGGGAAAGTAGCCTAGCCTGGGAAGCCCCAGACTCAGATCGGCCTACGTGGGTCTCTTCTTCCTTGTGGGGCGCGTGCTACTGCTCACTCCCGAGTCTTTTCGTTCTTTTCCCAGAGGTGGAGGAAAACTTGGGCTGTGCTTTACCCATCCAGCCCTCACGGCGTGGCACGGCTGGAATTCTTTGATCACAAGGGGTCGAGCTCTGGAGGGGGTCGAGGCGGCTCTCGACGTCTAGACTGCAAGATGATACGCCTGGCTGAATGTGTGAGCGTGGTGCCTGTGACTGTGGAGAGTCCCCCAGAGCCCGGCGCCTCTGCCTTCCGCCTGGACACCGCGCAGCGCTCGCACCTGCTGGCGGCGGACGCCGCATCCAGCACCGCCTGGGTGCAGACTTTATGCAGAACCGCCTTTCCGGTGAGTGACGGGGTGGGCATCTCTGGGCCTAAGGGGCACTGTGAGGATGGAGCTATTATAGCGGTACTGGACTTCTTGAACATACCCTAGACCCAAGAGAATTATAAATATGGTCCTTGACGTTCCCTTTTCTGCAGAAAGGCAGCTGGGTTTTGGCGCAGGCGGAGAACCCACCTAAGTTTTCTGCCCTGGAGATGTTGGAGAATTCGCTGTACAGCCCCACCTGGGAAGGTAGATGTCTGGCAGGAATGGAGTGGGGTGAAGAGGTGCTCTTGGGGAACTAGTGATTGGAGTCTACGAGTCCCTAACTTGCCCCAGCTCCTTCTTCTTTCTCTGTGCTCTTCCAGGATCCCAGTTCTGGGTAACCTCCCAGAAGACCGAGGCTTCTGAACGCTGCGGCTTGCAAGGCTCCTACATCCTGAGGGTGGAAGCTGAGAAGCTGACCCTCCTGGCTTTGGGTGCGCAGAGTCAAATCCTGGAGCCGCTCCTTTTCTGGCCCTACACTCTGTTGCGACGCTATGGCCGGGACAAGGTGCACAGGGCTGTTTGGGAGGATGTCTGTCAGGGAGGGCTACCTGGTTGAGTAGCTGTAGGTGACAATTCCATCCCCAGGTGGTCTCTTCTGTGCAGAGAACACTAACTTGGTCAGGCCTGTGACTCGTTTTCTTATGATACTCCTAACGCGTTTCCCTCCACACCCTCAGGTAATGTTCTCCTTTGAAGCTGGTCGCCGCTGCCCCTCTGGTCCTGGGACCTTCACCTTCCAGACTTCTCAGGGAAGTGACATCTTTCAGGCAGTTGAGGCTGCCATCCAGCAGCAGAAAGCCCAAGGAAAGGTGGGACAGGGACAAGATATCGTCAGAACTGACTCCCATGATGGAGAGACAGAGGGGAAGATAGTTCCTCCTCCTGTTCCCCAGGACCCCCGGGGCAGCCCGCCAGTCCTATATGCGGAGCCTTTAGACTCCTTGAGGATTCCTCCAGGCCCTTCTCAGGACTCTCTCTATTCAGACCCCCTGGGCAGCACCCCTGCTGGGGCAGGGGAAGGGGTGCATTTGAAGAAACCTCTCTATTGGGATTTGTATGGGCATGTGCAACAGCAGTTGCAGAAAACCAAGCTGACAGACTCCAAAGAGGACCCAATCTATGATGAACCTGAGGGCCTGGCCCCAGCCCCTCCCCGGGGCCTTTACGATCTGCCTCAGGAGCCTAAGGATGCATGGTGGTGCCAGGCTCGGCTGAAGGAAGAGGGCTACGAGCTCCCTTACAACCCTGCCACCGATGACTATGCCGTTCCGCCTCCTCGAGGCTCAAAGCCTGCCCCTGCCCCCAAGCCACAGGGCTTGATCCTTCCAGAATCTGGTACCACAGGTGGCAGTGGCAGCAAAGGCCTCAGTTCAGATACAGCTCTGTATAGCCAGGTTCAGAAAAGTGGGACCTCAGGGGGTTGGGACTGTGGACTCGCTAGAGTAGGGAATGACGGGGCGGGGGTCAAGTCAGAGGGTTCCACCTGAGACAGTTGCTGACAGGAGGTCCATGGGGTGGTGGCACTGAAAAAGAAACCCGAGGGTGGGAGGGGCCAGGATACCAGAGGAATCAGGATGACCAGTCCCGGGAAGTCTCATGGGAGTAGAACAAACAGGGCTGAGGGATAGGCCCTGGGGAGGGCCCAGCAGGGCAGCGCTAATGATTGGCTAGCTGATGAACTAGGCCTGTGGAAGGATCCACTCTGGGGAGAAGCCAGTATGGGTCCTTACTATTGTATTGATCTTTGCAAGATACCTTTTATAAGACAAATCTCATTAAAGCCAGCTTGGGTTGAAAAGGTCTCTGTGTATGAGTAGACACTGTGGCAGCATGTGTTGGGAAGTTGTGTGTGTGTGTGTGGGGGGGTTCAAGGGAAGAACCAGAAATATGTTGGGGACCATGGAAGAATGAAGGGCCCTAGGAAGGGAAGCCTAGAGTGTGGCGATTCAGAGCCTGGGAGGCCACAGCCTCACCTGGGCTGGTCTCTGACTCGGTGACTCTGGGTCATATGTCTGTTACCTTTACGCTCTTCTGCTGTCCTTACAGCAAGTGTGAGAAGTTGGCTCTGCTTCAAAAGACTGCTCGCATCAAATAGACTTCCCAAGCACTTTACAAATGGAAGCTATTTTTCTGTAGTTCAAGGGAGCTGACAGGAGGGTAGGTAGGTGTGGGGAGAGGAGACTAGGAAGGGAGTGGGGTTCTCTCACACCACCTACTCTCGCAGGCCCCAGTGCTAAGGGGCGCTCTGCAGTGCTCAACTTTAGTGTCTGAGGCTGGAGCTGCTGAGGGTGGTCTGGGAAGGGTCCCTTCTAGACCAGGCTTCAGGCTCTGATGTCTTGCTTTTTCTTGAGCTATGCAAACCTCCTCTTTGTTCTTGAGTTTATTCTTGAGTTGTAGTTTCCCAAGGGTGACTTGAGCTCACCCACCTTCTTACAAGGAGCTGCAGGAAGAAAGTCTGGCCTAGGAATGCTCAGAACAATGGAGGAGGCTTACTGGGCATTTAATTATTTGTGTAAATACTATCAAATGATCCAAAAGAGAGCCCCTGCTGGACAAAAGACAGGCCCGGGTGGGTGTGTTGCTTTCAGTGCCCCCCCCCACCCCCACCCCCATTGGGCAGTGACAGAAGAGGAAGAGGCTGTTTCTTAGCCTGAGCTCACTCACAGGCACAGGGTGAGGGCAGGCAGATCTGCCCCCTGGCAGCCATCCTGTGTGCTGGCACTGGGGACTTAGGTCTGAGAAGGATACTCCTCCTCCGAATCAGAAGACAGGAAGGTTGCTGAGGTTGCTTTGCTGGCTGCTGACATCTTCTGAGCTCTACCTGGGGCAGGAACCACTGGGAGGGGAACCACTGCGGCTCGAGCTCTGTTGGTCTGCAGCTGACCCCCCTGCAAAGAACAGCCAGAGGTTTCTATGAAGACCACACAGCTCCTGTCCCGGTTCCCTGCCAGACTCTGGTCCCAATTCTTTCCCAAATCTCATTTCTGGAGTGACACCCTGAAGACCCAGGCAGCCTTTATGGTATATTCTCCTTGGCTAGTGTCCTTTCTCGGTCTCCTGGCCTACCAAGCCCTCATGGTTGGGCTCTGCACCTATGCATCCGGTTATCGCTTCTACCTCTGGAGTTTAGAAACATCCTTCTGCAGTTTTAACTGAGATGAAAATGTGCTCAGTTACAGAGAGACCAGGAAAAAGCACAGAAAAGGAAACCTTAGTGCAACAGACCATGTATCGCATAGAGACACTTTAACTTCAATTGCCCTTCAGATTGATCTCTCTTGCTCTTCCTTCTTTTCTGACAGGTCTGGCTGTAACCTAAGTTGGCCTTGAATTTACAGCAATCCTCCCAAGTTAGCTCTCTGGAATTACAGGTGTGGGCCATCAGGCTTAGCTTCTAGTTTCAAGCCTTTTTTACAGAGCCCCATTCTGAGGTTACTAGCCCAGGTTGGGCCCCTGTCTCCTCATCTGTACTCAGTGTGAGGCTTTGCTTGCTGGTGTTATCTGAAGCTTACTAGAAAGCCTGGCAAGTTACAAACCTTTCCCTTCCCTCAGGCGGTTCTAGTCTCGCCTCCCAGTCAGCCCTTTCTTTCAAGGAGAGGATTGTGGTTGTACTTCCAGGGTGGCCTGTTTGCTTAACAAGACAGCTGGATGGTAGATGATTAAGAGTTATAAACCCCAACAGTTAGAATACCTAAGCTGCAGGGTGTGATAGTGTGAGCCATATCCACCCCCCAACACACCACACACACACACACACACACACACACACACACACACACACACACTCCGGATTAGTTTGGGCTACACTGCTTCACCATGAGACCGGTGTCAGAAAAACAAAAACAGAACCAGAACCAAAACTAAAATCCTGGTCCTGGAAAGACTGGATGTAGGGGAACGCCAGGACAGAGAAGCAGGAGGGGGTTGAATGGGGAAAAGAGGGAGGGAAGGGGGCTTATGGGACTTTCGGGGAGGGAGGAAACGGGAAAGGGGAAATCATTTGGAATGTAAATAAAAAAATATAGAAAATAATAATAAAAAAAAGGAAAAAAAAAAACCCCAAAACCAACAGACCAACCCTCTCCACCTCAGCACTACTGCATGTGATTGCCTCAGTGGGTTCTTCTACCTCAGCTTGGTTTCCCCCTCTACTTATGGGGTGTGGGGAGTGGGTCCCAGGCTGTTGAGGGGTAGATATGAAGGGCTCCCTTGGACTCAGGGCACAAAGGGGGTGGGAGGCTAAAGGGAAGGTGGGGACAAGAGAGAGGTACCTTTCTAAGGCCCCGGCTTGCCCGGCTTGTGTGGAGCCGCCCCTGAGGCTTGGCATGGGCGCTGCTCAGATGTGAGTACAGGTGGCTCCCAACTTGCAGAGGGTTGTAGGTGAGCCTCAGCTCCAGGCTATCTAGTGCGCTCTGGGGAGGAGAGGAGGGACTTTATTCAGAGAACTCAAGGTCACAGAACACAAGATGCCACATAGAGACCTGAGTGTGTGAGAGGCTGGAAGAGCGCGAGGACACCAGGTGCTGTTGAGGTTGAGACAGATGAGTCCTACTGGTATTCTGTCCCAGGAGGGTAGTGTGCTTGTGTCAGGCGAAGGGGACAGAAGTGGGTGGAGCTCCTGGTGGTCAGAGACTCTGAACCCCCAATACTAGCCCCAGGAAATGTCACTGGGTTCTGAGAAAAACCAGAACTCCCCCAGAGAGGGACAAGGGGCCCAGTGTGGAAGGCTGAGGGAGTGTGTCTTCAGGTTATATGGTAGGGTCGGGCTGCTCCAGTCCCCCAGACAAGCACAGGGAGTTCCCAGCCTGAGGTGAGTCGTGCTCAGGAGGAGGACATCTGAACATAGCATTCCTGAGTAGTTAGGTTTTCCGGCCGCAACATCCTGTGCCAGGAACGCCTGGCCCTGGAGTGAGACTGGCCGAGGAAGCCGCGGTGTATCTGCCCGCCTCTCGGCATCCCCATAGCTGCCAAGCACCAAGCACAATCCCAGGCTCTGTCCTGTCTCCTCCTCGGCCAGCCAGCCAGCAGTGAATGTGGCTTCCATTCTCCCAGTCCAGAGCCTCCTCCTCTCCCACCCCAACCTGGGGGACGCAGGGGGAGGAAAGACAGAATCTAGACAGTGAGGAGAGCAAGGATGGGGGAGCGGAGAAAAGGGAAAGACATGGCTGGAGAAGGCTGCCTCCCCGCCTGTCGGCTTCTCTGAATCTGAGTTTCAGACTTCTTTCATTCCTTTTCCCCAGCAGAGGCCCAGAGGACAGGCATGCACATGTATTAGAGGAGCACAGTGTGGCTCAGCACACAGTGTGGCTCAGGTGGAGCCACAGACATGCTGCTGTCTGTCTAGAGGCTTTGCACACACACACTGGAGCACCATATCGGACACTTGGAGACATGAAAATTCGCCCGCATCTTCCCCTTGGGCCCACCATTTCTTTTTCTTTTTTTTTTTTTTGGTTTTTCGAGACAGGGTTTCTCTGTGTAGCCTTGGCTGTCCTGGAACTCACTTTGTAGACCAGGCTGGCCTCGAACTCAGAAATCCTCCTGCCTCTGCCTCCCAAGTGCTGGGATTAAAGGCGTGTGCCACCACCGCCCGGCTAGGGCCCACCATTTCTTTGTTCCTCTGCCTCCTTCAACCCCTTCCTCCCTAATGGACTCCTCTCTTCTGTGCAACCTCTTGGTTTCCTCAAGGTAGAAGTGCAGATGAGAGGAGGGTCACGCTCTTTTGAGAGGAGCAGCCCAGAGCAAACTAAACCAATCCCATTTACCACCTGCACCTGGACTGCCTGTTTGAACGTCCTCCCCTGCCTGTTGACAGCTTCCCCGTTTGGGACTCTGGCCCCTCTTTCTTCACAGCTAGCTGTTTGTTGGCGTTCAGTTCATTTAAATCAGATCTCAGGAGTACGCACGTGCATATGATTATGTGGGTGCTTGCGATTGTGGGATCATCTCTAAGACAGATGACACTAATTCCTAATTATTTGCCTATGTCAGGGCCTGTTTCTCTCTTAACTCTCTCTTCACAAACCTTAGTTCTCTCAAACCAGGTTTGCTTCTCAATTCATTATTACCGCAATGCCTTAATCAGACCGCTGACTTCTTCCCACTTCATTTTCTATCTTGCTTTTATCTCTGTCAGCTGGAACATACCCCATCTGCTCTCCATCTTTCCTTCCGTGGTCCTACTTTTTTCTCCCTTACCCCTTTCTCAAGCTCCATTCTATTTGTCGCATGGAGTAGAGGTTTAAATGAGATCGACCACCATAGACTCATATTTGCACACTTAGTCCCCAGTTGTGAATACTTTGAAAACATTAGGAGACGTGGCCTTGTTGGAGGAGGTGTAACACTGGGAATGGGTTCTGAGGTTTCAAAAGCCCACATCAGGCCCAGTGTCCTTCTGCCATCTGCCTGAAGATCAGGAAGAGTCACGGAGTTTCCCACCACATTGATAATGGACTAAACCATTGTAATCAAGTCCCTGATTAAATGCTTTCTTTTATAAGCAAAGTCACAGTGATGGTGTCTCTCCACAGCAATTGAACACCAGGATGCATGGGCTCTACTTGCCTCTATGATCTTTAGGCTGTCTTCAGGTGGGTCCTCAGAGAGCAGGGGGAAGAAGCCAGGCAGCATCAACTCTCTCGTGGCCACCAGCTTCACCAGCAGTGTGAGAGAGTGAGAAGGTGTGATCACATAGAAGCTGCAGGCAGGGAGATTCTGGTTGTGTCTGGGGATCAGGGGTTCCCCTCTGGCCAACAGCAGCCAGTCTCTTTTCTGCAACAAAGACAGACATCTTCAGTCTTTGGCTTGTTTTAAGGATGATCCTAACAAACAAACAAAATGATTGGGGGATGCCCCTGGAATACCCAGTGAAGGTTTAAGAAGATACTGAATCAGGTTGTGGAGCAAGAAGAAAAAGAGGAACTGTGTAGGGGAAACTTTAGTTCAAGACAGTGGTTGGGGACAGGGCCCCTGAGATCAACTCAGTCCACAGGACAAAGTGAAGTGGCAGGATCCCCAGGGCAGTGGCTTTGTGAATAAAGAGCCACTTGGTCACACTGCCACCTCGGGAAGAGATTAGCACAAGGGCAGAGAGAAGAGACAAGCATTTACAAATGAATTTGTAGGCACACCCTTTTTGATGAGATGGAAAGGAGGCAACTTTCTGGGGTGCTTTTCCAAGGAAAACCACAAATCTCCAAGAAATATGGAGTCAGAATGGTTCTAGTCATCAGTAAGTTATGTCCTCTTGCTGGCTGAGACCATTAATGACATCTGGCACAAATGTAACAGTTTCCCAGCTACGTAAGATGGAGAACAACAGCCCCACACTACGTCACCCACTCTAATGAGCAATTTGGAAGGCAATGGGAAAGGGGATCATCAGTGCTGTACAGAAGACAGACAACGGCAAAGGGGCCATCGGGACTGCATGGAACACCAGGGAAGTGCCGCAGCAGCTATCGCCTGCTGGTGGCTTTGTGTTTACACCCAGAGAGATATACTATAGTGGGAGGCAGGAGGGAACGCTCTGCCATCTTAACTCAGTGCCATCAAACCATGCAGCACAGAACACCATGGAATCTGGTGGTGGCTGGCGAGGGGTAGGGAACACAAACATGCTTCCACAAAAAAAAGTGGTTAGTCTGTGGTTGGTGGTAATGGGCTGAAATTTTGGAGTATGCTTTCAATAAAAGCATGGGTGGAGATAGATGATCTGGGCATGGGAAAGTTAACTACAACTCTAATCATAATCACAATAATGATTATGAATATCATCACAATTCCAAACATTGGAATGATTGCCCAACCACAGACACTGTACAAAGGTACTGTAGAGAGAGACCTTTAGAAGTTCATACGCTATTATTATTGTGCTTATATCTAGAGGCTTTTCTGGAGAACAGATTCAAAATGTGATGTAAAGTCTACTTGAGACTTACTGAAAAAATCAATCTGGGAGTAAATAATATTAAAATCATAGTGTATGTGTGTGTCCATAGGGCACAGCCTTGCTAATTCTGAGGGAAGACTCAGCAATTGCTTGACTTCCATTGGCCAAAGTAACTTCTCATTCGGGTCAGGGTTTCATTCAGTATTGCTTTTCAGTCTTTTATTTTGTACCAGTTTAGGCATTTGTTTGTAAATTTGTTAAAATTGTATTGAGCTGGAGAGATTGCTCAGTGGTTAGGAACATTTGCAGCATTGAATACCTGGGTTCAATTCCTGGTGCCCACCTGGTGTATCACGGCTTCTGTAACTACAGTTTCAGGGGACCTAACACCTGGCTTTGACTTCCAGGGGCACTAGGCATGCACAAGATGTACACACATATATCACTGGATACACTCTGTGTCCTACTGGCATTTATAATAGAGTAAGGGGAAGCTCGTAAAGGATGCTCATCTAAGACTTCATGTGACCCACTCTTCTGACTGGTCTGTTTTTAGGAATGGTTGTCCTGTGTCCCATATCAGCCCTAAACAAGCTGACAATATCAACTATCTGTCCATCAAAGCTTGAGATACCCTGCTACTGAGGCCGTGAGCTAGGGGCCATGACAGTGTGATGCTTCTTGGATCTCCTCCAAGGAAGAGTCGCGGACTTGCTAAGGATCTCTGAGTGTTGCTCACAGAATGCCATTTGAATGCTTGACTCCAGGTCGGCTGGTTTTGAACTAAGTTTCTGTTAGCCGGCACACACAGAGAAAGGACTGCAATCTCAAAAGTCCCTGCTAATGTCGGGACACTCAGAGGACTGAGAAAATTTTTTTGTCCTCTCCCTTTCCTTGTTTTATTTATTTTTTTTGGTAAGATTTATTTACTTTTTTTTCTTTTTTTTTTTTTTTTTGGTTTTTCGAGACAGGGTTTCTCTGTGTGTAGCCCTGGCTGTCCTGGAACTCACTCTGTAGACCAGGCTGGCCTCGAACTCAGAAATCCTCCTGCCTCTGCCTCCCAAGTGCTGGGATTAAAGGCGTGCGCCACCACCACCCGGCGCGATTTATTTACTTTTTATTTATATGAGTACACTGCAGCTGTCTTCAGACACACATTAGAAGAGTGCATCGGATCCCATTACAGATGGTTGTGAGCCACCATGTGGTTGCTGGGAATTGAACTCAGGACCTCTGGAAGATCAGTCAGTGCTCTTAACTGCTGAGCCATCTCTCCAGCCCTTATAGAATGTTTTAAAACTTAAGTGTTTGATATAATAAAGAAGTTGTTACAAAGCTCTGGAAGAGAAATTAAAACGTCCTTATCAGATGACAACTCCCATTGATCATTTCCTAGGAATATCTGGAGAAAGTGAAGAGGAAGGAAGTTTGAACTTTAAGGCTCCTATTTAAGATTACAAATCTCTAGCATCTCCCCCTGGGTAGTGACTTATGGCTCTAGACACTTGAGGCACAGGGCCCAAGCCTAAGTATGTTATCCACTCGGTGACAGTGTGACAAAGTGGCTCTTTACTCACAAAGCCACTGCCCTGGGGATCCTGCCACTTCACTTAGTCCTGTGAACTGAGTTGATCTCAGGGGCCCTGTCCCCAACCACTGTCTTGTACTAAAGTTTTCCCCTACACAGTTCCTCTTTCTCTTCTTGCTCCACAACCTGATTCAATATCTTCTTAAACGTTCACTGGGTATTCCAGGGGCATCCCCCATCATTAACTGTTAGGACCAGCAGTTGTGCCTATGTTGGGTGTGGCTAACTGCCACAACAGGTATCTGAGGCTGAGAAAAAGCATTACCTAGGTAACATCTCAAAGACAGCTGCCTTTGGTGTACTCAAGGAGAATGGTCCTCAACAACTGTAGTAGACTGCTGAGTTCTTTCTAATATACTTTGACTACTTTTAAGGAAGACAGCATGAGTTAGATGCTAAACCTATCAGAAGGAAGAGATTATGTTATCTATGTCTGTAAAAATGTCTCCTATAGGCTCACATATTGGTGGTGCTGCTTTGGGAGGGAACCTTTAGGAGGCGGGGCCTAGCTGAAGGAAGTGGATTCCTAGGGGCTCATAGTCTGGCCTGGGTTCCCGTTCTGGTCCACGGAGACGTGATCAAGTGAGCCTCTGCCACTGTGAACCTCCTTTGCTGAGCATTTTTCCCACCAGGAAAGGCTGTATCTCCACACTGTGAGACTCTCCTCCTTAAAGTCGTTCCTTGTCAGGTATTGGGTCACATCAATAAGAAAGGTAACTACTATACAGTATGTGAACAGATTATGCTGTGGTTGAAGAGTTTGCATTGAATGCGGGTTAGACTTTATAAAGTGGGCTCCTCTTCAGAGAAGAGTGGACAAGGAAGATTTGAATGGCACACCATACTCCAAGTTCAGCCTGAGTAAGGTCATCCTCTCCCAATTCCCTCCATAGCTTCTAATTACTGGAATTGTGACAGAAGATGTGGCAACCATTCAAGATTGGCTCTCCATCACTCTCATGTTTTACTCTCTTCTCTTTACCCACTTTCCAGCCTTCTGTCATTGGTTTGAGGGTGATCATGTGACCTGAGTTTACATCATGAAACAAAAGTTTCTGGATAAGTCTTCTGGAATATCCTGGTAGGTCTATTGTCTTTATGATAAGATTTAGTCTTAAGGTTTAGCAACCACCCTGGAGCTACGAGGCAGCAGGCATAAAAATGATGTCTATCTGCTATAGATGCTGGAGCACAAAAATGGGGTGGGTCCTTGGTTGGTCAATTGCATCAGCCATGAATTAGCTTCTCCCCAGATAACTTGTTACATGAGAAAAACAAGATCTTAATTATAGGCTGGATTTGGAGGTACACACCCTTAATCCCAACACTTGGAGCAGAGGCAGGTGGATTTCTGTGAGTGTAAGGTTAGCCTGGTCTATATAGTAAGTTCCAGGCCAGCTAGGGCTACATACACATCTCAGAAAACTTAGTTATTTAGTTTACAGTTGTGGAGGTTTTCTTCTAGTTGCAGCCTAATGATTCATTATAGATACCAAAGAGAAGGAAGAGGATATGGTTACTGACCTCTGGCTGACAGGAACAGAAGCAACAGCAACACCAACCTTGCAAGGTCAGGTGAGTATCTGTTATAGCAGGCAGGAACTTTAATCTCACGGGCTAGCACTGCCCTGGCCTTCCATCAGTGTGATGGCCAGTGAACAAATACAGTGTGCAATTAATGGAGTGTGACCAGTTGCCGAGTGAGGTGTTTCAGAGGCAACCAGAGAGAGCAGGAAGGAACAAAATACCCTTTGCTTGTGGAGAGAGATGCATATCCTTGGTATAATGCACCTAGGAAAAGAGACTATAAGCTAAGCATACCTGGGGCCTTAGGAAACTGGAAGGAAGCAAGGAAGAAATTAGGGTTGTTTAGGATTTGCCTTTTCTCTCACTCAAGCAAGGAACAAACCAGGAGGAGAGAAGCAGCTGTTGCAGCATCCAGTACCCTTATTGGCTTGAATCTGAAACAGTTCCCATAGACTGTGTGTTGAAATCTTGGTCCTCAGTAGATGGAACCATCTGGGAGAAATTAGAAACTTTAGGAGGTGGGGCCTAGTTGCAGGAAAGAGGTCGCCTAGGGGCATATCCTTGGAAGTTAGACCTTACCTTGTCCTCCCTTCCATCTACCATGTCACTCTCTCTGCTTCCTATCCATCATGAACTGAGAAGTCTCTGTCACGTGAACTTTTTCATCATGGGCCTAGAATCAACTGAGCTGAGGGCTATGTTCTGAACATTTGAAATTGTGAGCCAAAATAAGTTCTCCCTCTCTTGATTATATCAGGCATTTCACCATAGTGCTAAAAATCTGACTAATACACCCATGAGGCTCACACACTAGCTCTCATAAGCAGGGGAGATGGCAAAAGATTCCAAACCATCTACAACAAATTACCTAGCACTCACAAGTGAACAAGGAACACTTTCCAGAACAGACAACAATACAAACTTTTATACCTTTAAAAAGACTAACAGCATCCAAAATCTTTTCTCTAACCACAGTAGAATGAAACTAGAAATCAGTAATGAAAGCAACAATATACCTCAACATGTTCATAACTGAGGACATCACAGGAGAAACTAGAAAATAATTTACAGTGAATGAAAAGTAAAACACAAGACAGCAAAGTTTATGACAAACTGCTAAGGCAGGGCTTATGGTAAGAGAGGAGAATAGGAGTAGCCAATCTTTCCCAGCAGTGAACCCTGTGGGTTACAACAACGACTGGTCTGGCAAGACATGCCCACAGGTGCAACAGTAGCCCAAATGTCACGAAAGTAACAGCTCTCTGATTGGCTTTAAGGCCCACTTCACAAGTTGAAACCATACCTGATTCCATTACCAGGGCCAAGAATCTGTAGCTAGACAGATCATAGGCCTTAGGGGAGAATCTGCTTCTATCACTCCCAAGTCCTAATGACCTATCCTTATACCTATAGATTAGAGTGTGTCTCAGCCCTCACTAAAGAAACTTCTTTTTTGCAGTAGATAGCGATGAACTCAAAGACCCACAACTGGACAAGGTGCAGATAAGAGACTGCACATTTATATCACTCACCTCTACCCAAGGCTCAGGGATCGTGGAGAGGGGCAGAAAGACTATGAGACTATGAGACTATGAGAGTCAGAGGTGGTAGACGATGACAAGGAGAATGTTGTCTGGACATAGCAGGACAGTTGCATGTACTCACAGCAACTGAGACTGCATGAAGAAGACATGATTTGTTTTTTTTTTATATGTATGGGCATTTTGCCTGCAGGTATATCTGTGCATCACATGCATGCTTAGTGTCTGTGGAGGTCAGAAAGGGCATCACATATTCTGGAACTGTAGTTACAGAGGGTTGTGAGCCACCATAAGAGTGCTGGAACCGAGCCTAGGTCTTCTGTATGAGAAACAAGTGCTCTTAATTGCTGAGCCAGCTCTCCAGTGCCTGCCTGCTTGCCATCATGGTCTCTGCCATGATGACAATGAACTAGGCCTCTGGAACTGTAAAAAAGAAATGCTTTCTTTTTTCTTTTTAATTTTTCAAGATAAAGTTTCTCTGTGTAGTCCTGGCTGTCCTAGAACTCACCCTGAAGACTAGGCTGGCCTCAAACTCACAGAGATCTACCTGTTTCTGCCTCCTGAGTACTGGGATGAAAGCTGTGTGCCACCACTGCCTGGTTTAAATGCTATTTTTTTTTTAAATAAGACTTGCTGTGGTCTTGGTGTCTCCTCACAGCAACAGAACACCAAGACACACACTTTGCTGCCAAGAGCAGAAACAAATATATCTGGTCTTATCAATTATCTACAGTAATGTGCTGGAGACATGCTGAAGACCAGAGGCCTAGGAGGTTAGGATTCTGGGTTTGATCCCAGCTGAGACACATCCATGAAGATGCCAGGTCTATTAACAACGTGGCACACGGGAACTGGTGCTTGCTGACTTTGGCATAAGAAAACATCAGCACGTCAGTCACCACAGCAGAGAGCTGTTGGACAAACCTGTGCTGTTATTGGTGCTACGATGGCCAGGTAAGATGCAGCAACAGACACAAGGGTGGAAGAGGACAAGCAACAAGTGGGAACAAGGTATGATGGGAGCAGGAACGCTTCACAGTGAACGCATTTAAGCAGAATCTGGACAAAGTGACTAAAACTCTGTGAGATGGGCAGAGGCCAGGGCAAGAGCACACGGGAGAGGCGTGAAAGAAGGGAGTGTATTGGGAACAGTTAGTAACTTATTAGTGTCTCTGGAATGGAAACTAGAAGAAGCTCAGTGAAAGATGAAGCAAGGAAAGTAGACCAGGCTGGACCTCAGGAGGTCCGGTGACCTCACACTAGCCTTCTGCCTTTACCCTTACTCCCCTCCTGACCTTCAGAGTCTAGCCTCTAGCCTCATCTTGTTTCTCTTCAAGGCTCTTGACCTGCCATCACCTGACTCTGGGCTTGCAATCCTGGTCTTGACTCTTCGCCTATAGAGCCAAAGACTTTCTGTTTCTCCACCCATTCACAGCCCAGCCAGCCTGTGTGCTCAGACTGGACACATCCTGGCTGGAATTCTGTCACTTCTGCGGTCAGTTGGGGCAGACATGGACTGGAAACTCAGGAATGTGTCTCTAGAGATGCTGACATTTTAAGTAGGAAACTGAAAGAGCTAGGTGGTGTTTTCATTTCTTTTTCTAGTTCACACAGAGCGAACTCTGAGAGAAATGAGGACGTGGAGAGTGAGTCACTGGCTTCATAACTGGGACTCCACAGTAGGGCAGTAATTGAAACAACATCTTCCTGGCAATGGAGGGATTCATTTCTTTTCCAAGAAAGACTTGGAAAAATTAATTTTATTTTCTTCTATGTATCTTTATTCCCTGCCACATTTTATGAAGTTGTTATTCAAACAGAAAAAAAAAAATGCGAAAGCACGAAAAGACAGAATAAGGAGTTAAGGAAGTTGGTGAAAGGAGAAAGGCAATAATGGAGCCAGGATTAGAAAAGCCGGGAGATGCTAGGGACCCTACGGTTCTTGACACACAGTCTGGGAGCAGCTGCCTCGGATGTTACTGAGTAACAAGTTTGCTTCAGAGACTACCTGCGGATCAGTGTGCCAACAAACCCCTATCGCCTGTAGAGTGGTTTAACATTCGGGACTTGGAACAAGCTTCCTGGGCTCAGTCCTGGCTCTACCATTTCCCTGCACCTTAGTTTCCTCATCTGCAAGGCAGAGATGGTTCTTATTTTATAGGATTGTTACAGTAATAAACTAATCTGATAGTTGTAAAGTACTTGGAACCATGTTAAGCACAAAGTCAACAACATAAAATATTAAGTTTCTAAAATTGTCCGGGCATAATAGGTCACATGTTTGATCCCAGAATTCAAAAGGAAGAGGCAGGTAGATTTCTGTGAATCCAAGGTCAGCTTGGTTTACATAGCGAGTTCTGGGCCACTAGGGTTATGTAGTGAGATCTCTCTTTTTTTTCTTTAATTAAGATGTGTTTAATTATTAATTGCTTCTTATTTTGCTACATTAAAAATAATTGAGTAATTTTTAGATATAGGTCTATAAAAGCATCAAAGGACTATAAGGACAAAGACTGTTATGATCTGGACTAATGTAAGAGTGAAATTTATGAGATTGGTAGATGTGTAGTGATTTACTCTGTGAGTAAAACCTCCCATCTTGGAGAGAAGAAGCTCCTGAAGACACAGGATGTCAGAAAGAAGGTGAGACAATAGGACATTCTACGGGAGATAAAATACTCCATCCTTCAGAGATGCTCCTTAAACTCAGGAAGTAAACACAAAGCCCTCAGGAAGTCCCTGAAACTGACCAGACTCAGTAGGTCCCTTTCCCTCAAGCATATAAGCTATAAGTACTACTGAGAGATACCCTCAGGCAAAGATGCTTAGAAGAGCTGCTTACAAGGGGCTCAGAACAAGCAAGCTGCCTGGAGGAGGCACAGACCAACTCAGTTACCTGTACAGAACACTCTCCCTGCCTACTCTGTCCGGCTGCCTGTAGCTATGCACTGTGTTCCAGATTTCAGGCTTTTGTGAGTAATCACCCATGCTGGGGTGGGCTTTTGGTGATGCAGCTGTCTTTGAGTCGTTTCTGTTCCTGTAAGTAACCCTTGCCCATACTCTTGTAAGTAATTCCAACAGAACTTATTGGTTCACCAAATTGGACTTTAGTGGTATCTCTATTTTGGTCTGTCATCAATTTCCTATATAGAATGGAGAGATGTTTGTTCTTGTCTCCAAGAACTATTATCACATATCACAAAGATAGAGAGTACTATCTATCAGAATGACTGGATAAAGCTCTTCTGATGAAAGTCAGATATCCAAATAAAACAATCTTTGAGGTAGACAGAAATGGAGCGAACTTCAGAAAAACAAAACAAAACAAAACAACCAGGGAATGGAAAATACACTTCTGATTGTAGTTGACTAAGGCTTAAAGCATGTGCAAAGTGTAGTTGGAAAAGTTACGTAACTTTTACAGCCGAGGGGCCTGATGAGTTGACACCAAAGGCAAGGATCTGATTATCGCAGCATGTGTTTTGTCTAGAAAGCTGCTCCAAATGAAGAGGTAGAGGAGAGGTAGCAGTGAGCAAACTCACCTATACTTGTGGGGAAGCTCATGAACCTGGAAGTGGAAACTCGGGGTCAACTAACTGGCCGGGGCGAATTAAAGATTGTGCTCTGTGTGTAGTCAGATGACAAAGGTGGACACGAGAGCTCGTTATAACAGCTACTTCTGAATCTGGAGGTCACTGCAGGCTGCTTCTCCCTCCCAGGACAGTCAGAGAAGCTAGATAGTGTAGAGACCATTTGTAGTGAGGTCTTGTCAAGGACAGGAGCACATGGAGATGAGAGAAGGGATGGCACGGACAGAAAAGCATAGGAGATGGGGGTATTTAATGTTCTTCATTCATTTGGTTGGAATCTATGTTATGTGAAGGGAATAATGGGAGACCTTGAATACTAGACAAAGAAGTATAGATTTAATGATACAATTATAGTCTCTAGAGGAGAAAGATTCCAGAGAGGGGTGGGAATTAGGATAGCTCCATCCCCCCTGAGGGCATATGTTGAGTTTGAGTGGGAGGGGATGGTGGTAGTCATAGTGGTGGAGCTCAGAATCTAGGACTCCTATCTAAGAGATGTTTACAAGGAAGCAGACCTTTGACCTTTTGGCAGAGAGCTGCTGGTGGGGTAGGGTGTGACTCAAGCCAGTTTTCCACTTAGAACATTTGTGATATACTAGCGTTATATGGGTTTGGAGGCAGAAATACGTGAGAGAAGCTAAGTGTTTCAGGAGACTTGGGTGGACATGATCAGAGCTCAGACCTTTTAGGGTGAGGGGAGACACACAGCACACCAGGCTTGTTGCTGAAAGTTCTGGAAGATCGACTGAGTTTCAGCAGGATGGCTGCCCAGCTGTGACTGAGCACAGTACCCAAGTACTCTATCTGCCTGGTGCAGGGAAGGGTGAGCCCTCTCTACCAACCGAAGCCTCTATAATACACTTATACACAAGGTGAGGCTTTTATTAAATAGTTATGTTAAAAAAAGGTCATGTCAGGACTATATGTTTGAAAACCAAAAGACAAAAGAAAGAATGAAACAAATGTATCTGATTAAGGCTTAACTGTAAAGAACCTTAAATGCTTAAACCTATATATATTTGTTTGTATGAGTGTGTGTGTATGTGCGTTTGTGTATCTGTGTGAGCTGTGTGTTTGTGTTTGTTTGTATGTATGTATATGTGAGTGTGTATGTGTGAAAGAGAGAGGGGAAGTGGGGGCAGATAGATTGAAAGTATAGATTCTCTCCACCATGGAGGTCCCAGGTATCAAACTCAGGTCATTAAGCTTGAACTGACTCCTGCAAATTGTCCTCTAATCTTCACATTCGCAAGTGAGCTCACACACACAGACACATACATACATACATACACACACACACACATGCAAACACACACACATACATACATACATAAATACACACAGACACATACACACATACATGCAAACACACACATACACACACACACATACA
Organism: Tokudaia tokunoshimensis; assembly: GCA_036184795.1. Lineage (NCBI taxonomy): Eukaryota > Metazoa > Chordata > Mammalia > Rodentia > Muridae > Tokudaia > Tokudaia tokunoshimensis. The sequence continues at coordinate 104,079,841 of BTHU01000002.1, read as the reverse complement.
TACATACATACATACAAACAAATGTAATGATAGTGAAAGGAAACAAGAAGAGCCAGGCATGGTGGGACATGCCTTTAATCCCAGCTCTCAGGAAGCAGAAGCAGGTGGATCACTGTGAGGCCAGTTTGGTCTATATAGCAAGCTACAAGAAGGCCAGGACTATGTAGACACTGTCTAAAAAAAAAAAAAAAAAACCACACACACACACACAAAACAAAAAAGTAAAAAAGAAAACGGGAGGAAACAAATGGAAATTGTAAAAGCAGTTACCAACAACTCTGTGTAAGCCATGTGCCAGATGTGTGCCAGATTTACACAGGCAATTCTAAGCACTCAAAAATATGCAGGGCACTTTTTATAGTTTTGGTTAGATGTGACAGAGACAAGAGTTACTAATGCGTCTCAGATATGCCTCTTTCTCTCTCCCCCGCTGTACTGCTCACAGGAGAAGCCTTGCTAGCGCTAGCCTTGAATATTTTACACAAGATCTTGCAATGCTGTGAATCATGTCAGAGAAGCTAAGTCAGTTTAGACTCTGTGGCTGAGTGGGAGGAGGAAGGCAAAGAACAGGGCCCAGAGGATGTGGCGAGAGTGAGTGTATGTGCACCCATGTGTGCAAAGGGCTTAGGGACAGCAGCCCTGGGTTATGGATAATTATTGAGTGAAGGAGAAAGATCTCTTCATTTCTATGCCATTGTAGTTATATGAGGGATCTTCTTTGGTGTTTTTTGAAAACACAAATTAATTAAACATTACTTTTGGGTCACTGAATAATGTTTTTTTAATATGTCACCCCACAGAGACTAAACCGCAGGGTGTCACTGTGTTTGTTTGGGTTCTGAATACATAAATACACCACAGTTTGAGATGTGAGTGTGTTGCTTAAGTTCACAGTCAGGAAACAATAAAGGAGCAGACTGAAGGCTATCAAGTTCCAAATCACAGGCTTTTCTTGAGCAAGAGGGATATTTTCATCAGAATATTTTAGACAACGGCCCGAGCCACTCCAAAGTAGAAGCAATAGGGCCGGGAGAGATGGCTCAGCAATTAAAAAGCACCTGTGTGCAATCAGAGGACTGGCGTTTGGATCCCAGCACCCACACAACAAGCCAGATATCCCTACAAGGGTCTATGACCCTAACTCTGAGGGACGTAGAGGCAGGTGGATGACTACCATTTCTGGCTTCCAACCTAGTCTAGAATTCACAAACTTCAGGTTCAGGGAGAGACTTTGCCTCAAAGGAAAAGGCAGAGAGAGACAGAGGACACCTGATTCTCTTTTTTGTGTTCCGCCTCCTTCCCATTCCCATACACTCACATAGACACACACACACACACACACACACACACACACACACACACCACAAATAAATCTTAAGATAGAGGTAACAACATGGGGAATTTCTTTTCTGAGCTAAAATTTGATTAAAGCTGAGAACTTGGTTGGGAAAGTGGGGAAGTGGTAGAAATACCAGGAAAAGGCAAGTGTGTCATTTTGGATTTTAGATAAATTAAATTAACATCTCAGTCTTTAAGTCAAACCATAGGACATATACTTTAAAAAACGATTTGAAATATGCTTTTCTCTAAAGAAGGAATAGAATGCATAAGGTCTGATGAAAACAGGCAACGGGGAAAGGCTCACTAAGGAAGACCATCGAGCTGAGTCTTTCAGGTTAGGGCAGGATTTGAACACATGGAGATAAGAGAAGAGACAGCATGAACAGAAGGGAAATTAATGCTCTTCACTCATTTTGTTGTATGGTATGGTATGTGAAGAGAATAATGGGAGGTAAAACTGGACCTTGAATATAGACTGTGTGTCTGTATTTATATATAGGTGTGTGTGTGTGTGTGTGTGTGTGTGTGTGTGTGTGTGTGTGTGTGGTGCTAGGGATCAAACCTAAGGCTTCATGCACACACCAGACAAGTTCTCTATCACTGAACTACACCACCAGCTGAAGACACAAAGTATTTTGAAGTTGTAGATGGCAGACTCCTGCCACGCTTCAAGGTCAGTTCAGGGGCTTTACTCTAAGCCAGGCCAAGAAGGGGAGTCATGGAAAGCTTCCCGACTCGTGAAGAAGTGAGTGCAGTATTAAAGCAAGTAAAACAGGATGGATCAAGCAGGCAGGCGAGGGTCATTAAACGAGTGGGTGTAGGCACATGAGAAACTGTGATGTCAGGACTGCCCCAAGAAGGCAGTGAGGCTGGGCGTGGTGGTGCGTGCCTTTAGACCTAGCATTGTGCAGGCAAAGGTAGGCAGATCTCTGTGAGTTCGAGACCAGCCTGGTCTACATAGTAAGTTCTAAGCCATCCATAGTTATAGAGTGAGTCTGTGTCTAAAAATAAACAGTGAAAGAAAGAAAGAAAGACAGGAAGGAAGGAAGGAAGGAAGAAAGAAAGAAAGAAAGAAAGAAAGAAAGAAAGAAAGAAAGAAAGAAAAAAAGAAAGAAAGAAAGAAAGAAAGGAAGGAAGAAAGAAAGGAAGAAAGGAAGGAAGGAAGAAAGATTAATGTAGTCTCACCATGTAGGTAAAATGGAGCTGGGGAAGGGTAGTTAGGAGTTTTTTTTTTAAAAAAAAAACTTTTTGAAAAGCATTGGGAACAATGCATTCCTCTCCAGTTTAGGAGAGGAAAACTGATGTGGCCCCGGGTGACTCGAATGTAAAGGACACCATGGCTGAAAGTGGCTGAGGTTTCAAGCCTGGGTGACTTAGACAAAGGCAGGGCTGCTCTATTAACAGAAAGACAGAAGTTAGAACAGAAGTTGGCTGTGGGGAACGCCAGTGTGGGAAGGCTGGGGCACAGAGAGTTGCATGGGGAACTGAGGAGGCACCGGATTGAAAAGAACAAACAAAATGTAATAATCCCAGACTAAAGATGGAGGCAAAGTTTAGCACACACAGGGCTGTGGAGATGGACCAGCAATTAGGAGCTTTTTGTGCTCTTCAGAGGACCCAAGTTTGGTTCCAGCAACCATGTTAGCCAGGTCATAACTGCATGAACTCCAGTTCTGGCCTCGGTGGGCACCCATAACTAGTGGTGTGCACTCACACAGATATACACACATACACGCTAATAAAAACAAAGATCTCAAAAACCAAGGTTCAGGCAATTTGTGAAAACAGGGCTAGGCAGGTTCAAACTAAATAATAAGTCTTGCCATATAGTAAATATAAATTTTTTCTTGTTGAATGAATGACTTGAAACTTGTGAAAAATTCTTATCTCCCACAACCATTGGAGACTTATGCTACTCAGAGAAGGTGTCATTCAAAAAGCATAGTTGCAGAGCCTTTTGAAAACTGATTCACCCCTCCTCCCACTAGGAAAGCAGTGCTTTAATGCAGTGGTGGGAAATTCGGGTCTGAGAAGATGGTGGCGGCACAAGATCCCTGGGATCCACATGGTGAATGGAGAGAACCAAATCCTGTAGGCTGTCCCTAACTCCTATGCATATTATAGCAGGAAGCCTCCTACTTCACAAACACACACACACAAACGTAAAAGGAGAACAGGGAACAGTTATGAATGGCCAGACTCTATTTTAGCCCAGTGAAGCCCAGAAACGAACAGCATGAGCAAAGGGAGGATCAAAACCAAGTTCAAAGGCAACAGAGGGAGGAAAAGGTTTGTTTCAGCTGTCTGTCATCAGAGGAAGCCAAGTCAGGACCTCAAGGCATGAACTATGAGGCAGGAGCTAGAGCAGAGAGCACAGAAGCAGCTCTTTATGGCTTGTTCAGACTACTTTTTTTTTTAAAAAAAATGAAACTCAGGACCTCCTATGTAGTTTTTAAACAAAACCTCAGTTGTTTGATTTTACTAATGAAGATTTGGGAGCCAGATGTTGGGGTGAAAGCTTGCTAGCTGAGAGAGGCAGAGAAAGCACCCAGCTGACCTTCCTTCTCAGCCCACATCCCAGAAGAACCTCTTTCTCACCCTGTCTCAGAAAACCTCTTCAAACAGAGTATCTGTCCCTTCTACTTCCTGTGTCTCTCTCTATCTGTCCTCCTGAGTCCCTCTTACAGTCTATGGTTTTTTTTCTTAATAATCCTACATTCACTTCCTGTCAACTGGCTGCTTGCTCCGCCTATTGACCTATGGTTGACTTTATTTAATCCGTTTACTGTATTCAGTCAGAAAGCTCTTGGATTAAAGGTATGTGCTAAGGCTGAGCCACACTACAACTAAAATCAGGTTTTTCCAATAAATAATCTCTGGCGTCACAGTGTTATCAAATAGCCTGCAATACACCTGCCCAGGGGGAGGTACCACCCTTAATAGGGTGGGTTTTCCCACGTCAAGAAAATGCCCTGCAGACTTGGCTACCAACCAGTCTTGTGGAAGCATTTTCTCAGTTGAGGGTCCCTCTTCCCAGATACCTTTAGCTTGTGTCAAGTTGACAAAAAGTCAACTAGGACATCCATTCATCTATTTAGGACATTAAGTCATTTCTAATTTTCTACCACTGTAACACTGAGACGAATGTCTTGTTTGTATATATCTTTACCTCATTTTCTTGGACTATAATCCTGGCAAGAGTGTTGAAGGATGTATATTTTCAGGAAAATGTGTTAAAATGCTAATGTCTAAAATATTACATACTAGTCAGGTGTAGTGGTGCACACCTTAAATCCTAGTACTCAGCAAGTAGAAACAGGCATATCTTAGTGAGTTTGAGGCCAGTCTGGTCTACAAAGTGAGTTCCAGAACAGCCAGGGCTACATAATTGAGAGATTTGCCTCAAAAAACAAAAATGAAACAAACAACAAAGAATCCTCTACTATAAGCACAGAGCCAAGTATGGTGGTACCTGTCCATAGTACCGGCGCTGGGAAAGCATAAAGGCTATCCTCAGCTACATGGCAAGTTTAAGATTAACCTGGGCTACACGAGGTCCTGCCTTTATTAAAAACAAAACAAAACAAAACAAAAAACTGTATTAAAGGACCAGGGAGGCTGAGATAGGAATGTCTTGAATTCAAGGCTTGTTTGAGCTGCAGATTAAGCTCAAATTCCTGGGTAACTTAAAAGGAGACCTGTCTCAGACTAAATACATAAACAAACAAACAAATGGAAGCCTGGGGATATAGAATCAGGGTAGAGTGTTTGACTAGCAGATGTGAGATCCTGGGTTCAACCTCGAATGTGTCAAAAAGAAAAGAAAAGGGATTGAAGGCACTGGGAGAAATGCTTGCTGAATGATGGATCATCTCAGAGACTCTGAGGAAGTAGGTGGAGAATTTAGTAAACTGAGCTGAGGGGCAGTCACAGAACTGACTGATCTGTTGTCCTCCTCTGCAAAGAGGAGTGGCCGCTCTTCAGACCAGAAACAGGAACTCAGTGGGTGGACACCAAGAGAAACAGGAAAAGAAGTCTGCTTCTGACTGTGAAAGACATTGCACTGTGCTGCCCTTTCCTTTGTGGCTGTCACTCATGAGTGACACACATCTGTCACTCTGGTCCACCTCAGTCAAACCTTTGTTTTCTATAAGAATTTTTAGCTATCTATGTGTGGGTCTGTGCAGGCGAGAGCAGGTATCTGTGCAGAGCAGAGGTGTTGGCTCTCCCTGGAGTTACAGGTGGTTGTGAGAAGGCCATGTGGGTGCTGGGAACTGAACTCAGGTCCTCCGGAAGAGGAGCCAGTGCTCTTAAATTCTGCGCCATCTCTCCAGCACTAGGTCAAGGATGTATTCTGTATTTTGTCCTTGGATTCTCTTTTCAATTATTTTACTCCAATTTAAGTGTTGCATTACTTTTCTTTTTTTGGGTTTTTGAGACAGAATCTCATGCTATATATAGTTCTGGCGGGACCAGCACTTGCATTGTTGTCCAGGCTAGTCTTGATCTTGCAGAGATCGGCCTGCCTCTGTTTTCTAAGTGCTGGAATTAAAGGCAAGTACTACCACATCTGGCTTCTTTCCTTTCCTTATTTTTTTTTTTTAAATTATGTGTATGCGTGTGGGTCTGAGTGTGTGTGTGTGTGTGTGTGTGTGTGTGTGTGTGTGTGCGTGTGTGTGTACAAGTATACCACCATGCATGAGTGGAAGCCAGAGGATAATTTCCTGAGTGTGCTTGCATTCTCCACTGTGGATCCCAGGGTTTGAACTTAGATCATCAGGCTTGTGTGGCAAGTGCTTTTACCACCTAAGTCCAAAAGGAAGTACATTTTAAAGCATCATTACTTCTGCTTAAAGGTTATAAAATAAAGGGTTATGGCTGAGTTCAGGAAGTGTTCTGTGTACAAGCTGAGTAGCCTCACCTTGCTTTTTCATCCACGCTTGTAACTGCTACCCCCAAACTGACTTTTACCTGACACTTATTGATAGGATATGAATTCCTGGACTTTCTAGCCATGGCATCAATAAAAGCAGCACCTGGGCCCAGTAAAGTGTCATGCTCAGTAAAGTTGACTGCTGCCAAATATGACAACCTGAGTTCAATATCCAGGACCCTATGACCAAAGGGTAGAACTGACTCCCAAAAGTTGTCCTCTGATCTCTGCACATGTGCCGTGGCATTCGTGTATCACCTCTACACATATGAACACAAAACAAATAGATCAAGTATAAAAACAGTAGCATTTGTAGGGAGCGGGGAGGTTCTTTTGTACCAGACTTGATCAGCCAATCAGCTTGTTATAGGTTGATGTCTGAAAAGTCATCTGGTAGAGTGTACTCATGTCTCCTTTGGGCTCATCTAACAGAGGCAACCTTATATTTACTTCAAATTTCAGAGTATTTCCAGGGTTTCCACCCTTTCCAGGGTTGATGCAGGTCTGGGATTAAGGAGGAGTGTTAGTGGCTGGTTTTGTCTAGTTGTTACATGAGCACTCTTGCCCGGCTAGAGTACTCACCAGCAAGCAGTGACACAGGGCATGAAAATGTTGTTGATTTGTTTCCAGCTCATCCCAGTCCAGCTGCCAACAGCTTGTGGGCCTGAGGATGAAGGGCAGTCCGTAGGTCAGGGACTCACAGATCCCACTAGATTTCAGAGCCCTGGAAAAGAAAGACTTTCTTAGTGGTATCCGGGATCTCTAACCACACCCTTCTGAATTCAGCTCTGGACCTTAGTGTAGATCAGGCTGTGTAAATTACATAGTGTGCAGTCAGATTTGCACACTGAAAGTTTTCAGAGCTCAGCAGTCTTCTCATGGGGCCTTATAGCAAGAACTAGAAAGCAGCAAAGCTGGGCTTTGCCATCACCGTTCTGCACCGTTCGAGCTGGGTCCCCTGAAGCAGCAATTCTAGTACCTAGAGTAGTGGTAGGGTGAGAGTTGGATCTTCATACCCTTTTCCCCTTGAAAGGCTCATTCCTGTACTAATCCTAATGGGCTTTTGATAAACATCCATTGGATGGTTGGCTGCCTTTGCATCAATCTTGCCTTTCTCTGCACTCAGAGGCCATGTTTCCAATTCTCCAAGGCTTCTGTGGTAGCAAGTCTACATCTGCTCCTCTGGCTTCCACTTGCTGAGGAGCCCAACCTTACTTTTTTATGATAAGCTTGTAACTGCTATTGGCCACTGACTGCTGCCTGACTGCAGAGATGTAATCTAAATCTCTGCTTGTCCAGGCCACAGAACCAGTGAGAACAGCTTAGACTGGTGAGGCTTCCTCAAAGCATACTTGATCACTTGCAGCTTATACGGGGAGTCTGACGACAGGGATGGCATCTGGTAGAGCGTGCTGATGTCTCCTTTGGGGTCATCTATTCTCGACAGGCCATCGGCTGTACCAGGAAGCAGGGACGGGCTGAGAAATCGCTCTTGGAGATCACATTTCAGACATACTACAATAAAAGGAGAGTTAGAGAAGAGACGGGATTACAAGTTACCTCAGTCTATGACTTTAAGAGATAACAACTGCTATTACTTTATTTTCACTAAGCAGGCAAAGGTCAGGAGGAGGTGGGGGGATGGGACAAAGAAAGCATGCTTGGTTTGGGGAGGTCAAGCATATCTGCCACTGTGGTCTAACTATTGCTCTAAACAGTTTACTTATTCTCTGGGCCTGCGTGATTGCCCCTTGCTTTACTGCTGGGCTGGCTGATCTGTGGTCTCACAGCCAGAGGTCTGGCTTGTCATTCAAGAGGACCATGTGTTCTTGGTGGTGCAGCTAATGGTAAAATATGCAGAGGCCCTTGGGTATCACATTAGGCAATATTGCCTCGGCTGCTTCCCTGTGGCTGGTCAAATGAAGGAAGAGCCGGAAAGCGGAAGTCAGAGAGTCAGCTGACTGCTACTGTTTTCCTCTGTCTTCTAGGGGCCATCAGGGGCTGTGGGAGGCACAAGTTCCTGAAATAGCTTATTTTTAATACCCTGAAAGGAACCTGAGTATTGGACTGAGTAGAAGGCCTCAGAGCACAGTGGTGGCATGATGTCAGGCGTGCAGAAACTGCTACTGAGCTAGACCACTCTCGGTGTATAGCACTCTGCTCTATTAAGCTTTTTTTTTTTTTTAATTTTTAATTTTTTTGGCAGGATTTCTTGCAGCCCAGATTGAGCTTTGATTTGCTATGTAGCTAGAGATGACCTTCAACTCCCGCTTCTCCTGCCTCTACCCCATGAGTGCTATGGTTTGAGGTGTGTATCAGGGTTTTGCATTTCTACCCCAGCAGTTACCTTTAGGTGCCAAAGGCCCAGGGCTCTGCTGCTCTGAGCCTGACTCCTTGATGCTACAAGGTGTTAAAACATATCTCTGGTTTGACTCTTGATGGCAAACGTGCAAGTCTATGAACACGGGATCCTTGTGAGAAGGGGATGGTGGTTTGAGGGATGACCAAGCTGCCACATGGAGCTTGCTTCTGAGTTGTTACAGTTTTCCTCAGTTTGATGCCTAGCTAAGTAAGATTGTTAGGAATTTTATTTTTATTTCATGTGTGTTTTTCTGTCTGTCTGTCTGTCTGTCTGTCTTCATGTGTGTGTCGTACATGGAGGCAGTGCCTGAAGAAGGTGTCAGATGCCCTGGAACTGGAGTTACAAGAGACTGTGAGCTCCCCTGACTCTAGATCCTCCTCAGGAATAACAAGTACTCCTAACCACTGAGCCGTCTCTCAAGCCTCAGTGAAAAGACTCCTATTTATTCTTCATCACAGGCAGTGCTGGTATTATCAAGGTAAAAGAATCTTTTAAGTTAGAGTACCAATAATGCCTACCATATTGAGAGAGACTATTGAGAAAAATGTGTGATCATCTGTATCCTTACATGGTGTAGCCACTGTCTTATCATTGAGGTATCAAGGACTTTGCCTCATCACTACTTGGCCCTTGCTGGCTGGGATGGTCACTCCTGAGAACTTTTTGCCATCACCAGACAGTTTCACCCAATTCTCACCAACCCCTGGGCCTTGGAGCATCTGGATTTTGCTGCCTCTCTAGAGTCATCCAGAGTTCTAACCCTAGACAAGGCTATTCTTAGCCTACAGAATCTTTCTTTTCAGGGTTGTGTACTTGGATTATCCTTGGCTCTGGAAGAAGGAGGAAGACTCTGTGGAGTAAGAAAAAGGTGGATGTCCTCCTGGTCAGTCTCACTGTTATGCAGCCAGGCTTTAAAGAAGACCTCCATGCTGACAACATCGTTGTCTAGAGTCTCAAGGACAATGTCAGCTTCCAGGATGGAACTCTCTGCAGAAGAAAGGAAAATAGTGGGTTAAATATGTTTTTTTTCAATCTTAATATATATTTATTATTCCCCCCGGGGGATGCTGGGAAGATGACAGAACCTTTAGAGTATATACAGAGGACCTGAGAATCTATATCATTTGACACACAACTGCCTGTAACTCCAGCTCCTGGGATCTGATGTTCTTTCATCTAAACTCTGAGGGTACCTGTACTTACATATGCAAACAGATATAATTAGAAATAAAAAAAAATAAGTCTTCACAATTATTTTAAAATAGATTTTAGTTGAAAATTGTTTATGTGTTGGGGTTAGAGAGATGACTCAGCTCTTGAGAACACTTGTTCCTGCAGAGGATCTGGGTTTGATAGCAGCACCCATGTCACACAACCATCTGTAACTCAAGTCCCAAGGTATCCAACACCTCTTTGGACCTCAGTAGGTACCAGGCATGCATGTAGTACATGTAGGCAAAAGACTTGCACACATGAAAGAATAAAGTAAATCAAAAAATGTTAAAAAATTATTTATGTGTTTGGGTGTTTTGTCTGCAGGTATGTTTATGCACCACAAATGGGCCTGGCACCCATAGAGGACAGATGCGGGCATGAGATGCCTTGGAACTGGAGTTATAGACAGTGACCGTGAGCTACCTTGTGGTGCTGGGAATTGAATTTGGAAGAATAACTGGTACTCTTAATTGCTGAATCATTTCTCCAGCCACTTATTTTAAATGTTTAATTATGTGTATGTGTCTATATGTAGGTATGTGCAACCCCTTGAGCTGGGGCTATAGATGGTCATGAAATACTTGATTTGTGAGCTGGAAGAGTGAACTCGGGATCTCTAGGACAGCAGCAAGTGCTGAGCCATCTTTCTAGTATTACTGCTATTATTATTATTATTATTATTATTATTGACAGGATCTAACTGTGTATCTTGGGCTGTCCTGGATTTCATTATGTAGATCAGGCTGGCTTTGAACTCACAGAGAGAGCTCCCTGCCTCTACCTCTCAAGAGCTGGGATTAAAGGCATGCACTACCACACCCAGTTAAGTGTTTGTTTGTTTGTTTATTTATTTATTTGGTTTTCTGAGACAGGGTTTCTTTATGTAGCCATGGCTGTCCTGAAACTTGCTCTGTAGACCAGGTTGGCCTCGAACTCAGAGATAAATAAATAAAATAATAAAAAATAATAAAGCGGCCTGCCTGCCTCAGCCTTCCAGTACTGAGATCAAAGGAGTGACCACCACCACCTGGAAAGTGTTTAATTTTTAATTTTTTAATTAAACATTTTTTTTGAGACAGAGTTATGCTATGTAGCTTTGCTGGCCCAGCATTCACTGTGTAGACCAGGCCTTGAATGTGTCACAAGCCTCCTACCTTTCTTTCCAATTCCCGGGATTATAACCATGAACCATTACATGCACCTAATTTTTTAATTATAAATTTTGAAAAATTTAAGCATACCTATCTTCTGACACATCAACTATGTCTTAATATCTGTCCTAGACACATTCTTGGAGCGTACACAAGAGACTTATACAAAATTGTTCAGCACAGCATTATCATCCCAACAATCAAACTCCAAAGAGGAAGCAAGTCTGTTAGTGTCCATCAACAGAGGAATGTTTAAATAAATTATGACACACTCACACTGATTTGTACTGTGTAATCATTAGCAATTTAAAGCTAAATTTACCAACATGGAAATTTAGAAAGGAGTAATATGATCCCATTTGTATGACCATAAAACTACCTGTGAGTGTGAATCCATGAATATGTATATGCAAAGGTGCATCCATGAATACATACATGCAATTGTGCATCTACGAGTATGTACATGCAATTGTGAATCCATGAGTGTGTACATGCACCTATTATAAAGGTCTGAAAAGGCTGCCATCCAGCTATTAACTGCTGGGGAGCAGAAATGGGCAGGGTTCTGAGACACATTCTCTTTTTATTCACACTCCTACATTCTTTAAATTTATCTTAATTGTGTATTTCTGTTTTGAAAAATTTTAGGGAACTGGAGATATGACTCAAAAGTTAAGAGTGCTTGTGGTTCTTGTAAAGGACAAGAGTTCAGTTCCCAAGATCACACTGGAATTCCAGCTCCAAGGAGGGGTCCAACGTTCTCCTCTGGCATCCATGGGCACCTACACACACACACACACACACACACACACACACACACACACCAAATAAATAAATAAAATAAATCTTTAGAAAACACCAAAAATATTCTAGAATATAAAGCTATGAAAAACTACACAGCAATGCTGGTTAGTTAGCAATGAGGGACATATCAGTTCTATGTTACCATTTTTAGTAAAAATGTTTTTAATTATTACTTCTGTTAAAATGAATCTGAACATTTAAAAGAAAAAAAGACGAATATTGTATTGCCCCCACCTTATCATACAAATTACAGAGTTCTTCATTGGCACACTGTCTCACAAGTGTGATTGGCATCAAAGAGGAGGGGCTAGGCTAGTGTGTGATGAGAGGCCCTGGGTGGGAGAGTTAACAGGCTTTCCTGGGGCACTTCTGAGTTCAGCCAGCTCTACCTCTGGCGCTGGGGTCTGCTTCTACAAGTAAACGTCAGGGAAAGCCCGAGAGAGTAGTGGAGGAGGCATGGACAGAGGCCGGGAGGGAAGAGCTGAGGAGAAACCCTGAGGGTCTACTGAAATACAAAGGGCCTAAGAAAAGCCAGTGGTTCAAATGAATTAACTTCTGTGTGACTTGCGAGTGCCAGGCGGTTTATTTCTAGAACGACATTCCTGAGGACAAGTTGGTAGAGGTGGCAGACTTCTCCACCTCAAGAACAAAGAAGGTTCAGTCCATGGTGCTGGCTCCAACACAGGAGGTGCAGGGAGCTAGATGACTTCACATTCATTCAAGGACTTATCCTGCACCACAGGGATAGCAAATACACTTTTTTTCCTGGCCAGCATGATCAACTCTGCTAAATAGTGATGCAGATTCATTCATTACGAGCTGTTTCGTTCACTTCATCAGGGACACACAACTCTCTGTCCCTGTGGGATTTTAAAAGCACCATTCTTGAGCATTCCTTCTCAAATTCCCATCTACTCCATTGTGTTTTATGGTCCTATAATAATAAGCACAAGATATTGCCAAAGAAGCATTTTATAAAAATAATGTGGACCATCTGGTGATGATGTAGGCAAATACCTGATGGCTTATTGCTCGTTTTTCTAAGCCTTTGAATTTTGACTTGAGTAACACGTTCGGGAATGAGGGAGCAGCTTGTCCTTAGTGAGGCAAGAGAACTATTAAAGCAACAAGGGCAAGTATAGAACTAGAGAAATGGAATAGAGGGGCTGGAGGTGGCTCAGGGTTAAGAACACTAGCTGCTTTTTCAGGAGACCTGGGTTCAATTCCCCACCCCTACATTTTGGCTAATGATTGCCTGTAACTCTTATTCCAGGGGATCCAGCTGACTGCCCTCTGGCTTTGCCAGGCACATATGTGGTGCACGTATATTCATATACGTAAAGTAAAAATAAATAAATAAATAAATAAAACAAGAGTCTCAGAGAAGTAAATATAAAGGGTAGAAGATTGGGAACTCCTATGATGGGCAACAGGAGGGGACAAGACATCATTATTCATAGTATAAACCTAGAAACATCATCATCATCATCATCAACAATAACAAAAAGAGTTTTCTAAAGTACTTAAAACTGTAAAGGTGGGCTGGAGAGATGGCTCAGTGGCTAAGAGCATTAAAGAGCATTACTGCTCTTCCAGAGGTTCTGAATTCAATTCCCAGTAACCACATGGAGGCTCACAACCATCTGTAATGGGATTCGGTGCCCTCTTCTGGTGTGTCTGAAGACAGCTACGGTCTACTCATATAAATAAAATAAATGACTCTAAAAAGACAAAAAGAATTTAAAAAAACCCACCCTGTTAAGCTAACGTGGAATGGTGAGACCAGGGAAAAGCAGTTCTGTTAAGAAGAAGGGATAAAGCTGGGTGTGGTGGCCCATGCTTTACCCAGCACGCAGGAGGCACAGGTGGGTGGATTTCTGTAAGCTCAAAGCTAGCCTGTTTTACATAGAGACTTCCAAGTGAGCCAGAAAAACACAGTGAAACCATATCTTTCAAAGAAGGGTAAAAGAAAAAAATGAAAGAGAATTTTCTTTAACATCAAATATGCTAAAACTAGAACAAAAGATAAGTATGACGTCATGCCCAAGGGTGACAGGCAAATTGCAAGGTTTCGCAGTGGCTTTACTGATGGTTTTGTCCTGGCTTAGAGGGTGGGTAGGGAGAAAACTCACCAGAAATGGAACACTGAGAGAGGAAGCAACAAAGATGCAGGGATGGACTCTAAGAATGGCTCCTAGATGTGTCCCAGTGGCCAAGATGTGGATGTCACCTCTGTTCTTGTTGATTATGGCAGTGACAATTCCTTCTCTAAAATGTTCAGCCTTTCCATTAGTTCTGAGGTTGGGAAGCTGCATGTCTGAGAGATTCTGAAGAACGGGTTCTTGAACACAGAACGCCCTGCCTTACTCTTCAGATAAGCCAGGCAGTCCATCTTCTCAGCACTGGTCATTGTTAGTGTTTCTAACTTTTTAAATTTTTAATTCATTTATTTTTATGTGTATAGGTGTTTTTGCCTGCATGCATGTCTGGGGACCATGTGTGTGCAGTGTCCACAGAGGTCAGAAAATGGCATTAGATTCCCTGGAACTGGAGTCACAGGTGGTTGTGAGCCACCTTGTGAATGCCGGGAATTGTTGGGACTGTAAACTGGGTCCTCTGGAAGAGCAGCCGGTGCTTGTCACCGCTGAGCCATCTCTCCAACCCCCATCTAACCTCTGAACTCACACACTCTGGGAAGAGTAATAACAGTTTTCTCATTTGAAGACATTCTCATGGCGTCTCCATAGAGGTGCTGGGCTTCAGGCTTGCCTTTATTTTACAGTCCCAGAAGGAGTGGCATCCTTTCAGGGACAAGCACTGGCTGCTCTTCCTAAGGACTCAGGTTGGATTCTTCTGTCCACCTCCTCTTGGAGCCATCGCTCTTTGGAGACTCCACCTTCCTCTTCTTTGTGATGGTCCAGGCTGTTCCTCCCCATTGCCACCCACTGACACCCTATTTTTCAAGATCAAGCTCAAATGCCACCTGTACGTGTCCTGACCCACCCTCCACTTGTAGGTGATGGTGGCGGGGCAGATAGCTCATTTTACGTTTTGTGTTGTCACTGTTGATAGCTGGGAGCACATTTGATCTTCCTCATTTAGGCATGGGCTTCTTTTCATGTACATCCTGCCCATCCCCTCCCCCCCCCCCTCCCCCCCCCCCCCCCCCCCGTCGGGGGCCTTGGCAAAGGCCTGTTACTCCCATTGCTTTCCTGTGACTCTTCTGCTTCTGCTAAGTTAGTCTCCTTGTCACATGACTTCCTTCCTTCCTTAGGACTTTTATTACTCTGTTAATCCGGAGCCTGCACCTCCTCCAGCATTTGACTCAGAATGCTGTCCAGGAGCTATGCTTATATGATCTTTCCTTGTCTGTCTTTAATTAGTAACTACTGGGTGCTCGGGAGCTTCATTTGTGCAGTATTAATCCTTCTTGTTAATTTATTTCTTTCAAAGGCTTTCCTTTCCCGAGTTTATGAAAGGCAGTGTGATTTAGTGGAAAGATCAGGACTTGAGTCGTGCCTTGGATATTGTTAGTCGTATGTCTTTGGGAGGGGTGGGGACACTATAACCTATTTCCTAGTTATCATGATGCACCACAGTGTACGTTGTTTAAGAACAGCACGTAGTAGGCCAGCCACTGCCCTCATCCTCCCTTTCCTCCTCTTCCATTTCTTTATCTTTCCCCCCCTTTCTTGCTGTCACTCTGAGATGAGACAGGGTCTCATACGGCCCAGCTTGGTCTCAAACTCATTATGTAGACAAGGATGACCTTGGACTTCTCATCTTTCTCCACGTTTCAAGTGTGGGGATGATGAGGGTTGGCATTCACCACCATACTGTACAGTTTATGTGGTGGTGGGGGGTGTGTGTCAAACCCAGGGCTTCAAGCACATAAGGCAAGCATGCTAGTAACTGAGCCACACACGCCCGGCTGGCCCTTTTACTCGTCTCTACTCCCATAGGCAAAAAAAAAAAAAAAAAAAAAGAAGAAGAAGAAAGAAAGACAGACAGAACTTTCCTTTTTCTTCAACCTGTTTTTTGCTAAGTCATCCTCCTTGGCCACTGCCTTACTGTGTGTTAGGAGCAGCAGCACCACTGCAGTATTACTCACAACAACTCAGTGTGCTAAGCCGGAGAGTTGGAAAGAAGACACGCTCTTCTTAGGTAATACTGAGGAATAGCTCCTCCCAGAAAGCAAGGCATTACTTTTGCGATGAAATAGGCCCCTTGACAGGATGCCTGAGTGAAGTTACAGCTAAATGTTGGAACAGCCACGCCTGAGTCATTGTAGCCATAGGAGGCGGCATCCACAGTCTATGTGTGGATTTATTCTGCTCCCTAGTGGCCACAAGCAGTGACAGCCTTCACTGAACTCTAAGACCGGGTATTGAAAATCAGGTAATGCCCTGAAGGTATCGCGTAAACCCTGAAGCAAGGTCACACAACTGACGTTTTAAAAATATTTTAGTGTGTGTGTGTGTGTGTGTGTGTGTGTGTGAGAGTATGTATGTGTACCTGAAAGTATGTACGTATTCCATGTGCATGCCTGTGCCTGCAAAGGCCCATAGACTTGGATTTATAGATTATTATGAACTGCCACGTGGGTGCTAGAGGAAGTGTGTCACTGGGAGTGGCTTAAGGCCTGGCCTGACAGCCAGTTTGCTCTTTTAGCTTTGTGTTTGTGGCTGAGGATGTGGCTCTCAGCTTCCTGCTCCTGCTGGCATTCCCGCTGCCTGCTGCCATGCGATCCCCCACACTGTGAACTCTGCCCCCGCTGCAACCATAAGCCCAAACAAACTTTCTTCTATAAGTTGCTTTGGTCGTGGTGTTTTATCACAGCAACAGGTAAGTGACTAGTCCTCTAAGCTGGAAATGATGGTGATAGCTAGGATGTGAGCCCACTGAATATAGAATAAGAACACTGGACGCCTGGAAGCATTGCAGACTTTTAAGTACCATGCAGCTCTCGGGAATAAAGATTTAAAAGTTGCCTCTAGGAAGTCTACAAAGATGTGAACATTTTAGACACCAAAAGCCTGGCCATTTCTTTTACTTTTTTGTTTTTATCTGGCGCTGGAGAGATGGCTCAATTGGTAAGGGTTTTGCCTCACAAGCATGAGTACCTGAGTTCAAACCCAGAAGCTATGTGAAAATGCTAGGGCATGGTGGTGCAGAGGCAGGAGGATACCTAGGCTCACAGGACAGCCAGTCTAGCCTAATTGGTCAACTCCAGACCCACCAGAGACCCTGTGTCAAAGGAGGCGGGTGCCATTTCTGAGGATGACACGACTGTGCTCTGGTTTCTACATGTATCCCCTCCCCCACATCAGTAATGAATAAAAACAGACAAGGAATTATTTGGCTTGCTACATACTAGTCTTAGGAGATATTTAAGAATTCTTCACGGTAGCACACACCTATAGTCGCCAACACTAGGGAGACTGACGCAGAATTATTGTGAATTTGGCTATGGGATGGGGACTGAGTTCCAGGGCAGTCATAGCCCCATAAAGAGACCATGTTTTAAAACAAAAGTCTTTTATTCCTCCTGTAGATATTAATTTATGTATTATATAGGTTAAGAGTAGTTAATGGCCGGGCGGTGGTGGCTCACGCCTTTAATCCCAGCACTTGGGAGGCAGAGGCAGGCGGATTTCTGAGTTCGAGGCCAGCCTGGTCTACAGAGTGAGTTCCAGGACAGCCAGGGCTATACAGAGAAACCCTGTCTCAAAAAACCAAAAAAAAAAAAAAAAGAGTAGTTAATGCAAACTGACATAACTTTCAAAGTTAAAAGCGTTCAAGCTGGCTGGGAAGTAGTGTGTTTTCATAGGGACAGTGGTAAGGAAAGAGAAAAGGGAAGGGTAGACGAAAAGGGGAGTCTGATGGCGCGGCCCCACAGCCACAGAACTGCACTAGCCTCCTTTAACATTTTATTTATTAATTATTGTCGTTATTATGTGTGTATGAGCATACGCACACTGCCGAACATGGGTGGCAAGCGCACAGGGCGCAGATGTGTGGAAGTCAGAGGGCAGCTTTTGGGAGTCAGTTCTCTAATGTTACTGTGAGAACTGGGGATTGAACTTGGATCGCCAGGCTTGCCCAGTGAACTAGGTTGAGTAAGACAAAGTTGAAAAGGTCCCTGAAACCAAAGAGAATCCCAAAGCATACGCACGTGCGCGTGCGCACACACCTAGGCTGCGTGACTGTGACTGCACTTCTGCACGGATCTGCATTTTTGTATCATTGGAAGAGTGTTTTCAGGATCCTGGGTTCATAAAAGAGGAACTGGTGACTCAAAAGCAAACACAAAAATTCCAAAGGTATTTACAAATTCCCCTCTAAAAGACTCGTAGCTTTGTGTTCAAATATCAGCTTCCCCTATAAGTCCCAGTACTTTCCCCTAGCTTTTCAGTTGTCCTTTGACATCATAGGGCTTTTTATCTTGCTAGCTACATTAGTTAAAAATTACATTTATTTGTGTGTGTGTGTAAGTGTGTGATGGTGTGCATGTGGTAATCACATGCCAACTTGCAAGAGTCAGTTCTCTTCTTCCACTGAGTGGGTGTTGGGGATTGAACGAGGGTATGAAGCCTCAGGTCTTTGCCCTTGGCAGAAAGTACCTTTATTTGGCTTAGATTTTAATTAATTTTTTCCTTTATTTATTTTTTTTCTTTTTCCTTTTTTTTTTGTTTGTTTTTCGAGACAGGGTTTCTCTGTGTAGCCCTGGCTGTCCTGGAACTCGCTCTGTAGACCAGGCTGGCCTCGAACTCAGAAATCCGCCTGCCTCTGCCTCCCAAGTGCTAGGATTAAAGGCGTGCGCCACCACCACCCGGCTTTTCCTTTATTTTTGTGTGTGGGAGTGTATGTATGTGTGCAGGTGTGTGATCCCATGCTTGCATGTGTGGAGGTCAGAGGTCAATGTCAGTGTCTTCCTCTATTCCTTTCCACCTTACTTTTGAGATAGAGTTTCTCACTGAACGTTCAGCTCACTGTTTTGGCCAGACTGCCTGACTAGTAGGTCACTGTGATCCTCCTGCCTCCACCTTCACCAGTTAAAAGGCAGTGTCTGGCCTTCTAACACAAGTGCTGGAGATCAAAATCAGATCCTCCTGCTTGCATAGCTAGCACATTATCACCTGAGCCATCTCGACAGGCCAAACCTTGATAGAAAAGTCTCTGTCTTTCACGGACTTTGTCAGGGGAAGGAGACAGGTGAACCAGGGTCTCTAGAAAGTGAGGAAAAAGTTCACTGAAACAGATCCAGAGGGTACTGAATGATGTGCTTCAGCTCAGTCCAAGGCCCTGGCTGGCCCTTGCGTAGGCATGTGGGGCAAGCTGAAAACAACTTGGAGTTTAGACTTAAAGAATGGGATTAAGGCCAGGCAGGGTGGCACGTGTCTTTAATTCCAGCACTCAGGTCTCTGTGAGTTGAAGGTCAATCTAGACTATATAGGCAATTCCACAGCAGTCAGGGCTACCTAATGAGACCCTGTCTCAAACAACAACAACAACAACAACAACAAGCAAAACAAACACAGGAAGAGTGGGATTGAGAATCTGAGTTTTGGTTCATTGTAGGGACAGTGGGTGGCAGTCTGAGCCTACAAAGTTAATTGTCCGGCAAAAGAGACAAAAATCACTTCAAAGCAACAGCAGAATCTAAAATCTCTATAACCTAACATCCACAAAATAGAAGTAAAATGTTTTTGGTATATAGAGAAAGAAAACTATGACTTAGTTTCAAAAGAAAACATAAATCACAGATGCAAGTCTTTTTTTTTTTTGGTTTTTCGAGACAGGGTTTCTCTGTGTAGCCCTGGCTGTCCTAGAACTCACTCTGTAGACCAGGCTGGCCTTGAACTCAGAAATCCGCCTGCCTCTGCCTCCCAAGTGCTGGGATTAAAAGCATGCGCCACCACCGCCCGGCCGCAAGTCTTTACATGATAAAGATATTGCCTTTACCAGATAAGGATTTATTGAATTGAATAATTGAATTGACATAACTGAAATAATTCTCAAGGAGGAACTGAAAGCATGTTCACAATGAATAGAAATATAAGAAATAGGGGCTAGATAGATGGCTCAGTGCTTAGCTGATCTTCCAGAGGACCCAGGTTCAATTCTCAGCACCCACGTGGTAGCTCACAACTCCCTGTAACCCTAGTTTCAGGGGATCCCACACCTTCACAAGGAAATATATCCAGGCAAAACATGAATGCACATGAAATAAAAATAAATTAATAAATTATTTAAAAATGGAATATAAGAAATGTCAGAGAAACAGAAAATATGAAAGATAACCAAATGGAAATTTTAGAATTTAAAAGTACAGTATCTAAACAAAAACATTCACATGAGTTTAATAGCAGAATGGGAATGAAAGAGGACAAGGTGACTGACCTAAAAGCAGATGGATAAATATCTACCTGAAGGGACAAAATTGGACAAAATAAAGGAACAGGGGCTAGGGATACAGCTCAGTCGGTAGGAAACTTGTTTAGTAAGCACAAAGCCGTGGGTTCTGTTCCCAGCGCTATAAAACCAGATGCAGTGGCTCACGCCTGAAACCGTAGCATTTGGGAGGTCCAGACAGGGGCATACAAAGTTAAAGGTTATCTTCTGCTATGTAGAGAATTTAAGATCAGCCTGGGCTACCTGAGACTCTGTCTCAGGATAACAACAGCAAGCAAGAAAGCAAGCAGCAAGCAAGTACAGAGCCTAGGGCTCTGTGGAACACATTTATTTTATTCCATATTTTGTATTTTGTTATTGCTGTTATTATTTGAGATGGAGTCCTTTTGTTGTTGGTTTTTTTTTTTTTTGACAGGGTCTCTTGAAGGCTTGAACAACCATGCCCAGCTAGAGACAGGGTCTTACTATGTAGTCCAGGGTGGCCTCACACTTAGGAATCTTTCTATTTTACTCTCCTAAGTACTGGGCTTAAAGTTTGCACCACTACACAGGGATCTCTGTGGAAGACTTTTAAAAAGTTTAACATATGGGCACTCTGAATCCAAGAAAAAGAGAAAGAATACAGCACAAAAAATAATTGAAGAAATAATGGTAGAAAGTTCTAGAACTTAAGTTACATATTTAAGTATGTAGGTTTGGTAGGGTGTGATGCTGAACATCTTTAACCCCAGTACTTGGGAGGCAGAGGCAGATGAATCTCTGTGACTTTGAGGCCAGTCTGGTCAACAAATTGAGTTCTAGGCCAGCTAGGCCTACACAGTGAGACCCTATGTTAAAAAGAAAATTAAAGCATATAGACTCAAGTTGTTTTTCCTGGAGCCTCCTAAGTGATCAGCTGAATCAAGATGAAGCTGTGTATTTCCTTCCCAATCACCAGCTGTCAGAAACACACTGAAAAACACATTGAAGTGGATGATGACTTCCAACTTTGTACTTTCTATGAGAAGCATGGGGCCACATAAGGAGCCGCTGATAATCTAGGTGAAGAGTGGAAGGGTTACCTTGTCCTCATCAGCAGTGGGAATGACAGACAAGGTTTTTTCATTAAACGAGGTTTCTTGACTCATGACCGAGTGCAGAAGCTGTTGTGTAAGGGACACTCTTGTTACAGACCAAGGAGAGCTGGAGAGGGAAGCCCAAGTCTGGGCATAGATGCATAGTGGATGTCTAATTTGAGTTCTCAATCTGGTTATTGTCACAAAGGAAGAGAAGGCTATTCCTAATCTTTTTGTTTGTTTGTTTGTTTCTTTGAGACAGAGTTTCTCTGTGTAGACCTTGCTGTCCTGGAACTCACTCTGTAGACCAGGCTGGCCTCGAACTCAGAAATCCACCTGCCTCTGCCTCCCAAGTGAGAAGGCTATTCCTGAACTGACAGATACTACTGTGCCTCAATGGTTGGCAATCAGAGAAGCTAGCCAAATCCTATTGCTTTTCAGTCTCTCTAAAGAAGATGATGTCTGTCAATACATTGTCAGAAATAACGAAGGGAGGAGGGCTGGGACCAGACCACCCAAGACCTACAGTCTTGTTACTTCACTTGTTCTGCAACAAAATGTCAAAATATCACTGGGAATAAACAACACATTAAGAAAACCCAGGAGAAGGCTGCAGAATATGCTAAACTTTTGGCCAAGGGAATGAAGGAAATCAAAGAAAAACACCAGGAACAGATTGCCAAAAGATATAGGCTATCCTTATTTAGAGCTTTTATTTCTGAGTCCAGTCAAAAATAAGTCTTTTTTTAAAATAAATGATCAAATCTAGAAGAAAAGTATATAGATTCAAAAGGCTTAGTGAACTCCTGACATAAATTAGAAGAAATCTATGCTTAGTTATATCATTATCAAGCTGCTGAAGACAAACATAAAGACAAATTTCATGAAAGCAGTCAGAAAAATGATCCTTTCCAGATAGCTGAAAATGATTTAAGGGCTGTCACTTTTAGATAGAAACAAGGAATGGCCAGAAGGCAGTGGAATATCTTTAAATTACTGAAACATCCCAGGCGACCTATAATTCTATACAGCGAGACAAATCTGCTTCAAGAATGAAGGTGGAATAGACACTGCCAGATAAATAGCAATGAGAATTGTCACTGCCAGAACCCTCACGATAAAAAATACCAAGGTCCTTCAAGGGGAAAGACATGATATCCACAGGAAACTTGGATCTAGGAGTGAATGATGGGCATTGGAAGTAGCAAAAAATATGGGTTAAGATGGAGGATCCAGGATTTAAGATCAAGGGCTGGAGATTCAGCTCAGCAATTATGAGCAATTCTCATCGTCCACATGGCAGTTCACAACCATCTGCCATTCCAGCCCCAGGGGATCTGATACCCTTTTCTGGCCCCTATAGGCACGGAACACATAACTACAGCATAAACAATAGTGTATATATAACACCAGAGAGGCAGAAACAGGAGGCAGGAGGCAGGAGTTCAAGGTTATCCTCAGCTATGTATGGAGTTCAAATCCAGTCTGGGCTCTATGAGACCCTGTTTCAAAAACAAACAAGCAAACAACAACAACAACAACAACAAAAAAACCCAAACATACAAAGTAAAAGATAGAATATATGCTTGAGATGGGATAAATGGACCTGTATAATTGTGGAGTTTCTATATTTACATGAAATAGTGCCATATTAATTTTAAGTAGGCTCTATAAAAAGCTTAAAAATAGATTTAAAGCACTATGGTGGGTACTATGTTAATTTAATTAGATTGTGAATAGACAAAAGATATGTAATGTAACCCCCAAGAGAAGCCACTAAAAATAATACAAAAATGATTAGCTAAATTACAATAGATAAAATAGAATTAAATTGCTTTTTATGTCTTTTGTTTGTTTGTTTTGGGGGGACAGGGTCTCATTATGAAGCCCTGGCTGGACTGGGACCCACTATGTAAAACTGACTGGTCTTGAACACACAGAGATCTGCATCTCTTGGCCTCCTGAGTGCTGGGATTAAAGGTATTCACCACCCCTTCCAGCTAAATTAAAAAAAATTACTTATATGTTTATGTGTCTCTCCGTGTGTATACTACATGTATTCTGGTGACTTTGGAGGCTGGAAGAGAATGTTACATCCCCTGGAACTGGTGTTACAGGTGTTATAAGTAATTATTAGTGGAGTATTATTACAAGTAAAACTTGGAGGTTATCAGAATAAATAAAAAGATATGTTGTCTACAACAAATTTATTATTATTATTATTATTATTATTATTATTATTATTATTATTATTGGTTTTCAAGATAGAGTCTCTCTATGTTGCCCTGGCTGTCCTGGAATCCATTCTGTAGATCAGGCTGACCTCAAACTCAGAGATCTACATGCCTTTGCCTCTGAAGTGCTGAGATTAAAGGCATTTGCCACCATGCCTGGCTCAATATACTTTAAATATAAATCCACAAATGGATTAAAAGTACATGTATGAGAAAAGATAAATGATAAGGACCCAAGAGAAATGAAAACATACCTGCATGGCAAGATCTGTATGCAGATATTTATACCAGTTTTATTCATAGTCAAAAATAGGAAACCAAAATCTCCATTGTCAGGTGAATAGTTAAACAAAATAAAACATTTATGCAAAATATTACTACTCAACAATAAGAACTTGTTATAAACAACATGGACAAACCTCAATATCTGAATGAAAAAGGTCAGACACAAAAGTATATATATTGTATGATTCTACTTTTGTAAAATGCAATCTAATGAACAGGTGGGAAGCAAAGGGCAGAGGGTAGGATTGAGCGTAGGGGGCAGGAGGGGCCTTTGAGCACAACGGCAGTATTTATATCTTGACTGGGGTGATGATCTGTAGGTGTGTAGTACTATGAAAACTCACTGAGTTGTACATGTTGAACACATGTAACTTCTGATGTGTAGGTTATCCCCAACCCGGCAAGAACAAACCTTTAAAATCTCAATTTTCAAGTAATTTCAGATATACTGCTAAATTCCTATTACTTCATTTAGGTATAAAAGGGAGGTGGCTATTTTTCTGAGACCATGGCTTCTTTTAATGAAACAAATGTCTGTCTGGGTTAAAAATCTTTAGGTAGCAAACACAACAGAGCTTCTTTCTAATTTAGACTTAATGCCACAGGAAAATGACTTTAATATAGTTATCAAAGACAAACTCCATGTGCAGCTGCCCATCTGGCCTATTTTCTAAGACATCAGAGTCTGACAACTGCTTGAAGTACAGAGGGGACCCTCCAATCCCCTACCCCACTTCTTTCTGGAATCTTCTAAGGAGCAATGACTCTCTATCTTCTGTGTTTGGATTGTTAACATTTGGTATTTCTTGAGAACACATATGGATAGGGTGCCTTTCCAAGGATCTTGACATTGATCCCTGGTAAACTCTAGGAGAAAATTTTAAACAGATGGTTTGTGAGCACTTAGCAAAGGAACCTGATATCCTTGTGTACACGGCGGAGAAATGTAGGCTTGCTGACAGCCTCGTTAGGCTGATTTGTAACTGCTTTAAGACTTATATACCCAATCAGTGTAGATGGTTGTCAACCTGGACAGATGCCATCTAGATGCCAAAGTATATTGATCACTGTGGCCTTTTGAGTTTTGGCATATTTATTACTTATCCATTCTTTAGAAGGCTATTATAAAAATTTTATTATATGCAAATGAAGACATATAATGTGTGTCCTTGTAAGCTCCAAAAGCTCAACAATAAGCAGACAGTCATGAATTTTTTTTGTTAAACTTGACAAGTAGAATACCATTAATAGCATGACATGTCTGTGTGCTCTTCGCTCATCCTCAGAGGAAGCCTTGCTAATGCTGACTTCCTTACCACCTTTCCTTTTAAAAAGTTTACTGCTTTAAATGATATTTTATTGTTTTAACTTGCGGGAGCTTTGTAAGAAAGCATTGTCTTCGATACGCCTTGAGTGGCCTGTGCCCCCGTCTCCCTCCATACGCCTTGAGTGGCCTGTGCCCCCGTCTCCCTCCATACGCCTTGAGTGGCCTGTGCCCCCTGTCTCCCTCCATATACCCTGAGTGGCCTGTGCCCCCTGTCTCCCTCCATACGCCCTGAGTGGCCTGTGCCCCCGTCTCCCTCCATACGCCCTGAGTGGCCTGTGCCCCCTGTCTCCCTCCATACGCCCTGAGTGGCCTGTGCCCCCGTCTCCCTCCATACGCCCTGAGTGGCCTGTGCCCCCTGTCTCCCTTCATACGCCTTGAGTGGCCTGTGTCCCCGTCTCCCTCCATACGCCCTGAGTGACCTGTGCCCCCGTCTCCCTCCATACGCCCTGAGTGACCTGTGCCCCCTGTCTCCCTCCATATCAAAGCTTCATTAACACTGTCCCCCAGCTGTGCTGCTCCACTTTATGATGATGTCACAACGTTTGTATTCCAGACAGGAACTCTTTACTAGTTACCTAAGTTAGAGCTGTAGGTGTGATTTTTCTGACTCCTTTTTCCATGGTGTCGTCTGACAAACAGGAAGTCTTATTTTACTATAGTGATGCTGATTCAATCTTCTGTAGCTATCAGACTTTGTGTCTCCTTTATGACATCCTTCCTTCTCCTCCTCACCTACACTCATTAAAGTTTTTTTCTTATATATTCTCTTCTAAAAGTTTTCTCTCTCATATTTAGGTTTTTAATCCCTTTAAGTCTTATGAAGTAGAGATCCAACTTCTCTTTTTCCTGGAAGGAATACTGATTGTTCTAGCATGATTTAGTAATTACACTAATCTTTTCTCATTGTTTTTCCATGGCAGCCACACCACACATTATGTTTTCATGTGACTTTCTGTTTCTGGGCTTAATAATCTGTTCTAGAAAGGACAAATGGTCGATTCCTGTGTCAGTATGCTGACATATATTATTTTCTGCAGTGCTGGCTGTTAAACCCAGAGCATCATGCATGTGAAATGAAGAATCTGTGATTGAGCCATATGATAAGCTCCAATACTGTTGTTTTTTTTTTTTTAAGATTTATTTTTTTATTTTATGTGAGTACACTGTTGCTGTCTTCAGACACACCAGAAGAGGGCATCAGATCCCATCACAGATGGTTGTGAGCCACCATGTGGTTGCTGGGAATTGAACTCAGGACCTCTGAAAGAGCAGTCAGTGCTCTTAACTGCTGAGCCATCTCTCCAGCCCCTCCAATAATGTCTTATTTAACAACTCTATGAATTGCACCCTTAGCTTTAACATGCAACTTAACCTGAATGTGCACATGCACATGAGTGTGTGAGCGCATACACACTTTGCATAGGATTAGCTCATCAAATTAATTTTAAAAAGGGAGCTAGGTATAGTGGCACACAGTTGTTATGATGAGCAATCACAAGACTGACATAGGAGAATGTGATTTTTCAGAGCAGCTTAGGTTACATATAACCTAGGTGTGTAAAGCAACACTCTGCCTCAGAACAAAATCAACAAATGAAGCTGGGCATGGCAGTATAGACTTGTAATCCTGGCACTCAAAAGGCTGAAGCAGGAGCATTACAATAAGTTCATGCTGTCCAGAACTACACAGTAAGACCCTGCTTCAAAAACCAAACCAAGTCAAAACAAAATCAACAAAAAACTCTAATAAAATTTTGATTGGAACCAGTTAGTAGGTTATTTTGGGGAGAACTGAATTAGATTCTAATGATATTGATGTTTTATCTACCATCATGTTCCTTCCATCCAAATCTAACTTCTTTAAGGTACACTAATGAAGCTTTAAACACCCCCAAGAAGTCCCATAATATGTACCTGTGGAGGTTTGAATAGTTATGGCCTCAATAGATTCAGGTATTTGAATGCTTGGCCCATAGGGAGTGGCAATATTAGGAGGTATGGCTTGGTTGGAATAGGTGTGGCCTTGCTGGAGGAAATGTGTCACTGTAGTGATGAATTTAGCTAACCATTTTGTGCTCTCAACAGAGCCCTCTGGATTCTCAAATGAAAGACACACACACACACACATATGCACACGCACATGCACATGCATGCCAGTTAATTTTAATATACCTTGACTAGCTTAATGGCTAGGCTTTTCTAATCTGTCTCACTGTTAGCAAACATTCCCCTTCAGTACTCCTGGGTTAATCTTTCAAAATCTATATTTCATCTCTGCTACCCCAAACCCAACTGGGAAAGTGGTTCATGTGGCCACTTTCCCCAATTCTCACATGTTGGTGGGCCTTTAGGTCTGGTCTTTCTTCTTCTCTGTCATGGCAATCTCTGCTTTCTTCCCCTCTCCAGGTTTCTAGCCCATGAAAATCTCAAAGTCCTGCCTCAGTCTACCTACCCAGCCACTGGCCATTGGCTCTTTATTGATCAATCAAAAACCAATTGGGGACAAGGACCTGTATTTGGACATGCAGATTCCCAATTAATTCAAAGCATTAGAGCCAATCCCCAGCATGTCACTGTGGGGGCAGGCTTTGAGGTCTCCTATGCTCATGTTATGCCCAATGTGACACACAATATCCTTCTGTTGCCTGTGGATCAAGATGTAGAACTCTCAGCTCCTTCTCCAGCACCATCTCTGCTTGCATGCTGTCATCCCACCATGACGATAATGGACTAAAACTGAAACTGCAAGCCAGCCCCAATCAAATGTTTGCCTTTATAAGAGCTGCTGTGGTCATGGTGTCTCCTCACAGCAATAAAACCATAGCTAAGACAGGTATCCCAGGGGCTGGTGAGCTGGCTCAGTGGTTAAGAACACTGACTGCTCTTCCGAAGGTCCTGAGTTCAAATCCCAGCAACCACATGGTGGCTTACAACCATTTGTAATGGGATCTGACTCCCTCTTCTGGAGTGTCTGAAGACAGCTACAGTGTACTTACATATAATAAATAAATAAATCTTTTTTTTAAAGTTCAATCCCTTTAAAATAACCAGTTTCTTTTAAAAAACAGGTATACCTTTTGAGATTTCTTTCTTTTATGAAAAGAATTATTTATATGTATGTGACTGTGTGAATGTATGACATATGTATATGGGTGCCCGAGGAAGCAAGAAGAGGGCCTTGGATCCTCTGGTGCTGTATTTAAAGGTGGTTGTAAGCTGCCCAAAGTGGGTAATAGGAACCAAACCTGGGTCCTCTGGAAGAACATTGTCTTACTGTCTTAGTTAGTGTTTTACTGCTGTGAAGAGACACCATGACCAAAGCAAGTCTTATAAGGACAACATTTAATTGGGGCTGGCTTACAGGTTCAGAGGCTCAGTCCATTATCATCAAGGCAGGAGCATGGCAGTGTCCAGGCGGGTATGGTGCAGGAGAAAACTGGCTTCCAGGCAGCTAGGACCAGGGTCTTAAAGACCATGTTCACAGTGACACATCTTCTCCAATGAGGCCACACCCACTCCAACAAGGCCACACCTCCTAATAGTGCTACTCCCTGGGCTAAGCATATATAAACCATGACACTTACTGTTCTATTGCTGTGAAGAGACACTATGACCAAGGTAACTCATAAAAGAAAACATTTAATTGGTGGCTTGCCTGCAGTTTCAGGGGGTGAGTCCATGGCCATTACGGTGGGAAACAGATAGGCATGGCAATGGAGCATAACTGAGAGCTTTATATCCTGATCCACGGGCAACAGGGAGAGGGAGAGAGAGAGAGAGAGGGAGAGAGAGATAGAGACACAGACAGACAGACAGACCGACAGACAGACAAGGCCTGGCACTGGCACACCCCCTCCAAGAAGGTCATACTTCTAATCCTTTCCAAACAATTCATCAAATGGGGATTAAGCTTGAACATATATGAGCCTGTGGGGGCCATTTTCATTCAGACTGCCACAAGCAAATGTACTCTTAACTGAATCGTCTCTCCAGCCCCCAAGACCGATTCCTAAGGAGCTAGATAGAGATCCAGCTCAGAGGTAGAATGCTTGCTTTGGTACAAAGTACTGACTTTGATTTCCAGCACTGCAGCAAATAGGAAAGCAAAACTTTATTTCTGGGGTGAAACGTAGCTCAGTGGGTAAAAGAACTTGCCTCACAACCTGAGTTTCTTGGGCCAGTGCGTCCTCATTTTCTTTTAAAAGTGAAAAGGAGCAAAAATAGGTAAAAAGCAGAAAAGCAGGGTCATGAGAACTGTGTAAGAGTTTTGAGATCACAGACTTATGAGAGAGAGGATTGTTTGAGAAGCAGAGAGAACAAGAAAACCACATAGAGTACACCTGTGCAGTGTAAATGTGACAGGACAACGGAGGGCAATGTACAAAAATAAAGATGTGTGTATACTGGGAAGAGTAGTGCACCAGGGAGAGTAGTGCACTGGGGAGAGTAGTGCAATGGGAGAGTAGTGCACTGGGGAGAGTAGTGCAATGGGAGAGTAGTGCACTGGGGAGAGTAGTGCAACGGGTTACAGGATTATGCGAGTCTTCTAAGCTGAAAAATATTCTGATGGTCATTTATTTTTTAATAAAACAATAAATTACTAGAATTTTAATTTCTTTCAGTAACAGGTGTATTAAAAAGCATTACAAAGAATGACAATGTCAGCCAGCCAGATGCCCCATGATTCCCAGGGACTAAGTCATCAATCAAGGGGTACACATGGTTCCAGCCAAAAGAGTGGCAAAGGAATGCCTTGTCGGGCATCAGTGGGAGGAGAGGTCCTTGGTCCTGTGAAGGCTCAATAGAGCGTGGGGAAATCGAGTGGGGGTCGTGGAAGTGGGTTGGGTGGAGGAACATATTCTTGGAGGCAGGGTGTGGGAGGATGGGTTGGGGGTTTTCAGGGGGGGGAAAAGGGAAGGGGTATAACATTTGAAATGTAAATGAAGAATATATTAAAAAAAACACTACAAACTTCTATTCTACTCTTAATATCAGGACATGGTATTTATCTGTGGCAGTCACTCTTCTAAGAGCTTTCTGTTACAAAATTCTGAAAATTTGGATCATTCCCTCCCTTCCTTCCTTCTTCCCTCCCTCTCTCCCTCTGTCTCTCCCTCCCTTTATCCCTCCCTCTCTTCCTCCCTCCTAGTCTCATGTAGCCCAAGAAGGCCTCAAACTTGGTATGTGGTATGAACTTCTGATCCAACCTGCCTCCAGCTCCCAAATACTTAATTACAGCTGTGGACCACCATACCCTACTTTTTTTTCCTTTAAAACAAATAATAGGTTTATTTATTTTATTTTCATTGCATGTGGGTGTTTTGCCTACATGTATGTATGTTTGTGTACCATGTGCATATGCAGTGCCCACCATGGCCTGTGGAGAGCATGGGATCCCATAGAAATGGAGTTACAGACAGCTGGGTGCTGGGAACTAAAGCTGGATCCTCTGTGAGGGCAATAAGGGATTTAAGCGCTTCAGCCACAACATAAAAGAAAAAAAATTGAGGCAGGAGGATTGCTAGGTCAAGGCCAGCATAGGAAACTGCAAAGAGAACTCTTACCGTCACTGCTGGGTTCTTCAGTAGGAGATGGTGAGTCTGTGTGCTCTTGGGCGTCTTTTGTGATCTCAACCACTTGCAGTCTTCTGACGCTAAGGAGGTTTATATCTCTCAACCCTTCCTCCAGTTCTTTGACCACTTCTTTTCCAGGCTGGGAAGTCAGGACAGTAATCTAAAATGAAATCCATGAAAATAATCCGTATGCTTGCTTTTCTTGCTATCTAGACTCTGGTAGTAGCTGTGGTGTTTAGTACAAAGAGAGGGAGATTTAAATATAACTTACAAATAAAATTTCACTTGATCTTAATCAAAAGGTTGAGAAGTGACACTGATCAAATTTCATGTGATAGATTCTAGAGGAACAGATAATCCTCACGAGTCCTTTCCAGTAATTCCAGACTGTCTACACAGTGTCTAGACAGTGACTGTTGGGAAACCATACATGTGTCCATTTTTTTTATTCAGTCTCTACAATTTAAAAAAAAAAAAAAAACCACTGGTAGCATTTCCTCTGCTCAGAATATTTTGCTTTCCCAGGTGACGAGAGGAGCTGAGGTTCTGCTTACGCATGAGCACTGCGTCTTAGAGAGAGCCCATCGCTCTGCTCCCAGTGATGTGCGCATGTGTAGCCTTCTCAGATGCGTTCTCTGTTTTCTTAACACAGAGCCAGAAAAATGATTTCTTTTGACTCTAAACTGTTTTTAACCTTTGACTAGAATGTTGGACCTGAAGAAATATTAAAGCATTTGTGTACAATTAGAATCTTTTATGCCCTTGAAATTAATGCTTTTAATTAGCAGTTTTGCCTTGGATTTTGAGACTCTCTGAAAGACAATCGTACATGCAATTATTCTGTTTGTAGATGTTTTTAATTAGCAAAGATAAATGTAAGTGAAGGTACAATTGCTATTATTTCTAAATACTTCAATGTCGTAGAATAGTTCTAGGTTCACAGTAACATCGAGAAGGACCCGATGATGCTCGCCCCTTCCTCACACAGACATAGCTTCTGCCTTATTAATTTCTTCTACCAGATTAGCGCATTTCCTGCAAGTGATTCATATAAATTGACAAATCACAATAGCCCTAAACTCCTAGTTTATGTTTGGACAAGCAGTGTGGTTCATTCTACGGGTTGTAAAAATACACAATGACACTTACCTATTACATATTTTCATACACAGTGTTTCACTTCCTTAAAAATCCTCTGTGCTTATTTGCCCATCATACTCACTACACTTATTTTTTTTTTTAATTTTAGTAATGGAGATTGCCCAGGGCTTTGTCTTTGCTAGGCACATAGTTTAATACTGAACTATATTCCTAGCTCTTCAGTCAGCTTTTCTTTTTTTTTATTACATATATTTTTTTATATTTTTATATTTTTATTTACATTCAAAATCATTTCCCCTTTCCCGTTTCCTCCCTCCCCGAAAGTCCTATAAGCCCCCTTCCCTCCCTCTTTTCCCCATTCAACCCCCTCTCGCTTCTCTGTCCTGGCATTCCCCTACATCCAGTCTTTCCAGGACCAGGGGTCTCTCCTTCCATCTTCTTGGAAATCTATTGATATGCGAATTGTGTCTAGGGTATTCCGAAATTCTGGGTTAATATCCCCTTATCAGTGACTGCATACTATGTGTGTTCTTTTGTGATTGGGTTACCTCACTAAGGATGATATTTTCAAGTTCTGACCATTTGCCTAGGAATTTCGTGAATTCATTGTTTTTAATTGCAGAGTAGTATTCCATTGTGTAAATATACCACATCTTCTGAATCCATTCCTCCGATGAGGGACATCTGGGTTCTTTCCAGCTTCTGGCTATTATAAATAAGGCTGCTATGAACATAGTGGAGCATGTGTCCTTATTGCATGCAGGGGAAGCCTCTGGGTATATGCCCAGGAGTGGTATAGCCGGATCCTCCGGGAGTGTCATGCCCAGTTTTCTGAGGAACCGCCAGACTGCTTTCCAGTCACCTTTTCTATTGTCTCTATACTTTTGCCTTTTCCAGGGTGCTGTGTATTTAGAATCACAAATGGTCTCATTTTTTTTTCATTCTGGCTTTCTTTATTTAGCAATCTACATTTAACGTTTTTCCGTGCATTTTTGTGACTCAATAGCTCATTTAGTTTAGGTGCTGAATAGAATTCCATTGTTTGGATGGATGTGTTATCCATTCATCTACTGAGAGACATTGTGTTTCAGTGGCTGTGAATGCATGTACAAAACCTGAACAAAGTCAAGCCATCAAGTCACCGAAATCCCAACACAGACAGGAGAGGGGCTCATCAAGTCTTTGCAATTGATGGCTGCTGGGGGAGGAGGAGTCAGTTTTCTTCTGAGATATGGCCCCCAAGAGGCTGCCATGCTCCAGCAGATGGTCCCACATCCTTGCACATACAAGCAGCATTAAATGAAACTCGAGGGTTTTTTTGTTTTGTTTTGTTTTTTTAAAGAGCACATGGAGTTGGGAGGGAAAAGTAGTAGTGCGAATTGGGGAGTAATTAGAGGGGAGGAAGTGGGGGTAGATTTGATCAAAACACACTGTATGCATATTTGTAAGTCTCAAAAATGAAAAACAAAAATTCTTAAAAAAAATAACAGTGTTGCTCCCAAGATTGGAAAGTATGGAGGGAGCTTATTCATAAGTGTGTGGGCATAGTCTTTAACTCCTTTAGGTAAATACAAGAGCTATAAGTGTTGGATTGGGTGTTAAATGTTTGTTACATTTTGGAAGAAACTATCAGTTACGTTTCTCATTGCTGTGATCAAATACCCAACAAGAAGCAGCTCTAGGAAGGAAGGGTGGTTTATTCTGGTTTACAGTTCAAAGGGATACGGCTCATGACAGCGGAGAATGCATGGTGGCAGGAGAATGGGGTGATTAGCCTTACTGCATCCACAGTCAGGAAGGAGCAAGATATGGATGCTGGTGCTCAG
This sequence comes from Tokudaia tokunoshimensis, assembly GCA_036184795.1. Classification (NCBI taxonomy): domain Eukaryota; kingdom Metazoa; phylum Chordata; class Mammalia; order Rodentia; family Muridae; genus Tokudaia; species Tokudaia tokunoshimensis. The sequence goes on along the minus strand of BTHU01000002.1, from coordinate 104,046,219 downwards.
CTTGCTTTCTCCTTGTTATCTAGTCCAGGATCTCCGTTTATGGAATGGTGCCACATCCACATTTAGGGTGAGTTTTACCCTCAGTTAATCTAGTCTGGAAACTCTCTCACAGACAAGATTGGAAGCTTGTCCCCTAAGTGATTCTAGCTCCTGTCAAGGTGACGACATTAACCGTTGCAGAGACATCAAGTTGTCTTCCTGCTAGTAATAGATGAAAGTTTCAGTTGCTCCACATCCTTGTCAGCATTTGGCTTCATGAGTTCTGGACTGTGGCTCTTCTGACAGGAGTGTAGTGGTGTTCACTTGCTGGCTTACTTCCTGTTGGGATGACACGCCATGTGGATCAATCTCTTCATATGCTTACTTGTCACTGGTATGATTTCTTGGGTGAGGTGTCTAAGGTCTTTAGCTGCACTCCTTCATTCGAAGTGTCTTTTCATCTCATTGCCTTATTGCTTGGATTATTTGCATTTAAACTTAATTCTTTACATATTTAATGTTTAAAAAAGATTTATTCAAAAATTTCTATGTATGATATTTTTCAACTTTAATAAAAATCAGCATTATTTTATTCTATGTGTTTGAGTGTCTCTCCTGCATGTATGTCTCTGCACCACCTTTTGTGACTGGTGCCCTCAGGGGCCAGAAAAGGGTATCATATTGCCTAGAACTGCAGATACTTATACCAGTGGTTGCTGGGAATCAACTCTACTCCTCCAGAAGAGCAGCCAGACTCTTGACTACTGAGCCATCTCTCTAGCTCAAATTCTTTATATATTTTGGATATTTATTGCCTGATAACTAGCTAGAAACTAGAAAGAATTTTCTCTGATTTTGTTTTTCAGCTGATCTTTTGTTCTGCCAAAGCCTTTAAACTCAATGTAACCCATTTATCAGCTCTTTGTATTGTTTCTCGAGCTATTTGAATCTTCTCAGAAAATCATTGTGTAGGCCTTGATCCTGAAATGTTTCCCCTTCATTTTTCTCTTATACTTTTAATGTTTTAGGTCTTACATGAAGTTTTTTTTATGCATTTTGAGTTGATTTTTGTACAGGGTGAGAGAAAAGGATCCTTATTTTAGTCTTCAACATTTAAATTTCTCAGTACCATTTTTTAAAGAGGTTGTCTTTACTATATATATGTTCTTATACCCTTGTCTAGAATAAAACAGCTGTAGCTATGTAGATTTACTTTTAGAGCATCTACTGCATTCCATTGGTCTACATGTCTGTTTTGTATAAGTAACATGCTGTTTTGTTATTCTGGTTTTCTAGTACAGTTTGAAGACAGGTGTTGTGATGCCTACAGTATCACCTGTTTTGCCCAGGATTGCTTTAGTTATTTGGGGGTATTTGTGTTTCCATATGAATTTTAGGGTTGCTTTTCTTTTTCTACATACATAATTTTATCATCATTGAGTCACATCTCCAGGACCTCAAATCAATTTTAGAATCAGTTTCTTCACATACACAAAACAATTCTCTGATATGCTTATTGAGTTTAACTACGAACCTATTGTTCATGACATAGAGTGACATTTTGATAATAATATTAAGCCTTTTATCCACAAACATAGAAATTCCCCATGTATTTTATGTGGGAACAGGGACCAGGAAGTGGGGGAGGGGAATGGAAATGGAGACCATGAAGATGCCTGGGATTCAGACTCCAGAGACCACATCAGAGTGCAGATCTAACTTTATTGTTTATTACACAAGCTTTATTCAAGGTCAAATTTGGGGTACAGCCTGTTTGTTTAGCCATATCTGTCTCTCCTGTCCATGAGTCTGTAGGGGAGGGTCCAACCCCCTGGACAGATTTCTGTGAAGACAGAGGAAGTGGTCACCACCCTGGCTTTGGGTCCTTTGTGTTGTCTCAGCAGGGTGCAGCGAGCCGAGTCACACTGTGCACACACAGTAGATCAGGACTCTTTAAGCAGTCAAAGGAGCTTATGGTGCCTTGTTCTTGGTCCCACTTCTTACTCCACCAGGTTTATCTCTGCATCCCCCACAGTTTTTGAATTTACTCACCAGGGTTCTAGTGTTTTCATTATAGATTTTTATATTGAGTTATAATAAACAATACTGTGTTTTTATTTTGTTATTATTACTTTTCTGATGTCAGGGTCTGGCTTCAGAGCCTAGGCTGGATAGACTCAACCTCACTGTGTAACCCAGGTGGTGATCCTCCTGTCTCAGTCTTCTGAGTGCTGTGATTATAGGTATGTATAGTCAAACCAGGCCATATTGTGTGTTTATTTATATTTTCGATACCACTTGTTCATTGTGGTATATATATAGGAGAATGACAGACTTTTGTATTGTATTATTAACTTTGTGGCTTGAAACCTTCTTATAATTGCTTATTGGTTTCAGGTGGGTTTTGTTTGTTGTTGCTAATTATTTTGTGTATCTTTTGAAGAAAAAGTGTTTTATTTTTTCTTTCCCAGTCTGTAGGTATGATGTTATTCAAAGTGCTCCTTTATTATCCCTTTAAGGTGATAGGATCTGTAGCGATGTCTCTTTTTCATTTTCGATGCTAGTATTTTGTATCTTCTCTCTTTTTCATACTCTGGCTTTATCAATTTTATTGATCACTTCAAAAAGTCAGTTTTTACTTTTCTAATTTCAACTTCATTGATTTCTACTCTATCCTTAATTTTTCTTCTTCTGCTTACTTGGACTGTATGTTCTCATCTATTTTTAGTTCCCTAAAGTAGAAACTTAAGAGTATCAAATATACATTTTTTCTAATATATGGATTCAGTGCTATTTCCTCTAAGTACTTGAATTTTACTATTTTCCACAAATTTCAAGAAGCTGTGTTTTATGTTTTTCTTTTTTCTTTTTTGTTAATGATTTACTTATTTTTATTTTATGTGCATTGGCTTTGTCTGCATGTGTGTCTGTGTGAGGGTGTCAGATTCCCTGGAACTGGAGTTACAGACAATTGTGAGCTGCCATGTGGATGCTGGGAATTAAACCCAGGTCTTCTAGAAGAGCAGCCAGTATTCTTAACCACGGAGCCATCTCTCCATGAGTCATCCTTATTTTTTTCTTAGTTCAAAATATTTTCCCCCTTTGCTTAATGGTTTGTGTGTGTGTGCATGTGTGAGTGTGTGTGTTGTTGTTGTTTGACCTTTTCAACTATCTTTGATTATTTATTTGTTTATTTATTCATTCATTTGTTTTTGTTGTTGTTTTGAGGCAGGGTCTCTCTACACATAGTCTGTGAGTTCACAGAGATTCATTTGCCTTTGTCTCCTGAGCTTTAGAACTAAAGGTGTGTGCCACCACATTTGGAACTGGTTTCTAGTTTAACTGGGCTGTGTTCTGAGAGCAGACGTTATATAATTTTGTTCTTTGAAATTGCTAGGGAGTTCTCTATGACCCACAGTGCGGTCAACCTTTGCACATGTTCCATTTGAGCTTCAAAATACTAAACATTAGTCTTCTTTTGGATGACTTATTCTATAGATGCTGATTATATCCTTTGGTTTGACTAATGAGTTCAGTTATGTCTTAAAGATTTTCCTGCTGTGGGATCTGTCCATTTCTGATAGAGAGTGTAGAGGTTTCCAGTAAGCACAGTGGAGCTGTCTGTTCATCTTCACTTTTCTTTCAAGGACCTGGCTTGGCTCACAACCTGTTATAACTACAGTCCCAGGGGATTCAGCATCCTCTCTGGCCTTTCTGGGCATCAAGCATGCAGGTAGTGTACTTACTTACATGCAGGCAAAACACACATATACATAAAATCAATTTTGGGAGGAGGTTGAGACAGTGTCTTACAGTGTAGCCCTGGCTGTTCTGGAACTCACTATATAGACCAGCCTGGCCTCAAACTCACAGATATCTGCCTGTCTCTGCCTCCTGAGTGCTGGGATTAAAGGTATACACTACCACACCTCACAATAAATAAATATTAAAAAACCCAAACTGTTAAAAACCAAAAAATAAAAAGTAAAAAAATTGTCATGTTAAGAACCCCAAAATAAAAAGAATTGTAATGTTATTTGGAATAACTGATTTCTTTGTCACTGTGTAATAGTCTTCTTTGCTTCTGATGCCTTTTGCACCTTGATATTTCCTTGCCTGAAATTAATTCAACTCCTCTTGCTTTGGCTGGTGTGTTTTTCTCCACACACTTACTTTTAATCTCTATATATCTTTTACTTAATATGGGATTCTTTTAAAAATTAAATTATTTATTTATCTATTTATTGGTGTGTGTGTGTCCACGCATTTGTGCCATGGTGCAAGAACGGAGGTCAGAGGACAGCTTTCAGAAGCCGTTCTTTCCTTCCACTGTGGGTTTCAAGGATCCAACTCAGGTTCTCAAGCTTGAGCAGCAAGCACTTTTATTGGCTGAGCCAATTCCAGTGTGGATTTTTTGTAGACAAAACATAATCTTTCTCTATTTTTTTTTAACGAGTGTTCCTTAGTTACTGACACTCAAAGTCATTGCCGACACTGTTGACTCATCCACACCATCACTACTGTATATTCTTCTCACACACGGCCTTTTTCCTGCTTCATCTTCCCCTCTCTCTTCTGGAGATTGAACCCAGGGCTTTTTGCATACCTGGCAAACACTCTACCTTGAGCCACATTGCCATACTTCTCATGTTAGCTAAGCAGCTTCTATAATTTCATTTTCTTTCCTAGTTTTAGCCCACAGGCTCTCTCTCTCTCTCTCATATATATATATATACACACACATATATATATATACACACACACACACACATATAAATATATGGTGAGGTCTGCCCCTCCAGCAAAGCTATAGCCATTTTGTTCCATGCCTGCCAGCTGTTTCATATTGTTGTAAAATGCCTGCCAGTCAGTCATTGACACAGAAAAATAGCTTGACTCAGAGAAGGGTCAGGCTCACCACATACCTTGTAATGTTCTGTACGAGGCCTGTTAATCTTAGGAACTTCCACAAAATTTTTCGTAGGATTCATCAAGTTAAAGGTCAATATGAGTTGTTAATGTCTAAAATGGCTTGAGTCAGAGCTGACCACTGGGGAACACTTCCTGAGTATGAGCTCATTATAGTTTGTGTGTTTGTTTTAACTTCATAAGCTGACAGAAAAAGATGTTTGATGTCATAACCTCAGCTATGACCCTTATCGATCAGTTTCAAGGTGTGCATTCAATTTCAAGAATGTCCATTTCTGTTTGAGAACAGTATTTGTGTAGTTTATGGGGTGACTCATGGACCCCAACTATCTGTATCTATCTGTCTATCTGTCTGTCTGTCTATCTATCTATCTATCTATCTACACACATATACACATATTTTCAAAATGACTGTCCCAGAGCTTGCAATATATATTCATGACCCGTCCAAGTCAACTTTCAAATGACACTATACTATATTACAGGTAGTTTAATGGTGCTAAAGTAATAATTTTGAGCCAGGCATTGTGTCACATGACTACTATTCCAGCACCTGGGATGTGGAATTAGAAGAATCCGAAGTTCAAGACTATCTTCAGTTACAGAGCAAGTGTGAGGCCAGAAAGGGTTAGGATTCTCAGACATGCAAGAACAATCTTGAATTTTCTCCCCTCCTTTACACTGATGACACATTTCACTTGCTTCTAAACGTATGCATGCATGCACAACCAACATACTGTTGCTATTATTTTTAGCACAATGTCATGTGTTTCATGAATTAAGACTAATAAATATATATCTTAATTTATCTTCACTTATTTCTTGATGCTCTTTACTTTTCAGGCATAGATATATACACCTTTCTTCTTTCTTTTTATTTATTTATTTATTTTCTTTGAGACAGGGTTTCTCTGTGTAGCTCTGGATGTTCTGGAACTCACTTTGTAGACCAAGATGGCCTCAAACTCAGATATCTGCCTGCTTCTGCCTCCTGAGTGCTGGGAAAAGGCATGCACCACTGACACCTAGCTATAGATACACATTTCTAACCGATATTATTTTCTTTCTTACCCTCCTCAAGTACAATTTCACACAAATTATAGCTTGATGAATTATTTCCTCTTAATACTAAATATTTCATTTTATCATCTTTTTATCTTGAATGATTTTGGAGAAGCTGAGTCTAACCCTTGCTCCTTCCTTTCATTGTTAGTCCTCTTCATTTCATGAGTCAGTTTTGTTTTTACTTTATTACTTTATGTCATGTATGCATATGATTTTATATATCTGTATAAAGTCCAAGACCCACAAATGAGAAAATGTGACCTTTGTCCTTCTGAATCTGACTTAATTCAGTTAAATAGTCTCTTGTTACATAATTTTTAGGAAAACGAATGTAACAAGAGGTTATCTTGTTTATAGTTGAACAAAATTCCATTGTGAACATATATCACATTTTCATGCATTCCTCTGTTGGGAGACATATACTGACGTCATAATTTAGCTATTGTGGATAATGCTACAATAGGCATTGATGTGAACCATCTCTGTGGTATATTTCTTATTTGGATGCTCTCTGATTTCATTTAGAAGTATATTTGTGTCTGATTTATTACACATTCTTATGATTACCTTTTGGGTTGAGTTTTTGCTCAGTGTCCAGTAGGTGTCAGCATGTCCTCATTTTTCAGCCCCAGCCCTTCACATGGAATAGAATTTGGGTAGTTTCCACTCATACCTGTTTCGTGTGTACTGGATGATTGGATTTCCCAAGCTTGGTTTGTTATACATTCTTGTTAGAATGGTTGGATTTCTGATTTGTTTGTTTGTTTTGGAGATAGAGTCTTACTATTCAGCTCTGGAAGGTCTGTAACTCATTATGTAAAAGAGACTGGCCTAAACTCATGGATATACTTTATCCCCAGGGCTGGGAGCCTCGGCTTGGGTTAAACTCTGAGGCTCTGATGTAGTCATGCCTGGGCTACTGTTTGCCATTTTAGCTCAAAATGGTTTGTCCTACCTGGACTCAAGTTGTTTACATCAGCGTGGTCATTTAGATCAGGCTGGTTTGTGGTGGTTCTGTGGATCTGCCATGACTGCAGTGAACTCAGCTCCTACTTCTTGGTTCCCGAATCATTGCTTACACATGCAGGTTGGGTGGAGCAGATCTCAGGAAGCATCATTTAGGTCGTGCGGTGCAGACAGGCAGCCATTTGCAGCTGCTCCTCCTGGCTTCTTTTCTTTGTTTTCAACTATTGCCTCTTGTAGGAATAGAAACTTTTATGGTCTTGACTTTTCTTTTACTCCGTTACATAGAAAGTCTAATCCACCATTCTATTCATCTGTCTGTCATTCTGTCTATCTGTCTATCTATCTATCTATCTATCTATCTATCTATCATCTATCTATCCATCTATGAATCTACCTACCTATGCATTTAGCATCTGTCTGTCTGTCATCTTTTTTTTTTTGAGACAGCCTCCTTGCAGCCCTTGCTGACCTGATGGTGCTAGCCTTGTAGTCCAGGCTGGCCTTGAACTTGCAGCAATCTTCCTGCCTAAGTACTGAAATTATAGGGCTGTGTCTCACCTTGCCTTGCTCTCTGCTAGCTATCAGTCCTTGTTCTCTAAATTCTACAGTCAAGTGCCAAGTGTGGTAGTACATGATTATAATTCCAACACTTAGAAGACAGAGGTAGGAAGATCTCCAAAAGTATGAGCACAGCCTTGTCTACATTGTAGGTTCCAGGCCATCCAGGGCTACGTAGTGTGACTTTGTCTCAAAAATAAATAAACAAACACACACACACACACACACACACACACACACACACACACACACAAATAGATTCTACAGTCAGATAATTCTAGTTTACCTGCCATGCCTGGTTTTAATACCTATTCTAACTTCAAATGGTGTATCTCGCCTTTTAGTCTGCTTGTCATTTTTTGTGATATTCAGACGGGTTCCACTGGATCAAAGATGCTATTGTAATTGTCCTTTACAAATGTGGTATTTGTGTGAAGGGACACATTCTCTACTATTCTTATTTTCTATTAAAATAATAGAATAATAAGTTTTTAAAATCTCATGCAATCAAGTTTTTAGACAGTTTTTAGATTTATTTTTAGGATTTTATGTGTGTGGGTGTTTCACCTGCGAGAGCATCTGTGCCACGTGTGTGTCTATATGATGTCTGAGAAGGTGATGAACTTCTTTGTGGAGGAATTGAACCTCCTTTGCAAGAACAGCAAGTGCTCTTACCCACTCAATCAACTCACCAGGCTCCAAAACAAGTTTGTAAAATACTACTGATGCGTGATTATTTGTTCCCAGTCTTCAAGAGAAGCTGCTATGCAAATACAAACTCCACAAGAGTTTCTCAGTGTTTTCTTACCCTTTGGGTTAGAGCATGGGGACTGGATTGGGCTGGAGTTGATCATTCCTTTCTATGTGGAAGGCTGTACTTGGCTTGGGTTTGCTGTCTTTTGTCCTTCAGGTCAGTTAGATCAGCTCAAACCCTAGGTTCTGTTTAACTAGTTTCTTCTGGCCACAGAACTTATGAAAGAGAACTGTTGACTGTATTTCAGAATGTCTGTTTCCTCCTACACCCCCTACCCCTCGACATCTAGGTTTAAGTCATAAGGGAATTTTCTCTTGCGGGTCTGGTTGAACTCTTAGACTTGGAGCTCATAGAAGTGTGTGAGGCCTTAGGACTGGGTTCCCTTGGAGTTTTAAATTTTGAGACTTAGCTTTTAGCCATTTACTAACATTTGGGTTTTCCTACCCAAGCAGTGGTTTCCCATAGAGGTTTCTGCATTAGTGTGCTGAGAGTCTGTGGGTCAGTTCAGTCATCTGTCTGATTCTGGAGGCAGCTGTTTGCCCTGTGTTGTAACCTTTGGCATCTAAAGGGGAATTGTTAGCTTCGCAAGTGTTTTAATAATTGTTGGGACAAAGTGACAACTTCCACCTTCCTGGCATGTGAAAATCAACACATGGCATGGGAAATCAACACAATTATTTTCTAACTCCTCTGTCTGCAGCCAGAGGTTCCTATACTCACAATTGTACCTGTGGAGTATCCACCCATAACTTATTTATATTTTTATGATTGTCTCAGCCTGGCACCAGAATAGCTTCCACTTTGACATTCACTAATCCCAAAGAAAATTTAGCAAATTTGAGTAAAAATTTGATTGATGACAATTACATCTTTTTCTTTATTTTGGGCTCTTTTTTGAGATAAGATTTGACTCAGTAACCTAGCCTGGCCTGGAACTAACCACATAACCCTGGCTGGTTTAGCCTTGCCTCAGTCTCCTATGTGCTGAGATTACAGGTGTGAACTTCCCTGTCTGGCTTTAGGGGTATCCAGATAGATATAAAACAGAGTCAATTTAGGGAATTTAATATTTATTCTGCAAATTCCAAATATCTTGGGCAGGTGTATTCACATCTCATTTTTTGCGGTGGGGGTGGGGGATTAAGACAGGGTTTCTCTGTATAGTCCTGGCTGTCCTGGAATTCACTCTGTAGACCAGGCTGGCCTTGAACTCAGAAATCCACCTGCCTCTGCCTCCCAAGTGCTGGGATTAAAGGCATGTGCCACCACTGTCTGGCTTCACATTTCATTTTTATTTCCTTAGAGTTCACTTTGGTCCCTGTTTCCCAGTTTCTCTTGAAGCCCTTCTGCACATTAAGAGCTGAGTAGGGTATAACATTTGAAATGTTAATGAAGAATATATTCAATTAAAAAAAAGAGCTGAGTAGCTGACACTGAGGACATGGTGGCAGCAGTTAAGAGCACTTGTTGGAGCAGGAGAGATGGCTCTGTGGTTCTGAACCTGTACTGCTCTTCCTGAGGACCTGAGTTTGGTTCCCAGCACCCACAGCAGGCAGTTCATTATTGTCTATAACCCCAGCTTCGGGGGCTCCAATGCCTCTCGTCTCTGGGCATCTGCACACACATGCATATATCCACACACAGTCACACACACACATGTTGAAAATAAAGTAAAAATTAAAAAGTACAAATACATTTGGTGTTCTTTCAAAGGATTGAAATTCAGTTCCCAGCACTTGATTGGGAAACTTACAACTGCATGAAACTCCAGGTCTGGGTCTCTCTCTCTCTCTCTCTCTCTCTCTCTCTCTCTCTCTCTCTCTCTCACACACACACACACACACACACACGTACTCACCAAGAAAAGCAAAAAAAAAAAAAAAAGACAAAGTATTGAGGAGAAAAGAAAACAGTCATGGGATAGGGAAATAAAGTAGTCTACTAGCAGTTAGCTGAACATCTCATCTTGAAAATGATATTCAATATATAGAAAACAGAACAACATAAGGATAATAAATAATGAAACACTACAGAGGTGGAATGGGAAAATGGCTTCATGTCGTAAAAAGCAGCGTCTCTTACCTCCAGAGAAGTACAGGGCTGAGCAGCACTTGTGGCCATGTGACTGCTGTACTGTTTGAACTGCTGGAGTCCATCCTCCACTGCCTGTGGTAGTAAGGTGTGAGGTGGTCTGTGACAACCTTCTACCTGTAACATGCGAAGCTCTGAGATGCAGGTCTGCAGCCTAACGAAGTTCCCTCTCACTTGCTGCAGAGAGAAAGTGAATCAAAGACAAAAATCTTTAGGAACCCAGTATGCTCGTTAGCATCTGTCAAATTGACACAGACTAGAGACACCTGGGAAGAAGAAACATCAATCAAGGAATTGCCTCCGTTAGATTGAACCGATAGCTTGTCTGTGGGGTCATTTTCTTGATTAATGATTGGTGTAGGAGGACCAACCCTGGTTTGGTAGTTCTGAGTTGTATAAGAAATCAGGCTGAGCAAGCCACGGAGAACAAGTCAGTAAGGATTTCTCCTCAGTGGTTCCTCTTCCTGCTTGAATTCTGCCCTGATTCTCCTCAGTCATAGACTGATTAGGATGTGTAAGCCAAATAAACCCTTTCCTCCACAAAATGACTTTGGTGATGATGTTTATCATAACAATAGATACCAAACACCCATGCTTTGATTTAATTGACAGTCATATTCCATCAAATAATGAGAACGTCAATCATGTTCTAAGTATTGCACTAAAATTTTTTTCTAAATCAGAAGGAAAAATTGCAGCTAAAAATCTTAGACGATATGTAGAAATAGAGAAGAAAATGTTTTAATTCATTTATTTGTCCAATGAAAGGTCATTGTAACTACTTTGTGTGTGTGTTTAGATTTACTTTTATTTAAGGTGCATGAGTATTTTGTATGTACATATGTATGTATTTATTTGTACGGTGTACGTATGTGTGTGATTGTATGTGTATGTTTGTGTGTGTGTGTCTTAGTCAGGGTTTCTATTCCTGCACAAACATCATGACCAAGAAGCAAGTTGGGGAGGAAAGGGTTTATTCAACTTACACTTCCATGCTGCTATTCATCACCAAAGGAAGTCAGGACTGGAACTCAAGCAGGTCAGGAAGCAGGAGCTGATGCAGAGGCCATGGAGGGATGTTTCTTACTGGCTTGCTTCCCCTGGCTTGCTCAGCCTGCTCTCTTATAAAACCCAAGACTACCAGCCCAGAGATGGTACCACCCACAAGGGGCCCTCCCACCTTGATCACTAATTGAGAAAATGCCCCACAGCTGGATCTCATGGAGACACTTCCCCAACTGAAGCTCCTTTCTCTGTGATAACTCCAGCCTGTGTCAAGTTGACACACAAAACCAGCCAGTACAGTGTGTATGTGTGTGTGTGTGTGTGTACATGTGCACAAATGGGCACATTTCATGTGGGTTTGAGGAAGTCAGAGGAAAACCTAGGGTCTCTTCCTTGCCTTCCTCCTTGTTTTGAGTCAGGGTCTCTTTGTTGTTTGGTGTTGTGCTATACAGGGCCTTTGAGCTTCCAGAGATTCTCCTGTCTCTGCCTCCCACCTAGACATAGGAGCCTTGGAATTACAGACAGGTGCCACCATGCTTGGTTTTATGTAGGTTCTGGGGATTCAAACTCAGATCCTCAAGCTTGGGCAGCAAGCCATTTACCTACCCACTGGGCCATTTCCCCAGTCTAGCTTAGTTTGCTTTAAGCCTTTTCTTTACACACCCTCTTCTAATTCTTCTTTATATATTTTAAGTCAACATCTAGGTATGTGGGCATTCAATGATCCCAGTACTTGGGAGTCTGAACAGAAGGATGCCTGTGTTATCCTTTGTAGGCCTTTTGAGCATGCTGTACCCCACTCTGTTCTGTGCCTGACACTGAAATAGTTTTCTTGATTTCATCTAATGCTTCTTCTCTCAAATTCAACCTTGTTTATGGTTGGTCATGGTCTTCTTTTTAGGGGCAATGAGATTGCATTTGCCTACTATACCGTTGCCTTCCCCTTTGCTTACTTTTAGTTTTAATTTATTTTTGCATTTGTTTATGAGTTGTGAGGATAGGAACATGTCTGTGGAGGTCAGAGGACAATTTGCTGGAGTCAGTTCTCTCCTACCATATGAGTCCCAGGGATTAAGCTCAGGTTGCTAGTTTTGGGGCAAGTACATTGATCCACTGAGCTGTCTTGTGTTCACCTACCCTACACAAATTACTTTGTTGTAGCTGAGTCTCCTGAATATTATAGAATGTGCTGTGATAAAAATATATCAGTTTAAAAATTTTTTTAGTGAATGAGCTTATCATTTACTGGTGTCAGATCTTGGTACTTAGTTATAGTATAGCTTCTATGAGATTTATCTTATTTTAAATTCTGTGTATGTGTGGTGATTTGAATAGGAATGGCCCTCATTGTCTCATGTGTTTGAATGCTTGGCCAAGGGAGTGGCTTTATTAGGAGGTATGGCTTTGTTGGAGTAGGTGTGGCCTTGCTGGAGGATGTATGTCACGGTGGGGGCGGGCTTTGAGGTCTCATATGCTTAAGCTATGTCCAGTGTGGCACACAGTCTCCTTCTGCTGCCTATGGATCAAGATGTAGAACTCTTGGTTCCTCCAGCACCATGTCTTCCTGCATGCTGACATGCTTCCCACCATGATGATAATGGACTAAACCTCTGAACCCATAAGCCAGCCCTAATCAAACTCTTTAAAAGAGCTGCTATGGTCACGGTCGGTGACTCTTCACAGCAATAAAACCCAAATTAAGATAGTACGTATGTGTGTAGGTTTCTGTAAGTTCCCAAAGAGGCCAAAGGCATTAGATTCCCTGAACTGAAGTTACAGGCAGTTGTGAGTTGTCTAATATGGATGCTGGTAATCAGATTCAGGTTCTCTGAAAGAGGAGCACATGCTCTTAACTTGTGTGAGCCATCTCTCCAGCCCCAACACTTTCTGTTTTACAACTTTTGGAAAAATCACTGTATTGAACATTTTTATTTGCCCTTTTTCTGTATGCTTTTATTGTCACAATTAGGAATATGTGATCTTGTTTGGTTTTTTATCTTCATAACTCTATGTTTATGTGATTCCTTTAAACTCTAGCAGTATTTGATTTGCCACATGATAGAATTATTATATTTCCTTGTCTTATTCTCCCTCTCCTGTTGCACTCAGTTATAGTCTACCACAGCATATTTCTTAGAACTCAGCTTTATCTGTGTTATTTGTTGCTTTGACATGATTCCTTTTGAATATCAGCTACTAAGGATGAGGAAATAAACACTACAGGTAAACAAACCAAAGTGTTCTGAACCCTAATACCTCAATGTATATTAACTTCAATAAATTCTTATAATGAAAAATTTTAAAGAATTAGGAAGAATGTCACAGGAAGGACATTCTTCTGGAATCCTCCTTTGAGGGGGAAATTAATCATTTGGGTTAGAATTATTTATATTCATGTCACGATGGCTATAAAAGGAATTCTAATATTTTAATTATGAATTCTCTGTCATGATTCCTTATAAAAGGTTCAGAATTATTTGATGATACTAAAAAATTAAATGTGAGGGTAATCTTGGGTCCATCCTAGAAATGATCCACCACATGCTGTCTTTCTACATTTACATTTTGGGTGTCTCTGTGGACAGAAAATGCCAGATGTCTATAGTTCAATAAAATGGATTTAAGAGCCTCTTTTCCTTATAGACTGGATTGTTTGGATACATCAAGTGATAGTCACTCCTGCTATTTTCTTGAGCTTCTAACTAACATTGACTTTACTGTTCTACAGATAGGACATTTTGGCTTGTAATTGTTTCTGAGTTACCAGTGAGGAGTCCTATGTTTGATTTTTATTTTCAGGACTGACTATGGGCAATTAAAGGGCTTTACCTGGCAGGGTTCATGGTTTGGGGGTGGAAAAGTGGCTTTGGTGCGGAGCCAATTCACTGCAGTCTCTGAAGGACACGGCCAAGGACTCAGGCTGCCCTGGCATGTCCTGTTCTTGGGGTATTTGGCTCCTTATCTCTGACACCTTCATTCCCAGGTCTTTAAGGCCTATAGTGAGGTTCTCCTCAAGAACTTCTTCCTAGACTTCTTTATGAGAGGATCAGGGAAACTTGAATACACTTTTCTCTATTCTAACTCAGTCTTTTCTACTCTTAAGCCTTCCTTCTGCTTTCTCTAACTCCAAATTTATAAAGCCATCAAATTTTTTTTGCATGGGGTTCACTCAACAGTGAGACTGTCCCTTCATCTGTGCCAATACATTTAGCTCTCAACCATTCTGAAAAAAGTAGGAAAGCTGGGTGTGGTGACTCACACCTGTAATCCCAGCACTCAGTAGAATGAATCAGAATTGCCACAAGTTTGAGGCTAGCCTGAGCCATGTAGTGAGCTTCAGGTCAATCTGGTTGATAGAGAGATACTGAACTAAATAAACAAAAGAATAAAATACTAAAATCTACCAGCAACATCACCAACACCACTAACAGCAAAATGGAGTGGGGAATAGGCACTTTCCCCAGATTAGACTCTTTATTATTCAATTTCAGTAGGTGACTAAAGGCTTAACCTTTTCCCTTGGTTTGTTAGTTTACTTTGACACCTAGCAGATCAGCTGTTTCCCAGCTTGGTTAAAGCTCCTACAAGCTCATGGATTTTAGTATAAAACAGCCTGCCTTTCCTAAAGAAGTGATTAAGGGATCAATTGATTTCAAAATGGCCACCTACACTAGGGAGTAACAGGGAGATAAGAGAAATTATCACAATACTTGATACTGTGTAGTTTTTGTTTGCCTTTTCAGATATCTGTCTACTTTTCTCTCTCTGGTTTTGTATCCTTGGAGACCAATCTATAGAGACAAATTCAATGAATTTCCTCACATTCCTGTTTCTAAAAAGGTGTGTCCAATGAAAGACAGTAACTGTGGATTTAGATTCGGGCATCCCACTTACCCATACTGTACTTAGCTGAGTCCTGGCTTTCCCCATGGCAAAATCCCATCGTCAGCATCCTTGCACCTACTGCAATGGTCCTAAATAAAATCTTTTATGGTGCTTTAACAAGAGTCACTACATTTTCTGTAACAAAGGTCACAGATCCTATGAGGTGGCCCTCTTTAGTCCTGGGTGGCCTGGCTGTAGCAGTATCTTTTGTTGACTCTGTCTAAACTCATCCTTCACCTCTGCAAATATCCTCTTTTTGTATCTCTGAAGAAATTTCAGCTTGGGCATACCATCTGTTTCTTGCTTGCAACTTGACTGATTTATATAGTTCTTTAAAAAAGCTTCCTTTAAAAAGAAAAATGGGAATTTTCTTTCCTTTCCCATATATAGTTCTTTCCCCTTTAGCTACCTTGGTCTCTCCAAGACCAAGGTTTTCCTCTTCTGTACTGAAGCTTGGAAACTTAAGGCGGTAGACAGTGATAGCCTTAGGTTCCCCTCATTTGCTTCTCCTCATTGTACACTGACGTATACAGTGTCTTGAGAAGTTTGTGTGTGTGTGTGTGTGTGTCTGTATGCATGCTTTGGCCAGAGGCCAACCTTGAGTGTCATTCCTCAGAAGCTATGCTAGTGATAAACACCATGACCAAAAGCAACCTGGGGGGAGGGGGAAAGGTTTATTTCAGTTTATAGCTTATGGTCCATCATTGAGGGAAGCTGGGCAGGAACTCAAGACAGGAACTTGGAGTCAGGAACTGAAGCAAAGTCCATAGAGGAATGCTGCTCAGTGGCTTGCTCAGCTACCTACTGGCTTGTACAGTCCACCTGCTCAGGCATGCCATGGTCCACAGAAGCCTAGGCCCTTCTACATCAGTTAGCATTCATGAATAATCTCCCACAGCTGACATAGACCAATCTGATGGAGGCAATTCCTCAACTGAGGTTTCTTCTTCCCAGGTATGTCAAGTTGACAGCCAAGAATAGTCATTACAGTAGTCATCTACCTCTTTCTCTTCTCTTCTCTTCTCTTCTCTTCTCTTCTCTTCTCTTCTCTTCTCTTTCCTCTTCTTTCTTCTCCTCCCTTATCTTCTCTTCTTTTCGAGACAGAGTTTCACTGGGACTTGTGGCATGCTGATGTGGCTGTGCTAAAGCACCAGGAATCCTGTTTCTGTTTCCTCAGCACAAGCACACACCACATCCAGCTTTTTACATGAGGACTAGGATCAGCCTCAGGTTCTCATTCTTGAGCCAACAGGTATGGCTCGTGATCAAATGCAGGTCCTTGAACTTAGGTCTCACGCGTGAGAAGGCAAGCTCTTTAACTAATGAACTATCCCCACAGTCTCTTGTTTTGTTCTGGTTAGTTTAGACAAGAGGGTACATCTGGCCCTTGTTGTTTTGCCTGGACAGAACAATGACTTTCTTCTCATAAATGGAATGTGGACAAGGACATAAAACATTCTCTTAGAATGAGAACATGAAAATAATGCTGTGGAGAGATCCAGGTGGTGAGGAAATAGGAACTTCTTCCTATTAGCATCTGAATATTCTACTTTAGAACTTTGGAACTAGCTCCTCTAGCTCTCATCAAGCCCTCAGATGACTACAGTTATGGCTTCCATCTTTACTACAACCACATGAGAACCCTCATGCCTGATCCACCTACCTGAGCTGCTTATGGATGTTTAACTCACAATAAACATGAAATAATAAATGTCTATTATGCTAAGCTATCACATTTTAGTAAAATCTAACAGAAAAAGTCAATGATCTAAGGAACCAAATTCTACACAACTCGTAGAAAGAATCAGTTTTAATCCTTACATAATTTTAATGATTTCCTATGCCCATCCCAGCAGAAATAACAGTGTACTTAGACACAATAACTAGACTAAGTACTTGGAGTGTTTATATAAAAAATTTCCCTATATGATCCATTTTGAGACACAAAACCTACATTCTATAAGCTCATAGGCAATGTACTCTAGGTATTTTATGTGAGTACACTGTAGCTATCTTCAGACATTCAGACACACCAGACAGAAGAGGGCACCAGATCCCATTATAGATGGTTGTGAGACACCATGTAGTTGCTGGGAATTGAACTCAAGGACCTCTGTAAGAACAATTAGTGCTCTTAACCAGTGAGCCAACTCCCCAACCTGGTATATTATATTTTTAACAGTCCTGTAACCCAATGAGTATAAAACATAAAACTGGCAAGAGGTCAATTTTGCTGGTTATTATTTTGGTCCCCCCCACTTTTTTTTCTGAAAGTTTGACCAAGCAGGGTCATCTGGGAAGAGGGAACCTCAGTTGAGAAAATGCCTCCATCAGATTGGCCTGTAGGTAAGTCTGTAGGGCATTTTCTTGATTAATATTTGATATGGAAGGGCCCAAACCACTGTGGATGGTGTCATTCCGAGGCAGCTGGTCTTGGGTTGTATAAGAAAGCAGTTTGAGCAAGCTATGAAGAACAAACTAGAAAGCAGCACTCCTCCATGGCCTCTACTTTGTTTCCTGCTGGGGACCTTCTTGGCATCACAGTTTCCTGAGAAAGGCAGTGAAGGGATATGGAGTCAGTGATGGGGGCCTAAGCTACTTTATTGTTGGCAATTCTTCTGTCTTTAATTTTTTGCTATTCTGTGGCCAAAAGCTACTTACTTTTAGCAGTTCTTCTCTGATTCAAGGGTCCCTTGCTGACCAGGCTAGAGGCTTGGAGTTCATTAGCTCTTTGTGAGCCAGAGAGAAAAGAAGAGGAAGAAAGGGAGAATTCAAACACACACATAGACAACACACACACACACACACACACACACACACACACACACACACACACCAGACCACTAGTCTCAACAGTTCCACAAATGTTCATGCATATTTACATACATACACATATACCTACAAACATACGTATGTACATACAGGTAGACAAATAGACTTATACATATATACATTTGGTGGATGGGATTGAACCTCAAATGCCACACTTACTTTTTCTCTCTGGCCTTCTTATACCTTCTTAGACAAAAGTTCTTTATAAAATTACCTCATAGATAAAATGTTACACAAAAGGGGAGTTACAGAAGGATGTCCATAATGAGTTCAAAGCAGTATTTCATTCTATAGCTCATTTTAAGTTAAAAGAACAGTTTCACATGGCCTTGCTTTATCATAGTGCACACCTATGGCTTTTTCCTTGGACCTGACTTAGAATGACTGTTTTTTCTTGATCACGAATTTATTTCAAGCCTGCTTTCTTATCTTCTTGCAATTAGTTCATGACACATGAAGGTTTACAGAGCTCTATTTGCAGCTTTATCTTATATATGGCTTGAAATCACTTATATAAATTTAGGAATTTTATAAAGTCATTATCAGGAATTACAAAATCATCAATTTGTCTACACAGCATTATTATATGAAACTATATCTTTATATTGATTCTATAGGAAATCTGCCCAATAGGGTGGGCCAATGTCCAGGATTCGTTAGGTTTTATAATAGTGATAGGAAAGGCATATCAGCAGCAAGAAGCCATTCTGGGATAAAGTCTCTGGTGGCCTTGCATCTCAGAGCTCACCAATCGAAGACCATGCAAAATGGTATGCCATCTCCAGAAAACTCATTTGCATGCCTTAGTCCTTCCCAGATGGCTTCTGACAGGTTCCTGCCCTGAATTCCCTTCATAATTGTACTGGCTGGTTTTGTGTGTCAACTTGACACAGGCTGGAGTTATCACAGAGAAAGGAGCTTTAGTTGAGGAGTTAAGAGCTCTGTGGGATGTTGTGTAGGAGCTTGGAAGATAATATTGAGAACAGTGCAGAAGATAGAAGCCTGGCTTGTGAAATTTCAGAGGGAAAATTAAAAACTCTTATCAGGGCCACATTTTGATTGTGAAGTTTCTGTGGTTTTGGTTAACTGGGACTGAAGAATCAGCTGTGATTAACAAGATACCAGAACTACTAAAGTGAAACCTTTGCATTACTGGGACTATTGATGTTGGTTAGTTGGAACTAAGAAATTAGCAGTGATTAAGAAGAAACCAGCATCACTGAGGTGAAATCTTCTGGGAAGTGTTTTCTGAGAGCACAGAGGCTGTGTTCCAGAGATTGGGAAGTGTTTTCTGAGAGCACAGAGGCTGTGTTCCAGAGATTGGGAAGTGTTTTCTGAGAGCACAGAGGCTGTGTTCCAGAGATAGCCAAGGTTGTACCTTGGGCTGTGACTGGACTTGGTAATGTGTAAAAGTCACCCAGGTGGTTCTGGTTTTGAAGGCATGAAGGGGTCATGAAGAGCAGCTGAGACTTGGCACTGTAAGAGGCTGCGGAAGGACATTGATAAAGGAGCAGCCTCAGTTGCAATTGATGGCCCAGGACTGAAGGGGTCATGCAAAGGAGTTGAGGCTTGGTACCATGAAGAGAGCCTATGAGAGGCTATTGGTGAAGCCTCGTTACAGTGGAAGACAGCAGTGTTTTGGAGATGCCAGTACCATGAGATGACCACCAAGAAAGCAGCGGCAGTGGAGTACAGGCAACTGGAGCCTAGAAGACACCTGTAGCTGTCTTCAGAAACACCAGAAGAGGGCATCAGTTCTCGTTACAGATGGTTATGAGCCAGCATGTGGTTATTGGGATTTGAACTCAAGACCTCTGGAAGAGTAGTCAGTGCTCTTAACTGCTGAGCCATCTCTCTAGCCCTGGGATTGAACTTTTAATATGCAAGACTGTGGAACTTTTAAAATTATTTAGATTTTGGGGATGAATAAGAAAGTAAGGATTGAGGCTTAATAGTTATGTGTTTGTGTGTCAAGTTGACAAGGGGTCAATTGTACTGTCTGGTTTTGTGTGTCAACTTGACACTGAGATCCAGCTGTAAGGCATTTTCTCAATTAGTGATCAAGGGGGGAGGGCCCATTGTGGGTGGTGCCATCCCTAGGCTGGTATTCTTGGGTTCTATAAGAAAGCAAGCTGAACAAGCCAGGGGAAGCAAGCCAGTAAGTAACATCCCTCCTTGGCCTCTGCATCAGCTCCTGCTTCCTGACCTGCTTGAGTTCCAGTCCTGACTTCCTTTGGTGATGAACAACAGTGTTGAAATGTAAGTTGAATGAACCCTTTCCTCTCCAACTTGCTTCTTGGTCATGATGTTTGTGTAGGAGTAGAAATCCTGACTAAGGCAATGATAGACTGTGATCTGAATATGTAAGTCTAATAAACCCTTTCCTCTCTGTGAATGAGAGCTCCTGGAAAGAAGCTGGGTCTGACTAGAATTTCAGTATGGTGGAGAGATAACAGTTAGCTAGTTCTAGCCCACTGGAACTGTTCCTTGCCCACCTCTGTGTTAGAATCAATGTCTTGTGACTGATATATTAAAACCTTTAGAATACATTAACTTAGCAGACCACATCTTGATCCAAAGACAGACAGAAGACTCAGCATCCTCAGGTAGCCAGGAGGAGGGTCATAAAGCCCACCCCCACAGTGACACACTTCCTTTAAGAAGGCCAAACATCCTAATAGTGTAACTCCCTGGGCCAAGCATATTCAAACCACAACAGTGTTTATCACGATAATAGAAAGCAAACTCAACAAACGTGTATTTTCATATTTATAATACCAAAAGAGAGATTATATTTTCACTTTCAATGAGAGAGAATGAGACATTAATTTAAAAACAAGTGGATTCTAGTTAGATTTTACAGACATAACCAGCAACAAGTCTGAAACTCCTTCCTTTGGTTATCTTAAAGATATAGCATATGTCCATTGATTTAATAATAAGGTTGACTCAAAGAAGGATATGTGTGGATTCACTGGAAGTCTTTCCCATGCTTGTGATTTTGAACTATATCTAAGAGTGAGGGAAGACTTGAATTTTCTTTGAGAAAGAGAGGAAGTAAATTATTGTGAGGGAGCTTTGTAAAGATAATGGTTCCCAATCACTCCTTCTAAAACCTTAAGTGGTGTTTTACCTGGACGGATCTCAAGTTTCACTGGAATGGAACACAGAGAAAATAGTCTCATGGTTTTTGCAGTTAGAAATTTCTGAGCAAAGAAATTAGGGCCTTGAGTTTTACCCTAGGACAAGTTTGACTGGATAACCAGACCTCTGAAGAGCTTTAGAAACTTCTTTAGGTATTTACATTTCAAAGAGGGTGAAAGGATCTAGCTGTTTACATTTCAAAGAACTGCAAATGCTAAGATTCCACTTCTCTCAAGGAGAGGGATGGCTGCAGCCTATTTCAACCCCCAAATTATAACTCTCCCTTGTGGCACAAGCCCCCATATACAGAGGATGACTTCTGGTTCACGTAGGCTAATCAGATAGGAAGAACCAATGTGGTTTTATTGTAAGGAACACTAACTGTGAGTTCTGCTATGGAAATCTCATTTGCTTTCAGGATACCAAGAGTAGAGATAGACTTACCACAAATGGGAGGACACACTCATGTTGATTTTGTACTGTGTATAAGCTGAACAGAGACATTCGGCTGGGGCCCATCAAACTGCAGGCTATCGAGAAAAAGTTCTGCAAGGCCTCACAGAGGTTGGGACAGATGTCAGTCCAGGATGGTACAGCAATATGCACAATGAGAAGCCTCGGAGGTTGACTGATTTTTGTGGCAGGGGAGGTCCCTCTACTAGTAGTTTTCCTTCGATTCATGGCAGCCAAAGCCGTGTGGAACTGTAGCCACCACTTGAATAATCAACGTTTTATGAACCTAAGGAAAGGAAAAAGAAATGACTGGCTTTCATAAAACTGGATCAGGTACTTGAAGCAAAGAATATATATTGAGGGGATGAAAATCCTCAAAAAGGATTCAATTTGGGTACCACATCAAACTTGGCAAGGTCATCCCACATTAATAGCACCCAAGAGATCTGTGTGTTTGGTTTTAGAGTAAGCATGAGAATGCTTACAGATGCTTGTGGAACTAATAAAGAATAAAGCAGTTACACAGAAGTCAAGCTTCAGGTTTGCTTGGTTGGTTTTACAGGGTCTCATGTTACCTAGGCTAGCCTAGCCGAGAGTTCTTTACGTAGCTGAGTATGATCTTGAACTCCTGATCCTTCTGCTTCTACCTCCCAAGTGCAGGAAATAGACATGAGCACCACTGTGCCACAAAGCAAGCTTTGGATAGGCTTATTTGCCCTCATAAGTTTTGTTAACTGCTTATTTTCCTATATTGTAACTTGTTTCTATATTTGTCTTTCTCACCATATTATAAAGCTTCCCATAGTGTCAGGTGTGAGATAACTCCGTAGGAGTTGCTGGTTAGGGAGGCTCCCAAAATAATAAAGGTTCTTGCTACTTTTTCTTGGTTCCCCATTACAAGTAGTTGATAAAAGCCTATTGCTGAAGGCACCACACACCTAGAATAAAAGCTATTGAGAAATCACATTGGAACTGAGTTTCAGGTTTCCTCCCTGATGGCTACCTTCCACAGTGCTGAAGGTGCTATGAAGGCTGCTGGAGGCTGGAGGCTGGAGGCATCAACACTTTTACCCAGCTGTAACTATGATTCTAACCTGCCTGACAAGATGTCCCCATTTGTGCAATAATGGCATGACTGCTATCAGACAAGAATAGCCAACCACCTTCCAATTGGATTTCAGGCTGACTCTATAAGAGGGAACCTATACCTACTACTGTAAACCTGGTCCAATACACATGACTGTAGAGTTCATGGGCCCTAGTTGGGGAACCTAACATTGCTGCTTAGATAAACTGACACACTATCAAAACCACCTTCTAAATATCTATGTTTACACCCACAGACAAAGGCTACTCTCAGCTTTAAATAAAGAAGCCAATCCTGGCAGTGAACAGAGGTGAATATGAAAACCTTGCACAAGATACTAAGACTAATAGATGGATGGTTAAGGGCTCAGCCCTAAATAAGACATCTACATGATCCCCTTAAGTTTCAGGGGACACTCTGGAAGAGGAGGCAGAAAGATGTAAGAGATGGAAGATATGGAGAAGGGCTGAAAACTGCAGCATGGCCACAACAATCATGAAATCAGAGCAGCTGTACCTACTGGCCCTCCTAATGGAGAGCATACACTAGCAGCTTGACAGCACATCTGAAAGCTCTAGTACAAAAAGAAGCAAATACACCCAAGAGGAGTAGACGGCAGGAAATAATCAAACTCAGGGCTGAAATCAACCAAGTAGAAACAAAAAGAACTATACAAAGAATCAACCAATCTAGGAGCTGGTTCTTTGAGAAAAGCAACAAGATAGATAAACCCTTAGCCAGACTAACCAGGGAGCACAGAGACAGAATCCAAATTAACACAATCAGAAAGGAAAAGGTAGACATAACAACAGAAACCATGGAAATCCAAAAAATCATCAGATCCTACTACAAAAGCCTTTACTCAACAAAACTGGAAAATCTGGATAAAATGGACAATTTCCTAGACAGATACCAGGTATCAAAGTTAAATCAGGATCAGATAAAAAAAATCTAAACAGTCCCATAACCCCTAATGAAATAGAAACAGTCATCAATAGTCTCCCAACAAAGAAAAGCCCAGGACCAGATGGGTTTAATGCAGTGTTCTATCAGACCTTCAAAGACCTAATACCAATACTCTCCAAACTATTCCACAAAATAGAAACAAAAGGAACACTACCCAATTCTTTCTATGAAGCCACAATTACTCTGATACCTAAATCACACAAAGATCCTACAAAGAAGGAGAACTTCAGACCAATTTTCCTTATGAATATCGATGCAAAAATATTCAATAAATTTCTCACAAATGGAATTCAAGAACACATCAAAATGATCATCCATCATGATCAAGTAGGCTTCATCCCAGGGATGCAGGGATAGTTCAATATAAGGAAATCCATCAACATAATCCATTATATAAACAAACTCAAAGGAGAAAAAAACCACAGGATCATTTCATTAGATGCTGAGAAAGTATTTGACAAAATTCAACACCATTGCATGATAAAAGTCTTAGAAAGATCAGGAATTCAAGGCCCATACCTAAACATAGTAAAAACAATATACAGCAAACCAGTAGTCAATATCAAACTAAATGGAGAGAAACTTGAAGCAATCCCATGTAAATCAGGGACTAGACAAGACTGCCCACTCTCTCCATACCTATTCAGTATAGTACCTGAAGTCCTAGCCAGAGCAATTAGACAGCAAAAAGAGGTCAAAGGTATACAAACGGGAAAGGAAGAAGTCAAAATATCACTATTTGTAGATGATATGATAGTATACTTAAGTGACCCCAAAAATTCCACCAGAGAACTCCTAAACCTGATAAACAACTTCAGCAAAGTGGCTGGATATAAAATTAACTCAAACCAATCAGTGGCCTTCCTGTACTCCAAAGACGAAAAGGCTGAGAAAGAAATTAGAGAAACAGTTCCCTTCACAATAGTCACAAATATTATAAAATACCTTGGTGTGACTCTAACTAAACAAGTGAAAGATCTCTATGACAAGAACTTCAAGTCTCTGAAGAAAAAAATTGAAGATCTCAGAAGATGGAAAGATCTCCCATGCTCATGGATTGGCAGGATTAATATAGTAAAAATGGCCACCTTGCCAAAAGCAATTTACAGATTCAATGCAATCCCCGTCAAAATTCCAACTCAATTCTTCATAGAGTTAGAAAGAGCAATTCTCAAATTCATTTGGAATAACAAAAAACCGAGGATAGTGAAAACTATTCTCAACAATAAAAGAACTTCTGGGGGAATCACCATCCTGACCTCAAGCTGTACTACAGAGCAACAGTGATAAAAACTGCATGGTATTGGTATAGTGACAGGCAGGTAGATCAATGGAATAGAATTTAAGACCCAGAAATGAACCCACACACCTATGGTTACTTGATCTTTGATAAAGGAGCTAAAATCATCCAGTGGAAAAAAGATAGCCTTTCAACAAATGGTGCTGGTTCAACTGGTAGTTAGCATGCAGAAGAATGCAAATTGATCCATTCTTATCTCCTTGTACAAAGCTCAAGTCCAAGTGAATCAAGGACCTCCACATAAAACCAGATACACTGAAGCTAATAGAAAAGAAAGTGGGGAAGAGCCTTGAGCACATGGGCACAGGGGAAATTTTCCTGAACAGAACACCAATAGCTTATGCTCTAAGATCAAGAATTGACAAATGGGACCTCATAAAATTACAAAGCTTCTGTAAGGCAAAGGACACTGTCAATAGAACCAAACGGCAACCAACAAATTGGAAAAGATATTTACCAACCCTACATCCTATAGAGGGCTAATATCCAATATATACAAAGAATTCAAAAAGTTAGACTCCAGAGAACCAAATAATCATATTAAAAATGGGGTACAGAGCTAAACAAAAAACAAACAAACAAAAAAGAATTCTCAACTGAGGAATACTGAAAGGCTGAGAAGCACCTAAAGAAATGTTCAACATCCTTAGTCATCAGGGAAATGCAAATCAAAACAACTCTGAGATTCTACCTCAACACCAGTCAGAATAGCCAGGATCAAAAACTCAGCTGACAGCAGGTGCTGGCGAGGATGTGTAGAAAAAGGAACAGTCCTCCATTGGTGGTGAGATTGCAAGCTGGTACAACCACTCTGGAAATCAGTTTGGCAGTTCCTCAGAAAATTGGACATAGTACTACTGGAGGACCCTGCTATACTACTCCTGGGCATATATCCAGAAGATTTTTTAACATGTAATAAGGACACATGCTCCACTATGTTCATAGCAGTCTTATTTATAATAGCTAGAAGGAAAGAACCCAGATGTCCCTCAACAGAGCAATGGATACAGAAAATGTGGTACATTTACACAATGGAATACTACTCAGCTATTAAAAAACAATGAATTCATGAAATTCTTAGGCAAATGGATGGAACTAGAAAATATCATTCTGAGTGAGGCAACCTAATCACAAAAGAACACACCGATAAGTGAATATTAGCCCAGAAGCTCGGAATACCCAAGATGCAATTCACAGACCAAACGCGGCTCAAGAAGGAAGAGCAAAGTATGGATACTCTGGTCCTTCTTAGAAGGGGGGACAAAATATCCACAGGAGGAGATACAGAGACAAAGCATGGAGCAGAGACTGAAGGAAAGACCATCCAGAGACTGCCCCACCTGGGGATCCATCCCATATACAGTTACCAAACCCAGACCTATTGTGAATCCCAACAAGCGCTTGCTGACAGGAGCCTGATATAGCTGTCACCTGAGAGGCTCTACCAGTGCTTGACAAATACAGAGGGGATGCTCTCAGCCAACCACTGAACTGAGCACAGGGTCCCCAACGGAGGAGCTAGAGAAAGGACCCAAAGGGCTGAAGGGGTTTGCAGCCCCATAGGAGGAACAACAATATGAACCAACCAGTACCCCCCAGAGCTCCCAGGGACTAAACTACCAACCAAAGAGTAAACATGGAGGGGCCCATGGCTCCAGCTGCATATGTAGCAGAAGATGGCCTTGTTGGACATCAAAGGGAGGAGAGGCCCTTGGTCCTGAGAAGGCTCCATGCCCCAGTATAGGGGAATGCCAGGACAGGGAAGCAGGAGTGGATGGGTTGGTGAGCAGGGGGAGGGGGAATGGGATAGGGGGTTTTCAGTGGGGAAACCAGGAAAGGGGATAACATTTGAAATGTAAATAAAGAAAATATCTAATTAAAAAAAGAAAGAAACTAGCTCTTTAGTCCACAGATTATTATGGAAATAACAGGTGTGTATTGCGATGATCAGTGAACAATTATATACTCCTTTTAAAGTCTCTCAGTGAGTGGACATTGCAGAGTACAGACAGCAAAGGAAGTAAGCGTGTTACTTCCTTTTCTCTTTGTGACTAGTCCATGTGGCATTTTACAGGAGGTTGGTTATGACAAAAAGGATGCAGATATTTCAGAGAAATCCCACTAGTGAAAATGGAATCATTAAAGGAACTCTTGGGAAATTTTTCAAATAGATACATACTTGGAGAGGATTATAACCATTTTCTGAGGCATAGAAAAAAAGTATGGTATAACATAAGTTATACTGTGGGAAGAAAGCAAGCACAAGGTATTATACAAACCACTGAGAAGGTTTTGTTTAAAAACAATTTTGTTTGTTAAGACAGGTTCTATCATATAGCCCAGGTTGGCCTTGAACCCTCATCCTTCTGATACCTTTAAAGTGCTGGAATCAGAGGAATATGTCATCACATCCAATGCCCAAAACCTATTTTCCTTTTAAATATAAGCAAAACATTTTTTTCAATGTCACTGGTGTTTTAAAGTATAGTATGTGAAATATTACCTTTACATTCTCCTAAATGTACATAGAAGAGAGCTTTTAGTGTTTTCCCAGTGATTAGAATACCTTTGTATTTTAAGTTGTACATTTTTTTTAGGTCAGTGGGCAATAATTCTAGTAAAAATTTTGTGTATCTTCTCATACATCTACCTTGTCTGATAGGAAATGGATTGTGATTCATTTCACTGCAAGTAAAATATTTCAAGATATTTACAAGAAAGTATTACAAATAAGCACAAAAGTCAAGATGAAATAAGGCTGGGGAGATTACTCTGTGGATAAAGTGCTTGCAGGAAACACCTGACAACTTGAATTCAAATCCCTGAAACCCACTCAAGCTAGACATAGCACACCTCACCTGCTAGCCCAGTTCTACTTTAATTCAGGAAGCAGAGACAGAAGAACTCCCAGAAGCCTTTGAGCTAGCTTGCTTGGCATACATATTATGAACAACAAATACACAAACAAAAATACCCTGTCTCACACATGACGGAAAGCAAGAACCAACATCTGAGGTTGCCCTCTGACCTTCACACTCAAGCTGTGTGCTTGCACTCACATGAACATGTACACACACACACACACACACACACACACACACACACACACACATCATACATATAAATACAATGAACAATAAAAAAAAAGGCAAAGATAAAACTAATTTTTCCCCTCAGAAATCTTTAGGGCCCACAATGTACAAGAATCTAAACAAATGAGTTTCTTTCTTTTTTTTTTTTTTGGTTTTTCGAGACAGGGTTTCTCTGTGTAGCCCTGGCTGTCCTGGAACTCACTTTGTAGACCAGGCTGGCCTCGAACTCAGAAATCCTCCTGCCTCTGCCTCCCAAGTGCTGGGATTAAAGGCGTGCGCCACCACCGCCCGGCACAAATGAGTTTCTTTTGATTACAAATTTCAAAAGAAAAATGGAGAAAAAAAGGAATGAAATGATTGTGTGAAAGAGAATGGGTGTTAACAGCAATGCTAACCAGATTATACAGTTTATTCTGAATAAAATGCCCTTTCTGTGCAGTAAATTCTAAGAGTAAACTTTAAGATATTCCTTGCACTGAAATTAGAAAATGCTCTGACCGTAGAAGCATCTCTTTCCCCTAAGTTTAATAAAATCCTCTTGTACCATGAGCCTCTGTGGCTGCACAGTCATTTTTAGATCTCACAGTAATCTACAATTGGAAGGCTATGCTTCAAATGAAGTAAGAGATAACTCTCCCCAAACATAATCAAATAGTGCATCTGAAGTGTTTGGACACACTAGTAGACAGGATCCCATAAACTCTCCTTTTACTAAGAACACCCCCTGAATGTTCTTTCCTCTGTAATATGCTTAAACCTGGAGTTGGGCTTGAACCATCCTAAACCAAGTTACTTTCACACTAAAATCTCTTAATGGGCTTCAACTATGTTTGTAACAAAATCCAAAACTTGAGTCCTGGCCTCAAGGTTTTGTCCTTGTGTCTTCCCAGATCTCCATCCCTGAGCCAGGCTGGCAGCTTGCAGTGGGCTGCCCGATCCCTAGGCTTCTTTCATCATGAACACATTCTGGTTCCAGCTGTGCTCTCTGAATACTTTCTCTTCCAAGATTCTCTCACGAGACTTGGGCCCCTTTACACCTGTGCTGTGCGTTTATACTTCTTAGGACACTTAACCTTTTAGTGAATGGTCCAATTGTTCTCCCTTGAGTTGGGTTCTATTAACATTTCTCTCTCCCTCTCCTCTCCTTCCCTTTCCTCTCTCCTCCCTCTCCCTACCTCTCCCCCCCCCCCGTGTGTGTATGCCTCTGTGTGTGTGTGTGTATCTGTGTGTGTGTGTTGTCAGGAGGGTGTTGCCCTGTGGGGGAACACTGGCCTAGCATGTACAAGGCTATCGATTCCATCCTAGTATCACAAACAAAACCAAACAATACTTTTTGTGGGTTTTAAGAACTTTTGCCTTCATGGACACTCTCCTTCATTTTTTTTTAAAAAAAATGATAAATTAATAGATTTTTATACAAGAGTCTTAAAAAATGTCAAGGTTTCCTGGGGGAGAGGAAACAAAGGCAAAGTTTCTTTGATCTTCCCAGTTCATTGTTTCCTTCTTACTGAAGAAGTTAAAACATGCTCAGTGACTCACACCTGTAACCCTGGCTCTGGAAAGACAGAGGCAGAAACTGTTATGGTCTGATCCCACCAGCATAACTGTAGCCATTTTGTTCCATGCCTGCCAGCTATTTCATATTGCTGTAATATGTCTGCCAGCCACTGACACAGAAAAATAATACCTTGACTCAGAACAGGATCATGCTGATGACATACCCTGTTATGTTATGTTATAAGGTTTGTTAATCTTAAGAAATTCCACAAAGTTTCACCTAGAACCCATCAAGTTAAAGGTCAATATGAGTTGTTATGTCTAAAATACCTTGAGTCAGAGCTGACCACCAGGCAGTACTTCCTGCACCTGCGTATAAATTCATTATAGTTTTCATAGTTTTTTTTTCCTTTATAAGCTAACAGATAAAGATGTCCGTTGTTATATACTTCAGATAATTCTGAGCTATGTCCCACATCTGACCATTATTAGGATATGCGTTCAATAAACTATTCTGCTTAACTGAGATCAGCATTTGTATGATTTGTGTGGTGATTCCTGAACCCCAACAGAAATATCACCCTTAGTTCCAGACCAGAGACTGAGAGATAGACAGATGAGAAGAGAGAGGGACAGAGAGACAGAGCTAGAGAGACAGAGACTGGGGTGGGGGCAGACAGATCTCTCTCTCTCTCTCTCTCTCTCTCTCTCTCTCTCACACACACACACACACACACACACACACACACACACACACACCAGAGAGGGAAAGAGAATGCATGCATGAATGAATGAAAGAAAGAATGAATGAGAATGAATTAGTTCTCTCTTCCATCAGTCAAGGGGCTCTGGCCAAAGCAGGTCTTAGGCCTTGGACCTCGCTAGTCCTGTCACCCCTCAAGTGAGCAAGCCCTAGTGGACTTCACCGACCCAGACCCAGCACCCTCGAGCTGCACCCTCGAGCTGCACCCTCGCACCTGCCCAGAGGACTGACCTGAAATCGTTCTCAACCTCTGAGTTGACTTTGACTCCCAAGCCCTTCAGCCTTTTCCTTTGCCCAGAGGCCTGAAGACTGAGCATCATTATCAGCCAGTTAGGCTATCTGCTCCTAGAGAGAGCGCCAGCTCTGACAAAGCTCGCCTCAGGCACGCCCTCTCAAGGGAACACCTCAGGAGATTTCTCAAGTTAACCCCTTCAGGCACCGCTCCTCAGATAGGGGTCACCTCAGGCATTACCTTTACCTCAGGCACAGTCCCTCAGATACAGTCACCTCAGGCATTACCCTTCAGGTATCTTACCTCAGGCTCCGCTCCCTCAAGAGTCCACCTCAGACGCCTTCCCCTGGGCAACTCCCTCAGGCTTTCCTGCCTGGTTATCCCCTCCCCATCAAACAAAAGCAAAGCTCTAGTCCTCCAAAGCTCCAGCCTAGAACCTTAGTCACTCACTTAGGCAACTATTTTATTCAATTTAGCAGGTACGCCTTCAGACACCCAGTCGCTGCCCCTCAGACCTTCCCCTCATGTTCCTTCAGGAGTCTCTTTCTGGGGGCAACCCGTCATCCCTCGGTTCTGGCAACTCCCTCAGGCGAATCTTTACTCAGGTACCCGCCGAAAGGAGTCCCCGCTTCGGGCACCTTTCTCTGGAGTCCCTCTTCAGGTAGCATCCTCAGCCCACACACCACTCCCATCTCAGAAGTTCCCTTCACTCACCTCAAGCTCAGCCCCTGCCTGACTTCCGCAGGCTAAGCCTCTATAGGAACCGCCTCCGGCACCTTCCTCCGAGGCTCCTCCCACTAGGTACCGCCTCCTCTGACTTTTCCCTCAGGAGCTCTGCCCTCTGAGTTCCTCTCTTATAGAGACCGCCCCCTGTAGGACCGCCCCCTCCCAGAGGCTCCTCCCACTGAGTCTCCTTCCTTCTGGGGCTTCTTCCCCTCGGGCTCCTACAGTTCACGGGATGTGAAGCACCAGGCCTCTCA
The DNA here is from genome assembly GCA_036184795.1 of Tokudaia tokunoshimensis. Taxonomy (NCBI): domain Eukaryota; kingdom Metazoa; phylum Chordata; class Mammalia; order Rodentia; family Muridae; genus Tokudaia; species Tokudaia tokunoshimensis. The sequence continues at coordinate 104,014,641 of BTHU01000002.1, read as the reverse complement.
CCAGCACTCCTGGGGTCACTCAGCTTCATCCCTGGAGTCGTTGCCCAAGTTCTAGCGTGTCCTGAGAATAGTCCTCTATGGTCCATGAGCAGTTGTAGATTTCAGAAAAACAGAGTGAAGATAACTTTCTCTTCGTAGTCCCCCACCCCCACCCCCATCCAACGCAGGAGCGACACTCTAGGTTCTAACCTTTCGTGTCCACAACTTTACTCAGTTGGCCAGCTCTTATTCAGTAAGCCCTGGTGGCCAGCACACTATACCATGCTGTACGCTACGATTTGGGTACGGAAGTACACAAACAATGGTTATCATGTCCCCTGTACCCTCGTAAAAGAAAAAAAAATTTTTTTTACAGTGGCTCTGTTGTACTATATGGATCTTAAAATCTGAATTTTTGGTGGGATGTGTTAAGTCAGGATTGACCGAATTGATGTGGAAATAAAAGGAAGTGGAGGGCAATCTTTACGTGAGAATTGTTCTTTGATCAGAACAAATGATTTTATGCTGTGTCAATCAATCCTGATCTAACATGATGGGAAGTGCTTTTGGGCCTAGGATTTGATTTCATCCTATCTACAAACTAATGGCCTGTAACTATACCATAGTGATGTAAGACGCTCAGTCAGAAACAAAAGACTTTGCTATATGTGGCCCAGCAAAGGACCATCAGGTTATTTTTAGGGATTCCTTTGGCTCTCAAATTCCATGGGAGTCATGCACTCTTGAGCAGATGGCTACTGTGCCTGCAGTGGGCTTGAATGACTCTTGTATGTGTGTGTGTGTATATAGTGTTAATTATATATTATATAATTAACATATATAATCTGTATGTATATGTGAATATATGTGACTGCGAAGATCTGAAGTTTGCACTAAGAACTATGAACTTAATTCTATATGGTATTACAGATTGTTCATAGTTTTGGTAAGAATGATATTACAAAAATATGGATTCAAGGTAGATGGAAGGGAAGCAAGAAAGTCCAAGTAGATCAATCCAATAGAACCTTCTTTGATAATAGAAATGTTCTATATCTTCATTGTCTAACACGATAATGCTAAATAAGGGCAGTTCTGATAACAGTGTTACCAATGACAGCAGGACAAATGGCAGGAATTAATAAGTTATGCATTTATTCCTCCATTCAAATATAGTAAATACTCTGTACAGGTACTGTGCTAGGTAAAGAAGATGTGGCAACAAGAAAACAGAACTCTTACAAGAGAGTTTATATGCTAGTGGGAGGAGTAACCCAGTGAGTAAATAGGTGAAAACATGTCATATGAGATGTTGGCAAGCAAGTTAGTAAATGCAGCAGGTACCACCTACGCTTCACATATAAGGAACCTGAGCATTTTCTCTCCAAAAGAGCCTCACAACGATGCTTCTCAGTGTTTGCATCTCATTAACGTGTGTGTGCTCTGATCCAGTAGGTATTCGATTCTGTAACTTCTCTAGTGACATCCAAGACTATATACTTTAAGTAGCTAAGATACATACTTTTTCTAGGTTTGCCAAGTAACATAAACTGTTCCTTTAACCAGTTTGCTCTAACTCTGCATTCTGTCTTCTTTCACTGCAACTGAATGTTGTTCTCTAAAGCCACTACCAAGCTTCAAGAGGATAGCTGAGGGGCTAGAGAGATGGCTCTGTGGTTAAGAGCACTGGCTACTGACTGCTCTCCTAGAGGACCTGAGGTTTGATTCTTAGTACCTACATGACAGCTCACAGCTGTCTGCAACTCCAGTTTCAGGAGATCCTTTTTCTGGCCTCACTGGGCACCAGACAAGCACAAAGTACAGACATGCATGCAGGCAAAACATCCACACACATAAAATCATATAAAATAAAATAATTTAAAAGAAGGACAGAGTTGAATGTTGGTCAAAATGGGCTGAGGAATTTGTTGTGAGGTAAAGAAGTAGACATACAGTATTAACTCTTCAAGAAAACGAAAAGCAAAGGAAACTATGTAAACCATCCTATAGTCTGAGAAGGAATATCGGGTATGAATATTTTTGTGAAGAAGTAATGTTCAAGAAATTGATAATCTAGAATGGATCAACAAAGTTTTGATGATTTGAGTAGTAGTGGCCTCCAGAAGCTTCTATATTTGAATGCTTAGTCAGCAGGGAGTGGCACTATTTGAAAGAATTAGAAGGATTAGGAGGTATAGCTTTGTTTGAGGAAATGTGTCACTATGGGTGGGCTCTGAGATTTCAAAAGCTCACACTAAGCCAAGGCACACACTGTCTCTTCTACAGATCAGGATGTAGCTCTCAGCTATTGCTCCATCCCTACCTCTGTGCTGCCATACTCCCCCCCACCCCATGATGAAAATGAACTAACCCTCTGAATGTGTCAGCAGGCCAGCAGGCCCCCAGTTAAATGCTTCTTTATAAGAGTTTCCCTGGTTGTGGTGTCTCTTCATAGCAATAGAACAGTGACCAGGAAAAAAGCACACACTTGTTTTCCAAAAATTTAAAAGTTTGTACTTGCTTTTGACCATAACAAAGTATTAGTAACACTATGAAGGAAACAAATGAGATGCATAGCCCAGGAGGGAAGACAGAGCCCAGACCTCAAAAGATATAGAGGTTTGCATGGGATAATGAGATCTGGGGAGGAAGGAAAATGTTAGTGAAGGAAACTTGAGGAGGGAGCACGTGGTAAGTTGGTAAAAGGGCAGCGGAGACTCACTGTGCTAAAGAAGAAATCCTTCCCAGCTCTGTGCAAAGGTACAAGCATATACTTTAAAATGTTAGGAGCATCTATGGCCATAAATCTAGTAATTATATTTGGAAGTGTTTGAACAGGTAAAGAATTCATGATGACATAGGGTATAATTGTAGGGTGCTTTTTACTCTCTTAAGCCTTGAGAGAAGAAAATAAACACACCAAATATTACTATTTAACTCCTGAATTCACAAAGATCATTTTCCATTCCTGACCATTTTCAAAGATCATCTTTCCTTTTGAAAAAATTTTATTTCTTTATTTTAAGATTTATTTTATTTTGTGTGTATGAATGTTTTATCTGCATGTGTATCTGCGCACCATATGCATGCTTGGTGCCTGAAAAAGTACTTAGCCTTCATGTGAGTGCTGGGAATTGAGCCTGGGTCCTTTGCAAGGACAACAAAGGCTCCTAACTAGTGAGCCAACTTTCCAGTCCCACAAATATCATTTTTTAGAACTGACTTGATTGAAGTTTTGATTATGGAAAGGAAATGAGATTGCTAGAAGAAAGTAATGACAGACCACAGTTGCCTTCATGAGTTGTGGGAATTTAATCAAGACTAGAGAGTCGGTCAAGCTTTGCTCAAGAATTCTTCCCAGTAAGCAAATAGTTAACAAAGAGACCTCCTTATGAGACAGAACAGTGTATGATAAACTGAAGCAATCTTCAGCTTGAGTTAGTGAAAGCCCTTACTCCTCACAGACAACATGGATGCTCTTCTAGACTTCCATTCTACAGGTGACTAAGGGCTGCTTACTCATCATTTTTCCAACTCAGGTGTTATGAGTATTAATACTAACACACAAAAATAGAGGAGTGCATTTCTGCATGGCTGGACTTGTTATCTGGTCTCTACTGAGATGTGCTGTTGGTCTTTAAAATACCTATTGTGCACACAGCACAAGTAGAATATAATTCTGCAATTTTAGAAAGGACATCAGTGATGCTTCCAGCTGGTCTTTGTCTTCAGTTGTTATTCTTGATTTATGATTCTATCAGACCACGGCCAAAAATGACTTATGGAAGAGTTTATTGTGGCTTATGTTTCCAGAGGGAGAGTCTATAATGGTGGGGGAGGCATGGTAGCAGGTGACTGTCCCAGGAAGCTAAGAAATCACATCTCCAAGTATACCCAGAAAGCAGGTAGGGCAAAGTGCAGTGAGGCTATAAACTCCCAATCCCAACTCCAGTGACATACTTCCTCCAGCAAGGCAGCACCTCCTACAGCTTCAATAACCTCTCTAAACAGTGCCACAAACTGGGAACCAAGTGTTCATATACCTGAGCTTATGGAGAGCATTTCTCATTCAAACCACCATAATAACTATGTAACTTTTACAAAATCTTAATAGTTATTGCTTACTGGATAATTATCATAATTTTGTTGTGAATTATCTAGTTAGTCCTTAGTAAATTGATAGATGTTTACTCACATCCATATTATTTGAAACCCAAGCATTCTCTCTCTCTCTCTCTCTCTCTCTCTCTCTCTGTCTGTCTGTCTCTCTCTCCCTCTCTCTTAAAAAAGTTATCTCTGTGTATTTGTGAGTGAATGTCATGTATAGGTGGGGGCAGAGGTTGGAAGACAGTGTTGAGTCTCTTGGTGCTGCAATTACAGGCAGTTATGAGTTGTTTTGACATGGGTGCTGGGAACCAAACTCAGGTACTTTAGAAGAGGAGCATATTCTCTAAACCACTGAGCTAGCTCTCAAACCTTCTGAATTATCTCTTAGTTACACCATAATATATGTTTATTATGGTACAAGCAGGAATTTTTAAGTAGGAATTCTTCATAGTTTTATCAACAAAGCAGGTTATAATTAAATCTGTTTATAATTGTATGGTATTTAAATAATTCACAACACCATATTAAGTTAAATATAATAAGATGACAAATTTAAATGTGCTATTTGGTAACATACAGATTGCATACATAAGCCCATACTACAACCTATACTTTTAATTTTTTCCCCTTTTTTGGTCATTACCACTAAATCCTTTTTTTCAATGTGAAAGTGAGGGTTGGTCAAGGGCTTGTCAACATACCTAAACTGGTAGGCATTTTAAAAAGTTAAAAACCGCCTGTGTGTGGGAAGTCCATCAACTCTGCATCTGAGACAGCAAATCCCAATGTAGTTACCCGGTAACACGGCACTGGGAATGTTAACTTCTGCTTCAGGTCTCCCTCCCAGGATGCTGAAAAGATGATATGAAATCATATGTAAAACACCGGGAAAGCACAACTTCCCTCTGAGAGAGGAGGAAGTTACTTCATATGTCAGAGTCCTGCCTCAAGCCACAGCTGCTGTAGAAGGCCTGGGCAGTTGGCTCCTTAAAGGCTCCCTAGAAATGAGATAGTTTTATGTGCACAACAGGGCCTGGCATCACTCCAGGTCTACTCCATTGGGTGTATCTCTGTGGAGTCTCTTCTTAAATACACAGTGGTCATTCTTGACTCTGGCCAGCGCACTTCCCAGTAGTTCTTTTTTATTTTATTTTTTTATGTACTCACCATTGCTCTCTTTAGACACACTGCAAATGGTTGCGAGCCACCATGTGGTTGCTGGGATTTGAACTCAGGACCTCTGGAAAAGCAGTCAGTGCTCTTAAGCACTGAGCCATCTCTCTAGCCCCATCACCTTAGTTCTTATTTAAGGACTGTGATTTTTAATTTTATTTCATGTGTGTAGGTGTTTTGCCTGCTTGTATGTCTGTGTGCCCCGTGCATGCAGTGCTTGTGGGAGCCAGAAAAGGGGGCATGAGATTCCCTGTGCTGGAGTTACAGGTGGTTGTGAATCACCATGTGGGTGCTGGGAACTAGATCCAGAGCCTCTGCCAACAGCAGCAAGCACTCTTAAGTGCTGAGCCATCTCTTCAGCCCAATGTTTCATAGTGGGATGGTTAACAATGTCTACTTGATAGAGTCTAGAACCACTCAGAAATAAACCTTCACCAGTTATTGTGAGGGAGTTACTAGGTTTTGTTGAGGTGGGAAGACCTGATTATGGTTGGTGCCATACTCTGGGCTGAGCTCTCTTCTTCCTATTGCAGATGCCATGGGACCAAACTCCTCACTTTTTTGCCTCCCTGCTTTTCCATCATGGTGGACTATATCTTCCAACTGTGAACCAAAATAAATCCACGCTTAAGTTGGACCTTATGAGCAATGAGAAAAGTAACTAATTTACTCATAAGTATATTTGCATTTTAATTTATTTATTGTGCGTATGTGTGTTGGGGGCCATTAGTACCACGGCATGCATGTGAAAGTCAGAGAACCATCTGAGCGAGTGGATTCTCTGCTTTCTGTGTTGTGGGGTTCCGGGGTGGGGGCAGTGGTTAAATCCAACTCAGACTTCAAGTTTTGCAGCGGGGGTCCCCTTTACTCACTGAGCCATCTTGCAGGAACAAAAAAACAATTCTGAAAAATCTGATGCCTGCACTCATACTTACATCTTTCCCCTAGTATTACATATATGCTCCTAGTAGCACAGATATGGATTTTGGGAATTTGGAGCAATTGCTTACAAACTCACTGGTGGCTCCAGGCCTAGGAATGTTTCCATCCTTCTGAGGAAGAAACCCACACCTACACCTGTCCTGGCTCCGCCCACACCTGGGTTGGGCCTCTCTTCCTCGTCCCTCCTCCACTTAATTTTGATTGGTTATAGGAAGAAACCGGTTCTCCATTGGTTCCTTTGTGAGTGGGAGGAGTCGGGTTGTGTTTCATCTCACCGCTGCAGGCCGAGCTCGGCCGAGGGTACCCGAGAGGGGCCGAGGCCCGAGCTGTAGCGGTACTGAGTAGAGGCTGCTGGACGCGCCCCACCCGGCACCAGGCGGAGCCAGAGATGCTGACCAGGGCCGAGCGGCCCCGCCCGGGCCCCCGGCCGCCTCCCGTCTCTACCTTCCCGCCGCCGCCGCCGTCGCTGCTGCTGCCGCTGCTACTACTGGCGATGCTGTGTGTCCCGGTGTGCGGCCGCGTCCCCCGCTCGGTGCCCAGAACCTCGCTGCCCATCTCCGGTAAGATGCCGGGACCCTTGTCCTCAGCCCTTTGCACGGTGCCCTGCCCTTGCCAGCAGGTGCCCACACCCGCCTGCCCTGCTAACCCCAGTGGCAACATCTAGGGCCCCTCTACACGGTGCACACCCATCTGGGACCAAGAGTGAGACCTCTACCCCGTGCCTTTCCATCTCATCTCATCTCATCCCACCCCACCCTACTCCATCCCACCTATCCTACCCCCAACCTGGCCTCGCACCTCAGCTCCGAAGACACAACCAGGGTGCTCCCGAAGCCCCCCTTTTTCAGCAGGGTGCAGTCCTTCACCCTGCAGACCTGGATACTGAGGCCCAGGGAGGTCCTGGGGTTTGCCTTTATCCCTCTGTTGCCCGCACATACACCCACAGCCATCACTTTATTTCCAACTCCAAACTATTCCCTATCTTCTTTCTCTTTCATTCTAATGGGTCATCAAGACCCACCTTGATCCCTAGCCCAGAATTTCCATCTTTTCAGCTTCATTTCCCCGTCATCCTTTCAAATGCCCCCCCACCGCCTTCCAGACTTGTATCCCTCCAGCCCACGTCAACCGCTGACATCTATCCTCCGCTATCTATACACTCACTTTAACTTTAATTTCCGAATGTTCGCTGCTCCCCCTGCCCATTCCCTACTTAGAGTGCTAGAAAACACTTCAATGAGCCGATTCAAAGTTCTTCACACAAAACAAAGGAGGGGGGCTGGAGAGATGGCTCCCTTGTTAAGAGCACTTGGCTGCTTTTCCAGGAGATCTGAGTTCTGTTCCCAGCACTCATGTTAGTGGCTTACAACCACCTGCAATTCCAGCTCCAAGGGAACAGAATTCTGTCGTTATTATAGTGCATATATGCTGACACTAATACATATGTCTATACACATATAGACATATATATATACACACATATATATATGTATATATGTTTAAAGAAACCTAAAAATTATATATATTTAAAAAAGCAGGCTAGGGCTTAGGTTTTTTATGAAGACATGGAATGCACCAGGGGTGCTAGAAAGCATAAATGGCATTCATAGTTTAAATACTCTTTCTGACGTGGGCATGAGTGTGGCACAGGCTTGTTTTCTTCTCAGCGGGTACAAATGACGCCACAACTCACAACTGGGTCACAGTAACGTAAAGCTTATGCTTAGGCCAAATGACATCTACCGATGCTGGGTCCAGAAGTCAAAGCTGAGACTAGAACCTCTGGAGTTTCAGTTTGTGCTGAACCCATACCCCACAATGAGAGTTGCAGATGCGGGTCTTCGCTGATATGCAGGGATCCAGGGAGGCCTAGATGGCAAGGCAAAGCAGAGTAGGTAACACCGAAGGCTTGGTTCTCCAGAGCCAGAGATTGAGCAAAGTGAATTCACATAAAGTCGTTGTGAACTTTAAATAGTTAAGTGTTTTGGATGCTGATAGTAAGTTGAGTCTGGGTCTAGGCAGAATGCATGCTAAGGAAGGAAGGAAGGAAGGAGGGAGGGAAGGACGAACGCAGGCGTCTATGAGATGGTGGCGTGTCCACTTGTTACCTCATGTAATTCTTCCAAACACCAGGCTGGTCTATTTCAGAAACACATATCCATCCAATATAGCTTTGGGTTTAATGGGGTAAGGGGAAGTAAGGAGTGGACTCCAAATGTGTTAGTAGAATAGTGCCTGTTGTGGTGGTATACACCTTTAATCCCAGCTGTCAGGAAGCTGAGGTGTTTGAGTTCGAGACCAGATTGGGCTACATAATGATAACCTATCTCAAAAAAAAAAAAAAGCACATCAGGAAAGTACTTATACTCTCCATAGGTACTTTAAAGTACATATCACATTGCTATGAGTAGAAGTGACAGGTTTAATATTTGTTCAGTTTTTTATAGTGTTCTTTTTATAGAGAAAGCATGCCTGACTGGGCTGTGTGCTAACTGTTCTGGCCTCCTCAGTTGTCTTCTACTGGGGACAGGAAGATGGTTTGCTTGAACGGGTTCTGTTTTCCCCCTTCATTGGCTACCAAGTAAATAGTCCTTGAAAGACAGCAAAAATCACCCCCTCTGGGGACCCGGTGCTTCTGACAGGATGGCTGACGCTCCCTCCCCTCTTCTCTTCCTGCCAGAGGCTGACTCCTATCTCACCCGGTTTGCGGCCCCTCATATATACAATTACTCTGCTCTCCTTGTGGACCCTGCTTCTCACACACTTTATGTCGGTGCGCGGGACAGCATCTTCGCTTTAACCCTGCCCTTCTCTGAGGAGAAACCCCGAAGGGTGAGAGATGACAGTGGGGTAACCCAGAGCCAGTAGCATACATTTTAAATCCATCATCTTGAGGGCTGTAGGTGGCAGAATTTCATAATAACTAAAGATGTAATGGAGCAGAATGGGGGGGGAAGGGAGAGAAGGAGGGAGGGAGGGAGGGAGGGAGGGAGGGAGGGAGAGAGAGAGAGAGAGAGAGAGAGAGAGAGAGAGAGAGAGAGAGAGAGAGAGAGAGAGAGAGAGACTGCAGCAGCCTGAGTTACTTGGGGGTGGTTGGTGACTGTGGTGGATATCAGTAAGACCATCACTGTATGGAATAGAGGATGGGGCAGAGGATACCCTAACAGGGTATAAAACCCTTGTCTGCCAGTAAAGGAGGAGATAATGGGAAGGAGGTTTTCTTTCATGTGTTGGCTGTGAGGGGGGAGCCATGGTGATGAGAGAGGCTCTGAGGCAGGCGTAGAGATGGGGGAAAGGCTCAGTGGCATGTTTCAAGGGCAGTGGGCAGTGGTATCTATCTCTAGAAGGGTGGTTTCTCCAGAGAGTTTGCAAGCTGATTTCACTATGTATTTATTAGTAAGAACTGTAGTACATTGTGACACAGCACAGAAACATAAATGTGTCCTGATGGAAACTCAGAACAGCACTGTCAGTCATAAAGTCATAATTTCTGATATAGTCTATTTCCTTAAATGTGGTTTGGGGTTGGGAGTTTGCAGGGGGGCGGGAGAGGAAACCTGGGGAAATGAGTTCTTCTTCTTTCTCAGATCGACTGGGTGGTGCCTGAGGCTCACAGACAGAACTGTAGGAAGAAAGGAAAGAAAGAGGTAGGTGGAAGCCCACACCCTGCCTCGAGTGTCTGTGGAGACCTTGGCTGAGCCCCCAGCAGTGCTCCTATCCTGAAGGGTCCAGGCAAAGACTCTCACACCATCGCCCATATGCCCCCATACCACAGTTACCTCTAACTATCTATACCCCACCCTGTCCTTCCTCATACCCACTGCTTCTGATTCTAACCATCTCTAACCTCCAGGATGAATGTCACAATTTTATCCAGATTCTCGCCATTGCCAATGCCTCTCACCTCCTCACGTGTGGCACCTTCGCTTTTGATCCGAAGTGCGGGGTTATTGTGAGTGACAGGGGCAGAGGGAGAGGGAGAGGGAGCCTGCAGGAGTGCCAGTTACTTGGGAGTGGTGGGTAGGAGGCCGGGAAGGGATTTTTGGGAATGACCGTGTTGGGCATGGTTAAGACAACCACTGTGTAGGATAAGTATTGGGGGTAAAGGATACCTTCATAGGGTGGAGCCTTTGTCTGTCTTCAGGGGAGGGCAGTTGGAGCAGGGAAGGGAGATTGTCTGTAGAGGGTAGATTATGCTAAGTATAACAAGACATGTAGTGAGACAGTGAGTGGGGTTAGGGTAGCTGGTTGACCTGGGAACTGGACAAATCCAAGAGACGCTTCAGAAGCCAGACACGCATGTTTCTTTGTCCAGTGGGTGCTCGGGCCCAGCTCTGGAGCCTGTTTCTTCTTTGGAATAGTTCAGGCTCTCTTCTCCCATAGCACGCCTCGTCATTTCTGGCATCCTCTGCCAACCCCATTCTCTGCAGGGTGTGACTCTCATGACTTCTGATGTCACCACCCTGTAATGTGGTACCAGCTGGCTCTGTGTCTCTGGGGTGAGCCACCCTGTCAACCACATTTTCTTCTAGATCTTGTTTATTGGGGAAGGCCTGTGGGATCTCCCACCCTCAAACCCAGGCAGTCTTGGCATGAATATATACTTAGTGATGTCTAGTCTAGTCACAACTACATGTTTGGAACTCTGACCTTTCTCTGTTAATTGTACAGTGGTCACCACTGGTCTTCTGGCAGCAGACTTGTGACTGAGTGCTGGGGTGAGTCAGAAAGGCTTCGTGTCCTTTGCACACAACAGTGTCCACCATGTTTCTTTCTTGGCTTTGATCCTGAACTACAGATATTGGCTAGTCTGTTCTGCAGTCTGCACTAATACAGTGACCCACTTGGGCCTTGATAGTATACATCCCCCAAACCCTCTGTTCTACAGCATCCTTCTGTTTAGGATGGATACAGGCAGCTCTCTTGGCTTTCCTCAGGTTTAGTTGGGCTTACATTCTTTCCACATGCTCTTTACAAAAGTCTGGATACATTTATTAGTTCTGGATAGTATTTGAAAACCTTTGAATCCCATCAACCCAGACTGATGGCTTAGTTCTTTATAGTTACCACTAGGTTCATAAGGAAGCAGGGCTACTTTTCCCAGTCTACTCAGACATGCTATGACCATCCCAGCTCATATTCTTGGACTTTCCTTTTTACCTTGGATCTCTGAGTTGGGACCCTAGTGGGTCCTAGCCAAAGTACCAAGATGGAATACCTTCTGGGAATGCCTGCGGTGGTTGGCGTGTCTTGGGCCCCTATCTATTCTTGAGAGATTTAGGTAATGAAGAGTGAGGCCAGGGTTCTGTGCCCCACCAGTTTATCTCACCAGTTCAGTGGTTTCTCTAAGGCCTTCCTTCTATCTAACAGACTCATGAACCGAGGGGCTGCTCTCTGGAGGGACATTAGCTCTGATAGCCTGCCAAGATCCCTCGTGAGCCTGCTCTGTAGACTCTGTGAACGTCCTCTTCTGCTTTTACTCTCTCATTCTGTTTGATTATGTTCCTACTTTCCATTAGTGCCGATGCTCCCTGAGTGATGGGGTTGAGGCTGCAGATAACTGTTCCCTGGCATCTTTGATCTAGACACATTTCACTCATTGATGACTGTGGAGAAAGGAAGGTCCTCATGAAGCCTTGGAGCTAACATTTTAGCGAGAGTGCTGTCTTTCAGTGCCAGCTTCCATCACACATGACTCAATGAAGGAACCCAGCCATTAGTAGAGAAAAATACTAGGCTTCAATAAGGACCACCAGAAAAGCAATGGCCATTCACTCTGTTGCAGACTCAGGTACCTTGTATTCATAATTAAGTTTATCATCACTTCTCGGCCTTTTGGCTAAGATCAAGTGCAATTAAATTTATCATCACATCATTGTATTCATTTATGATTTATTTCTATTTTATATTCTGAAAACTGATATTTAGAGAAATTAGTTATTCTAAGATTATGTAGCTAGAAGAAGCAGAGCCAATATTTGAACCTGGGTTGGTCTAGATATGTTCTATAACCCTGTCTGTGTGGCCAGCCTGCAACCTAAGGGACTTCATCTGACTTCAATCTCTTGTGGCATTTGACATGGCTTATTCATCTTGGAGAATCCTGTGGTTGTTGTTGTTGTTTTCCTATCTGGGAGAGGTCCTTTATTTGCCTTCTACTTATTTTTCTTAGGCAAGGCCAAAGGGCCAACTCCAACTTTACTACTCAGGAGAGCTTTGCTATCCATCCCCAGATTCCAGCTTTAGGGACTGGTCCTCACCAGAGCTGATAGTAAGACTGTCTACTGACATGGTGATGTAATGAAGAATCTCTGCATACATATAGAGAAAACCAGTGAGACCATCTTCCAATTTCACACCTTAGTTCAAGGTCATTTTTATAATCAGAACCTACTTGATAATCAGAGGATAATCTGAACCTATTTGTTAATGAGTGACTCACTTTCTCAAAGGTTAGAAGGTTGGATGATATGATTATGCCACTGGAGAAAACTGGGAGGGAGCTAGTCTTGACATATTGAGTTTTAAGAAGCTGGCAGGTAAGTATTGTGAGAAAGCCCAGCAGTCAATGGAATATGGACTCGGATTTGGAGGACATGGACTCACTGGAGGGCATCATTCTCAGGGGGTTGGGCCACTGGTTTACATAGAAAGACTAGGAATGCAAGAATGAATGGGATGTTTGAATGATATGTTAGAAAAACGATAGATAGATCCTAAGAATAAACATGGTGGAGCTAGCAAAAGAAGGAGCCAGAGAAACAAATATCAAATAGGAGGAAGGACTCCAGGAAGATAGAGTTTTAAGAGTCAAGAAATGGGATATTTCAAGGAAATGAATCGAAAGTGCCAATTGATACTTAGAGATTGAAGAGGATAGGGATCAGGAAAAGGCCCATCTTTTTGGTCTTTGGTGAAATGGAAGGGAACAGTTTTAGGCACAGGGATGGGGAAACAGTTTGGTTTCTGGAATAATAGGTACTTTGTTTGGACAGAACAAAGATCATATTGAGAAATAGTAGAAAATAAGTAGGCTGAGTTAGAGTTTGTGTTCCATGGGCAATGGTGGGCTGCGTGTGTGTGTGTGTGTGTGTGTGTGTGTGTGTGTGTGTGTGTGTGTGTGTGTGTGTGTGTGTGTGTGTGAAATTCTAGAAGATTGATGTGAGGTAAGTATAGCAGTAAACTCGGGGTGGAGCTCTTCAGTGTAGGGCAAGGAGTAGCTCAGGTGAGAGAGAAGAAGTGCAGCCACAGTAGGTACTAACTGGACTTCAAGGTTGCCTGAGTACCTTGGTAGTAAAAACCACCATCCTTCTCCTCAGGTAAAGATATTCTCTGTCACACACATGGAGTACTGTCCTTCTTTGTGGGTCCTAAGAGAGCATTCTAAAATGCTCTTTTGATCCAACTCTCTCCCTTTGGAGAAGCCGTCAGATTACCCCTCATCTTCATGGGCCTTCTTTAGGAGTCGTCTAAGCCTTGTTTACCATCTGCCACAGAGAGAGGGCGACGGGCATAGTCCAGTAACAGCGTTAAGCTCAGGGGATACATCTTACTACCCACCCCTGTGTGCCATCAGAACAAGGAAGCTGGAGCCACAGTGGATGTCTATGGAGTTCGTGGGCTAGAGACAGCACGCCTGGCATGTCCATGTTGTAACTTTGATTTGAAACCAACTACAGTAATGTTTCCTTGAGTCCTAGCATGAAAGCATCCTTCATTTCCACTTTTAGACGTTGTCTTGAAACTCTCTTAGTGCTGTATGCTACGGTCACTTGTGCCTGACCCTGATGGAGCTCTTATGTCTGTCACCTCCCACCCCTCTGGAGAACCCTGGAAGAAGAAGAAAAAGATACTTATCTCTCAAGGCCTAGGATCATGATCTAAGACTTAGGTCCTTCGCTCTCAAGGCCTAGGATCATGATCTAAGACTTAGGTCCTTCGCTCTCAAGGCCTAGGATCATGATCTAAGACTTAGGTCCTTTGTCCAGTTTCCTTCTCTGTTTGGATGTGAAACCCTGGCCCTCCCCTCTATCCTTGGGTGGGAACTGAGGGAGAATGTTACTCTGTTTTCTTCAAACCCCTGGGCTTCAGCTGGTCCCCATAGACTCAAGGCTCTCTTTGCCTTTCCTCAGAGCGCCGGCCTTCAAAAGGCTGTCTGCTTCCTTCCATTTCTTTGGCTGTAGCACATTTTCTAGGTAGTTACAGACTCCAGAATTTGAGAGGAAAGGTCTATGTCCGGCCTCATGGTATTTTTCTAGGGCCACTCTAGGTATGCTTTCATGGGGAAGTGTGGGGGACAGGTCTGGGGGCAAAGAGGAAGAGAGCAGAGAAAGAAATGAGTGGGTGGAGGAGGCAGGAGTAAGGTGGCAGAATACGGAGACGGGAGTGGGGTGAACGGGACGTGGATAGAGATGGGCTTTTCCTTCATTTGATCTTATGTTTAATTCTCACCGTGAACCTTCTCCATAAACCCTAAACCACCTGCCCCTCCCCTTCTGGTCTGTAGGATGTGTCCAGTTTCCAGCAGGTTGAAAGACTTGAGAGTGGCCGGGGGAAATGTCCTTTTGAGCCAGCTCAACGGTCAGCAGCTGTAATGGCTGGTGAGTGGGAGAGCCAAGAGTCAGTGGTTCTTGCTCTGACGACCTCCTTCCCCACCCCTGCTGCTCGGATTCCTGTGTCTCTTCGTCCTGTGGGATGTCTACCGCACTCATGTCCCCTTTCAGCCTTTCCTGATGTCCCTGGGTGACTGCAACTACCAACATGTCTCCATAGGATGCCTTTTCCCTGACTCCACTTTAGAGACTGTAGCCTGGGCACCTCTAGTGTGATTGCTGCTTCTGTGACCCCATTTTCTTCTCTTACAGCACCCACTCCCATTTGCAGGAGGGATTGACTGCAGCATATAGTGTAATACATTCGGAGAGAGCAATTTAGAAAGACACGGTATAGAACAGCACAGCCAGATGACCTTTCTGTGATAACTGAGATGGTTGAGAGCTTTGTCTGATTTGGTAGCCACTTGCTATCTTGGCTGTGAAGCCGTTGAAATATGACGACTGCAGGGAGGGAATGAGGGAATTTTAAATTAAGTTGAATTTAATTTAGGTAAAGTGGCCCTATGTTTCCCGTAGCTATCACTTAATACACTTCTAGAATATCTCTACTTAGAAAACCACTGCCAGTATTTTAGGACATTCCTTTCTAGCCTTTAAGATGTGTGCACATACCCATATACACTTAAGCACACTTTGTTGGACCTTTCTTAGTTCTTCAGGGGAATGACTGTTTTACAATTTATTTCGTTACCTCCTCTGAAGGAGCCACTTGTAGTTGCTCAGGGTGGACCTCGCCTAAACTTCCTTTTGGAGAATGACGAATTTATTGGCATAGGGAACAGATTGTTTCTGTACTACATAACCCATATTTTAGGGGAGGTCACCTCACGGAAACTCTCCAAATTCAGAGAAAAGCCAGTTGTTTCTTCATGATGTTGCAGAAGAGACAGGAACAGAATAGAAATCTTATGTGTGCATTGTAACATTTAAAGTAGTTAATTTCTGACATAAATATAATTTGTTATTAATAAATGTAACTTAGAGAACTTTATCTTGAAATACTTTTTTTGTTATTTTGAGACAAAGTCACGTGTAGCTCAGGCTAGCCTCAAACTCTCTATGTAGCCAAAGATGAGCCTAAATTCCTGATCCTTCTGCCTCTGCCTTCAAGGGCTGGAATAATAGGTTTGCATCTGCCTTATGTAGTGCTGGTGATGAAACCCTGGCTTTTTGTGTGCTAGGCAAGCCCTCTGCAAGTGAGCTTCATTCTCAGCTCTAAAAATACTTTATGAGGACATTTTTAAAATCTATCTATCTATCTATCTATCTATCTATCTATCTATCTATCTATCTATCTTTGTTTTTTTGAGACAGGGTCTTACTATGTAGCTCTGGCTGTCCTGGAACTCACTCTGTAGACCAGGCTGGTCTTGAACTCATACTCATCTACTTGCCTTTCTCTGCCTTCCAAGTGCTGGGATTAAAGGCATGCACCACTATGCCTAGCTGAGAAGACAATTTTAAAAGGCGTTATGCTGTTCATCTTCTGAACACACTATAAGTTAATAAGTAATTCCAAATTGTTATTTCATGTTTCCTTCAAAGTTTTTAGTATTATCCATATTGCTACAGTGAACCTGTATGTGTATGGTCTTTGTCCTCAGTTTTCACCATTCTCTCAGGATTCCTAGAAATGGATTATCACATTGATCCTCCTGCCTGTTCCTCCTTCAGCAAATCCTACTGGCATGCCCCACCACAACCGGCAGATCACCACATTGAAGGGTGTGATATTTTGTGGCTCTATCGAAAGCTAATGCCGCCTTTAGATGAGGTGTACCAATTTACACCCTAAGCCTCTGATGTATGAGGGTTTTTCTCACTTTAAATTTGCCATTAATATATTGTTGTCATTTAAGAAAATCTGTGCTAATCTGAGGCTAAAAGTGGCCCTTTGCTTTAATGTGTAGGTCTTTGAATGTTAGTGAAGTTTCACTTTTCCCATGTTGTGGCACTTGTTTTTGTTTCTTCTTGGGAAAATTCTCAGTTCAGATAGGGTGTTAGTATTCCAAGTCACACCACTTTTCCTCTATGGTGTGCGTGTGTGTGTGTGTGTGTGTGTGTTATTTTATGTGTATGAATGTTTTGTCTACACCAATGTCAGTTCAACATGTGCATGCCTGGTGCCTTCAGCAGTCAGAAGAGCATCAGATCCCCTGGAACTGGAGCTGTGGATGGTTGTGGGACTCCGGTGATGTGTGTGCTTAGAGCTGAAGCTGGGTCTTCTGAAAGAACAGCAAGCACTCTTAACCACTGAACCATCTTTCCAGACTGATTTAAATTTTTTTTTAGATTTTGTTTTGTTTTGTTGAGACAGGACCTCTCTGTGTAGTCTCAATTGTCCTGGAATTTATCATGTAGACCAGGTAGGCTCCACATGCCTCTGCTCTCCCCCCCCAACCCCCGCAACCCCCAGGCTGTGACTAAAGGTTTGTATCTTCACATTTTTCCCCTTAAAAAGTTCTCCCTGATTTGGTTCTTTGAATATGTGGAACTTATTTTAATGAATGGTGTGCGTGGGGCTCAGTCTGTCTTGCCTAGCTAGCTAATGCAAGACTTCTTCTCATGGATCCAGCTGTTTCTTCTTTCTTCCCTGACACTTGTTGCCAAGGTTATCATAAAATAATTTTTTTCTTATATTTTTGGAAACATTACAAAAGTTTTATTACTTATTAATTAATTAATTGCTTTAATGTTATTTTTTTTTTGAGAGAGAGGATTTCTCTGTGTAGCTCTGGCTGTCCTGGAGTTCACTTCGTAGACCAGGCTGACCTTGAACTCACAGAAATCCCCCTGCCTCTGCCTCCAGGATTTTGAGATTGGAGGCGTGCACCACCATGTCCAGCTTGGATAATATTTTGTACAAACCAAAACTTGACACTTGGACGGCAAAAGTGAATTTTGTCCTTATGGGTGACTTTATTTTTAAATCACCCTTCAGTCATACAGTTGATGACTTTCTGTTTGAAAGAACCAGAAAGCTGAGTAACTACAGTATTTGGTCGCCATGATCACCATCATCCACTGCTGGACCTGAGGAGACCTGGTTTGCATGCTCAGATTTGAATAAAACAGCTTGGTCAATATTTTTCTTGTTTTTTTACCAACAGTTTTGGCAAAACTCTGAACTGGTCACTGGAGTCATTAAGAAGGATTTGAATTGTAAATGTTGTAAACACTGCTACATTTTGCAGAATTGCCTATCAACGCAAATGACTTCCTAGTTGCAGGAACATGAGGTCATTATTAGCATTTTTTTTTTCTAAGCAATACTCTTTAAGGATATGTGAGTCTCTGGATAACTTTTCTATTCTGTGAGGAAGAAAATTCATATTAAGACATGGTTTAAGGAGGGAAACTTTCTTTTAAGTTTATTTTATTGGTTACATTTATTATTATTATTTAATTGAAAAATCTCCAATGTTTAATTTGATTTGTATTTTTTCCCCTTTTCTTTAGTTTTTTTTTCTCTTTTCTTTTTTTCTTCTTTCTTTTTTTAAGACACGGTCTCAGCACAGTCATTAACTGACATGGAACTGGCTAAGTAGATTAGACTGGCCTTGAATTTGTAAAAATCTGCCTGCCTCTGCCTCCCCAGTGCTGAGATTAAAAATGTTCACCACCCTGGTCCTGATTTGTATTTTGAATGGCATTTCTCCTGGCGAGGTCAAACAGCTTTCCTCGTGGTAATACTCTAGTGTTTATTACTGTTGTTGCTGTTGGCTTTTAGACAGGTCCCTTTTAGACAGGACTCTCTTGCCTCAGCCTCCCGAGTGCTGGGATAGCAGACAAAAGCACCCATGTATAGCTGTAAGCACAATTTTGAAATATGACATTTATCTGTACTGTAGTCAGATAAAATTAGCAAAATCATCTCAGTATCTTTATTTGTGATATTTATACCCAGGAAAATGTGAATATTTTGGCAATCGATTCTTATTAGCCTGAAATCATGGCGGATCCTTGGCAGGCTCCTTGTCTTCTGCTCGCTCTTTGAAGGTTGGCTTCCACCCAAAAGCCTCTTCTCATCCTCGCAGTTTCGATCTTAACCAGCCCTGTGGAGTCTTTCTCCACCATTTTGTAATGGCTCCTGGTTCTTTACCTGTCTCCTAGACCTACTCTGGATGGAGAACACACATCCAGCTGCTTCTCAGACAGCTGTGCTTGAATGCCCCACAAGGATCTCAAAACCACTGTGCCCCAACAAAAGCTCATCATCTTCCTCTGAGTCCCCCAAACCTGCGCCTCGCCCGGCCTCTCTCTGGGTTCAGAGTACTATTCTTACCCAGGCATCCACAACAGAGCCGGCAGCCCATCATTGTCTTTGGTCTTCCCACTACATCTTGTAATAAATCAGGTTTTTATGATGATGAGCTGAAGCTTTTGTTATTTCTTCTTTTGGAATCCTTCTAGTACCTTTTCCTCTGGATTCCAGAACTGTTCCGTCTGGCGGCCATGCTTCTACCAAGGTGCCCTGCAAGTGTTCAGGTGTGCAGCTGCTGCCAACATCTTAGGTCAAACCCGACCTCTTAAATCCACATCTGCCCCTGGATGTGCAAGTATATGCTGAAACAAGACAGTCATAGGATCCTATATGGCCAAAGGAGAGCAATAAAGCAAACACATTATCTCTCACGACTTACTAATAGACTGGTGAAAAAAAGATAACCTGCTTATCTAATCCCTAGATCAGGAAATGGAAAACTTGATGGAATCAATGCAGAAAGACTGAGAGCAGCTGGGTGTGGTAGCAAGGGGAGGGGGAACTAGGAGATCAGGAGTTCAAAGCCATTCTCAGCTAGATAGTGAGTGCTAGACCGGACCCGGCTTCATGAGACCTTGTTAAAGAAAGGAACAGGAAGGAAGGAAGGAAGAAGGAAGAAAGGAAGGAGCCTGATCATAAGAAGAAAAACTGGAGCATATTAATGATCTTCTTTTTAAAATCAGACAATCCCAATTGTTAACTTTCTTTAACACTGAGCATTTTGAGAGACTGAGGTAGGAAGATCTGGAGTTCAAGGTTGTCCTAGGCTACAAAGAGAGATTATTGGGTTTTGTTGTTGACATTGTTTTGTTGTTAAAATTCTGTTGGATTTATTTTATGTGTGCCGAGAGGCAGAGTCTCACTGTGTAGCCCAGGCTAACATGGGGTATACTAATACTAATACTAATACTAATACTAATACTCCTACTTCAGCTTCCTACTTCAGTGTTGGGATTTTCTGGCATGCACCACTGAGTCAGATGTGCTTTGGAATGTTTACTGATTGATCCATTCAGCAATAATTGGCCAAACAATTGCATACTTATGAATATTTTACTATATGAAGGTTGAAGTTCTGTCCTATTGGAACTGAGAATGTCTGGGAGACTCTAGAATGTGTCATGGTCTTACGTCCTTCTATGGACATGGTTTTCATATCTGTGCGTTTGATGTCCCTTCTGTAAGTATTTGAGAGCATGGTGAGCCCCTGGTTCTCCCTGAGCACTTGGACACCTGCAACTTCCATCCCAAGGTGTCTGTTCCTCCTTCTGTCCCCTAGTGTCAGTGACCCTTTTCTATTCTACCTTGAGGGACAGTTCTCTTCTGCCATTGCAGCTTCCAATCTTGCTAGCTCTTCAGGGTATTGATCCTGTAGAGCATTTGGGGACCTTTGCCTCCAGTGCTAGCCAGGCCATTGTGTGCTTATCTGTGATCCCTCTTCAATAGTTATTTATCACCTTTATCCCCAAAGACACCCTCCCTAAATGTGCATAACTCTCTGCTTCCCACGTCTTCCTTTCTCAGGACAGTGTGCACAGCTTCTCATGGCTTATGGAGGTTTGACTTTAGAGTTTTCTGTTTATGGTGTTCTTAGGAACCTTTCCCTTCTCCTTTTTCAGGCAGGGTCTCTCTGTGTAGCCCTGGCTGTCCTGGAACTTGATCTGTAAACCAGGTTGGCCTTGAACTCCTAGATCTACCTGTCTCTGCCTCCCGAATGCTGGGATTAAAGGCATGTGCCACCACTGCCTAGGTTCTAGGGATCATTTTTCAATCAGCTTTTTGGTATCAATTCTCTCTTACCTACCACCTAGCAAGTACAGAGAGTTGGCTCATGTGGAGTTCCATTTGTTGCTGGGACCTATGACTAATATTTAGGTTTTCTGTTCTAAACTCTTCTGGAAGGGATTAGCATGTCATTTGACAGCTGCCCCTCCTCTGCTAGCAGCAAGACAAGCATATGTCTCTGAAGTTCCACAGGGACCATGACTGGTGACACCGAATGTCTACCATGTGGCAGGCCCTCGCTAGGATTCTGCACTTGGTATCTAGCCTCTGCATCGATTCTGAGTGGAAGGTGGCCTTCTCCCTGTTCTGCATTTGAAGAACCTGGGATTTAGGAAAGTCAGTTTGCCCAAGATTGTTCTGTTTAGGGAGTACTCTCAGAGTTCAAACCTAAATCTTCTGATGCCAAAACCCTGTCCACAATCTCAAGCGGTAGGATCATCTCTCCTTCACACCCTGTGAGGAGGTTTTCAATCTACAAGTCTTCCAGGCCTCCTGGCTGGTTTTCACTCTGCATGGAGTGTTGTTTCAAGGCTGGGTGTCTGGCCACGGCTGACAACACACACAACCTTCATGGAGCGTCTGTTACCCCAGCATGACTCTGCTTCCTTCTGTGTGACCCTACTCTCTCATGCTTCCCCTGGCTAGCACAAGGCCCTTCAAGCCCTTGCTTCTCCTGGCTCTCTGGTCTGACCTCTCAGCTGCCTGCAGAGTATTTTCCTTTAGATGGTGGTGTTCCCTAGGGCACCCTAGTCAGTTTGTGTTTCTGATCAGTACCTTTGCCTTGTTCCTATTGGGCTCTAAACAGGATGTGTAGTGATGAGTAGGTGCTGTCTCTGGCTGTGTCTCCTGGACCCTTTTAGTTGCCTTCTTGAATTTTCCATGTGTTCTGAAAGCCCTTTTGCCTTAGCATGCCCAGGAGTGAATGCCCTTCCTCTCCGGCTTCCTTCTTCATGGACCTTCCTCTGTTGTCCGCCTTGTCCAGGCCTTCCGTGCTTCTTGAGCTGTGTGAATGGTTCTTTGTCACTCTTATTCCTCTGTCCTCTCTTTCTCACATTTCTTCTCCCCTTTTCACCCCTTCCCATGTCCTCTGCCTCTTCTTCCTCTTCTCCTTTAGAAAACATAAAAATCACTTTGTTGTAAAGAGTTAATGAATCAAAACATCACACAGTGAATTTAATGTTGGGGTGGTTCCTCCTCTTCTTCATTTTCATTTCGTGTGTGTGTGTGTGTGTGTGTGTTGCATGCATGTGTGGGTATCACGTGCCTGCAGTACCCAAGGAGGCCAGAAGAGGGTGTTGGGACCTCTGGGACAAGAGTCAAGGATGGTTGTGAGCCTCCATGTAGATGCTGGGCATCAAACTCAGGTCCTCTGCAAGAGTAGCCAGTGCTCTTAATGGTTGAGCCATTTTTGTTGTTGTTTTGTTTTGAGACAGGGTTTCTCTTCATAGCCCTGGCTGTCCTAGAACTTGCTCTCTAGACCAGGCTGACCTTGAGATCTGTTTGCCTCTGCTTTCAGAGCACTGTGATAAAAGGCATGCGCTTCTTGTTTTTTGAGTTCAGGTTTGCCTTCAATTTCTGATCTTCCTGCCTTGGCCTCTCTACTGCCAGGATTACAAATCCACACCACCATGCCTGGCTATTATCATTGTTGTTATCACCACCACCACCACCACCACCACCATTACCATCACCACCACCATCGCCACCACCATCATTATTGTGGTCTTCTAACCCAGGATGTTGGGCTTACTAGGCCAATACTCTACCATTGAGCTGTACTCCAGCCCTCATTGCTTTCTTTAAAAACCCAAATTGATTGTTACACTTCCATTAAAAAAAAAATCTCCACCATTCTCTTCCCTGTGAGATAAAGACTTTGTTTCCTGGCATGTCAGAGCACACTTCACAAACGAGGACACATCTCCATGCCTCTAGCCTGGCCTCTGCTCATTTGCTTGGTGCAGAAGTGTCTGCCCCTGTGGGTATCAGCCACCATGGTCCTACGCCTGCGTGTGGCTCCTCTGTTCACTGCTTCCCTGTCTTTCTCCCCGATGCCCTCTAACTGGCAAACGTTTTGTTCTTTGGACATACTGTGGGGCTGGGGATATAACTCAGGTGGTGGAACACTTGCCTGGCATATGCAGGGTCCCAGGTTCAATCCCTGGTTCTTCCTTGCTACCCCTCAAAAGATGCTGTAACTCCAAATAGGCATGACTGGATCATCGTCTGCCCGTCTCCTCCTCCTGGTCTCTGAACATATGCTTGTCCTCCTGACCCAGAAGGGAGTCCATGGAGACAGTGATGCGCTCAGCACAGAGCTGTGTGCACAGCAGCTGATGGAATCCTGCCACCTTGCCTTTTCCAGAATGCCTGTGCCACATGGGACCCCCCTGGTGCCCATGACTTTCCATGGCCTGCGCCACATTCTTACTCCTTGTGTCTGACCCCTTGCCCAAGCTATTCATGGTGACAGAGCCATTCCTCTCTTCTGTCCCAACGTGCCTGCGATTTATCTCTTACCCCCACTATTCCTAGAGTGCTCGAGACTGTCTCAGTGCAGGAGGGAGAACCCCCACCCCTGTGTTACCCTCACTTTCTGTGTAGCTTCTTCTCATCCGACTGGTCTGGTATTTCCCAAAGTGCGGCTTGAACCACTTGTATCAGAGTGACTCCTGCTTGTTTGAAATGCAAGGTGTTGGGACATGCCCTCATTTTACCTAGTTAGAGCTGCTGGGCCTGAGGACCTTCATTCACTACCTCACGTATCCAGGCAACCCCAGTATACTTTTTAGCTGTGAATTGTTCCAGGAAAGTATACCCAGCAGTGCTCAGAAAGAACACAGGTTCTCTGCTCCATATTGGAAATTTTGGGGTTTGCTGCAAAGCAAATGCCACCTCCTGGGGAGTCTCAGGACCATTAGCTATCACCAGGTTACTGCAGTGACACCCAATGTCTGCTAGATACAGCTTTGTGCTCCCATCATGCCTGGGTCCTTCTGTCAGTTCTCCCCCAGTGCAGGCTTCCTACCCCAGCACTTCCTATAAGTCAGGTGTCCCCTGGGATGGCATTTGGTGCATGCTCAGTCTGCGTGTTGCTACTCCGCTTTGTCCCCACGCTCTGCCAGTGACTGCTTCAGCTTCCGGGGTGTGTGTCTCTGACTGCTCATTTCCTTCCTGTCCCTGCAGGGGGCGTCCTCTACACTGCCACTGTGAAAAACTTCCTGGGGACTGAGCCGATCATCTCCCGAGCTGTGGGCCGAGCTGAGGACTGGATTCGAACAGAGACCTTGTCCTCCTGGCTTAACGGTGGGAAGAGGGACAGGGTCACCTGGGACACAGGTCAGGTGGGGGCCGGACAGCCCCAGGCTGTCTGAAGATCTAAGGTCATTGGTTTCTTCAGCCCCAGCCTTTGTCGCAGCTATGGTCCTGAGCCCGGCTGAGTGGGGGGATGAAGATGGAGATGATGAAATCTTCTTTTTCTTCACGGAGACCTCCCGAGTGTTGGACTCATATGAGCGTATCAAGGTCCCACGAGTGGCCCGCGTGTGTGCGGTGAGACCTCTGTCCCGGCTGGGTGTCATCTCCCGGTGTTTGGCCTTCCGTATCCTCCTCACTGGGTTTCTTTTGCCTCTCTCCTCTGTCTGGTTTGTTCTCTACCTAGGCTTCTCTAATGGGAGTTTGAGGAATGTGAGGGGGAAGGCTCTGGCGGCTCTGGTTCTCCCCCACTCTTACCCTTGTGATGGACACACTGTCTGTAGGAAGTTGGTTTACATTAGAAGTTCAAGGAAGGATGTATTGATGGACCCAGGTTCAAGTCCTGCCCCACAACTTCCATCCTCTGTGACCTCTAGTTTGTTCTTTGGCACCTTTGAGACATACACGTAGAGTTTATAGAGTAATTGAGGACAAGCTGCGTTTTAAGGACTAAGTGAGGTCATGGTTTACATTGTCACTGTCCTTGTTATCACAACCCTATCCATCTCTGTACCCTGTTACCCTCAGTTTCTCGGACTATATGTCTATTCTTCTGTATGTCCACCTCCCCATCTGTCCACGTGTGCTATGAAATCAGGGAGGACACAAGAGGGTCTACACACGTTTTGTTTAGCGTTGGTCATCTAAAGAGTGTTTCCCATGTTCTTGTCACCCCAGGGGGATCTTGGGGGCCGGAAGACCCTTCAGCAGAGATGGACGACGTTTCTAAAGGCTGACCTGCTGTGTCCAGGGCCCGAGCATGGCCGGGCCTCGGGGGTTCTGCAGGATATGACAGAGCTTCGACCTCAGCCTGGGGCGGGGACCCCCGTCTTTTATGGCATCTTTTCCTCCCAGTGGTGAGGGGGTCCTGGGTGGATGACGGGGTGGGTGACAGGGTGGGCGGTCCGTGGAGTTGGTATGGTCACTGCAGGTGGACTCTCTCTCCCTCAGCTGCATGGCTCCCCCGTGTTTCTCTGGGATCAGCTCATTTGATAAGGGATGAGTTGCTGTCACCTAGCTCTCTCCAGATACTGGGCTCCAACCTGTGACTCCTCCAGGGAAGGAGCTGCCATCTCTGCTGTGTGTGCCTTCCGACCCCAAGACATTCGGGCAGTGCTGAATGGTCCCTTTAGGGAGCTAAAGCATGACTGCAACAGGGGACTACCTGTCATGGACAACGAGGTGCCCCAGCCCAGACCTGGAGAGGTGAGGGGGTGGGGCGGGTCTTCGTCTCAGGCTTGTATATATTTTTTTTTTTTGGTTTTTTTTTTTTCACCATCGCAAAGGGCAAGAGCTTTGCTAAACATCGCCAACACCTCCTGTTCCCTGAGAAACACTGTCACTCAGGTCTGTCTCCTTTAGTGTATCGCTAACAACATGAAGCTCCAGCAGTTTGGATCCTCGCTCGCCCTGCCAGACCGCGTGCTCACCTTTATTAGAGATCACCCACTCATGGACAGGCCCGTGTTTCCAGCTGATGGCCGCCCCCTGCTGGTCACTACAGATACAGCCTATCTCAGAGTAGTGGCCCACAGGGTGACCAGCCTCTCGGGGAAAGAATATGATGTGCTCTACCTGGGGACAGGTATATTTAAGCTTCAAGCAAGTTGCCCATATAGTGCATATCGTCACCACGGAGAGGTGCCCTGTGACACCCAGGCACCAGAGTTCCAGTTCCAGCGCCAGCTAAGCCATTTTCTTGCCCCTTACCTTCCTCCTAGAGGATGGACACCTCCACCGGGCTGTGCGCATCGGAGCTCAGCTCAGTGTCCTGGAGGATCTGGCCTTGTTCCCAGAACCACAGCCGGTTGAGAGCATGAAACTGTACCATGTGAGTTGTGTATTCGGGAGCCTGCTGGGGAGAGTCGAATCTGTGGCCAGGTAATGATCTGGTCTGGATGTAGCACGCGTGTCTCGCCCGCTCCATTTCTACAGGATTGGCTCCTGGTGGGCTCCCAGTCTGAGGTGACGCAGGTGAATACCAGCAACTGTGGCCGCCTCCAGAGCTGCTCGGAGTGCATCCTGGCCCAGGACCCCGTGTGCGCCTGGAGCTTCCGGCTCGATGCGTGTGTGGCCCATGCGGGCGAGCACCGTGGGTGAGCGGGGCTTTGGTCTCCTGCCTGCCCTCCGGGACTCCGCCCCTCCCATATGCCTGTGTCACCTGCGGATGCCATTCTCTCTGTGTATGCCTTCTTGTTTGGAGCCTGCATCACTTGCCTGCCCTTCTGTCCGCCCATATTAGCTCATCTGTCTGTCCGTCTGGTGCTGTCTAATTCATGCCAGACCTGCCCGGATAGTGTGACTGAGTCCATGTCAGCCAGTGACAGAAAGGCAGCAGGACTGGCATCTCCAGGAGACATTTCTCAGTTTCTGTCTTAGCAGAGTGCTCCCAGTTGACCTTCCTCTTGCTGGAAATCCTCTCCTTTTGTCTTCTGTGTACCTTCTCACCCTACCAATGGCTGTCTCCTCCTCAGGGTTCACACCTAGGTTCCTTCTCTTCACACTCTGCTTGGGTGATTCCGTAACTGCGATACACACATGTATCTCTAGCAGAGCTGCAGCATACCCTTGCACCTCTGTACGTCACACTCCCCGGCAGTACTTCTTTAGCAGCCCGGACACAGCCAGTCTACGCATGCACTATGGTTTCTTCCCTCTCACACGCGCATCTCAGTGAAAGGACTGAGCCCCTCTAGGTGCTCACACCAGACGTCGCACACATTGTCCCTCGGATGATATTGACTCCAGGTCCACAGTGGACCATTGCTCCACTGGCTTTCCCCACCTCCATTGCCACCAAGCCAGTGTCGTGTGTGTGTGTGTGTGTGTGTGTGTGTGTGTGTGTATGTGTGATGTATTAGGATGTATATGCATATGTATGTGTTTGTGTATGACGTGTATGTATGGTGCATTTTTATGTATGGTGTACATGAGGACTGGCAAGTGTGTGTCATTGCCACAGCTTGCGTGTCAGAGGTCAGAGGTCAGAGGTCAGAGGACAACCCTGGGTGCTAGCCTTTTTCCACTTTGAGACAAGGTCTGCCTGTGGCTCACTATTGTGTATTCAAGCTAGCTGCCTGCAAGTTTCTAGTTTCTTCTGCCTCTTCCTTCTCATCAGTCAGTAGGGCTGCACAGGGACTTCTGGGGTACCTGTCCTACTGTGGCCAACTTGGATGTGGGGAGCTAAACTCACTTAATCAGGTTTGTACAGCAGGCACTGTATCTGCTGAGCCATGCCCCAACCCAGTCACTTCTTACTGAGGGGATCCTAACTGACCTTCTCTTGCCCATTCTGGGCTCCTGCCATCATTTGCCTCTTAGAGGTGACCTTAAAAATGTGCCACATGAGAGCAAACCCTGACGTCTCCTTTACCGTGAGTAATTCAGAATGGCTCTCTATCACATAAAATCTCCTAAAAAGATTTTATTCTTGGAAACTTTAAACATATTTAAAAGTATGATGAATGAATAAATATGACTAAAATGATAAATTTGTCTTTCTCCACCCCTTCCACCACTCTGCCTGGCCAACACTGTGTTTTTAACAACTTCACTGCCAGTTATTTTGAAGCAAATCTTAGATATCATCTTATTTTATTCATAAATCTTTGAGTATCTGTGGCATACAAGGGCACCAAAAACAGACAAAAGAAAAGGGCGCTGGAGAGATGGATGGATCAGCAGTTAAGAGCACTGGTTGCTCTTTGAGAAGACTCAGGTTCAATTCTTCCCACCTACAGGATGGCTCACAGTTCCAGGGCTCTAGTGCCCTCTTCTGGCCTCTGAGGGTATTGCACACCCATGTAATGTACTGAAGGGGGAAAAAAAGTGCATGCTGCCGGAGGAAAGACAGATTGTCGTTCAGAACAGAATGAGGATTGTCCTCTGGCCTCAACACACACGCACTCACGCACATGCACACACATATACATGTATGTCCACTTGCACACACACACAAACATATACACACACAAAATGACCATGTTACATAATAGGTAATACTGATATAGCCACTCCCAATTCTTAATTTCTTAGTGTTATCAAATATACAGCGAATGTTTCAGTTTCCTCATTTGCAACTTAAAACAACCTGTATAAATCAAGATTCTTTTAATTTAAAAAATATTGCGATAAGATCTTAATCCATAGCCCAGGCTGGCTTAGAACTCACCTTAATCTGTAGAACCTGGGCTGGCCTCAAATTCATAGTGATCTCTCTTGCCTCATCTTCCCCCACACTGAGATTATAGGCGTCATGATTCGTGCCTGATTCAAACCTCAGTCTGTGCAGGCTAGGGAGGTACTCTCCCCTGAGCTGGTCTCAGCTGTTAATCTTTAATTTCAGTTCTCTCAATGGAATAGTTTTGGCCAGCTGTTTGCACAATACTTTTTCATAGTAACATTGGGACTTTCTGTTTTGAAGCCCATGGTGCTCCAGCAGTCTGGCCTCACACCCAGCCTCTCACTTGGTGCTGACAGTTTGAAGCAAGTCCTCATGCTTGCGGGGCAAGCGTTCTTCCCCACTGAGTCGTACCCCGACCCCCAAGACCTCAGGTCTAAGTAAGAGACACCCTGTACCCAGGGACAGCAAGCTTCTTAGATTTCTCTTCCTTTTAGGGGACACCCACCAAGCATTGTCAGCTAGGAATATGTGTATATTTGACAGGGCAAATGCCTTGAAGAACATAAGGTATATTAAGGAAAGATTTGGTGGAGGAGAGAATGCTAACTAACTCCAGGTGTTATTTCTAATATGATAGGTTCTGGAACGAGTACTGTGATAACCAAGTACTGTGATAACTGAGTACTGTGATAACCGAATACTGTGGTAACTGAGTACTGTGTTTACTAAGTACTGTGGTAACTTAGTACTGTGATAACTGAGTACTGTGTTTACTAAGTACTGTGGCAACTTAGTACTGTGATAACCAAGTACTGTGATAACTGAGTACTGTGTTTACTAAGTACTGTGGTACTGGGAGTACCATGGGGCTGAGTACCACGGTACTGTGAGGGTCTGAGGAAGGTTCGCACATTCAAACACTAGATTTACCAGATATTCTCTTCCTTGTAGGATGGTTCAAGACATAGAGTTAGCAGATGTCTCTTCTTTGTGTCCGAAAGAACCTGGAGGTTTGTATGGCTCAGAGAAATGTGGGTAGGATATATAGAAAGGGGCTAGAAAGATGATCTTTTTTGACTTATTCAAAAAACTTGAATCATGAAGACATGGCAGCCCAGGACCCAGGATCAAGGACCCAGGGCCTTTCCATCTTTGGGAATCCCTTTT
Organism: Tokudaia tokunoshimensis; assembly: GCA_036184795.1. Taxonomy (NCBI): domain Eukaryota; kingdom Metazoa; phylum Chordata; class Mammalia; order Rodentia; family Muridae; genus Tokudaia; species Tokudaia tokunoshimensis. Next base: position 103,985,012 of record BTHU01000002.1, on the reverse strand, counting down.
GGCAATGTCTCTCCAACTCTATCTTATATCTGACATCTCTCCATATGACCCCCCCCCTCCCTTCCTACTTCCTGACTGAAGCCTCATGTCTTTTGTGTCTTTGCCTTCTTTCCACAGAACATCCTGTAGTGTTTGAAGTTCCGGTGGCTACCGTGGGCCACGTGGTCCTGCCATGTTCTCCTAGTTCTGCCTGGGCATCCTGCGTGTGGCACCAGCCCAGTGGAGTGACTGCGCTCACCCCCCGAAGGGATGGACTAGAGGTGGTGGTGACCCCAGGGGCTATGGGGGCTTATGCTTGCGAGTGTCAGGAGGGTGGAGCCGCCCGTGTGGTGGCTGCTTATAGCCTGGTGTGGGGCAGCCAGCGGGGGCCCTCAAGCCGGGCTCACACAGTTGTGGGGGCTGGACTGGTTGGCTTTTTCCTGGGTGTTCTCGCAGCATCCCTCACTCTCCTCCTGATTGGTCGCCGTCAGCAGCGTCGGCGACAGAGGGAACTTCTAGCTAGAGACAAGGTGGGCTTAGATCTGGGGGCTCCACCTTCTGGGACCACAAGCTATAGCCAAGACCCTCCCTCTCCTTCACCGGAAGATGAACGGCTGCCCCTGGCCCTGGGTAAGCGGGGCAGTGGTTTCGGTGGCTTCCCTCCACCCTTCCTGCTGGATTCTTGCCCGAGCCCAGCCCACATCCGGCTCACTGGGGCCCCTCTGGCCACGTGTGATGAGACATCCATCTAAAGCCCAGGAAAATGACTGCCAGCCATGAGCAATCTCTGGAACTGGCGGCTGCCAAGGCCAGGGTCACTGAGCCTAGGAGATGATCATGGCCGCTCCATTCTCTTGGAGTCTGTGTGATCACACGGCAGTGTCTGTCCTCTGGACCTGGGTGGGCCGAGGGCCAGACCTTTGCCTGATCCCTGATTCTTATGAGAGATCAACCCTGTAACCCTCTGCTCTGGCCTCTTGTCTTGGGCCCATCAGCTTGTGGGGTGGTGGGCCCCAGAAAGAGGAAGCACTGTGAGGTAGTTGGGGAGTGTGTGCGCCCTGCATCCTTGTGGTGGCTGTATGATTTTCCAGTTTGCTGACTCTGGGGAGCGCATGATCCCCCGACTGCCTTGAGCTCTCTCCCAGCTCAGTTTCCCTTTGTCCCTGGAAGAGTGTGTCTATACACTGGTGTGCCTAGAAGTCGTGTCCGTGCGAGCATGGAAGACGGGGTTGGTGCCCAGGTGCTTTTGGGGGGTCGGAGAGGAAGGTTGGACCTGGGACAACTTCACCCTCGGTAGCCAGTGAGGGAAAGCACACGCCCCCATCACCCCCCAGCGCTTCAACTTTGAGCAAAGTTCCCAAAGTGACCTTCTGGGTGGGAAGGGCAGCAGGACACATGTCCCCGTCCGTCCTTCTCTTTGTCTTTCTCCTCTGGCTGCCACCACTGCCGTACCACCGCTGCGCTTCCCCTGGCTGGAGTGGAGGCTGAGCCCTCTTTCCTTGGTTTCCACTTAAAACGAACTTCACAACATTCTAAATATTGGGGGATGACGAAAGGAACCCAGAAAAGTGTGTAGGAGATACAAGCAGGTTAAAGATTTGCCTCAGTGACTTTCACCCTTGCCCTAAAGCAGGAGTCCCCCAGCTAGGGTCCATGGACTCCCTGAAATTGTATGCAAAGTATCTGTCCATGTGTGCCCTGTGTGTGTGTGTGTGTGTGTGTGTGTGTGTGTGTGTGATGACTTTCATCAGATTCTCAAGGCCTTAGTGAGGTTAAAGGACCATGGTCCACAGTCGCCACAATTGGGCCACGTGGAGGAGGTGTTGCTCTGAGGCAGTTAGTTCCTCCCTGGCCTGCTGCCCGAGGCCGGTCCCTGGACACATTGCTGCTGGAGAGCCCACGTCTCTCTGGTCCTTGGAAGCTGGGTTCTGCACGTGCGTGAAGACACCGTCATCTCCTTTCTTGCTTCGTTATCCCATGTGCGCTGCCTCCGCTCAGTCCTGCTCTTGGCCTGTGAGTGTGCCTCATCCATCCCTGGTGAGGGGCCTCAAACCCCAGTGATGATGCAGCCCTTTTCCAGTTGAAGTTTCTGTTCTACTTTCCTTGACAGCAGCCTGTGAACTACTCAAGAGTCCCCTTGGGTTTGGAGTTACCAGTGGCTTTGAGTAGGATCTTTGGCATGTAGTCTAACCTAGGGACATTGGTTATTCAACTGTAAAGTGGGGATATACCTACCTCAGGGTTGCTGCAAGGATCAAATGAGGAAATGTGTAACAATAAAGCATTACCCATAGCAGGAGACGTTGTTATTGTTAACGGTTGCCTTATCACACCATCATGGCTGAACCACACGACCACCGTGACAGGTAGTCACTGTGAACCCATGCAGTGGAAGGTGGACATGCTCTCACTAATATCTGGTCTTAGGTCATCTCGGGATGGGCCTTAACTACCCATGGCTAGGCTTTAGTCAAATCTGAGATTTATTTTTTTAAAAATTATGTGTATACGTGTATGTTACTGCATGTATACGTGAGTGCAGGCTGCCTCAAGAGGCCAGAAGAAGGCATTGGGTCCCTGAAGCTAACATTATAGGCAGTTGTGAGTTGCTTGATGTGCATTTTGGAAACTGAACTCAGGCCTTCTGAAAGAGTAGCAGGTACTTTATGCTGAGCCAACTTTCCAGCCCTCTAGCCTTAAACGTGCTGTGCAATGTAGCTAGCCAAAGTTTCCTTCTGCTAAACTAGGAGCCACAGATGTCATCTTTGCTTCTCTATGGAAGGGACACATGTACTAAGTCTTTGTGTTATTCCATTTTCAAGATGGAAGTGGATTTTACTTCAGAATAAAAGAGATTGAAATCACACACACACACACACACACACACACACACACACACACACACACACTTCAGCTAAGAAGGAGATGCTGAAATAAGGATCTTTTTTTCAAGACAGGGTCTTACTAGACTGGTCTTGAACTCACTATGTAGCCCAGACTAGCCCAGAATTTGATTCTCCTGCCTTAGTTCCCCAAAGTCTTGGGATTATAGGTGTACACTGGCATGCCTTTAAGAAGGCCCACAGTTAAGTAAAAGGAGAAATTCATGGCTTGCTTAGTAGAGAAGTCAGGAATAAGACACCCTTGGGGCTGCACAGAAGACTTTAGGAGTCAAGGTCCCAGTCCCTGGAATTAGGACTCAGTGTTAGAGGGAGCCTCTCTGTCTCCTGCTGTAAACGCCTCCCCACCCCACCCACCCCAGGCAGAAAACATGGCTGCTGCAGAGACGACACAGTGAGCAAGGGCACGTGCTGCTGTGTTTGCTCTCCAGAACCCACATGGCAGGAGAACTGACTCAAGGTGTCCTCCGACCTCTGCGTGTGTGTGCTTAGGCACACGTGTGCATGCAGACACAGGCACACATGCACAAAATAAATGAATCTGAAAGGAAGGAAGGAAGGAAGGAAGGAAGGAAGGAAGGAAGAAATATGGCTGCTCCCACATCCTTTCACCCACAGATCTCAGAAGCCAAAGCTACTCATCTCTAAACCAAGAATCACAAGGACAGCTCCGTTCATATCACATGACTACATTGAACCAATGAGTGTGTCCAAGGAAATGGGATACTGTGATTGGCCAAGCCTAAGTCACATGCCAGTCTGGAGGGAAAGATTACATTATCAGAAGAAAGGACATAAGGAAGTTGGATAGGAAAACAAAAACAAAACAAACAAACAAACAAAACACTAGTTGTAGTTTACTGAAGGTATTTTAGATGTAGACAGTGATCTTTCAAAAAATTAAGTCTAAATGTGTTCCTTCCAAATTAAAACTTTCTAATGGTTTCTTATGATACCCAGGAGAAATTCCAAACCCTTCCTTCTAATTTAGAGCCCTATTGGCTAGAATACTTCTTCCCTTGCTCAAGTATGTATGTGTGTATATATATATATATATATATATTTTACCTTTTATTTTTTATGTTTTCTTCCTTCTTACTCAAGGTAACCACCATACCAGCTTTCACTCACATCATGGACACGTTAAGGCTTTTCCTACCTTTTGTCAATTAAGCTCATTATTCATGGCAAGTCTGGCTCCTTCTAGCTATTTAGGTTTTCTCTAAGTATCACTTCCAGAGTGAGGGCCACCCTAATCTCTCAGTAAAGATGCATGCCTGTCTGTTGCTGGGATAAAAGACCCTGACCAAAAGCAACTTAGCAGGGGAAGGGAGCTTACTGGGGACACAGTCCACTGCGGCGAGGAAGTATGGTGGCAAGAAAATGTGGATGGTTTGACAGTCAGGAAGCAGAGCGACCACGTTTCATCCCCACATAGAGGGGGAGAGAGAGATAGAGACAGATAGACACAGAGACAGACAGAGAAACAGAGACAGACACAGACAGAGATACAGAGAGACAGAGACAGGCAGAGACAAAGAGAGAGACAGAGAGGCAGAGTAACAGAGAGAGAAACAGAGACAGAGACCTGGTCCCTCGTGATTAACTTCCCCCAACAAGGTTCCACTGCCTAAAGGTTCCATAACCTTTGCAAACAGCACCACCAGCTGGTGCAAGTGTATGCCTGTGGGAGACACTTCTTACTTAAACTACAATATCCTACACATCATTCTCAGCACAGCATTTATCATTAATGTGCATTTCCTCTTTTTAGCTTGTTTATCCTGTTAAGAGTTATTTTCCTTCTTACTAAGCCTATACTTCATATCATCCTACACCATAGTCGTTTAGCATAATCCTAAACGTATACTGCCTAAGAAGTACCCTACAGAGACATCAACAGTATTTCCTGAATGAGTCCATATGACCATCCTGACCTGGCTCGCTGAGTCATGGGAAGAACTAGGGAGTACTCCCTCCTGCAAGAACTCACAAGGCTCCAGCTGCCTCATTCCACAGCTCTGAGTCATGGCTGCCGGGAATCCTCTGTCTCTCAGGCTGACTGACTGATTTAGTTGCTTTTCTGTTGCTGTGGTAAAACACCACAACCAAAAACAACTTACGGGAAAAAGACTTGGTTTGACTTATGGTGCCAGAGGGGTAAAAGTCCACATGGTCAGGACGTCTGGCAGGCTGTGGTGACTTGGCAGCAGGCAGTGACTGGAGCAGAAAGTTATGAGCTCACATCCTCAACCACAAGCACAAACTTGGGAGAGTAAACTGCAAGTAGGGAGAGGCTATCCAAGCTTGACGCTGACCCCAGTGACATACAAGACCTTGTATCTTAAACCTCCTGAATAGCACCAGTAACTGGGGTCTAAGTGTTCACCCACCTGAGCCTATGGAGTTCACACTCAAACCACCACACGACACTCTGCGACAGGTGGTGTCAGGGTGTTTCTCTTTTATTGTTTTTAAAGATTTATTTATTTATTATATGTGAGTACACTGTAGCTGTCTTCAGACACTCCAGAAGAGGGCGTCAGATCTCATTATGGATGGTTGTGAGCCACCATGTGGTTGCTGGGAATTGAACTCAGGATGTTTGGAAGAGTAGTCAGTGCTCTTAACCAGTGAGCTATCTCTCCAACCCCAAAATTCAAAATTCACCTTTTCTTTCTTTCTTTCTTTCTTTCTTTCTTTCTTTCTTTCTTTCTTTCTTTCTTTCTTTCTTCCTTCCTTCCTTCCTTCCTTCCTTCCTTCCTTCCTTCTTTCTTTTCTTTCTTTTTCTTTTTCTTTTTTTGTTTTGTTTTTTGAGATAGGGTTTCACTGTATAGCCCTGACTGTCCTGCTGGTCTCAAACTCAGAACTCTACCTGCCTCTGCCTCCCAAGTGCTGGGGTTAAAGGCATTTGCCACCACTGCCTGGCTGTGTTTCCCTTTTATAAATCCCACAACCTCCCTCTAGTTTAGGTTCTGAACTCCAGCTTAGACCTTAATTTTCTTTGGGCTCTATTAATAATTCGTGTTTGGTTATTTGCAGATTGGTCTTTCCTGCTCTTCTAGATCAAAGAAATTAAACTCATTTATCTGAGATACAATATTCTTTTCCAAGAATAAACATCCTAATAGTTGCTTTAACTAAAAATAAAAATAATGTCCATACATGTACTAATTTGTATGTTTGGTATAGTAAGCATTTTTCACACTAAACTCAACTCCAGAAAGACTAGAATAATTAGTCATATTTGCAGCCAAAGAAACAGGTTCAGAGAAGGAGCCAGCTGGAGTTCTCACAGTCATCTCCTAGTTGAGTTGGGACAGTTTACAAGCCTCCCAGATTCTGAAACCTGTGCGGAGACATATTGTTAAAGATTTTCATCTTCGTATTAATTCTAAGACTAACAGAAAAATACAGTGATTCCATGAGAAATATTTTTCGTTAAATACGACTCAGGGTTGGTATGAAAACATGTCTGCAACACTGACTAGTTAGTGAGAAAGAGACAACGAGGTGGGAGACGAGTCACCCCGGAGAGCCGGGCACCCCGGAGTGCTAGCCGAGCTGGGAATGGCTCAGCGTATCAACACTGGATAAGACACTCAGTGCCGAGGACAGGCCAGGATGAAAGCAAGAGCTCTAGATACGTCTAAACACAGACACAGGCACAAACAAGAACACTGCCCAGACCACAGAAGTGAGCACGATCCACCCCTCCCGGCTGATGTAAGGACGTGGGTGTTTGACTCTTCTTTAGCTTTGGCCTTGCACTAATCCCCCTCTTTTCAGACAGGGTGTATTAAGATGTCTGGTCTCGCTGGGCAGTGGTGGCGCACGCCTTTAATCCTAGCACTTGGGAGGCAGAGGCAGGCGGATTTCTTAGTTCGAGGCCAGCCTGGTCTACAGAGTGAGTTCCAGGACAGCCAGGGCTATACAGAGAAACCCTGTCTCGAAAAACCAAAAAAAAAAAAAAAAAAAAAAAAAAAAAAAAAAAAGATGTCTGGTCTCAGAACAACTTGGCTTCTTGACAATATCTAATCCAAGCAATGCCCCGAATTCTCAAACCTTTCTTCAAATCACCGGAGGTAGCCCAAGCCCCATAATAAACTCTTCCTAATGCCCTGCCCTTACCAGAATGTCTCACAGATCTCCACGCTCTCTTTAACCACAGAGAGTGATAAGCCCAGCTTGCGGCTGCCTGCTCATGGTGGTTTGAGGCAGGAGAGCACTGGAAAGTACTGTCATCTCACTATCGACTGTGATGATAACACATCTCTATTGTCACAAGTTTGTGTGGGACAACATAGCCAAACTGTTAGTGATGGCTAGTTCTGGTAGAGATTTTACCTTTAACTTATATATGGTGTGTGTGTGTGTGTGTGTGTGTGTGTGTGTGTGTGTACGTGTGTGTAGGCCAGGGGTTGATATTAGGCATCTTCCTCAACCATTCTTCACTTTATATATTTAGTTTTGATATAGTCTCTTGCTGAACCTGGAGATGACTAGCTAGCCTGGCTGGCCAGTGAGCTTCAGAGATTCTCGTCTCGGCCCTCCCAGTGCAGGGATCACAGCCATATACCACTGTGCCCATCTTTGTACATGGGCATGGGGGATTTGAACTTAGGTCTTCATGTTTGCTCCATGATCATGTTACTGAATGAGTTCTCTGCCCAGCATCAACTTACATTTTTAATTAAAGCATTATATCTATTTATTTATTTGGTACGTATGTTTGGGCATGTGTGGCATGCATGTATGTAGTGGTAAGAGGGCCATCTGTGGGAGTTAAGTCTATATTTCCATCATGTGAGTCCCAGGGATTGAACTGAGTATTTTTTTACATATAAGTATATATGTGTATATATGTATATATAAGTACATATAAGTATATATATGTATATATGTTTTATATATGTTATGTATATCTCTTATTTTATATTTATCATATATTACATACTAATATATTATATATAAAGGTTATATATTAAAATATATTTATATGTAAGTATTGTATTTTTATATATTTATATGGGCTTTGTATTTTTATATTACGTCCTAGTTTATAATGAAGTTATAGAAAGAGGAGACTAACAGAGAGTTGGTCCTGTATAGACGAGGAGTGACCATGGTAATATATTCCCAGTCCCAAGTGAATTGACCTCAGCATACTATGTCACTCCGGGACATCTGTGTGCCTTGCTCATTGTCTCAGATCTGTCACGCTTTGAAGGCACTGCTCCTAGCAAAGGCCATCCAGCCCGGCCACCCTCTAGTGCTGTCATGGGAACGGGGTCAGAAAGGAAGATGAAGGGCACGGGGTGGGGGTGGGGTGGGGGTGGGGAGGATGAAGAAGAAGCTGTAGGGAAAGCTGCGGGGCAGTGCCAGAGAGTGACTGGATTAGTTATCTGCTCATTGCTGTGAATCCAGCTCCAACAGGTCAGGGGTCCGAGGGTGAGACGTGGGGTCGGTGATAAGAAGACAGACACACAGACGTATTATGTTTGAAACATAGTACTCTAATTTTCTCCTTTTCTCTTCTGATTTTATTTATTTTTTATCCCTTATATACTACTCAGAACAAAAGTCTTTGTGCAGAAAGAGATGACCTTATAATCACAGGTCACATATATCAAAGAACAAATTTCCTCAGAAGGCCACATGTGGTTAAACATCCCCCCTGTTTTTCTTCTATACTACATCTTTACCCAAAGAAACAATTTTTTTTTTGTTTTTTTAGTTTTTTTGAGACAGGGTTTCTCTAAGTAGCCCTGGCTATCCCGAAACTCACTCTGTAAACCAGGCTGGCCTCAAACTCAGAAATCCGCCTGCCTCTGCCTCCCAAGTGATGGGATTAAAGGCATGTGCCACCACTGCCCGGACCAAAACAATTCTTTTATAATTGAGTAACAAAGTTTATGCAAGCAAAGTATATTTCAGCCAGTTTCTTGTACTGGCTGACAGTTTGTGGTTACACTATGACTGACTGTTCTTGTTCTAGCTTACAAAGCCTAGCTGAGCTGGCTTAGCTAACCATCTAGCTAACCAGTTACTTTCCTTCTCTTTTACTCCCAATAGGATCATTTTCTTACAAAGAAGAAAATTCTGTTTTCTCTAGGTGCATACCAAAAATCTGCAATTAGATCTGTAAGCTACATGACCAGGACACTCAGACCTAACCATAGTTAGGAACATAATTGCTGTCTTTGATCACTGGCCTGCGTCTCACAGCCAAGACTTGTGGGCTAACAATGCCTGAAACTTCCTATCTTCTCTTTATCTCTCATTAGAAGGCCTAGCCACTCGTGTCTTTAAACTATTTTCAGAAAGCTCAATTGAATCATGGATCCGTAAACAGCATTGTCTTGGGGAAATCATCACTTCTATTATGTATGGCAGATAAAGTGCCCAGAGAGGGGTGGGAAGCTCCCACAAATAATCACACCAACCTAACCACAGGGAGAACATGATAGCACCAAGCACAAGAAACTCTAGCAGCAACAGAGGACACGCTGGGCACAACTCTCCCCGGGGAATTGTCCCCGGGGAACACTCATTGCAGCTGTGCTAACCACTGAGCCATACTCCACAAATTCCAGTGATGGCTGCAGTTCCTCTGGCCTGGACACCACCAATACCTGACAAAAGCAGTTTAAGGAGAGAAAGACTTATTTTGGACTAAACTTTTAGGGGTCATAGTTCGTCATGGTGAGGCATCATGGTGGCAAGAATGGCCAAGGCTATAGGAGCCAGAGGCGGGGCTGCACTGTGTCTGCGGTCAGGAAGGACAGAGCACTAAATACCGCCGCTCAGCTTGCTTCATCCTCTCCCCCTCTCTATTAAGCCCAGTACCCCAGCAATGTGATGGTCCTGCCTACATTTAGGACAGGTCTTCCCTCCTCAGTTAAAACTCTCTGCAAATACCCTCTGATGTGCCCAGAGCTGTGTCTCCCAGGTGATTCTAAGTCCAGGCTGACAATGAAAGCAAGCCATCACGATGACTTGGACAGATATAAGAAAATGACCAATTCAGTCCCCTCCTTAGACGTATTGAGACCCACTAGGGGGCTGTGTCACAACTTCAGGGCACAGAGAAAAATAAAGAAGACCGGATGTGGGCTGGAGATGTAGCTCTGGTGTAAGTCACCTGTGTGTGCAAGGCCTTGGTTTGGGTCACAGGTCAGAAGCAGCACACACGGCAGCCCCCTGTACATCTGTGCCAGGCGATGTGTCTAAGATGCGGTGGGTATTGGTAGCCTAGAGTTCATGAAATGTTGTCTCACACCAATCTGTGGTCTTCTGGGGACTCAGCCCAGACTAGGCCTTTTTAGAACCCAGAGACATAAAGCTTCCTATACAGAGATGTGAAACTTTCCGTCTGAATGAAATACAGGACTTTGCAGAGCAGAGCAATTTGGAAGTTCAGAGGTGGGAAGTGACCTCAGATTACAAACACCACCACTTTATGAGAAATGTACCCTGAAATGGGTTTTCCATACACACAACCCCATTAGTGGGCAAAAGAGATTTATCAATTTTTAAAATTGTTGTAAATACACCCCCACAATAAAGCACTCAGGAAATTCTGAGAGATCTAGAAAACTAGGTCCATAGGTCAGGGGTATAATCTCAAATATGGAAAAATTTATTCAATGTAAGCTTGTAAGGGTGTGTGTGTGTGTGTGAGAGAGACTCATGCACACACAGGAGAGCCAGAAGACAACCTTGTGTGTCCTTGTTTGGGATTCAGTGCACTTTGTTGCAGTGGTTTTTAGTTTTAAAAAAAAAAAGGAACAGTAGAAAAAAAGAGAAAGATTTATCTATTTTTATTTTATGTGTATGAATGTTGACCTGCATGTGTGTAAGTGCATCACATGTGTACCTGGTCCCTGTGGTCAGAATTCTGTGTCAGATTCCCTGGAATTGGAGCTATAGGTCGCTGCAGTTACATGTGGGTGCTGGGATCTGAACTTTGGTTCGTGGAAGGACAGCAATGCTCTTAACTGCTGAACCATCTCTCCAGTGCCATCCCTTTTTTTGGGCCTATTTAAGCCAGGCTGCTTTCAAGCTCATTAAGAGACCCACCTGCTTCTTATTCCAGAGTTTTGGGATTAAAGGTCTACTCCACTGTGTTCTGAAAATCTCAAAATGCGTTTTGCTTTTTGAGACAGGGTCTCTAACTGGCCTCACCAAGCAGTCTAGGCTGGCTGGACAATGGATGAGTCCCAGGGATCTGCTTGCTCTCCAGAGCTGAGATCATCATGCCTGCATGGTTATGTGGGGTCTAGGAATTGAACTCAGATCCCCATGCGGGGGCAGCAAGCCCTGTAGTGACTGAGCTGTCTCCCTATCTCTAAACATATTTATAAATGAAATCTGAGTCTGAAATAGTTTTGTGATCTGCTTCTTCCATTTGATACCATATCTGAATAAATTTCTTTCTCTCTTACTTCAGCAAGCTGTCTGGGCCTTCCGTGACAGCATAGACAGGATTCAGTTTGGTTTTGCGGCAGCCCCTCTAGTGTTCCAGCATGTTTATCTGTTTTTCTTGTTGATTTCCAGTAAGTTTCTACTATTTTAAGCATAACTACTGCATTATTTATTTATGTGTCTCTGGCCTGTAGATGCTAGAAGAGGATGCTAAATCCTCTGGCGCTGGAATCACAGGTGGTTGTGAACAGCCTGGCGTGGGTGCTGGCATCTGAACTCAGGTCCTCTGGAAGAGAAGCAAGCCTTTTAACCTGCTGTGCCTTCTCTACAGCCCCCAAATTTAGAGTACTAAGGAAGTATTTTTGTGTTTTTTTCTAACACATACAGTGTTTTATATCTTTATTTTAAGAGACTCAGGAGTTGGGTGTTATGACACATTTTTACATTCCTAACCCTTGGGAAATGGGAGTAGGAAGAAGAGGAATTTAAGGTCATCCTTGGCTACACATGAAATTCTAGGCTAGCCTGGGTTATATAAGAGCAAAATAAAATAAAATGAAATAAAATAAAATAAAATAAAACAGGGCCCGGACTGATGGCTCAGTGGTTAAGAGCACCGCCTGCTCTTCCAGAGGTCCTGAGTTCAAATCCCAGCAACCACATGGGGGCTCACAGTCATCTGTAATGGGATCTGATGCCCTCTTCTGGTGTGTCTGAAGACAGCTACAGTGTACTCATATACGTAAAATAAATAAATAGTATATATAATAAAATTTAAGAAAAAGAAAAAGTATAAAACACAAGTCAGAGTAGATGCTAAATTACATCAAATCACTAACTTCCTGGCATCCACCAACATGATGATGTAGTTTTTCTCCTTTACCGTAAGTGTCCTGGTGTGGCACCTGCCTTGGCTTCCTGGCATGACCCCTGTGTTAATGATTCTGTGATCTTGGAAGGGGAAGTTGCTGCTCTCGGAAGTCTTAAAGAAGAGATAGCCTGCTTTATAACCCGTGAGACACCTGCTCTTTTTCCTTCACCATAAATCCAGGAAACTGCTCCTGTCAGCTCCAAGAGCACTTCCTTATTCTCTGCTCACAGCCGCAGTGTTCCTTTGGGTGGCCGTGTCTGAGTTCATTGAACCAGTTCCCGGGTGGAGGAGATCCGAGGTGGCTCCAGACTTCTGCTGCTGCAGTGGCTTCCCACACACATTACATTACGGCTGTGTGGTTCAGTAGACATTCTCAGAAATGGGGTTATTTTGTGTGTTGAACTGAGAAGCTTTCAGCCTTTTAGAGATAACTAAACAGACTGTGATAGGCTCAGATACACAGAGTTCAGATCACTCAGCTGTGATCTATCTACAACTACATATTATTAATAACCTTCACAAAGACTGCTGAGCAGGGAGTGCGTGTGGGTGGGGGCATTCTTTTATGCGTCTTATATTTCATTTTTTATACTCACATTTTCCCTCACTTGTATAACCTTTAGGCTTTCAAGTATTTTGTTTTGTTTGGAGATGGGGTCTCACTGTGTAGTGCCGGCTGGCACTAGAACTTACTATGAGGACAAGGCTGACTTTGAACTCACAGAGATCTACCTGACTCTGCTTCCTAAGAGCTAGATATTTTTTTTTTTTGCATTCAGATTTTTGAGAAGCATTGTCACCAAGGAAAACAATAACCATTTCTATTTCTGTAATAAAACACACCATGATCAAGAAGAGAACTTAGAGAAGGAAGGGTTTACATGAGCTTATTGTCCAGAAAAGATAGGGGTCCATCACCATCATGGTGGGAGCCTGGCAGGTGGCATGCAGGCATCTAGAGTAGCAAGCTGAGAGCTCACATCTCAAACAACAAACAGGAGTCAGGGATAGTGATCTGAGCAACCTCAGAGACCTCAGCAATGTACTTTATCCAGAAAGCTGTACCTCCTAAGCCTTCCCAAACAGCTCCATCAATAGGAATCAAGTAATTTTTTTAAATATTATATATACACACACACATATATATATATATTTGTGTGTGTGTGTGTGTGTGTGTATACTGTAGTTGTCTTCAGACACACCAGAAGAGGGCATCGGACCCATTACAGATAGTCTGTGAGCCACCATGTAGTTGCTGGGAATTGAACTCAGGACCTCTGGAAGAGCAGTCAGTGCTCTTAACCGCTGAGCCATCTCTCCAGCCTAGAAACCAAGTATTAAAATGCCTGAGGCTATGGGGGCACATCTCATTCAAACCTCCACAATGGTCATCAGGCACTGAGCACTTTCCCAGGGCCAGGCACTGCGCTAGCTGCTCTGAGAGTGCTATTTCTCCTTTTCTTTAAAAAAAAAAGTGTATGCATTGTGTATGTATGAATGCATGGTGTGTGTGGTGTGTGGTGCATGCCTGTATGTGCACTTATGTGCACATGAGGAAGCCAGAGCATCTTTCTCCACCTCTCTTCACCTTTTGTCTTGAGACAGGGTCTCTCCTGGAACCAGATACTCACTGTCTTGGCTAGACTGGCTGGTCACAGAGCTCTCAAGATCTGCCAACTTTTTTTTAAAAGATTTATTTATTTATTTATTATATATGAGTACACTGTTGCTGTCTAGAGATGCACCAGAAGAGGGCATCAGATCCCACTACAGATGATTATGAGCCACTATGTGCTTGCTGGGACTTGAACTCAGGACCTCTGGAAGAGCAGTCGGTGCCCTTAACTGCTGAGCCATCTTTCCAGCCCTACAGCCAGCTTTGATGTGTGGGGCTTTGAACTCAGGTCTTGCTGCTTATGCAGCAAGTGCTCTTACCCACTGAGCCATCTGCTTAGCCCCTCCTTTCTTTCTTTATTTTCCATTTCTCGTTTTTTCCTTTAGTTTCCTTCTCCTGTTCCCTCCCCCACTGTCTCCCTCCTTCCCTCCTTTCTTTTCTTTCCCCCATACCTTTGTTTCTCCTTATTTTTTTGAGACAAGGCCTTTCTGTGTGTAGTCCAAGCTTGCCTTAAACTCACCCTCTTCCTGTCCCAGCCTCCACTCAGCTCTGAGAATGTCACGCCTAACTCTCATTTTAACCACACCAAGAACACGTCGGGTTCTGCTTTACACAAGGTCCCAGAGCACAAGTTGTTCAAGGCTCAGCTAGGAAGCAGCAGAAGCTGGATTTGAAGCCAAGTCTGCCTGTGCCATACTGAACCCTTTCTATCAGCCATGCCGAACATTCAGCTCGACGGTATTCTCGTTCTGCAGTGAGCACCGGGCTGTGCTGTGTCCTGTTGGTTAAGAACAATACTCAGTAGCTTCTGGATTATTTCCCCAAATGACAGTTTATTTTGATGTCAAATTGTGTCAGATTAATGAATACTTCTGGAGTGTCTCCCTTGGGGGAGGGATGGGGCTAGTTGCTGTATGGAGTAGAGAAGTTTAGGTCAGAGCTCATTGTGAGACAAATAGAAGCCTGGTTTTGAACAGCAATGTGAAAGTTGGCTGGTTGCCTGACTAATTCCCACCCCCACCAGATAATTAATGTTGCTCAACTAGTGTCCTGAGGAAGGATTGTATACCGTGTAAGATAAACACATTCAATCAACGAGAATTTCTGCTCCTTCCTGGTATCTCTCTCCACACAGCCAAAGTAAACTTTAGGTCTGTAAGCTTATACCATCTAGGTCATAGAAAAACTAGCAAAGAATACCCTTCCCTCTTTCTTCCTCCCTCCCCTGCTCCCTTCTGGCTTCCCTCCCTCCTTCCCTTCATCTGTTCTTTTCTTCATTCCTCCTCCCCCATGCTTCTCTTTCTCCATTTCTCTCTTCCTTGAAGGCTTCTCACTGTAGCCCAAGCTGGCTTCAAACTCATGGCACTCCTTCTGCCTCAACCTCTCTAGAACCATGAGTCTTAGTTAGGGTTTTACCGCTGTGAACAGACACCATGACCAAGGCAATTATTTTAAGGACAACATTTAATTGGGGCTGGCTTATAGGTTCAGAGGTTCAGTTCATTATCATCAAGGTGGGAACATGGCAGCATCAAGGCAGGCATGGTGCAGGAGGAGCTGAGAGTTCTCCATCTTCATCTGAAGGATGCTAGGAGAAGACTGGCTTCCAGGCAGGGAGGACAAGAGTCTTTAAACCCACACCCTCAGTGACACACTCACTCCAAGAAGTCTACACCTACTCCAACAAGGCCACACTTCTTAATAGTGCTATTCCCTGGACCAAGCATATATAAACCATCACATTCCACTCCCTGGTCCCCATAGGCTTATTCAAACATATGAATCTATGGGGGGGTCATACCTATCCAAAATGATTTAGTTATTGGCATACAACAACAACAAAAAGGGGAACAGTCTGCTGGAATGGATAGGCATCTTAGAGGAGGGTACCAACACTGTCCATCAGACACTTGGCCAGGTGTGAGAGTCTAGCAGCTTCTGAAGCTAGGACCAAGACCAGTTCCAAATGTAGAGCCAGCTGGTACCTTCCAGTCACAGAACACCTCCACTGTCCTTCATTTATTACTATGATTTTGATGATTTTAGGACAAGGTATGTATCATGGAACTTGCTAAGTTGACCAAGTTGGCTTCAAACTTGCTTCCTGCCTCTATTCCCAAGTTCTGGGATCATCTTCCTTTAGACCTTAGTTGACTTGCTGTTGTCTGGACTCTTACACAGTGTATTTCCACCATTAGAACGCGGTAATGCTTCTGCCCAGCCCAGAGCAATGAAAGTTCCCAGGTCTAACACACAGCCTTGACCAGCTCCTCCTTGGTCCTCAGCTCTCCCTTCCTCCACTTCAGACACAGCAGAGCAATCCGACTCACCTGTACCCATCCCGTACCCATAGGTTCCTACCACCCTTGTTCCCTCATCGCTACAACCTTAACTGAAATAATTCCAAATGAATGAACAAGCCAGAACTGGACTTTATCACGTAGATGGCAACTGACCAAGGAGAAGGGTGCTCTGCTGCACTCCCCCACTACTGCCTTTTATAGGGTCACATCCTTTCTAAAGGGATTAACTGGAGTCAGAGTATAAAAATCAAAGCTTCTAAATTGAGCCTGGGAGACAAACACGTGAACATGGGTAACTGACACGTCGGTACAAGTGAAGGAAGCAACCAGATAGGAACTGGGAGATGCTGGGGGTTGTCTCAACACCGGTGAGACAGCCCTGCCTGGTCAGCTTATTTGTGTGCACAAGTAAGAGGGCACAGAAGGTACCAGGACATGAAACAGGGTGCAAGCCCGGAAAGCCTTGGGTCCACAGAAGGAGAGGCCTGGGAGGAACTGAGGGCAGATGGGGCTACCCTCCTGTCTTCCAGGTAACAAGGTGCA
The DNA here is from genome assembly GCA_036184795.1 of Tokudaia tokunoshimensis. Taxonomy (NCBI): domain Eukaryota; kingdom Metazoa; phylum Chordata; class Mammalia; order Rodentia; family Muridae; genus Tokudaia; species Tokudaia tokunoshimensis. Next base: position 103,968,374 of record BTHU01000002.1, on the reverse strand, counting down.
GAGTGAACCAGGCCCTGCCAGGATCAAGAAAGGACCCTTGTCACCCAGCCCAGCACCCACTCTTCTGGAAAATGTTCCTGAGAGAGTTTGATCTTACTCTCTTCTTTTCTTCCCTCACCCCCTTTCTCGACAGGTTCTCTTGTATCCTAGGCTGGTCTGAAACTCACTGTATACCAGAGGATGACCTTGAACTCCCGATCCTCCTGTCTCCACATCTTGAATGCTACACCACAGGCATATACCATGACACCTTGTGTATTCAGAGCTGGAGATGTGCAAGTGCCAAGGCTTCTTGTGTGCTAGGGAAACACTCTACCAGCTGAGCTGCCTCCCTAGGCCTTAATTCCATTTTTTGAAAATTAAAACATTGGGATTATTTAGAAATAAAAGATGATGAGTGGGCTGGTGAGATGGCTCAGCAGGTAAGAGCACTGACTGCTCTTCTGAAGGTCCTGAGTTCAAATCCCAGCAACCACATGGTGGTTCACAACCATCCATCTGATGCCCTCTTCTGGTGTGTCTAAAGACAAGCTACAGTGTACTTACATATAATAATAAATAAATCTTTGGGCCTGAGCAAGTAGGATCAGAGCAAGCAGAGGTCCTGAGTTCAATTCCCAGCAACCACATGATGGCTCACAGCCATCTATACAGCTACAGTGTACTCATATACATAAAAATAAAATAAATAAATCTTACAAAAAAAGAACTTAGGCTTTAAAAAAATGATGAGTGGAAATACTCAAGATACATTGTATGTATATATAAAATTGTCAAAGAATAAATAAGATAATAAAATATAAAAAGATATGTGGGAAATTGCCTTCTTATCTCTTTTATTAATTTCTTAGGCTCCGTGTATATGTGTGTGTGCATGTGTGTGTGTGTATCCATGTGTATGTGTGTATGTGTGTGGTGCATGTGCATGTGCACATGTGGAGGCCCGAGACTGATGTTGGACGTCCCCCTCAACTGCTTTCAACCTGTTTTAAAATGTTATTTTTTATATTTGCATGTGTTGGTTGTGTGTGGTATGTATATGTGTGTGTAATACAGACAATACTAGTGTTTGCAGAGGCTGAAAGAAGGTATCGTATTCTATGGAACAGAGTTACAGGTGGTTCTGAGGTACCATATGTGGATGCAGGGAACTGAATTCTGGTCCTCTGGAAGATTAATTCTCTTAACCATTGAAGTATTCCTCTGTCCTGATATTACTATTATTATTATTATATCATCATCATCACCATCATCACCATCACCATCATCACCATCATCACCATCATCATCATCATCATCATCATCATCATCATCATCACCATCACCACCATCACCATCATCATCATCATCATCACCATCATCACCATCATCACCATCATCAATGATTCCACACTGAACCTGGAGCTCATCAGTTCGGCTAGTCTGGCTGGCCAGTGATCTTCAGGGAGCCACCTATCTTGCTTGCCCAGCACTGAGGTGACTACAGATGTGTACTACCACATCTGGCTTTTCTGTGTGTGCTGCAGATTCAAATCTAGGTCTTCATTCTCGTGTGGTAAAGATGTTACTGACTGAGCCTTCTCCACATCCCTGCATTTATTGTTTTGTCAGGCACTATTTAGGTGCTTTCCAAAGAGTTTGTACCACTTTGAAATCCCTCTGGCAGAACAGAGGTGTTAGTCCTTGCTGGAGAGCTGCCATCTCGAGCTATATTCTGTTTGGACTAATGACCTGTGTTGTTTCATCTCTTGAGTACATAGTTTTGGGACACCCTTGGTAACATGAAGACCAGTTTAGCATCAGTATAGAAGAGATACAAGAGGCAAGTGATAGTCCAGGCTGTGATTTCAACCCTGAGAACAAGACTTGGCACAACTGGTGTCTTGAGTATTGGTGTCTTTCGCCTCAGGTCACCTCCCCCTTTCGCTTCTCTTTGGGGGGGGGTCACTACTTAGAATAGCCTGGGATGTTGAGCAATCGGGTGGCCAATTCTAAACGAGTCCTCAAAAATGACCCTGTGAATGCAGGGGAAAGTTATTAGACTTTACTGAAGACACCAAGGCAAAGAAGACTGAGATACTCTTCCAGAATGGAGCTAAGACAAAGTAGAGAGCATTTTGGGATGGAAACACTTTGAGTCGCAGTGGCTTCCTGCTAGAGAGGGGTGGGTCATTGGAAAGAAGTAGAACGTGGCATTGAGGGCTGACTCTAGACTGAATACAGATAAGAGAAACAGTCTTTAGTTCAAATATAACCCAATTCTTTTAATGAAGATCACAATGGCTAGGGGAAGGGCAAACTGTATTAGTCTCCTTCAACCTGAACTCACCAGTGTTTACCCCTCTCAAGGTCCTGACTGATTCCCTGCAGTTTGACTGTGGTGTGTGTGTGTGTGTGTGTGTGTGTGTGTGTGTGTGGTGTGGTGTGTATGTGTGTGTGTGCGTGTGTGTGTGTGTGTGTGTGTGCGCGTGCGTGCACATGCACGTGCGCATACATGCCCTGGACACTGGCAGTTGTTTCAGCTGCATTCTTGCCAGTGACCCACAACTTGCTTTCCCCATCCTCCCGTATTAGGTCACTTCCTAATTCAGTCATTCCTAATGTTTGTTGTCTATGCTTGAGTTGAGCCAGAGAAAATTCAGTCTGACTGGCCGACTGGGGACAAATTGATGATTTCCTCCCTCAGCTGGTTCTCGACACTGCTAGAAAAGTCTTTATATTCTGCATTCAGTCAGTACTTTAAAAAAACAACTGCGTCTTTATCCATTTGTTGAGAATTTCATACAATGTTTTTTCATCATATTCACCTCTTCCCCAACTACTCCCTGACCAGTAAGTACATCTCAGACATCTAATACCAACTGGCCAGGTCTTTTGTAGCCCCCTTCTCCTCTGAATGCCTGCATTCTCCATACTTCCCAGATTCATGTAGGGTGGAGGGTGGGGATGAGTACTGACTGGGTCATGAGCGAGGGCAGCACATTCTGTGCCCAGAATATGAGGAGAAAGGGCACTGGGCAGTCCTTGCAATGAGACTGACATCACCTGCCTGCTTCAGGACAAAGAAACTTAGCATCAGTATAGAAGAGATACAAGAGGCAAGTGATAGTCCAGGCTGTGATTTCAACCCTGAGAACAAGACATTTCCAGGTACTTTGGGCAGTCACGGAAGCCTGTACAAATGAGAATCTCAGAATCAGTCTCTGGGGTTAACCATGCCAGCTACCGAACAGTGGTGACAGCTCATGTGTCATGTGTGTTCATGGAATGCCCAGCAGGATTCAGTGAACCAAGTGCGGGAAGTCGGAGCCTTGGTTCTGCAGTGGCTGCAGTAGTCGAGACGTTTTGACCACTTGTGCTCAGCAACTTCTCTCCTCTCCCTCTCTCCCTCCCTCTCCCTCTATCCCTGTCTCCCTCTCTCCCCCCTCTCCCTCTCTCCCCCTCCTTCTCTCCCTCCCTCCCTCCTTTCCTTCCTCCCTCCCTCCCTCCTTTCCTCCCTCCCTCCCTCTCTTCCTCTCTCTCTCTCTCCCTCTCTCTCCCTCTCTTCCTTTCTCTCTCTCTCCCTCCCTCCCCCTCTCTCTCCACAAATTCATTATTATTTTTAAAAATTTGTGTGTGTGTGTGTGTCTTGCTATGTGTGTGTGAGTGCAGTGTCCATGGAGGCCCGTAGAGGGCGGCAGACCCCTTGGAAGGGTAATTACAGGTGGTTGAGACCCACCAGATCTCCAGCCCAATTTTTTGTTATTTGTTTTTGTTTTCCCTTTTGGGTTTGTTTTGTTTTGTTTTTGAGACAGAGCCTCACTCTATATAACCCTGGCTAGTGTGGAACTCACTATATAGATCACCCTAGCCTCAAACTCACAAAGATCTACCTGTCTCTGCCTCCCGAGTGCTGGGGTTAAAGGTGTGCACCATCATGCACAGCCTTAGTTGTGCCTCAAGCCAGTCAAGTTGACAATCAAAAGTAATCATCATAAATGTCTTCTCAGGCTGGTGAGAGCTGTTCAGTCCTCATGAACAGCTGATCCATCAGCAAATAATCAGGGGCACAGCCCAAGCAAGAGAATGCCAAGGGCTAGAGAGAGAGCTTCATAGTTAAACACACGCCCTTGGAGAGCGCCAGAGCTTACTTCCTAGAACCTATGTGGCAGTTTATGGTTAACCACCCATAAACTCTGGTTTCAGGGGATTTCTTGCCCTTTTCTGACCTCCATGGGTACTAGGCCCATACATAGACATACATTCATGCAGAATACAATAGACATACAATACAATACAATACATCTTAAAACAAAAGACACAAAAATTAAAGAAATAAAATAAGAAAATAAACAAGTGATGAAACCCATTTTGTGTGTGTCTGTGTCTGTGTGTCTGCGTATCTGTGTCTGTGTGAGAGAGGGATATAGATGCAGAGGAAAGACAGAGAGAGAAAAGGGATAGACAGATAGAGATGCACACATACAGAGACAGAGACAGAGAGAAAGAGAGACAGAGAGAGAAACAGAAAGAGACAGAGAGATACACACACAGAGACAGAGACAGAGACAGAGACAGAGACAGAGACAGAGAGTTCTTCCAAAGAGGATTAATTGGAGGGAGAAAGCCCACCTTGAACAGGAGTGGTCCCTTCCCATGGGATGGAGCCCAGACTTTAATGAAAAGGGGGAAAAGAACCAGTTGGGCACCAACATCCTTTTCCCCTTCTATCTCCTGTAGAAGGAAGTAGACCAGGCCTGTGCCACCTTAGGGAGAAAACCCACGTCTATTATTCTGTATAAGGAACACAGCAGCAAAATGGCAACACGCCCTCTGAGCAAATACTTTCTCCAGGAGGGCAGGCAGGAGAGAAATGAAAGGTCACATGCCTAGGAGCCACAAAAGTCTGAAGGATTCTTAAGGCTCACCCCAACAGTCTGGAAGGGAGTGAGCAGTTTCCCGAGGTATAGAGACTGAGCGCTGGAGTGTCGCAGGTTACATAGAGAGCTCCAGGGTTGCAGTTTTGGGGATGTGTCACCTATGTTGGGTTGGGCTTTCTGGTAATGTGACTGCTTTTGAGTGATCCCTGCTCTTTGTAAATGACCCCTCACTCACAGTCCTCTTAGTAACTCCTGTAAAAACTCACTGTTTTACCAAGTTGGATGTTGGTACAGCCGTTACTTTGCTCTGCCATGGCCCCCCCTCTCTGGAGTGAATGGATGCGTGTCTTGTGTCATTCCATGAAAAATCTGTCATACAATAGGTAGACAAGCACTTGGTCTGTAGGCAAGCTCTACATCCCTAGTCACACCCCTACCCATCCCCACCCCCTGCCCCAATATCTTAAAAGGTAGTCTCAACAATGTAGACGTGTACAAGCTGGTGAAGTGGACAAGGCACATGCATATGACAAGTGGTCATGGGACAAAGAAGGCATTATGGTCATGACTGATGGACGCAAACAAAGTTCTGGAAGGCCAGGGAAGCTGCAAAGCTGAGAAGGGATGTTGACAAGAGTGGTCTGGAAAAGCGTCATGCATGAAGGGAGTGGGTCTCAACGGAGGAACAGCGAAACAAGCTTCCCTGGCCCGCCCTTCTCTGCCAGCTGCTGGGAAGTCCTTTGTGTTGCAAGGGCCAGAATGAAAGGGTAACTTTGGCCTTTTCCTGGATGATGCTGTCATTAGGGGGGCACTAAGAAGAGTAGGAAAACCACCCCAGCGACTTCAGTACTCCCCCCTCATGGCCTGGTCAGCACTGGGTGGACAGGGTGCCTGTCTTTCAAGTAAAGCCCAGTCTTTGGCTCTATTAATAACTGAGCTCCCGGAGTCTCAATGACAGCTTTTGCTTCCAGACCACTGATTCATGAGACTCGAGGGGAGCATGGACTGCCCTGGATTGACCTCCCATGAGATGCTGATGAAAAGGAACACTGTGGCTCTCTGTATCTCTTTGTTAGTGGTATGGTCAAATCCCAATGTGGCCAGTGGTTTTGAGCTCTCATGAGCACACCCAGGAGCCCCGAAGGTGGTACCCAGCATCCATTTTATTTAATTGTATCTCTTGGAACTGAACCCAGGACTTCACATACACCAGGCGAGTAGAGTATCCTCCCACTAAGCTACACTCTTAGCATCCTAGTTTCTGCTTTAGCTGGGAGAAAAAGGCCAGGATGTTAGCATCAGGCAACAGATTCATTCTTTGGGCCTCAGTGAGTGTCAGATCTCTGGGGTCAAGTATAGAAAATCGACCCTGGTAGGTTGGGTAGGAATTGAGGTGCTCTATCAAGACTTGGCAGCTCTTCCCCCACACCACCCTACATTCTGCAGTTTAACTTTGATCTTCTTTAGGCTGTGTAGCTTTCAACTTGAAATCACATCTAGCATGACTCTCGGATTGCCTGTACTACACTGCGGTTTCTTCGTTGACAGATGGGCCTGAGTTCTGAACCTTGGTTTCCTTTTCTGTAAAATAGGATATGGCATCATCGGAAGGGTTGGGTTAGAGACCACATGTAGAGTCCAGCACATGGCATGTGGGAGGGGCTCGGCTGAGATTGTAAAGGACAGACGAGGATTACTAGTGGCCCCAGAGGCTGCTGTGACCCTGCTTCAGAATCCTGAGGCCTACTCTGCCTTTTGCAGTTGTAACTGCTGTTTCTAAAGTACCATGTTTGTGTGCTTCTTTCTGACTTTCCTGCAGGGTCCCTCAAGTGACTAGTGGTTTCCAGGGCCTGTCACAGAGCTTAATAGTTCTTTAGAATCAAAGACAACAGGAAAATGAGTTTAGAATTCTAAATGACCCCTTTGTATCAGTTATTCTTTTTTTCTTTTAAAGATTTAATTATTATTTTATCTAAGTACACTGTAGCTGTATTCAGACACACCAGAAGAGAGCGCCAGATCTCATTATGGATGGTTATGAGTCACCAGGTGGTTGCTGGGAATTGAACTCAGGCCCTTTGGAAGAGCAGTCAGTGCTCTTAACTGCTGAGCCATCTCTCCAGACCCCTGTCCTAGTCATTCTTAATGGCCAACTTGACACAGCCTAGGGTCATGTGAGAGGAAAGCCTTGATTGAGGAATTGTCCCTAACAAACTGCCCCGCAGACTAGGGGGATTGTCTTATTAGTTGATTTAGGGGAGCCCAGCCTACTGTGGGTGGTATCATCCCAAGCCAGAGGGAAGTGGGATGTATGAGCAAGCTAGATAATGGTCTGGAGACCCTTAGTAATCAGGAGTACTTGCTGCTCTTCCAGAGAATCCTGGCTCCCATCTGGGAGCTCACAACCATCTGTAATTCTCATCATAGGGGACCCCATGTATAAACAGACAGACAGACAGACAGACAGACATCTCACAACCATCTGTAATTCCTATCCCAGGGAAACCCATGTATATTATAAACAGACAGACAGACAGATAAATAAGGAATGAAATAAATAAATAGGCACCCAGTGTCTGTAGGCTTTAACAAAGAGAAAAGACTAGTTGAGCATGTGCCTGTGAGGGAGCCAGAGAGTGACCCAGCACCAGTGTTCCTTGGTGGTTCCTGCTTCGAGGTTCCTGGCTACAGTCCCTACCCTGACTTTCCTCAGTGATGGAGTGTGACGTGTAAGTTGTAAGAAATAGACCCTTTCCTCCCCTGAGTTATTTTTGGACCGACTATTTTGTCAAAGTAACAGAAAGAAAATGAGGACACCTTTAAAACAGCCATGAGCATGGAAGGCATCAGATATTCTGGGGCCGCCTGCCCAGTGCTGCCAAAATGACTGGGGCTACTGAGTATTTAGAAATCAAGCCCAGAGCTAATGGCTCTGGTTCAGGATGGCTTTCTGGGAAGGGACAACCGGGGACATGGGTAGAGGAACGAGGAGGCTTTAGGACCGAAGGAACTGAGTGGAAACACTTGGCCTTTGGGGCCAAACACATGCAGGGAGCAGCTGTTCTGTGACCAGGCATCTGTGATTGGCCAAATGAGAGCCTGGCCTCGCCTTGGCTGACTGCCATCGAAACCACTTGCTGCAAACGTGGCTGCTGCATGCTGGGAAGAAAAGTGCTGGTCCATGAGGTGGTCACATGGAGGGCTTTGCTGATCTCTGACATTGGATAACTTTCCTTGCCTGGTGCCAGGGACTGAGAGACAGAGCTCTCTGGACTTGAGTCAGGGCATGGATTGCCAGGCACCCAGAGAGCACCTCTAACACCTAAGAGGAAAAGAAAGAGAAGAAACCAATGGCTAGTGTAGGAAGGCTGCTGTGTTCATCGTGGTTCATGTTTCTCCACATTGAGGTCTCCCCTGAGGTGGCTGCCCCTTCTTCAGCTGCTCTGTGGCTCCCAGAGGCAAAAAGGGCAGAGGTTAAAGTCTTCTTGCTCCATGTCAGACAGACTTGTGGTCAAATCTCAGCTGTTCTCTTACTAGGTGTGTGATTGCTGACTGATCCTAGCTCTCCAAGACTTCTCAGTAAAATGACGGCAGCTAACTAGTGTAGCCACCTTCAGTATCATGGGGACTGGATCCAGAAACCCCTACCAATACCAAAATCCAGGAGGGCTCAAGTCTCTGGAGAGATAGATGGCTCAGCAGTTAAGAGCACTGGCTGCTCTTTCAAAGAACCTGGATTTGACTCCCAGCATTCACATAGCAGCTAACAACTGCCTATAACTTCAGTTTCAGGGGATTTGACACCTCTTCTGGCCTTCGAGGGCATTACGTGTATGTGGTGCATGGCATGCATGTAGGCAAAACACTGATGTACATGAAATAAAATAAACCTAAAAAAAAAAACCTCCATTAGATTGACTTGTGGAAATGCATGTGAAGGCATTTTTTTTTTTGGTTGTTAATATAATGAAGGAGGACCCAGCCCACTGTGGGCAGTGTCATCCCTAAGCCGGTAGGTCTGGGCTATAGGAGATAGTTCTCTGAGAAAGCCAGAGAAAAGATATCAGTAAGCAGCATTTCTGCCTTCAGGTTCCTGCCTCTAGGTTCCTCTCTTGTGTTTGTGCCAGGGTTTCCCTCAATGATGGACTGTAACTTGTAAGAGAAAATAAATCCCTTCCTTCCCAAGTTGCTTTTGGTCAGTGTTTTATCACTGCAACAGGAAGCAAATTAGTGCAGACAGCTCTCCCTGCATAGACCATACTGGACTCAAACTCCAATGACTCTCTTGCCTTAGGGCCCCAAGTATTTGGGTTCTAGGTGTTTGTCACCATGCCTGGCCCAGAGAGAAAACAGACAGAGTGACAGCTCTCTGGGGGAAAGGATGTACTGGGCTCTATCTTGAGCTTCCTAGAGCTCACAGTCGGTCAGAGAAGTGTGACAAATGTCACAGCAGTGGAGGAGCATTTGGAAAGAGCCGGGTCAGGTGTTGGGAACAGCCTGGGGGAGGGGGACAGGGACGCGCTGGACTGACTCCCAGCTGCCTCTTGCCGCCCTCTCTGGCCTTCCCCCCCAGGAATCATCAGCTAATGGGCCACTGAGGCGTTAGGAAGCTGAGTTGTTAGCCTTGAGGTTGAGTTCTTTTAGTTTTCTTGAAGTTTTGAGGTCTGGATAGGAAGTTGCTGTAGGTTGAAAAATGTAAACACTGAGGCCAGGCAAGGGTGGCACAAACTTTTAACCCCAGCACGTGAGCGGCAGAGGCAGGAGGATCTTTTTGAGCTCAAAGTCAGTCAGGTTGACATAGTAGGTTTCAGGCCAGCTAGAGATACACAATGAGACCCTGTCTCAGGGAAAAAAGAGAGAGAGAGAGAAAGAAAAAAGACAAACAAGCCCGCATAGGTATCTGTCAAAGGATCATATAATAAGATGTGCACTGGAGCTGGGAAAATGGCTCAGTGACTGGAGTACTGGCAGAACAGGAGACGACCTAAGTTCAAGTTCCATAACCTGCTTAAAAGACCAGGATGGAGTGTTTGACGCTTGCAATGCCAGTCTGTGCTGGGCAGGCAGAGATAGGTAGATCCTGTGAGCTCCTCTGCCTCCCAGGCTACTTGACAAGCTCCAGGCAGATGAGAGACCGTGTCTCAAAACTAAAGTGGACAGTGTTCCGAGGACACACACGCACACGCACATGCATGCGCACGCACATGCTGCTTCTCCTCTTAGAGGTTTTATAAAGGCAGCTATGCTACGGTAAACAGAACTCTGGTCTTGGAGGAAGGAGCTGTGTGTGTCCTGGTTCCATTTACTGTCTATATCTAGTAAGTGAGTAAACCACTTTGGGCTGTGTATCTTTGTCCATGAACTGGCGGGGGGTGGGATAAGGTGGTGGTAGGGTCACATATAGTTCACAAGAGACAAACGTCAAACGATGAACAAGCAGATGCATACTGTTTACCCAGGAATCTAAGAGTCAGGATAAAAATCAGTCTGTCTTCTAAACATCAGGATGCCAAAAAGAACAAACACAGTAACGGTTTTAAAGACTTACGGTGCCTGGTTTGCAGCATGCATATGAAATCCCAGTGTTTGGGAAGTAGAGGCAAGAAGAACCGGAGATCAAGGTTAGCCTCAGATACATAGTATATTGGAAGCTGGCCTGAGCCACGTGAGACCTTGTCTCAAATAAATAGAAAAAAAAGACTAATATTTATTGAGTCTTCACCGTATCTAAGCATGATAGATATATTTCATTTAATCTCATAAACACTTGGTGAGATTCTCTTATCCCCATTTTATTTTATTATTTCACTTTTTATCATTGTTGTATGAGAGAACACTCTGTAGCCCAGGCTGGTCTGGAACTTACTATGTAGCCTTAGGTTGAACTTGTAGCAATCCTCCTGCCTCAACCTCTCAAGTGCTGGGATTTTACAAACAAGCTTTTGAAACCCATCCTGTAGATGAAAACTTAGGCACAGAGAAAGGGAGTGACTCACCTCTGACCCCCCAAACAGTAAGTATTAAAGCTTGAAGCCACACCCAGATGTTGAGGTACAGAGCACATTTCCTTTTTCAGTTCTAAAGGACTGTGTATACCATCTCATTTAAAGGGAACCACAGAGGCTGCGGCCATAACTCTGCAAATAGAATGCCTTTATGGCATGCACTAAGCCCTGGCTTTCTGTCCGGTGCCACTCTCAGGGATGGATACTGGAGAATCAGCTCAATGTCATCCTTGGCTGCGTAGTGAGTTTGAGGCCAGTCTGGGTTACCCGAGACTCTCTCTTAAAAGCATAAGCGTCTCACGAGGACTCTGTTATTTCCGGGTGGTAGGTATGGAGCTAATGTGCACACAAAGGCAACATCAAGGTCACAAACTAGTAGTAGTTGGTGTTAAGACTCCAGCTCAGTGCCGCTGTGAGCCACCACGCTGATGCTGTCCTTTAAATACTTTTGTAATAGCCACTTATGTTAAGGAAAGAGTTCCTTGCTCACAGTAAGCTGGTAGAGTAACCAGCCACGCTGTGATGACCCACTGGTGATGTCTACTGGTCACTCTGAGCAATGCAGACAGGGCAGAGCAGGCTATCCTGGAAATCTCAGGGACATCGTTGCAGTAGGGGGTAGAAAATCTGTTCTGAATGAGTTGCCCCAACTACAAGGTTTGGTGGTGAATGCTGCCTTACACTACTGAATAGCATTTGTGTGGGAGTTCAGCAATATGGAAATGTCACCAGGCCTGGTAATATGCTCTTATAAACTCAGCTCTTGGTGAACTGAGGCAGGAGTACTGCTGGGAGTTCAAGGCCAGTCTGGACTAAATAGAGAGACTGGGTCAGAAGAGGCATAAGGGGGACAAAAGAAAGAAGATGAAGGAAGGAAGGAAGGAAGGAAGGAAGGGCAGGAGGGGAGTAAGGAAAGCAGGAAGGCAAACAGGCAGGGGAAGGAGGGAAAGAGGAAGGATAGGAGGGAGGTGAGCGAGTTACATTCTGTCTTTTGACAGCTACTATTCTCTTCAGAACAAGCATATCTAAAGGGCAAGCATAAACTGGAATATCTGCTACCCTGCTCTGAGTCTCCCCTCCAGGCCCGGCCCAGTACTGCAGTCCAGTCCGCTCCTCCGAAGGAGTGCGCATGGCCTACGCGCGAGGGCGCTCAGGGTTGTGAGTAACTTGAGTATCAGAATACTGAGTCAGAAACTTGTGGTAGAAAGCGTCACTCCTCTAACCCCCACCAGTTTAGCTCCACTGGAAAGGCCACCGGAGCAGGCTCGGTGGGTCCTGCAGACCTGCAGCGCAGGGTGGACTCTGGGTCAAGGCAGGCGCAGCATTCTTTGCCCAGCGGGTAGGACGCCTTTGCGGGTGGGTTGGGGGTGGGGGACTGTGAGCAGAGGCTGAGTGATCAATAGCCTGCGTGGCTCTGAGGCTCTCCTCCGCCTTCCCTCAGGCCCCAGAGCCAGTCCTGCGTGCTTCATAAGATCTTACGTAACCTCGCCCACTGCCACCCGGATCTGAGCACGGCCGCCCTCCGTGCTGTCGCTCCCGGGGACCGCAAGGTCAGCTGCTTGGCACCTCCAAGAGGGGGCTGCTATGGCGTTCCCCGACTGGCTGGCTGGCCCCCTAGTCAGGCCTCTGAAGAGGCAGAGAAGATGGTTTTGGGTCCCGGTCTTGAGACTTTTTATTTTAGACCAGGCAGAGTGTTGATTAATTTGCACCCCTCCTTTCCTCACCAGGGACCTCTCTTTCTCCCTTTAAAGATAGGATAATCAATGGTGGCACACACTTTTAGTCCCAGGATTCAGGAGGCTGAGGCAGGCGGATCTATGTGAGTTCAAGGCCAACCTTGTTTTCAAAATGAGTTTCAGGACAGCCAAGACTATATAGAAACTCTGTCTCGAAAAACAAAAATAATCAATCAAACAAACAAAAAATAGGCTAATCATATTTAAAAAGATAACAGAATTTGGTGGGAAGGATGTATCAGCAGTGACCAGAGTCAAGAGCAGTTTGCTACTCTTCCGGAGGAACTAAGTTCATATCCTAGCACAGCACTCTCTCCTGGACTCCTGCGCACACACACATAAATGGAAATATATATATATTTATAATTTATAAATACATTTTTAAAAAAGATACCTGGTGCTGAAGAGGCGTCTCTGATGTTAAACACTTGCTGCTCTTGTTGGGGACCAGAGTTAAGTTCCCAGCACTGCGTCAAGGGGCTCACAAAGCTTATGTATCAGAGATTCTCAGCCTTCCTAATGCTACGACCCTTTAATATGGTTCCTCATGGTGTGGCGGCCTCCAACCACAAAATTATTTTGTTGCTACTTCATAACTATAATTTTGCTACTGTTACAGCAAATATCTGTGTTTTCTGGTGGTCTGAAGTGACCTTTATGAAAGGGTCATTCAACTCCCCCAAAGGGGTCTCAACCCACAGCTCTATGGTACCCAATGCCTGGCTTCTGAAGGTACCTGCGTGCATATGTACATACATGCATATGAACTTCCACATGCACAAAAGTAACTCCTAAAAACAGCTAACAGACTTCGACAGGCTTCGTACAGGAACGCTCATATTCATAAGACAGGGAGGGGACACAACCGTAAGATGCCATACAGAAGCTGCAGTCAGGTGCACGAGTTCTTGGGGGAAGGGCTTTGCACTGTGGATTTCTTTCTTGGATCCCTAATGACATGTCTTAACTCACGTCAGCTGTGCTCCTTTAAGAGAGGACGGCTGGACTTCCCGACATCACTCAGGTGAAACAAGAAGACATGACCTTGTAAATCCAAACAGTAACTCAGACACTCAAAACCCCAACACTCATGAATCACCGGTGGTTCTGCAAGCCCGGAAGTTGCGTTTATTCAGCGACAGGTTTGGGAGACTTCTATTACTCAGCCAGTCTGCTGACAGATAAATAGTACTCCCCCAGGTTTATAATTATGACAGTGACCACACGTGAACAATGTAGCTGGCATCCCCTGTCACCTACTGGCACTCCAACACAAAGAATCATTAACTCAGTGGGTGGTAGACTCACCTCAGTTTATCCTCCCTCCCCTCCTCCCTCCATGAAAGCTGGAGTAATTAGTCCTCTGGGAAATTACTCGTCGCTCAACTTTCCTTACCTGTGTTTGACTTCCTTTCAGCCAGCTCAACCTTCACGTGACTCCCGCTGCCTCTGCCCCTCCCTGCCCCACCCACTCATCCCTACCCACCGCTACCCACCTGACCACCCAGGAAACCACGTGTCTAAATTACACCCTGTGGAATTTGATTATAGCTGATTAAATGCATTGTTAACAGATTGCCCTGACTTGCTCTCAGTTTTCTTCCTGGAAGAATAATCTGTGTTTCTTTGTGCAGAGGTGAACGTAGAAATCGGAACTGTGTAAGGTGCGAAGAGTAAGCGTCAGTGGAGCGAGTGCTCCGTCACAAATTGGTCCTCTGTACTGCACACACTCCCACAAGGCTTTGGGACCACAGCAGACAGCGGAAGAGGGGAGGGAAAGATAGTAAGCCGAGTGTCGGGGGAAACTGGGGTGACAGTGTTTTCTGGATATGGGATATTGTAGGATCACCGTGTTCACAAGTGTACAGTGTCCGTAGTTGCCTTCACAAGACCTGTACAAGATCCAGCCTGTCAATCATTCCTGCATGGAGACAGTTTTCCTTAGGGGCATGGTTTCCCAGTTGGTTGACCATGCTCCAGGGGATAGCCCCATACCCACAAGTATGTTGGCAGCACAAATTGGACCCCATGGATTATTTAAAAAACACAGAAGACAGAGAGTATATGGGTTAATCTGAGAGGGGGTAGGGAGAAGAGTGGAGAGTGGATATGACCAAAATATTCTGTATGAAATTCTCAAGGTATTAATTATGCATCTACATTCCTGTATAAAGGAATCTTTACCTATATCCATATCCATATCTATATCTATATGAAGGAATAATCCAGGCTGAAGAGATGGCTTCACAGTTAAGCTTGTACTACATCCACCCCAGCCAGGCAGTTTACAATTGCCTGAGCAGGAAGTCAATAGGTTATATAAAAATGGTACTTCATTGATGAGAAACAAGAAAGGAATACTTGGAGAATATTTTGCAATGGGAAAATTGTAAGCATACACAGGTGCAATGAACTTGCTTCAAAGTCACACATCTCTGGTAGCTGTCAGTGCACAGCTGATCTGTGTCACCTCCTCCTTACCTGCCCCACCCCCATGACTCCGAAGTAGTCATTACGCCTGTAAATATTTCCACAAGTATCTCTAATATGAATATCTATGGGCCCACAAGATGGCTCAGCAGGTATCAGCGCTTGCCATCAAGCCTGACTGACTTGAGTTTGATACTCAGGACCTGCCTTAGGAGTTCATTAGAAGCCGGGTGGTGGTGGCGCACGCCTTTAATCCCAGCACTTGGGAGGCAGAGGCAGGAGGATTTCTGAGTTCGAGGCCAGCCTGGTCTACAAAGTGAGTTCCAGGACAGCCAGGGCTACACAGAGAAATCCTGTCTCAAAAAACAAAACAAACAAACAAAAAAGGAGTCTATTAGAATTTTTTATAGCATATTTATACTGGGACCCAGAAAGGGCCCACACATTGTGATTCCTCAAGGCGCAGGTCGTCCTCTCACCCCCTTTACCCTTGCTTGATTTTTCTTTCCTAAGAATCCGTGCTGGATTTTCCTGATACTACCCCAGAGCATGCTATTGAGCAGGCTTTTCTGTTGTACGTGTGCCAATAAATGAGTAGTTTTGTCTTTGGTCAGATGGGGCTGTATTTTATTTTCTTCATATATATAACTTGCTATAGTTTCTAAATTTCCCTCTTGCCATTTATTTATTTTTTTTTTTTGTATATTCAGAACTTTTAGAAGTTAAAAGTAGTTCTTTAGCATGGAGTTAGTAGAAAGCTTTTTTCAAACGATAGCTTGAGAAGCTAGATAATAGTGGGGCAATTGGAAAAATAACTTTTAAATATATACTTTATTTTTATTTTCTGTTCATTGGCGCTTTGCCTGCACGTATGTCTGTGTGAGGGAGTCAGAAGCCCTAGAACAGGGGTTACAGACCGGTGTGAGCTGTCAGATGTGTGCTGGGAATCGAACCTGAGCAGTCAGTGCTCTTAAGTGCTGAGCCATCTCTGCAGCCCCAAAATTCTAATAGATTTTGTAATTTAGTGGATGGTATTATTTAATTGATTTCTCCTAGTGTTGACAGATGTACTCTGGCTAGATAACATGTTGGCATTTGAGGACGCTGGGGGCTGTTGTGTACATATGTGTAGTCTTAGCACTTGGAGGTAGAGGCAATAAGATTACGAGTTCAAGGTTATCTTTAGCTATATATTGATTTCAGTGCCAGTCTGGACCACATTACAACTTGTCTCAATAAAATAAAATTTTAAAAGGAAGATAACTAGAACTTTTTCACAGACTTCCTGAAACGTAAATAAAGAAGAAAGTCTAGAGCAAAGGCTTAGCAGTTCCTAGCACTGGCTACTCTTGCAGAGTGGACCCTGGTTTGATTCCCAGCATACACACAGTAGCTCACAACCATTTGTAATTTGGGTTCCAGAGGATCCAAAGTCTTCTGATCTTCTTGAGCACCAGGCATGCACGTGGTACACATATATACATACAGGCAAAACACTCATGCACTGAAAAGGAAAGAAATCCCTGAACTCAGTTATGATGCTTTTTCTAAGCAATCGTAGCAACTCTACAGTGAATAGGAATGAGGCCTGGCATTTCAAACACAGGAAAATAAAAGGGTCCTGGGGGCCAAAGACATATAAGCAAGGACAACATTGAGAAGCTTTTTTGTTTTTGAGTTAGGTCTCAATATGTAGGCTTGGAACTCACTATACAGAGACCAGGCTGGCCTTGAACTCACAAAGATCTGCCTGCCTCTGCCTCTGCCTCCTGAGTTTCTGGAAATAAGTATCTGAGCCTGAGTCTGTGTTAGGGCAGAGAGTGAGGTGTTAAGAAGGCGCTCTGAGAAAGGCTCCTGTCCCATGAGCTATGCCAGTTGTCATGCCAACAGCTGTCACACGGAGAGTTCTTGGAAATTCTCTGTTCAGTCAAGGAGGAGGCACACAGTGCAGGAAGAGCCACTGAATGATAGGTAGGGTTTGCTTTATTTTATTTCTTCATTTACTTTTACACGTTGTCCCTTCAGACCCACCCTCTCTGGATAAACCATCAGGAAGACATACTCAGCGTTAGACAAAGAAGCTTTGTCTGAAATGTGCCCCACTGGCTCATGTGTTTGAACACTTGGCTTTCCAGCTGGCGTGGCTGGCGTGGAAGGCTGTGGAACCTTAAAGAACTGGAGTCTAGCTAAGGGAAGTGGGTCAGGGAGGTGGGGCCAGGGTGGGGAGAGCCCAGTGACAGCACCTACTACATAAAGCTGTCTGCCACCATGCCTTCCTCTCAAATTGAGCCAGAATTTACCCACCACCCTTTAGTTGTGTCTTATCAGGTGTTTGGTGACAGCAAGAGAAGAAAAGTAAGGAATACGGTCTCACTTGTCTGTGGAAGATTCACCCCAGCCTGAGATATCATCCTCAGAAAGGCAGAGTCACTTGGCTTTCCACACAGAAATATCTTTTCAATTGTGAGCACATGTGCCACTTATAAAAATAAAAGTTCAGCTTTAAAACTCACAGATGCTCCACTATGTTCATAGCAGCCTTATTTATAATAGCCAGAAGCTGGAAAGAACCCAGATGTCCCTCAATGGAGGAATGGATTCAGAAGATGTGGCATATTTACACAATGGAATACTACTCTGCAATTAAAAACAATGAATTCACGAAATTCCTAGGCAAATGGTCAGAACTGGAAAATATCATCCTTAGTGAGGTAACCCAATCACAAAAGAACACACATGGTATGCAGTCACTGATAAGGGGATATTAACCCAGAATCTCGGAATACCTTAGACACAATTCGCATATCAATAGATTTCCAAGAAGATGGAAGGAGAGACCCCTGGTCCTGGAAAGACTGGATGTAGGGGAATGCCAGGACAGAGAAGCGAGAGGGGGTTGAATGGGGAACAGAGGGAGGGAAGGGGGCTTATGGGACTTTTGGGGAGGGAGGAAATGGGAAAGGGGAAATCATTTGGAATGTAAATAAAAACCTTAGGAAAAAAAACCTCACAGATCAAGGACTGGATGGTGGGCTCACTGGTGGGTGGGAGTGCTTGCTCTGGAATGATGGGTCTAAGTTTGAATTCCCAGAACCCACGTAAAAAGTCAAGCCTGTCTATGCGTGCCAGTAAACGCCCCCCCTACACACACTGGGAGTGGGGCGTGCGGAGACAGACGATGCTCAGAGTCACTTCTGGTTCAGTGAGAGACCTCTATTTCTAGGCAAGAAGGAGGAGAGGGATATCTTGCTCTGACTTCTGAACATGTATGTTGAGCTGTGCACAGTCACACACCCACATACATGCATCACACACTCATATGCCATACATGTGAACAAAAGAGTATGAGTCATAAAATTTGGTAGGCCACAGCTTTAATCCCAGTATCTGGGAGGCGGAGGCAGGTGGATATCTGATCGTTCATGGTTGACATAGTGAGCTCCAAGTCAACCAGGGATACACAGAAAGACCCTGACTCAAAACACTACTACTACTACTACTACTACTACTACTACTACTACTACTACTAAATAATACAAAAAACTCTGGTGCCTGGAGGATGGCTCGATGGTTAAGTGTATTGGCTGCTTTTGCAGAGGACTAGGGTTTGATTCCCAGCACCCACATGGCTGCTAGCAACCATCTGTTAACTCCAGTTCCAAGGAATCCAGTGCCCTCTTCTGGCCTCTGTGGCACCATGCGTGTATATGGTGCACACATATACATAAATAATACAAATGCTTATTAAGAGACTAAGCGACAGTGGCTGGAGAGATGGCTCAGTGACCAAGTGAGGACTGCTCTTAGAGAGGACCCAAGTACGGTTTCTAGCACCCATATCAGGAGGCTCAGAGCAGCCTGTAACATCAGCTCCATCTGATTTCTGTGCATACCTGGAATCATGTACACATACCCTCCACCCTTATGTGTAATTTAAAATAATAATAATAATAATAATAATAATAATAATAATAATAGTACAACAAATGAAACTGAATCTAGTGGTAATAGGCTGCCTTCCCCCTTCCCCAAGTTCCCTGTCCTGGATGTTTTAAGCAGTTGTCATTACGGGGTGGGAGGGTGTGTTTGTGTGTGGACCTGGGCTGATCTCCAGAAGGGAGCAAGGGGCTCTGTAGAACAACACATCTCAGGGCACACAGCTCTCAGAAGCTTGGTGGGCAACATTCAAGAAACAGAGAGGGAGAAACCAGAACAGAGGTGTTCATTCAGAAGACATGTGCTCGTGTGATTCCATTAAGTGTGTGTGTGTGTGTGTGTGTGTGTGTGTGTGTTTTAGCAGAATCCCCAAAACAACTTCACAGGACATTACTTTTTAATTTCTGTCTCCAGTGACCCACAGGATTAAGAGATAGAAATAGTTCAAGATTCTTGAGCTGGTAGCTCTTTCCTCTTCAAAGATTCCAAAAAAATGCTCAGTGGGTGTTCTTATTGGATGAGGCTTCTGTTGTTGATGCTAAAAATATTTATTTATATTGTTATTTCCCATGTATACTTATTTATTATCCAATATATGGGTTATAAGATAGGTGCTTACATATTTTACATAATTATTTGGTGTGCAGTCAACAACAACAACAAAAAGAAATAAGAAAAGGAATTAGAAACCAGGAATTAGAACAGCAGTGTTTAAGGCCATCCTTGGCTAAGTAATGACTTTGAGGTCAGCCTAGGCTACAGGAGATCCTGTCTCAAACAAACAACAACAAAGAAATGAAAAATCAACCCAAGTCTGGTAAGACTTCTGCACAAATAATTAGTTTCTGGCTCATAGATTTTTCTAAAAAGTCAAACATTTCCTTCCTTTTCTTTAAAAAAAAAAGTATTTATTTTTTATTTTAAGTGTACTCATGTTTCACATGGATGCATGTGTGTGTGTGCACTATGTGCATGCTGTACCCATGGATGTCAGAAGAGGTCATTACATCCATTGGAATTGTAGTTACAAATGGCTGTGAGCTGCTTCTGGGTTCTGGGAATGGAACCTTGATCCTCTTCATGAATAGCTACTTAGGTGGCTCTTAACCAGTGAGCCATCTCTTCAGTTCTCTTTCCTTCCCTCTTTCTTCCCTTCCTCCCTATGATGATTCTCAGACCTTCATTACAGGGAGTTCTTCATCAGTGCCTGAGCTGAGAGAGGAAGAGAAGAAACAAGATTGGACAGGGGGGAAATTTGGCATTGATCTTATTCTATGCCCTCAATTGGTCTGTCCCATAGACAGTGATTAAAGTGCGTTTGATGTTCAGAGTTGTCTAGAGTTGGGTAAGAGAGCCAGGCTTTAATTACTTGCCCCCTTACCCTTGCATGCCAATGGCTGTCATGTTCCAAGGGGTTTCATGAGCTAGCTATTGAAACACATCTGGGCCACAGCATAGTCTTGTCTTACAGAGTCAAAACATCAGCTCAATCAGAAGCCGAGATTTGCAAGGCCACAAGTGCACACATGACTGAGGTAGGAACGGGCTGTTCTCACCAAGTCCTGTATTTAGGTGACATACTCTTCCTAGGCACTAAGTCTACAGCCCTGGTAAGGCTGCCATGGTGTGAACAGCAGCCTCTGGGCCCTTAACTATGGTCCATGCAGATTAGTCTCTCCTAAGTAGGACTGAGTTGTTTATTGCTTACCCACGTCACACAACCACATGCGGTTTTATTTTCCTGCCAAAAATAAAACTCTCCATTAGAAACTGAATAACCATGAGATAATTTCTAATCTTCACCCCACTTATAAGGCAGCTGTCTTGCAATTTAGAGCACACTTTAAAGAAATAGATTCATCTCAATCTGCCTCCCTTGCCCCACCCCAACTGCTTCAGTAGCAGGGAATCTTTGTTTAATCTGACTCCAGGTCCTTCTTTGTGTTTGAGAAAAACACTCTGCGTTCTTCTGCGGCTTCTCTGTGTCCCAGTTGCAGCTTCAGGAACTCGGATCAGTGCCATCAACGTTGTAATTTAAAGCTTTCAGAGGCCCAGGCTTCCTCTGCCTGGACAGTTATCAGCTCTCATGATCGAAACCACTCATCCTTTTGTTGCTTGCATAATAGAGAAAGTAGCTTCCTGCTCCTGGTGACTAGGCAGAATAGGAATACGGAGCGGAGCAGGAAGGCAGGGAGGGAGAACGAGAAGAGATGGGGGGGGGAGAGAGAATGCCCCATAGTTCTATAAGGGTCCTTTACCACCCCATCCTCTGAAGTCTTTTTCATTAGATTGGATTTTTGCTCCTCCCCAACCCCTTTCCAGGACAAGGTCTCATATGGCCCAGGTCTAAAACTAAGGATGACCTTGAACTTCTGATCCTCTTGCCTCTCAAGGGGCTTATAAAGGAAACCAGGTGACACCTACCAGATCTATACTCTTATTTTTCCTAGCCTACACCTTCAGGCCTAGCACTTGAAAGGCAGAGGCAGGTAGATCTTTATGAGTTTTGAGACTTTGAGACCTGGTCTGCATAGTAAGTTCCAGGCAAGCCAGAGCTGCATGGTAAGACACTGAAAAAAAAAAAAGAGAGAGAGATGCCAGGGTTAAAGGAATGTGACTACCCAGCAGTTTCAAGGTTTGATATCTAGTACCACAAGAGCTGGGTGTGCTTGCTATACTTAAAATCCCACCCAGC
This sequence comes from Tokudaia tokunoshimensis, assembly GCA_036184795.1. NCBI lineage: Eukaryota > Metazoa > Chordata > Mammalia > Rodentia > Muridae > Tokudaia > Tokudaia tokunoshimensis. Next base: position 103,946,713 of record BTHU01000002.1, on the reverse strand, counting down.
ACTCAATAGGTAGAGGGTGATGGAGCCCTGTAAATCCAAGGCCAACCTGGTCTACATATCAAGTATGGGCCTTCCAGGGCTACATATTGAGACTTTGTCTCAAAAATGTTATATTTACATATACAGTATACATATGCATATATAATTTCTGTATGTTTTAATGAGGATACAATAACTATGCATATTTAGGAGTTTCCGTACATAGGTATGCTGTGTCAAGATGACATTGTCATAGTGCTCTATTGTGTAGAGTAGCTGGCATACTGATTGATCAGTCATACATTTATCATATCCTCTGACAAGAGCACTCAGAAACATTTAATTTAAAATTTTAGGGGCTGGCAGGAGATCTCAGTGCTTAAAGGGCTTGTCATGAGTGCTGGCTAGCTTCTTGTCAACTTGACACAAGCTAGAGTCATTTTGGAAGAGGGAATGTCAATAGGAAAAATGCCCTCACCAGATTGGTTTATGGGCAAGCCTGTGGTACATTTTCTCTCTTTTTAAATATTTTCTTCTTCTTTTCATCTTCCTTCATTCCCTCCCTCTTTTTCTTCCTTCCTTTCTTCCTTTTTTTCTCTTTTGAGACAGTGTCTCTCTATGTGTAGCCTTGACTGGCCTGGAACTCATATGTAGACCAGGTTGGCCTCAAACTCAGAGATCTGCCTGCCTCTGCTTACTAGTGCTGGTATTAAAAGTACCACTACACCTAGTTTGGTGCATTTTCTTGATGGATGAGGGGGCCAGCTCCCTGTGGGTGGGACTACTTGCAGCTTTCTTGGATGCTACAAGAAAGCAGGCTGAATAAGCCTTGAAAGCAAGCCAGCAAGCAGCAGTTCTCCATGGCTTCTGTTTTAGTTCCAGCCTCCAGGTTCCTGCCCTGCTAAGTTTCTGCCCTGACTTGCCTTGGTGATGTTACTTAGTATAAGAGGAAATAAACTTTTTCCTCCCCTGGATGCTTTTGGTCATGGTGTTTCATCACAGCAATAGAAAGCCTAACTAAGATAGCACAGAGGCCTGAAGACACAAGTTCAAACCCTGCGACCTTCACCCTTCCTTCTGCCCTGCTCCTAACCCCTGAATCTTTGGTAACCACTGTCTTATTGGGTGAAAGTGTCTGATACACCAGCTTCTTAGAGTCTACATATAAGAGACATAATATAGTATTTGTAAAAACAAATACTGTATTTGTACAATACTGTATTTATGTATGTTGCTTAACATGATGCCTTCCCGACCCACTCACACTACCATGAATGACAGGATTGCATCCTTATTTATGACTGAGTAGTAGTCCATTGCATAGACATACCACAGTCTTCCCCCCATTCATCTGCTGTTAGACAATTATGATTATTCTATTTCTCAGCTTTTATGAGAGTGTTGCACTGGATGTCTCTGATATGCTGATTTCATTTCTGGGATTAGATCTTTAGTAGTGCAACTACTGGATCCTAGGTCATATTTTAGTTCTCTTCCATCTTTTCTAGTCCTATTTTTCCTATGTGATATCTATATGTGATTGGCTTGAGTCTTCCTCATATGAGATGACTTTCCTGCTATCTCTTTCCATTTCTGACTCCTCTTTCTGCCAAAATAACTACATCAAGTTGTCAGTGTAATCCAGTTGTGGTGTTTATATTTTATGACCATATAAATGTTGTTTAATGGAGAGCTTAGGAAAGTGTGGAATTTTGCAAACAGAATACTTGAAAGAAAAACTTAGGAGAGATTCTGTTCTCTGATAATCTTAAGAATGTATACTATGTGTTTTAATCATGCATACTGGGCTGGAGAGATGGCTCAGTGGTTAAGAGCACTGACTGCTCTTCCAAAGGTCCTGAGTCCAAATCCCAGCAACCACATGGTGGCTCACAACCATCCATAATGGGATCTGACACCCTCTTCTGGTGTGTCTGAAGATGGCTACATTGTACTTACATATAATAAATAAATAAATAAATCTTTAAAAAAATCACACATACCCTCTGTTCCCCTGTTATCTTCCTCCCATTCCTCCTGAACCCCCTTTCCATCCCTCCAAACTCCCCTCCTGCTTCCATATCTTCTTGGGTTTTGTGACCCACAGAATTTAATTACAGATGCTTGCATGAGCTACTCTGTTTAGAATTATACGTGGTATCGAGTCAGCTTTATATACAGATACAATTTTAAAACATAGACATAACATACCATTGATTTTTAAAAGCTTTATTCTTTATGTATTTGGTTTTTTGTTTATTTATTTATTGTGTATGAGCGTTTGCCTTCGTGTGTGTGTGTGTGTGTGTGTGTGTGTGTGTGTGTGTGTGTGTGTGTGTGTTCAGGACTTTATATCCTTTAGAGCAGTGGCTCTCAACCTTCCTGATGCTGCGGCCCTTTAATACAGTTCCTCACATTGTGGTGACCTCCAACCATAATATTTTCACCTCTGCTTTGTAACTGTAATTTTGCTACTATTAAGAATCATAATGTCCCCTTCCGCGACCTCTGTTCCTGTAGACTGCACTGAAGAGACAGGTACCCAGGCTCTCCCCAATATAACATCACTTGGGACACGGCCTGTTGGGGCTTCCGCCTGCGCCCAAGAACGGGACAGCGCTGTGGTCGTCTGGGTGCCAGATCTGCAGGCCATCGCCTCTGCAGGGTGAGCGGCGCCACGGAGAGAGTGCAGAGTGCACTCCGCCATCTTTGCTCCAGTGGCCGGGAAGTTGGGACTGCCAGGCTCAGAGACAGACAGGCATAATATCGCTTGGGTCTCGGGAGGATTGTGTCCCAAGAGCTGGGCAGATCTGCAGTAACCAGCGTGCTAGCTCTGCTGTGGGACTTCTGCCTGGCAGAGGGATGCCCCCTCCCCCCCCAACTCTAGGAGAGATCACACACCCCTGCACAGGGCAGGAGCCTACCAGCCTCCCTTTGGTGACCTCTGCTCCAGGAATCCACTAGGCTGAGCCTTTGGAAGTGTAAGAACTCCCCAATATAACATCACTTGGGGCAAGGCACATCAGGGCTCCAAAGTCACTCAGGAGCAGGGCAGGCCCCAGAAATCTGTGCCAGGGGAATCCTGGTAAACCGGGGGGGGGGGGGCAGAAATAGCTTTGCAGGCTCACAGGAGGTCCAACCAACAGCCAGTGACAGCAGGACCAACTAACATCAGAGGTAACCAGATGGCAAAAGGCAAACATAGGAATGTTACTAACAGAAATCAAAGTAATATGGCACGATCTGAACCCAACTCTCCAACAGCAGCAAGTCCTGGATACCCCACCACACCCGAAAGACAAGATCTGGATTTAAAATCACTTCTCATGATGCTATTAGAGGATCACAAGAAGGACACAAATAAATCTAATAAAGAATTACAGGAGACCATGAATCAACGGTTAGAAGCCCTTACAAAGGAAACACAAAAATCACTTAGAGAAATGCAGGAGAACATGGATCAAAAGATGGAGGCACACAAGGAGACAACACAAAAATCGCTTAACGAGATGAATCAACGGGTAGATGCACTCACAAAGGAATCACAAAAATTGCATAAAGAAATGCAGAAGAATATGGGTCAACAGACAGATGCCCATAAGGAGGCAACACAAAAATTGCTTAAAGAAATGAATCAACGGTTAGATGCCCTTACAAAGGAAACACGAGAACTGCTTAAAGAAATGCAGGAGACGATGGATCAACAGATGGATTCCCATGAGGAGGAAACACAAAAATCGCTCAGAGAAATGCAGGAGAACGTGGGTCAACAGGCAGAAATCCTGAAAGAGGTAATGCAAAAATACCTTAAAGAAATACAGGAAAATACAAACAAACAAGTAAAGGATCTCAGCAAATCCATCCAGGAACTAAAAAAGGAAGTAGAAACAACTAAGAAATCACAAAGGGAGACAACTTTGGAGATAGAAAACCTTGGGAAGAAATCAGGAGTCATAGATGCAAACATCAACAATAGAATACAAGAGATGGAAGAAAGAATCTCAGGTGCTGAAGATTCCATAGAAAGCATCGACTCAACAGTCAAAGAAAATGCAAAATGCAAAAAAACGTGTAACCCAAAACATCCAGGAAATCCAGGACACAATGAGAAGACCAAACCTAAGGATTATAGGTATAGATGAGAGTGAAGATTTGCAACTTAAAGGGCCAGTAAACATCTTCAACAAAATTATGGAGGAAAACTTCCCTAACCTAAAGAGAGAGATGCCGATGAACGTACAAGAAGCCTACAGAACTCCAAACAGACTGGACCAGAACAGAAATACCTCCCGTCACATAATAATCAAAACACCGAATGTTCTAAACAAAGAAAGAATACTAAAAGCAGTAAGAGAAAAGGGCCAAGTAACATACAAAGGAAGACCTATCCGAATCACATCAGACTTCTCACCAGAGACTATGAAAGCCAGAAGATCCTGGGCAGATCTCATGCAGACACTAAGAGAGCACAAATGCCAGCCTAGACTACTATACCCAGCAAAACTCTCAATCACCATAGATGGAGAGACCAAGATATTCCATGATAAAACCAAATTTTCACAATATCTTTCCACAAATCCAGCCCTGCAACGGATAATAGGTGGAAACCTCCAATACAGGGAGAGAAACAACACCCTGGAAAAAATGAGATAATAACCTTCTTGAATCAAATCCAAAAGTAGATAACCACTCAAACATAAAGATAGCGTCAAGAATGGCAGATGGCAATAATCACTATGCCTTAATCTCTCTTAATATCAATGGTCTCAATTTCCCAATTAAAAGACATAGACTAGCAGACTGGATACGTAAACAGGACCCAGCATTTTGCTGCATGCAGGAAACGCACCTCAGTGTCAAAGACAAACACTACCTCAGAGTAAAAGGCTGGAAAACAATTTTACAAGCAAATGGCCCCAAGAAACGAGGTGGAGTAGCCATCCTAATATCAGATAAAATTGATTTTCAACCTAAAGTCATCAAAAAAGACACAGAAGGACACTACATACTGATCAAGGGAAAAATCCACCATCAAGAACTCTCAATTCTGAATATCTATGCTCCAAATGCAAGGGCACCCTCATTTGTAAAAGAAACTTTACTAAAACTCAAAGCACACATTGCACCGCACACAATAATAGTGGGTGACTTCAACACCCCGCTCTCTGAAATGGATCGTTCAGGAAAGCAGAAACTAAACAGGGACACAGTGAATCTAATTGAAGCCTTGGACCAAATGGAACTAACTGATATATATAGAACATTTCATCCTAGAGCTAAAGAATACACCTTCTTCTCAGCACCTCATGGTACCTTCTCCAAAATTGACCATATAATTGGTCACAAATCAGACCTCAACAGATATAAGAAGATAGAAATAATCCCATGCCTCCTATCAGATCACTATGGAATAAAGGTGGTCTTCAATGGCAACAAAAACAAAAGAAAACCCACGTACACATGGAGGCTGAACAATGCTCACTCAATGATAACTTGGTCAAGGTGGAAATAAAGAAAGAAATCGCATCTTTGCTCCAGTGACCAGGTAGTTGGGACCGCCAGGCTCAGAGACAGACAGGCATAATATCGCTTCGGTTTCAGGCAGCTTGTGTGTAACCTGCTCCCAGGTGCTGGGCTGATCTGCAGTAACCAGCGCGCCAGTTCCGCGGTGGGACCTTCTGCCTGGTGGAGGGACCCCGCGCTGGGAGGGAGCCTGCCAGCTTCCCTTCCGCGACCTCTGTTCCCGCGGACTGCGCTGGAGAGACCGGTACCCAGGCTCTCCCCCCGATATAACATCACTTGGGACACGGCCTGTTGGGGCTTCCGTCTGTGCCCGAGGGCGGGTTGGCGCTGTGGTCGTCTGGGTGCCAGATCGGCGGGCCATCGTGACCACAGGGCAGCTTGTGTGTAACCTGCACCCAGGTGCTGGGCTGATCTGCAGTAACCAGCGCGCCAGTTCCGCGGTGGAACCTTCTGCCTGGTGGAGGGACCCCGCGCAGGGAGGGAGCCTGCCAGCTTCCCTTCCGCGACCTCTGTTCCCGCGGACTGCGCTGGAGAGACCGGTACCCAGGCTCTCCCCCCAATATAACATCACTTGGGACACGGCCTGTTGGGGCTTCCTTCTGTGCCCGAGGGCGGGTTGGCGCTGTGGTCGTCTGGGTGCCAGATCGGCGGGCCATCGTGACCACAGGGTGAGCAGCGCCACGGAGAGTGCCCTCCGCCATCTTTGCTCCAGTGACCAGGTAGTTGGGACCACCAGGCTCAGAGACAGACAGGCATAATATCGCTTTGGGTTCAGGCAGCTTGTGTGTAACCTGCTCCCAGGTGCTGGGCTGATCTGCAGTGACCAGCGCGCCAGATCTGCTGTGGGACTTCTGCCTGGCAGAGGGACGCCCCCTCCCCCCCCCAGGAGAGATCACACACCCCTGCACAGGGCAGGAGCCTGCCAGCCTCCCTTTGGCGACCTCTGCTCCAGGAATCCACTAGGCTGAGCCTTTAGATGTGCAAGGCCTCCCCAATATAAGATCACTTGGGGCAAAGCACATTAGGGCTCCAAAGTCACTCAGGAGCAGGCAGGCCCCAGAAATCGGTGCCAGGGGAATCCTGGCAATCCAGGGGGGGCAGAAATAGCTTTGCAGGCTCACAGGAGGTCCAACCAACAGCCAGTGGCAGCAGGACCAACTAACACCAGAGGTATCCAGATGGCAAAAGGCAAACGTAGGAATGTTACTAACAGTAATCAAAGTAATGTGGGACCATCCGAACCCAACTCTCCAACAGCAGCAAGTCCTGGATACCCCACCACACCCGAAAGACAAGATCTGGATTTAAAATCACTTCTCATGATGCTATTAGAGGATCACAAGAAGGACACAAATAAATCTCATAAAGAGTTACAGGAGACCATGAATCAACGGTTAGAAGCCCTTACAAAGGAAACACAAAAATCGCTTAGAGAAATGCGGGAGAACATGGATCAAAAGATGGAGGCGCACAAGGAGACAACACAAAAATCGCTTAACGAGATGAATCAACGGGTAGATGCACTCACAAAGGAATCACAAAATTTGCATAAAGAAATGCAGAAGAATATGGGTCAACAGACGGATGCCCATAAGGAGGCAACACAAAAATTGCTTAAAGAAATGAATCAACGGTTAGATGCCCTTACAAAGGAAACACGAGAACTGCTTAAAGAAATGCAGGAGACGATGGATCAACAGATGGAATCCCATGAGGAGGAAACACAAAAATCGCTCAGAGAAATGCAGGAGAACGTGGGTCATCAGGAAGAAATCCTGAAAGAGGTAATGCAAAAATACCTTAAAGAAATACAGGAAAATACAAACAAACAAGTGAAGGATCTCAGCAAATCCATCCAGGAACTAAAAAAGGAAGTAGAAACAACTAAGAAATCACAAAGGGAGACAACTTTGGAGATAGAAAACCTTGGGAAGAAATCAGGAGTCATAGATGCAAACATCAACAATAGAATACAAGAGATGGAAGAAAGAATCTCAGGTGCTGAAGATTCCATAGAAAGCATCGACTCAACAGTCAAAGAAAATGCAAAATGCAAAAAACGCGTAACCCAAAACATCCAGGAAATCCAGGACACAATGAGAAGACCAAACCTAAGGATTATAGGTATAGATGAGAGTGAAGATTTGCAACTTAAAGGGCCAGTAAACATCTTCAACAAAATTATGGAGGAAAACTTCCCTAACTTAAAGAGAGAGATGCCGATGAACATACAAGAAGCCTACAGAACTCCAAACAGACTGGACCAGAACAGAAATACCTCCCGTCACATAATAATCAAAACACCGAATGTTCTAAACAAAGAAAGAATACTAAATGCAGTAAGAGAAAAGGGCCAAGTAACATACAAAGGAAGACCTATCCGAATCACATCAGACTTCTCACCAGAGACTATGAAAGCCAGAAGATCCTGGGCAGATCTCATGCAGACACTAAGACAGCACAAATGCCAGCCTAGACTACTATACCCAGCAAAACTCTCAATCACCATAGATGGAGAGACCAAGATATTCCATGATAAAACCAAATTTTCACAATATCTTTCCACAAATCCAGCCCTGCAACGGATAATAGGTGGAAACCTCCAATACAGGGAGAGAAACAACACCCTGGAAAAAATGAGATAATAACCTTCTTGAATCAAACCCAAAAGTAGATAACCACTCAAACATAAAGATAGCGTCAAGAATGGCAGATGGCAATAATCACTATGCCTTAATCTCTCTTAATATCAATGGTCTCAATTCCCCAATTAAAAGACATAGACTAGCAGACTGGATACGTAAACAGGACCCAGCATTTTGCTGCATGCAGGAAACGCACCTCAGTGTCAAAGACAAACACTACCTCAGAGTAAAAGGCTGGAAAACAATTTTACAAGCAAATGGCCCCAAGAAACGAGGTGGAGTAGCCATCCTAATATCGGATAAAATTGATTTTCAACCCAAAGTCATCAAAAAAGACACAGAAGGACACTACATACTGATCAAGGGAAAAATCCACCATCAAGAACTCTCAATCCTGAATATCTATGCTCCAAATGCAAGGGCACCCTCATTCGTAAAAGAAACTTTACTAAAACTCAAAGCACACATCGCACCGCACACAATAATAGTGGGTGACTTCAACACCCCGCTCTCTGAAATGGATCGTTCAGGAAAGCAGAAACTAAACAGGGACACAGTGAATCTAATTGAAGCCTTGGACCAAATGGAACTAACTGATATATATAGAACATTTCATCCTAGAGCTAAAGAATACACCTTCTTCTCAGCTCCTCATGGTACCTTCTCCAAAATTGACCATATAATTGGTCACAAATCAGACCTCAACAGATACAAGAAGATAGAAATAATCCCATGCCTCCTATCGGATCACTATGGAATAAGGGTGGTCTTCAATGGCAACAAAAACAAAAGAAAACCCACGTACACATGGAGGCTGAACAATGCTCTACTCAATGATAACTTGGTCAAGGTGGAAATAAAGAAAGAAATCAAAGACTTTTTGAAAGTTAATGAAAATGAAGGCACAACATACCCTAACTTATGGGACACAATGAAAGCAGTGCTAAGAGGAAAATTCATAGCCCTGAGTGCCGCCAAAAAGAAACGGGAGACAGCATACACTAACAGCTTAATGGCACACCTGAAAGCCCTGGAACAAAAAGAAGCAAATACACCAAAGAGGAGTAGAAGGCAGGAAATCATCAAACTCAGGGCTGAAATCAATCAAGTAGAAACAAATAAAACCATACAAAGAATCAACAAAACGAGGAGTTGGTTCTTTGAGAAAATCAACAAGATAGATAAGCCCTTAGCCAGACTAACCAGAGGGCACAGAGATAGTATCCAAATTAATAAAATCAGAAACGAAAAGGGAGAGATAACAACAGAAACTGAGGAAATTCAAAAAATCATCAGATCCTACTACAAAAACCTGTATTCAACACAACTAGAAAATCTTGAGGAAATGGACAATTTCCTTGACAGATACCAAGTACCAAAATTAAATCAGGATCAAATAGACCATCTAAACCGTCCTATAACCCCTGAAGAAATAGAAGTTGTCATTGGAAGTCTTCCAACCAAAAAAAGCACAGGTCCAGATGGTTTTAGTGCAGAATTCTATCAGACCTTCAAAGAAGACCTAACACCAATACTCTTCAAACTGTTCCACAAAATAGAAACAGAAGGAACACTACCCAACTCGTTCTATGAAGCCACAATTACACTAATACCAAAAGCACACAAAGATCCGACAAAGAAAGAGAATCTCAGGCCAATCTCTCTTATGAATATCGATGCAAAAATACTCAATAAAATTCTTGCCAACCGAATCCAAGAACACATCAAAACGATCATTCACCACGATCAAGTAGGCTTCATCCCAGGGATGCAGGGATGGTTCAATATAAGGAAATCCATCAATGTAATCCACTACATAAACAATCTCAAAGAAAAAAACCACATGGTCATCTCATTAGATGCTGAGAAAGCATTTGACAAAATTCAGCATCCTTTCATGCTAAAGGTCTTGGAAAGATCAGGAATTCAAGGCCCATATCTAAACATAGTAAAAGCAATTTACAGCAAACCAGTAGCCAGCATCAATCTAAACGGAGAGAAACTTGAAGCAATCCCACTAAAATCAGGGACTAGACAAGGCTGCCCTCTCTCTCCATATCTTTTCAATATAGTACTTGAAGTTCTAGCTAGAGCAATTAGACAAGAAAAAGAGGTCAAAGGGATACAAATTGGAAAGGAAGAAGTCAAACTATCACTATTTGCAGACGATATGATAGTATACATAAGCGACCCAAAGAACTCCACCAGAGAACTCCTACAGCTGATAAACGACTTCAGCAAAGTGGCCGGATATAAAATCAACTCAAGCAAGTCAGAAGCCTTCCTATACTCAAAGGATAAGCAGGCTGAGAAAGAAGTAAGAGAAATAATACCCTTTACGATAGCCACAAACCATATTAAGTATCTTGGCGTGACGCTAACCAAACAAGTGAAAGATCTGTATGACAAGAACTTCAAGTCTCTGAAGAAAGAAATTGAAGAAGACCTCGGAAGATGGAAAAATCTGCCATGCTCATGGATTGGCAGGATTAATATAGTAAAAATGAGCATCTTACCAAAAGTAATACACAGATTCAATGCAATCCCCATCAAAATCCCAACTCAATTCTTCATAGAGTTAGAAAGAGCAATTCAAAAATTCATCTGGAATAACAGAAAACCCAGAATAGCTAAAACTATTCTCAAGAGTAAAAGAACCTCTGGGGGAATCAGTATCCCGGACCTCAAGCTGTACTACAGAGCAATAGTGTTAAAAACTGCATGGTATTGGTACAGTAACAGACATGTAGATCAATGGAACAGAATTGAAGACCCAGAAATGAATCCACACTCCTATGGTCACTTGATCTTTGACAAAGGAGCTAAAACCATCCAGTGGAAAAAAGATAGCCTTTTCAACAAATGGTGCTGGCTCAGCTGGAGGTCAACATGCAGAAGAATGCAAATTGACCCATCCTTATCTCCTTGCACTAAGCTCAATTCTAAGTGGATCAAAGATCTCCACATAAAACCAGACACACTGAAACTAATAGAAGGGAAACTAGGGAAGAACCTTGAACATATGGGCACAGGGGAGAATTTCCTGAACAGAACTCCAATAGCTTATACTCTAAGATCAAGAATAGACAAATGGGACCTCATTAAATTACAAAGTTTTTGCAAGGCAAAAGACACCGTCAAAAAGACAAAGCGGCAACCAACTAACTGGGAAATGATCTTTACCAACCTTACATCCGACAGAGGGCTAATATCCAAGATATACAAAGAACTCAAGAAGTTAAACTCCAGAGAGGCAAGTAACCCTATTAAAAAATGGGGTACAGAGCTAAACAAAGAGTTCTCACCTGAAGAATATCTAATGGCTGAGAAGCACCTAAAGAGATGTTCATCATCCTTAGTCATTAGGGAAATGCAAATCAAAACAACCCTGAGATTCCATCTCACACCAGTCAGGATGGCTAAGATCAAAAACACAGGAGACAGCAGTTGTTGGCGAGGATGTGGAGAAAGAGGAACACTCCTCCACTGCTGGTGGAATTGCAGGCTGGTACAACCACTCTGGAAAGCAGTCTGGCGGCTCCTCAGAAAACTGGGCATGACACTTCCGGAGGATCCGGCTATACCACTCCTGGGCATATACCCAGAGACTTTACCTGCATGCAATAAGGACACATGCTCCACTATATTCATAGCAGCCTTATTTATAATAGCCAGAAGCTGGAAAGAACCCAGATGTCCCTCAACGGAGGAATGGATTCAGAAGATGTGGTATATTTACACAATGGAATACTACTCTGCAATTAAAAACAATGAATTCACGAAATTCCTAGGCAAATGGTCAGAACTTGAAAATATCATCCTTAGTGAGGTAACCCAATCACAAAAGATCACACATGGTATGAAGTCACTGATAAGGGGATATTGACCCAGAATCTCAGAATACCCTAGACACAATCAGCATATCAATAGATTTCTAAAAAGATGGAAGGAGAGACCCCTGGTCCTGGAAAGACTGGATGTAGGGGAACGCCAGGACAGAGTAATGAGAGGGGGTTGAACGGAGAAAAGAGGGAGGGAAGGGGGCTTATGGGACTTTCGGGGAGGGAGGAAACGGGAAAGGGGAAGTGATTTGGAATGTAAATTAAAAAAAAAAAAAAAAAAAAAAAAAAGAAAGAAATCAAAGACTTTTTGAAAGTTAATGAAAATGAAGGCACAACATACCCTAATTTATGGGACACAATGAGAGCAGTGCTAAGAGGAAAATTCATAGCCCTGAGTGCCGCCAAAAAGAAACGGGAGACAGCATACACTAACAGCTTAATGGCACACCTGAAAGCCCTGGAACAAAAAGAAGCAAATACACCAAAGAGGAGTAGAAGGCAGGAAATCATCAAACTCAGGGCTGAAATCAATCAAGTAGAAACAAATAAAACCATACAAAGAATCAACAAAACGAGGAGTTGGTTCTTTGAGAAAATCAACAAGATAGATAAGCCCTTAGCCAGACTAACCAGAGGGCACAGAGATAGTATCCAAATTAATAAAATCAGAAACGAAAAGGGAGAGATAACAACAGAAACTGAGGAAATTCAAAAAATCATCAGATCCTACTACAAAAGCCTGTATTCAACACAACTAGAAAATCTTGAGGAAGTGGACAATTTCCTTGACAGATACCAAATACCAAAATTAAATCAGGATCAAATAGACCATCTAAACCGTCCTATAAGCCCTGAAGAAATAGAAGTTGTCATTGGAAGTCTTCCAACCAAAAAAAGCACAGGTCCAGATGGTTTTAGTGCAGAATTCTATCAGACCTTCAAAGAAGACCTAACACCAATACTCTTCAAACTGTTCCACAAAATAGAAACAGAAGGAACAGTACCCAACTCGTTCTATGAAGCCACAATTACACTAATACCAAAAGCACACAAAGATCCGACAAAGAAAGAGAATCTCAGGCCAATCTCTCTTATGAATATCGATGCAAAAATACTCAATAAAATTCTTGCCAACCGAATCCAAGAACACATCAAAACGATCATTCACTACGATCAAGTAGGCTTCATCCCAGGGATGCAGGGATGGTTCAATATAAGGAAATCCATCAATGTAATCCACTTTATAAACAATCCCAAAGAAAAAAAACCCACATGGTCATCTCATTAGATGCTGAGAAAGCATTTGACAAAATTCAGCATCCTTTCATGCTAAAGGTCTTGGAAAGATCAGGAATTCAAGGCCCATATCTAAACATAGTAAAAGCAATTTACAGCAAACCGGTAGCCAGCATCAATCTAAATGGAGAGAAACCTGAAGCAATCCCACTAAAATCAGGGACTAGACAAGGTTGCCCTCTCTCTCCATATCTTTTCAATATAGTACTTGAAGTTCTAGCTAGAGCAATTAGACAACAAAAAGAGGTCAAAGGGATACAAATTGGAAAGGAAGAAGTCAAACTATCACTATTTGCAGACAATATGATAGTATACTTAAGCGACCCAAAGAACTCCACCAGAGAACTCCTACAGCTAATAAACGACTTCAGCAAAGTGGCCGGATATAAAATCAACTCAAGCAAGTCAGTAGCCTTCCTATACTCAAAGGATAAGCAGGCTGAGAAAGAAGTAAGAGAAATGATACCCTTCACGATAGCCACAAACCATATAAAGTATCTTGGCGTGACTCTAACCAAACAAGTGAAAGATCTGTATGACAAGAACTTCAAGTCTCTGAAGAAAGAAATTGAAGAAGACCTCAGAAGATGGAAAAATCTGCCATGCTCATGGATTGGCAGGATTAATATAGTAAAAATGAGCATCTTACCAAAAGTAATATACAGATTCAATGCAATCCCCATCAAAATCCCAACTCAATTCTTCATAGAGTTAGAAAGAGCAATTCAAAAATTCATCTGGAATAACAGAAAACCCAGAATAGCTAAAACTATTCTCAAGAGTAAAAGAACCTCTGGGGGAATCAGTATCCCGGACCTCAAGCTGTACTACAGAGCAATAGTGTTAAAAACCGCATGGTATTGGTACAGTGACAGGCATGTAGATCAATGGAACAGAATTGAAGACCCAGAAATGAATCCACACTCCTATGGTCACTTGATCTTTGACAAAGGAGCTAAAACCATCCAGTGGAAAAAAGATAGCCTTTTCAACAAATGGTGCTGGCTCAACTGGAGGTCAACATGCAGAAGAATGCAAATTGACCCATTCTTATCTCCTTGCACTAAGCTCAATTCCAAGTGGATCAAGGATCTCCACATAAAACCAGACACACTGAAACTAATAGAAGGGAAACTAGGGAAGAACCTTGAACATATGGGCACAAGGGAGAATTTCCTGAACAGAACTCCAATAGCTTATGCTCTAAGATCAAGAATAGACAAATGGGACCTCATTAAATTACAAAGTTTTTGCAAGGCAAAAGACACTGTCAAAAAGACAAAGCGGCAACCAACTAACTGGGAAATGATCTTTACCAACCTTACATCCGACAGAGGGCTAATATCCAATATATACAAAGAACTCAAGAAGTTAAACTCTAGAGAGGCAAGTAACCCTATTAAAAATGGGGTACAGAGCTAAACAAAGAGTTCTCACCTGAAGAATATCTAATGGCTGAAAAGCACCTAAAGAGATGTTCATCATCCTTAGTCATTAGGGAAATGCAAATCAAAACAACCCTGAGATTCCATCTCACACCAGTCAGGATGGCTAAGATCAAAAACACAGGAGACAGCAGTTGTTGGCGAGGATGTGGAGAAAGAGGAACACTCCTCCACTGCTGGTGGAATTGCAAGCTGGTACAACCACTCTGGAAAGCAGTCTGGCGGTTCCTCAGAAAACTGGGCATGACACTCCCGGAGGATCCTGCTATACCACTCCTGGGCATATACCCAGAGGCTTCCCCTGCATGCAATAAGGACACATGCTCCACTATGTTCATAGCAGCCTTATTTATAATAGCCAGAAGCTGGAAAGAACCCAGATGTCCCTCAACGGAGGAATGGATTCAGAAGATGTGGTATATCTACACAATGGAATACTACTCTGCAATTAAAAACAATGAATTCACGAAATTCCTAGGCAAATGGTCAGAACTGGAAAATATCATCCTTAGTGAGGTAACCCAATCACAAAAGAACACACATGGTATGCAGTCACTGATAAGGGGATATTAACCCAGAATCTCGGAATACCCTAGACACAATTTGCATATCAATACATTTCTAAGAAGATGGAAGGAGAGACCCCTGGAAAGACTGGATGTAGGGGAACACCAGGACAGAGAAATGAGAGGGGGTTGAATGGAGAAAAGAGGGAGGGAAGGGGGCTTATGGGACTTTCGGGGAGGGAGGAAACGGGAAAGGGGAAATGATTTGGAATGTAAATTAAAAAAATAAAATAAAATAAAATAAAATATAAAAAAAAGAATCATAATGTAAATATCTGTCTGATATGCGACTCCTGTAAACAGGTTTTTCCACCCTCCCAAGGTTCTCGACCCATAGGTTGAGAACTGCTGGGTTGGAGTTACAGATGGTTGTGAGCCACCAAATAGGCACTGGGAACCAAATTCAGGTTCTCTATAAGAGCAGCAACCACCGTTAACAGATGAGTCATTTCTCCAGCATCTCCCTTTAGATTTGTAAAGAATGCAACTATTGTTTAAATTGAAGGGAGACTGGAGACAAGCATCTTTAACTTAACTGAAGGTGCTGGTGGTTAAATATCCTGGTACTTGTGTATAAATGCCTCCTTTCCTCGTGAGAATTCAAATGCACGGATTTAAGAGATTTTCTTCTCTCTCTCTCTCTCTCTCTCTCTCTCTCTCTCTCTCTCTCTCTCTCTCTCTCTTTCTGAGATGAAAAGTTTGGTATAAGAAACATAACATGAGGGTGTGGCACACACCTTTAATCCCAATACACAAGGCACAGAAGTAGGAGAATCTCTGTGAGTTCAAGGCCAGCCTTGTCTACCAAGTGAGTTCCAGGACAGCCAGAGCTAGGAAGAGAAACCCTGTCTCAAAAGAAAAAGAAAAGAGAAAGAGGAAAAAAGAGAAAGAAACCCACAAACTCCGTATAATGAGGAAACTGTGGAAGTTATTCAGTGGAATAGCTTTAACTTGTCTTGAACTCATTCACTGCAAGATGATGAAACTATCTAATTACTTTATTATGCCTTCCAGGACACACAGATCACACAGTGAAACACGTGCATTATATCATAAATTTCTTTTCGTTCCCTTCCCTTTTCCTTTGTTAGGGTGGTTTCATTGTGCATGCACGTGTGTGCACGCATGTGCATGTGCAAGTGCCAGTATACTTGCCTGGGCATGCACATGTGGAGCCTGGAGATCACTGTCAAATATCTTCCTCTGTTGCTCTCTGCTCTACTTTTTGAGGCAGGGTCTCTCGCTGAACCCAAAGCTTGCTGTTTTAGCTAGTCTGTCTGCCCAGTGAGCCCCGGAGTTGACTTGTCTCATTCCCTTTGAGAGCCAGTGTTACAGACCTGCCTGCTGTGCCAGGTTTGATGTGGGTGCTGGAGTCTGAACTTATGTACTAATGATTCCACAGAAAGCATTGCACACAGAATTTCATCTCCTCATTTCCTTAGTGTAATTTTTTAAACAAAATTGTTGGTATGTTATTCTAACTATGACTTTCAGCTCAGACAGCAAAGAATGTTTCAAAATGTTAATGAATTCATTAGTTTTTGGGTTTTTTGATACAGAATCTTGCTATATAGCCCAGGCTAGCTTCAGATTTACTTTGTAGCCCAGGTTGGCTTCAAACTTGCAGAGATTCTCCTGTTTTAGCCTCTTGAATGGCTTCCATTGCAGGTGGGCATCCCTATGCCAGGCTCAAAATTTTTGTTTTTAAGAAAGAAGGTTAAATGTCGTCCCCAGATGGTCAAATTGCAAAATAGTTATGCGGAATGAGTGAATCCAGATAAAAAGAGTACGTATTGGTATGATTGAATTTCTATGAAATTCTCAAAAATGCAAACTAATGTAGAGAGACAGAAAGAAGATTGGTGACTGCCTGGGAACATGACGTGGGGCAGCAAAGGGACACAAGGGCACGGTGATGCTGAGCTGCGCTCGCTAGTCGGCTTGGCACAACCTGGAATCTGCTGGGATGAACATCTCAATGAGGAACTGTTCAGATCAGGTTACCTGTGGGGCATTGTCTGGATTATATCAACTGAAATGGGAAGGCCTGCCTGTGGTGAATGACATCATTTTCTGGGCTGGGTAAAAGTGGAGAAATCTAGCTGAGAGCAAGCAAGCATGAACACATTCATTTCTCTCTGGTCTTGACTGGGTATGATATGAGTAGGTACTGCAAGCTACTGCCGCTCTGATTTCTCTGCTATAACACTGTGCCCTGGGATTGTAAGCCAAATAATCCCCCTTTCCCTACGTTGTTTCTTGTCAGGGTCTTTTATCACAACAACAGACCTGCTAGAGGACACTGGGACACCAATGGGACTTTTGGACCGAGGTGCTTTCAGACGTTAGTTGCTGTAGGATCTGTAGCTGTTTCTCCTCCTTCGATTCAGTTTTCTGGACCTGGTTTCCAGCACTTTTGGAAACAAACAGGGTAAAGATCTGTGTCATTGTTTAATATCTGTGTCATTGTTTAATATATAGATTTAATCCCTTATTTTCAGACCATCTCCTCGCTCCAACTTTCCTGCTACCTGCAGGGTTCATTTAATGCCTCTATTATTGTTAATATTTACTGACCTTTTTTTCCTAGAATATATATAGGCTTTAAACATATTCAAATACAAGTCAGGTTTGGTAACTCATATCTCAGGAAGCTGAAGCAGGAAAATTGCCATGAACCTGAGGCCAGCCTGGGCTACAAAGTGAGGCCAGCCTTGTCTGAAAAGCTAAACATGCCCAAATAGAACAGTTACATGAATAAAATATTTTCCTTATAATCATCCATTTAGATGAAGTTAAGTGTGAAGGCAGTGACATCCAAGGTTAAGCTCTAGCCTACACACACATGCAAATGTATGTATGCATGTATACACCATCCCCACACAAGACTTTTGGGCCTTTTAATCTTTTGGGGAGGATGTTTTTGAGGGGATCTGGTCTGACCCCTCAGCAATTGTCTTAGTTAAGCTTTCTATTGCTATGAGGAAACACCATGATCAAAAATCAAGTTGGAGAAGAAAGAGTTTATTCCGTTTATAATTTCATATCACTCCATCACTGAAGGAACTCAGAGCAGGAATCTGGAGGTAGGAGCTGATGCAGAGGTCACGGAGGAATACTGCTTACTGGCTTGCTCAGCTTGCTTTCTTATAGAACCCAGAACCACCAACCCAGGGATGGCACCAACCATAAAGGGCTGGGCCCTCCCACATCAATCAGTAATTAAGAAAATGCCTTAAAGTGGGCTCTTATGGAAGCGTTTCCTCAGATGTGGGTCCCCTCTTTCAGATGACTCTAGCTTGTGTCAAGTCGACGCTAAGACTAGCCAGTACGGCAGCCCTCTACCTTGAGCTACATCTAGAAGCAGCGCTGTATGGGATGTGGCCATTCCAGTGTTCTCATGAATGTCAGCATTTCACCAGGCAGAGGCCCAGAAAGGATCTTACACCAAGCACCAGCTGTGCTCAGCACTTTTCACAAATTATCTCTGTGATTTCACAACAACCTAAAGCTTTTATCTTTTCCTACGTGCAAGATGATGGAGACTCAAATAACTTAGATAACATGCCCCGTGTCACGGAGCCAGGAGGTGTCTATGAGAAAACCACATCTTTGCAGACAGACTTTGGATCTGACCTGGTTCCGCATACAATCCCTATAAATGTTCCAGTTATGAGAATTCCACCTGCCTCTGCCTCCTGAGTGCTGGCTTGAAGGCGAGAGTTACTATACCTGGCTCAGCTATGTGACTTCTAAGTGGAACACGGAGAGTATGAGAAAATCCTTCAGGGTCCCTCAGTCAGGAAGAGTGTGACCCTAAGAAGAACTGCCCCATGGAGGGCACGAAGGGCCAGGCTTTGCCAGCTGCATCAATGGCTCCTGTGGAATTTCTGGGCAGTGGAGCTGGGTAGGAACTGCTCCTTCTCAGTCATCCCTGGGGAACCGCTAGAGCTTAGATTATAGATTTTAGCTTTTTTTTTAATCCCTTGGCTCACTCCAAGGCCAGAGCCTTTTCTACTTCCAGGTTCACCAATCTCTGTATGTTTTCTCTGCTAGGGCTGTGAGGCTCCAGTGGAGCAGGAGCCAGTGGATTCCTGCCTGAAATAAAACAGCTTGGCCCTAAAGATCAGGTCCCAGCTCTGTCTCTGTCTCACTGTGTGGCCTTCCGTTGTTGCTCACTGGAGGCTGGGCTTGAGGCTTCCTACCTGGTTTGGGTTTTTTTGAGAAAAATTCTCATGCTATAACCCAGGCTGCCCTGAAACTTACTACGTAGGCCAAGATGGCAGTTCCACTGCCTCAGCCTCCCTACCAAGTGCTCGAATTACAGGCACAAGCCACCTTGCCAGCTTCCTATCTGTCCAAGAACTCTAAAGAGCCTCTCATCTTTGAAGCATTTTTTTTTCCAATTGAGACAGATTCTCACCATGTAACCCTGACTAGCCTTGGAACTTGCTGGGTAGCTCATGCTGGCCTTGAACTCATGAAGACCGCCCCCCTCCCTGCTCTGCCTCTGCTGGAATTAAAAGTATTCACCAACATGCCTTGTCTAATCTCTCAGCTTTGAAACGCTGGGATTTTCTTCTTCCTCCCATGCTCACATAAACAACTTTAGTTAAATATAGTGGGACACACACACACACCCCTCCAAGGTAAGGTAGTTGGGATGGCCCAGTGGATAAAGGCAATTTCCAGAAAGCCTGGTGAACTGAGTTTAATCCCCAGGACATATATAGTGGAGAGAACTGTAAGCTGTCCTCCGATCTTGACATGTGAACAGTGTGCATGTGCTGTCTGTTTGTCTGACTGTCTGTCTGTGTCTGTCTCTCTGTCTCTCTGTGTGTGTGTGTCTCTGTGTCTGTCTGTCTGTCTGTCTGTCTTGTACAAAGTAATAATTATATGTAATTGTTTTTTAAATAGGGGTGGAGTCATTAGCAAGTAGGAGGGATTCAGTGGGAAGGGGAGGGTTTTGAAAGCTAGAAATGGGCATTAAAATGACCAAAATTCAGTATATGTATTTGCGAGCTTGTTAAAGAACATTCAAAACCAGCACGCAGCTGCTGAGATTCCACTGTCACCTCTCATGGGGATGCTGCAGTGCAGACTGCTGCTGCTGTCTCAGAGAAGTGTTTTTGGGGCCCGGGATTCCTTCCAGAGGAAATGAGCTTTGAGTCTACAGGCAGGCAGCCCACCCGGCCTGCGCCAGGCTGTGGCAGCAGAGGGCTGTGTTGGCCTCCTGTTGCAGGCAGAGGTTCTGGGGAGCTCTGTTCCTGCCGCTGTGACTCACTGTGGTCCTTGAGATTGTGTAACAGTGAGGACAGGCAGCATGACCTATGTGTTTGTGGTCGCCACTGGCCTCTCCCAACCCATGTGCTACATTTTTTTTCCAGCCTCCTCTGGGATATGCACTCCTTTTGAGTTCATCTTAGGAACTCGCCTTGCAGTGTGATCAGAAAACAGGTGGGACAGGAACTGTTCCATTAATGGGAGGGAGTCCAGCTCTTATGAGAAGCTGGAGTCAGCATGTGGAAGTCTGCATCACCAAGCCCTGGCTTGCCCTCTGCTGCCATCCTACCCACCAGCGTGCCTCACCCCACTAGGCTCCTCAGGCAGGAAAAGCAAAGCTCTGGGAAGGGAAGGCCCCACAGACACCCAAAGAGGGGTGGTCTCAGGATTCTGTGGCTGGGTCAGCAGCTTTTCCAATATTTGGAGCGGAAGAAAGGATATAAACCCATTTCTCAGATTCTTGGTTGCACACTTGCATCTCTCAGTCATTCCCAGGAAAACCCCAATGTGTAGACTTTTGCTTTCTCCTCATATCTGAGGCTAAAGCCCATATCCAGGTCCATCGGTCCCTGAATGTTTTGCCTGAACAGAAGCTTCGCTTTCCATCCGTGTTCACAGTCCCTGCCTCCACCCCCACCCACCCCTACAAACAAAACACTGCGACACAAACCAGCATTTGGGAGGCAGAGGCAGGGATATTAGGAGTTAAAGGTCAGCTGCTGCTACAGAATCCACAGCACATACACAGGAGGGTCAGATCAAGGCCAGCCTGGGCTACTGGAGACTCTGTACATACACAAACAACAAACCCTGCAACCCTCCACCAGAGAGAGTGCAGTCAAAGTCTCCCCCTTTGGATCATCCCACACTTGCCCTTTCCCTTTGCAGACCGCTGGACTATGAGTCTGCCCTTTCTGCCTACGCTTCTTTATCTGACACTTACATGGTGACCTTCTCATCACTCAATCCCTGGGTCTTTTTTTAGTCCTCATCCAATTTAACCTCTAGGGACATGTGACACTAGTACCAGCTGCTCCCTCCTCTGACTCTCCTCTGGCTGCTGTGACCTGCTTGTTTATTCTGCCCATTTCTGAGGTTCCTGCTGCTCCTACCTCTGACCTGCACCTCCCTGAGGTCTATAGTTGTATGTGTAGCTGTAGGTAGGTAGATGCTGTGCCCTTCTAAGAAGGACTTAAATAGCAAAACCACGTTACACTAGAGGATAAAATGGGGATCTTGGGGGGGGGGGACACAGAATGAAGACAGGACTGGAACCATAATTAATGGTAAGCTTTGATTCTAAAAGACACGGTGAAATCATTAGCTCACCGAACAGATCTGGTCATGTGATTCTGCTTTTCAAAGTCCAGGATGACACACCACTGCCCAATTCCTTCCCTCTGACTCTCCCAGGCTAATCCCACTGAGCTCTCCAGCTCATTTCCTGTTTCTGGGCCTTGATGTAACCTGATCTCTGCTCATCTCTGCTTGCTGTGTATGCCTTTCCTTTGCTGGCCCACTTGATATCCGTTTTCTCTTTAAAGGATCTCTCCAGGGGCTGGAGAAATGGCTCAGTGGTTAAGAGCTTGCTGTTCTTGCAGAAGATCCAAGTTTGGTTTCCAGCACTCACATCGTGTGGCCTGTAAGTCCGGGTCCAGGCGACCCAGTGCCTCTAGCCTCCACACATACCCACATGCATGCATATGCCAACACATAGATACACACATACATAATTAAAATAAAGTATTTAAAATAAAGGTGTTTCCAGCATTACCTTAAAGTCTTCCCACTCCTTAAGATGACTTCTCTCCTCGCTCATCTTTCTCTGTCAGTAACAAATAAATAAACTTTTACAGCCCTCAACTTCTATATCTGAACAGTGGAAATAATCATGGGACCCACTTCACTGTGAAAATAGGGTCGCATACGCTAAGTGCTTCATGTGATGTCCGGTTTATTCTAAGCACTTAACTAGTTTCAAAGTTCTATTTTACTTCCAGCTGTGACTGGAGTATGACGCGTCTGTGTACTTGAGCCCTCGGTCCTCAGTGGATGGCAATATTCTGGAAGACTGTAGAACTTTTAGGAGGTGGAATGTTGCTGGAGAAAGGGGCCACAGGAGGTAAACCTCAAGGTTTTATATCCCAGTCCAACTTCCTGTGTACTCTCTACTTCCTGATTGTGGGTACAATGTGACCAGACATTCTTCCGCTGTCAGGGCTACCTCATGGTGGACAGTGTCACCTACAACTGTAAGCTGTAATAAAACCTTCCTCTATCAAGTTGCTTTTTTTCTAGTATTTTTTAAATGGATATTTTAGACCTTTTTTTTAAAAAAAGATTTATTTTTATTTTCAATTATGTGCATGTGTGTCTGTCAGAGTGTGGGTATGTCCATGTGAATACAAGTTCTCCTATAGGGGAGAGGTATGGGATCCCCCTGGAGTTGGAGTTACAGGCAGTTGTGAACCACCTGACATGGGGGCTGGGATCCTCTGAAAGAGCAGAAAGCACTCTTAACCCTTGAGCTACCTCCTCAGCCCCTCCTGGTATTTTGTAATAATGACAATGAGAAAAGTAACTAACTATGCCCATTTATAGAGGAGAAGGAATGTGATAATTATGGTTTTCCAAAGTGAATTACCATCTCAATGATAAAGTTTAGAATGTATCCCTGACCCCTCTAGCTGAGGCCACAGGCTATTCTGTCCCCATAGCGTCTTACATGTCACCTCTGGAAACAAATTTTCTGCCCTGGATGCGGATCCCCTCAGGTTGCCACACTCCCAGGCTTGTGCAAGCTGCTTGGGGTGCGTGTGTGTGCGCGCGTGCACGCAGGTGTCCTCTCCACTGCCCTCTGCTCTAATCCTGTTGCTTCAGTCTTGCTGAGGTCATTTTCTCTGTAATTCTTTGCTACAGTCTGGTCTCAGCATGTACCAAGTCTGCCAAATGGATTCAGAAGTCAAGGAGAAGTCGGTTCAGTTCCTGTTGGGTACAAGGGTCACCAGGTCCAGCCAATGTGCTTGCCGTCTCTTGATGCCTGAAAAGCCCAGGTGACCTGAATTAGTGCATGTGTACCTGGGCTCAAATACGTCTTCCCTTCACTGGTTTTATTGTGCTGCTTCCAGGGATGTCACTTGTTGGGCTGGGGATACAGCTCAGTAGTAAAGTCTTGCATAGCATGCTCCTGGTCGGGGTTCAATACTGGGGGGAAAATCATGTGTTAAACCGAGCCAGGTGGACAGATAAGATGGCTCAGTGGGTAACAGCATTTGCCATGCAAGCCTGACAAGTGAAATTCTGTCCCTGGGACCCACTGTGAAAAGAGAGAACCAATCCCTCAAAGCTGTCCTCTGACTTCTACAGGGGTACCACAGCATGCATGGCGCAATATCTTAACACAAGTGCACCCATAAACGCATGTGTGTGAACACACACACACACACACACACACACACATACACACACACACACACGGGGACAGAAAGATTGAGAGAGAGAGAGAGAGAGAGAGAGAGAGAATAAAAAATAAAAGTAATCCCAGCACCTGGAAGCAAAGGCAAGGAGATTCTCTGTGAGCTTTCAGCCTGGTCTATGTAGTGAGTTCCAGATCAGGCAGGGCTATGTAAAGAGACTCGGCTTAAGAAGAAGAGGAAGAGGAGGAGGAGGAGGAGGAAGAAGAGAAAAAGAGGAAGAGAGGAGAAGGAGGATGGGTAGGGAAGAGGAAGGGATGGAAAAGAGGAGGAGAGGAGGAAGAGGAAGAAGAAGAGGAGAAGGAGGAGGAGAAGGAACAGCAATGCTTTTGAACCAAATTCAGAGTCCTTGTACCTTAGTTACTTAGCGACATGGTTTTAGCTGGAGAATGGAGAAACTGAGTAATAGTTATACAATACCAACATGTAACTAATACATTGAGGCAAAAAGAGAAGGTCTTAAGAACACTAAATATGCTGTGCAGTGGTGGCACACACCTTTAATCCTAGCACTTGGGAGGCAGAGGCAGGTGGATTTCTGAGTTCGAGGCCAGCCTGGTCTACAGAGTGAGTTCTAGGACAGCCAGGACTACACAGAGAAACCCTGTCTCGGAAAACCAAAAAAAAAAAAAAAAAAACCAAAAAAAACCCCAAAAAACAAAACACTAAATATACCCTCAGAAGGTGTCACAGTTTTCATATAATTACACTTGTTTGTGTGTTTGAAGATAGGGTCTGTCTCTGTAGTCCAGGCTGACTTTGAAATCCTCCTGCCTCTGCCTCTGCCTCCTCAGTGCAGACCATGTCACCATACCCAACTACAGGTGACATTTGTATGAGAGTTCAGGTTCTTTCTTCCATGACTTGTGTCTTTTTTAAAAAATTAGAGTAACACACGCTAGCCTTTGGATCACCAGGTAAGGCACCCTAGAAATGCAAATTACTTTCTTGGGGATCTTGGAGGCACCATGTACTTGCAAAAGCACCCCTGAAAATGTGCTGAGACAGACACAGGTGTGGAGGTTCCTCAAGGAGGGGACCTTGGACCCTGCAAAGCAGAATTGCACACCGAGGTTCGAACTGTGCAGAGTTCCAGCACTGGGGCTTGGGCAAGACTATACACTTCTCCACAAGTCACATTACAGGCTGGGGGGCGCGGGGTGGGGGGGAATGAGCTTGAATTCTCATCATTTTTGTCTTTTTATGGTATTGGGAATCTAACGCAGAGCCCCACACATGCTAGACAGATGTTCTACCATTGAGCTAAATACCTAGTTCAGAGCCCCACACATGCTAGACAGATGTTCTACCATTGAGCTAAATACCTAGTTCTGTGTTTACTTTTTATTTTGAAGGTGGGTGTTAGTTACTAAGTTGCCTGGGCTGGCCTTAACGTTGTGATATTCCTGCCTTAGCCTCCTAAGTAGCTGGGATCACAGGTAAGCCACAGCTTTACTCACAATAAAACTTAAAGAACAGAATGAGCAGGGCAGTGTCCATGTGGGGACAGGCAAGTCCACATCTAGAAAGGTAGATTCAGTCAGCATGCACCGCAGGCCCCTGGGGTGTCTGTCAGAGAGAGCAGTTGGAGAGTACAGTAAGCTAGCTATTTGCAACTGGCCCACACAGTGTACTCAGGAACTTCAAAACCGGGACTAGACATGGTGGTGCAACCCTTTAATTCCAACATTCAGGAGATAGAAACAGCCTGGTCTATCTAGTAAGTTCTAGGATAGCCCGGGCTACATAGAGAAAGCTGTCTTTAAAAAACAAAACCAGTAAGAACAAAAAGAACTTCAAATGAGTTGCCACAACTTAATATCAGTATTTAGGTGCTTCTATTGCAAAGTGGGAAGGTACAGCTGCCTTGGCCCATATCCCCATGTGGTCACCATTTGCCAGCTGTTCCTCAACTGTCCAGTCCAGTCTGGAGCACCTGTTCTTTCACTGGGTCAATTACATCTCCGGCCATATTCTCTGATGACTTAGCCATCTGTGTCCTGCCATGTGGGGTCAAGTCACGCTCAGTAAGCTTCCCAGTGAGTACATTTCCGAGGTGGGGTGGTATAATTTGACCTATTGTGTGAGTTCATAAATGGGTTGCTGTAGCATGTGAGATGCTGGTTGACTGGGTGTGGCAGTGCACACCTGTAATCTCATCACGTAGGAAGCCGGGGGAGGGAGACTGAGCTACATACTGAGTTCCAGACATGTCTGGTATGCCTAGAGAGACCCTGTCTCAAAAAAGCTGAGTGAGAGGCTCCAGGAACCTAGTTGGTAGAGGATCTGCTTGACACCCAGAACTCATAGCTTTGACCCATGCATTTATCATCCTAGAGCCTCGGAGGCCAGACAAGTGGATTACTGAGATCACCAGCAAGCCAGCCTAGCTTGCTGAGCTAGCTCCAGGTTAGTAAGAGACCGTGTCTCAAAAAAACAAGAGGAACAGCTTCTGAGGAGTAAGACCTGAGGTTAACGTGCACACAGTATGTGCATCCTCTTCAATGTACTCACACGAACACACATCCAACACACATACAAAACAAGCATACACAGAGAAAGGGCATGGGGTGTGGCTAAACATGTGCCTCGTAAGTTTGAAGGCCTGGATTTCATCCTCAGCACTGTGAAAATGCAGATAAGTAAATATATAAAAAACAGACTAATGAATGAATGAGTTAAGAGAGTGTGAGGCGTGAGGTGTTACACAGACTGGTGACCGAAGTTCCAGATAAGGTTATGAAGGGTCAGCCTCTGTGTTGGAAGCCCTGGTTCACACTGAGCACTGTTTGAAGTGTTTGTGTGCTATTTTATTTTATTCAAAATGCTAGACTTACACAGCCTGTTTATAGACCTTTTGTGTTTTGTTTTGTTTTGTTTTTTGAGACAGGGTTTCTCTGTATAGCCTTGGCTGTCCTAGGACTTACTCTGTAGACAACTGACCTCAAACTCAGAGATCCGCTTGCCTCTGTCTCCCAACTGTTACAGACTTAACCACCTCTGAGTTGGAGAGATGGCTCAGTGGTTAAGAACACTGACTGCTCTTCCGAAGGTCCTGAGTTCAAATCCCAGCAACCACATGGCGGCTCACAACCATCTGTAATGAGATCTGATGCCCTCCTCTAGGGTGTCTGAAGACAGTTACAGTGTACTTACATATAATAAATAAATAAATCTTAAAAAAAAACACCTCATACATTCATTCAGCAGCTACTTCTGCCCTTATTTCACGCACAGAGAAACTGAGGCACAGGAAGGGCAAATTGACTTTCTGCGTTTCATGAAGGCAGGACATATATAGAACTGGTTTAGGAACCCAGACAAGCAGCACTCACTCACCCCATATGCCCTGTGACACTGTGTGAGGCTTCTCGGTGTCTTCTCTCATTTGTGAAGGGCCTGCCTGACCAGGACTCCAAGATACATGCCAGCTTGTGTGTGTGTGTGTGTGTGTAGCCAAGAGTAGAGGGACCAGGAGAAAAAGGAGATGTGGGTAAAGGATCAGGGTGCAGTCCTGTGGGTGGGGAGCATGGACAAGGGAGAGATGCATGTTTAAGTACTTGTCCGTTCATTAACCTGCACATCAGGCTTCTAGCTTGGGGCGGCGGCTGAGCTTATCAGCCTTTCTCCAGTCCTGGCCCCGGGACTGCAAGGTGGGGAAGGGATTTTACTAGCTTCCATTCTTGAAATTCCAACCCCTGTGAACAAGGATCAGTTATGCAGTCTTCCCCTACAGGGTGGCAGCTGAGGTGTGGGGCTGGCCTTTCAACCTCAGGAAGATCAGTTTCTCCCAATATCACCTCCTCTGTCAAAGCTAAGCCCTTCCACAGTCACTCTCCTAAGTGGGCGGTCTGGGCTGGCCACTGCCAGGGAGCACAGGTGGCTTCTTGAGTCTTCTCCCTGAGCTGTTTCCAGGGTGTCCACGTATAGATATGTGGTGTGTGGACTGTCCCAGAGGCTGACCTAGTAGGTACTCAAGTCCCACATCCTCTGTCCATTGACCATGTGCCTAGGTGTGGGCTGCATCTGCGGGAGAGAGCAGAGCCTTTCCCAACAGTGGTGGCTCCCATGTACTGCTGCGTAGTAGGACACCAAGTTCAGGTCTTGCAAAGACTGTGTGGCCTCGGTAAAGACCTTGGTTGTGCAGTTGAAGGGTCAGGAAACAGACTCTGGATTTGACCCCTTCCCTCAGATCTGAATTTTTCGTCCAATGTCCCATCCGTGTGTTTGTCCTCGTGGTCCCCTGCCCCTACCCTTCGCCCCGGCTGCCGTCTGGTCCATATTCCTTACACCTGTGTGCCAAGCATGCTCCTTGCCTTCATTCATCTAACTTGGTGACTTAGGGTTACCTTCCAAGATCCAAGGCAGAACCCAGATGCTTTCCTTGAACCTGTGTCCCTGAGTCATTTTCTTGGTGACCTTCTAGGGCCTTAGCCTCACTGTGTATTGTCTGTCTGTCTGCTCCCCAGCTCCATATCTCAGAGCCCTCCTAAACCCTAGAGCAACGCTACAAGTGCCCACGATGATACCCTGCTTAGCCGTACTTCCTGGCATCTGATTTGCTGATGCTATTTCCTTCCCCTCCACTGGCTCTGGCCCTGGCATTGTCCTGTTGTCTATCACAGCTGGAGCTCTTCTGACACCCTGCCTTACTGGCCTGGCTGAATATCTGGGATCAGGCTGGGCTAGTAGGTCATTCTGCCCAGAGTTCCTCCCAGCCCCAGGGTGAGGTCCGGCTGCCCTGACCCTCCTGTGTTGTGACTGGGTATATGAATAAAGAACTGTCACGCTCAGGAAAGCCCAGAGTGATGACTCCATGAGGCATTGGTTCTCCACCTAGGTCTGCTCCAGTGCCCTGCAAAACACACAGGAAGGGTGCGGGGATGTAGGAGAGCTCAGTAGAAATCACGTGTCTTTCTGCTCACTGCTCTGAGGCTATGTTTTCTTTGCATTCACGTGTGTGTGTGTGTGTGTGTGTGTGTGTGTGTGTATTCACATGTATGTATGTTTTTGTCACATGGGTGCACATGTATGTGAGGGTGTGTGTGTGCCTGTGGAGGTTCAATATTGGTGCAAGGTGTCCTCCTATATCACTCTCCATTTTATTTCTTGAAGCAGGGACTCTTGCTGAGCCTAGACCTTGCCAATTCTGTCTGATCTAGCTATCCAGATTGCCCCAGGGTCCCCTGCCTTTGACTATTAGGGTTACAGGTAGCCGCCAAGCCTGCTGCCTGGCCTTTAGGGATCCCAGGGATCTGAGCTCCCATCTTTGCCAGCTCTTCTCAGCTCCCATCGCAGTCACAGAGGGGATTCCCAGTTGCTGCAGGTGGCATGTGGTGACAGTTTAAAAGACCTCCCTCAGGTGTGTGTGTGTGTGTGTGTGTGTGTGTGTGTGTGTGTGAGACCCAGTGTGTCAGGACAGCTGTGTTGAGTCTGATGACCTCAGCTCTCTAGACTTGTGTAAGTCTCCAGGGCTCTGGCCCACACCCACACCCCATGCTGCTTGGCGGGGCCCTGATTCATTTCCATGTGGTTGGGTAAGCAGTGTCTGCAGGCTGACCTTGGGAAGAGGAGCCAAGCCCGGCTCACATCCACGGTGGTCACGCTAGCCCTAGTGAGACGGTGTCCACGTGAAGCAGGAGACACTGGACACGCTGTCTTTTTCCACCCCTCTCTTTCCCTGGAGACCACATCCCAGTTGTGAAGTCTCCGGCCTGCGTGTCCCCATGGAGCTGGGGAGTGGCAAAACTCTTGCTCTGGATAAACTATCCATTTCCCTTCCTCAGTTTCCTCACTGTACCCCGTCCCTCTAAGCATCTTTACTACTTTTCCCTGAGAACCATTCTGGGGCCCCTCTTTTTACTGTTCTGTACCCTTTGGTGGCACCCCTATTTTTGTTGTGAGAAAGGGTCTCACTGTCTAGCCCAGGCTGCCCTAGAATTCAGAATACCTGTGTCAGGCTCCTGAGCCAAGGTTGGGATATGTATGGGTGTGAGCCACCACGCCTGGCTGGAATCCTGGACGCTCCACATCTCTATGCTTCCCCTCTGGATGCTGCCGCCGCCACACACCTTTTTGGAGTCATTTCCCATGAAGAACCAAAGTCACTTGTTGATCTTTTACCTTGGTATCATTGGGAGGAAGCAATGTGGAGATGCATGGTGAGATATTTCAGGGTTAGCTATGGAAATCGGGAGATATTTTGCAATTTGAGGAACTTTTCTGCTTACCATCCAATCATGTTTTGAAGAGAATGGCACATGCCTGTAATCCCAACCCTGTAAAGATGCAAGAGTATCAGAAATTGAAGGCCATCTTTGGCCTTAGCCAGCTCCTGACAAGCCTGGGCTATGTGAAACCCCATTTCAAAATAATAACAACAAAATAGTTAGATTTTGAAGCCATACATAAATGATCAAAGTGAGTGAGGTTTTTTTTTTCTTTTTTTTAAATTGAGCCCAGAGTATCTAGCATGATAAACAGGTACCCTGTTTATTGTGCTGCATGCCAGTTCTGGAGCTTTATGGATGCATTTGGTTACCCCAGAATGAACTGTGAATGAAATACAGCAGCTAAAACCAGGGATGCTGCTGTGGACCATTGATTGACAGATGCTAATGACCTCATGTACCTAACTTGCAATAGAAGAGTCAAAGGTTTATGTGTACCTAATTTTTACAACTGCTCCATTTCTCTGTTCTTTTGTGGAATAAACTGGGACTTTGCCAGGGGGATGACTACACTGTGAGATTTCTGCCAAGGATGCAGATGCAGGGCTCCAGCTGGGATGCCCTGAGGCAGGAGGAGGCCCAGCACCTGCATCCAGCAGCACCCTTGATGCTTTGCCAGGATTCCTGCGAAGCCTCTGTGCAGTAGACTGTCAGTCCCGGTTCTTGTCAACATCAGTGACATGATGCTCTTAAAGTCATTGAGTACCAGGAAAGGCACTGGGAACTTGAAGATCACACGAAAGCGCTGGGGCCGTGATTGTCTCATCCCACTGCCTTTGCCAAATTTGTTCTGATTTTTTTTAAGATTTATTTTATTGTTGTGTGTGTGTGTGTGTAAGTACTGGTGCTCTCAAAGGCCTTGAACACTCTGAGCTGGAGTTATAAGCATTTATGAACTGCTCAACATCGGTGCTGAGTACCAAACTCATAACCTCTGTAACAGCAAGCAGTACATGCTCTTAACTGCTATGCCATCCCCCCAGCTCCTGTTGGTTTTTTGAGATGGGGTCTCACTATGGAGCCTGGCAGGCCTGAAACTTGTTCTGTAGACAAACGGTAACCTTGAACTTGCAGCCATTCTCCTACTTTCTGTGTGCTAAGTACTAATACTACAAATATGTGCTGTCATGCCCAACATTCTGCTTTCTGACCTTAAAAAGGTATATATATATATTCAGAGAGGTGAGAGCCTCAGTTAAGAAAATGCCCCCATAAGACATAAGATAGGGCTGTAGGCAGGCCTGCAAGACATTTTCCTAATTAGAGATTGATGTACAAGGGCCCAGCCTACTGTGGCTGGGGTCACCCCTGGGTTATTGGTCCTTGGTTCTACAAGAAAACAGACTGAGCAAACCATAAAGAGCAAGCTAGTAAGCAACTCCTCTTTGCCTTAGCTCCTCTCTCCATGTTCCTGTCCTGACTTATTCCAGTGATGGACTAAAATGTGGAAGTGTAAGGTGAATGAAGGATTTCTTCCCCAAGTTGCTTTAGTCCTGATGTTTCATTAGCAATAGTAACTCCAAGATACCAGGGGTGGTGGCACACACCTGTAATCCCAACACTTTTGTGATAGAAGCAGAAAAATCATGAGTGCAAGGATATCCTCATCATTCGAGTAAGTTCAAGGCCAGCCTGGGCTACCTAAGACTCTGTTTCAAATGTAGTCATGCCCATTAAACTAGTGTTGAGTGAGGAGGCCAAGTGGTGTTGTTGGTTGGGTAGAGAACTAGTACTGGTTATGTCTGATGCAGCTGTTTCAGAGAGTCTAGGTCAGATGTTTCTGGCTGATGAGGATTTGGAGGATGATGAGCTGAGAAATGTCTATAGGCCTTTGATAACGTGACTTGGGTCTAGAAATCAATGTTTAAAACATTTCAGAGAGCCTGTGATTATTGATTTGTTCTAAATGGATTGGTAACTTTAAAAGCAATGGCTGAGAGAACTTCTGATTTCCAATTCATCTGATTGGGCTGGAGAGATAGCTCAGGGGTTAAGAGCCCTTGTACGGCTCTTCCTGGGATCCTGAGTTCAATTCCCAGCAACCACATACTGACTCATAACAATCTGTGATCTGATGCCCTCTTCTGGTGTGCATAAAGACAGAGCACTCATGCAATTCTTTGTATCATCTATCTATCTATCTATCTATCTATCTATCTATCTATCTATCTATCTATCTAAGGGTTTCGCTATGTAGCCCAGGCTGCCTTGAACTTTGCTTTGGCTTCTTCAATGCTAGCATCAAAAGTGTGCCACACTGCACCAGGCTGTAACATTTTTGACTTTTTAAAAAAGTGTCTAGGAAGTCATAGCAGAGAAGTAGGGATAAGAATGAGGAAGAAGGGTGTGGAGGAGGGTCAGGGAGGCAAACATCCACCTTGAAAATTAAAGAAAGGACATAAACCCAGGATTTCATGCACCGTGTATTCAATGTACATGTTCATGTATTGTGTATGCATCCATCTGGGGATATGTGCTTGTGCATGTAGCGGTCAGAGGTCGACCTAAGTACTTTCCTCAGTTGCTCTTCATTGTATTTTTGGAGAGAGGGTCTCTCACTGAACCTGGAGCTCATCCATGAGCTAGTTGACCATTGACCTCCAGCTATCTACCTGTCTCTGACCCCCGTGGTGGAATTACAGAAGAGTGGCCGCTGTTTCTGGCCTTTACCTGAATGCTGGGGGTCTGAGCTCAGGTCCTTCTGTATGTGTGACAGGTGGCTTACAGGCAGAGGGATCTCCCAAGTCTGGCTGCTTTCCTTTTCAGTCAAGGACTCCTGTTATGAGATAATGGAAATGCAAATGCAAATTCTTATGTTCATGGAAGTGAAGAGTACCATACATTGAGGGATGGTATGTGTACAAACGTGTTGGGCATTATATGTGCTTGGGGCGTGCATGTGTGCATAGCTAGAGCTTATTTAATTTTCAATAGTAGTCCCCTCCAAATCCTGGCTCACATCATCCTGACAAAGAGCTTCCAGAATGGATATCCAGAGGAAGAACTTTGGAACCAGTCAGAACTGTAGTTTTTCCAAAATTACATTGGGACCAGAGCGATAGCCCAGTGGGTAAGGACACTTGCTGCTAAACTTGATGTGAGTTTGATCCTGGAACCTGCAGGGTGGAAGGAGAGAGCTGACTACCATTAATTATCTACACGCACACACACACACACACACGCACACACACACACACACCCCACAAAATAAATGTATAAACAAATGTATTAAAGTTTATATATAAAAAAGGAATCATATTGGTTTACCCAGTATGACTGGATGAGCAGCCTGCAGACCTCAGAACCAGGCTGGACACTGTGTACCTAGCCTGTCTTTCAACTGTGGAGTGGATGTGCAGCTCACCCATCACACAAAAGAAACTGGAGCTAAATGAAATCTATATGCAGTAAGGGCCTTAAGACACTGAACTATAGAGCACTTGCCTTTACAAAA
The DNA here is from genome assembly GCA_036184795.1 of Tokudaia tokunoshimensis. Lineage (NCBI taxonomy): Eukaryota > Metazoa > Chordata > Mammalia > Rodentia > Muridae > Tokudaia > Tokudaia tokunoshimensis. The sequence continues at coordinate 103,912,977 of BTHU01000002.1, read as the reverse complement.
TGACTTACATATGACAGAAAAGTGTAGTAACCTTGGAACTCTGGAGTCAGGGCTCAGCATTCACATCTGTAAAACAAGGTTAACATGCTTCTTTCTTCACGGTCTTGGGGACTGTGTGAGTCAGCCAGTAGCACTGGGACAATATGTTCAATAAATGCAGGCTGAGGGAGGTTGTGATTAAGAAGAAAAGCAGCTCAATAGGAACCTGAAATAAACTACAGAAAACAGGGGACAGGAAATGGAAGGGAGATCCAGGCCAAATGAATCTTCAAAAATAATGCAATGTTCCAAGGAACTTTTAGGCACTGATGTCCTCAGTGGAATTAGAGTCTTTATGAAGCAGGACAGAAACCCACAAAGAAATAAAAATTAGATAGCAAAATTTTAAAATCCTGGTAAAGCCAGGAGTGAGATGGCACAGTGGGTAGGCAGGTGTGCTTGCTACATAAGCCTGACAACTTGAATTTGATCCCCAGAGCTCATGGGGTAGAAACATCTTCCAAAAGTTGTTCTCTGACCTTCACATGCACAGAGTGGTACTCATATGCTTACACTTACATACATACAATAACAACCACCACCACAACAAAAACGAAGATGATGAACTTGAAATAAACTGCTAAAGGGCAGAGATTACTTAGTGAAGAATGCACTTGCTTACAAGTTTGAGGAAGGGAGTTCAAATCTCCAACACACATGTTTGAGGGATGGATATGGCAGCCCGTCTGTAATTGTAGCATTGAAATGTAGAGGCAGGATCCCTGGGACAAGCTGACCAGTCATGCTTGCAGACATACATACACACCACACAGAGTGACACATACAGAAACTGCCAATAAAGACCAGGTTTGATAATAAAAGCAGGAACATGTGAGGAAGAGCTGAGAAGAGTTTCCCAAAGTGTGGAGGAAAGGGAAAAATGATGTAGAAGAATGTAGAGACCAGAATATTGAGATATGATTTCTAAGTGGTTGTACTTCTAATAATTGAAGAAGATCAATCACTGGGAATGAAATGATACTTAAGAACAGAATGAAGGAGTACCTTCAGACAGAAGAAAGAATTGTATGTGTTGGTCAAAAGTGGAGCAACTTAAACTGGCAAGATGAATCATTGGACAAAGGTACCATCAAGCCTGATGACCCTAGTTTGATCCTCAGGACCCACATAATGGAAGGAGGGAACTGACTCCTGAAAATTGTACTCTGACCTCCACAGGCTTGCTGTGGTACATGCACCCCTCCATTAAACAAACAGACAAATATTTTTAAGGAGCAGTATACTTCATGGTGTGGTGACTCAAGTCTATAATCCCTCAAGAAGGTGAGGAAGATTGAAGATTTAACACTATCCTGTGTTATACAAATCAAGTTCAAGGTCAGTCCGGGCAATTTACTAGAGCTGGGTATCAGTGGTAGAGTGTTGTCTTGCATGTCCAAGACTCTAGGTTCAATCTAAAGCACTGCAAATGGTGTGTGTGTGTGTGTGTATGCATGTACATGCAAATATGTGGGTATGTGGATGCGTGTAGAGGCAAGAAGAGTTACAGAGAGTTGTAAGATGCCTGACATGGGTACTGGGAACTGTCTTCTAGAAGATCAGCAAGTGCTCTTAATACCTCTTTAGCCTTGTGGTGGTTTGAATATACTTGGCCCAGGGAGTGGCACTGTTAGGAGTAGGTGTGGCCTAGTTGGAGAAAGTGTGTCATTGTGGGAGTGCTAACCACATGGTAGCTAGTCTTCTAAAAGCCTTCAGATGAACATGTAGAACTCTCAGCTCCTCCTGCACCATGTCTGCCTGGATGCTGCCATGTTCCCACTTGATGGTAATGGACTGAATCTCTGAACCTGTAAGCCAGTCCCAATTAAATTAAATTAATTAAGCTTTGTCCTTCAAAGAGTTGCATTGGTCATGGTGTCTGTTCACTGCAGTAAAACCCTAACTAAGACAAGCCCCAAACTTTATTTTTGAAATTACAGCAGCAACAACAGCATTTTTTAAAAGACTAATTTATTTTATGTGTATGAGTACACCATGACTGTCTTGAGACATACCAGAAGAGGGCATTAGATCCCATTACAGATGGTTGTGAGCCACCATGTGGTTGCTGGGAATTAAACTCAGGACCTCTGGAAGAGCAATCAGTGCTCTTAACCACTGAACCATCTCTCCAGGCCCAGCAACTGCAGTTTAAAACAAGGACTCTTGTAGTTTAGGGTGGCTCCCTATGTACCTAAGGATGGTCTTGGGCTCCTGGCCCTTCTGTCTTTACTTTCTGAGTACTGGGATTTTCAGGTATGTTCCACCTTGCATAGTGGACTTTTGAGACTTTCAAATGATTTTTATATATTTGAAATTTGTGGGTTGGAAAATAGGAGAGCTTGATTTTATATAACTGGCACCTGGTGTTAGAATTTAAATTAACCAAAAGACCAGCCGGATGGCTCAGATGGCTCAGAGGGAGGAAGTCTTTGTGCAATCCTCATGAGCTGAGCTTGAGGCCCTGAACCCACAGGAGGAGGGGAGAACTGACTCCTAAACTTACTCTCTGACCTCCACGTGTGAACTGTGTCTCACACACACACACACACACACACACACACACACACACACACACACACACACCTGCCCTTGCACACATCATATACATGGAATAAAAAATAAACAGAGAAATAAAATTAACCAAAAAAAGGTCACTAATAATATATTTTGTGCAAATTATCTAGCACAGGCTAGTCTTAAGGTATACGGCACAGAAACAGCGATAAGGATACATTTTGCTCTAGAATAGCAAATCAGTATATGGATCTCAGTAAATACTTAATTCAGTGTAAGAAACTGAATAGCATAATGAAATGGGATATGAATACTCAGTTGATAATAGATTTTTTAAAAAGGAAAATGGTAATCCTTGGTTCCAAGAACAGGCACAATGGGCTGAACTCTGCTTCCAGATACAATAAACAGTTCCATAATCCAGATGGTTGTAGACCAAAGATGAAAATCACAAAGAGCATGTGTTGCTGCTTCCAATCAAGACAGACATTACCAATCTATTTCTTCTTCTCAGATGATTGACTCCTTTGCACAGATAAAAAGATGACTTTTTTTCCCACAAGAAGATATGTTTTGGAGCCCTTGTCCTTATGCAAGGTCAAGGTCCTTTGGCAACTGATTCTAGAATGTGAATGTGGAGATGAAGGGACAGTTGGATGGTGTGGTGTCACCTTTCCTGAGGAGACGTGAATGATGTCTATTCACCCTAAGTAGGGCATTAACGACCAACCAACTGTGAAAATGATCCCACCCCAGTCTAGCTTGGTGACCCAGTGAGTTCACTGGGGTAACTTACTAGATAGAGCAAGGGTGACTCGAAGGAGAATACATCACCTAAAGCCCACCCATGGATGGCAACTCAGGAAAGCTGCACCCCCGAAGCTCCTTGAGCAACTAGCAGGCAGTTCCACAGAAGTTTCCTCTGTGTTAACTGCTTCACTAACTTAGGGGAGGGGCTGTGAGTCTTGTGACTCATCGAGTTTTACAGCATTGAACATTTCATTAGCCTCCCAAGCCTTATGAGCCATTAAAAGCTTTAGCTTTTCTTTTCTAAACAAGCCAAATATGTCAACCGAACTTAAGTTCCCTCCCTGCCCTGGTCAAAGGAGCCAACTGGAGAGCTCTGTACTTAGACAAGGACAGAGGACAACGACCTTCCTGGTGACACTCAACACCCAGGAGTTAGAAGGCAAGATAGCCATAAGTTCTAGACCAGTCTGGGTTAGCTAATGAGTTCCAGGTCAGCTGGACTACATGGTAAGATCATCTCAAGAAAATATGAGCAAGGCGCTGAAGAGATGAGTCGGTGGTTAAAAGCACTTGCTCTTGCAGAAGACCTGGATTAGGTTCCCAGCACCCATGTGATGCCTCACAACCACCTGTAACTCCAGTGCTAAGGGATCTCCTGCTCACTCCTGAATTCCTTGAGCAGCAGGCATACACCACGGTTCACATATTTACATGCAGGCAAAACACGTATATGCATAAAACAAAATAGAACAAAAATGTTAACATAACAAATCAACAACAAAAGCAAACAAACAAATGGAAAGAAACCAAATGGAAAGAGGTGTAGGAAAGTTGAGGCAAGACATCTGGCCATGTTCTGAACCTCACGTGGAGAAGGAGGCACGAAGGGCAGGAGCAGTAGCAGGATCTCCACTGAAGTGTAAGTAAAATCAATATCTGACAAGTATCATCAAAGCTTACAATGGCCCACATGGAAATAAACATCACAACCCTTCCACGGCTTTACCTCCTCCTGACTACTCACCCATCAGGCACAACTGCACAGAAGTTGCCTCTACAGCATGCCCCTGCTAATGGGCAGTCCCCAGCTGGCTGAGAGACAGTCTTCCCCAACATGAGGGGCTTGAAGTAACTTTGTAGCGGGTTTTGTCAAGTGAGTTAATGTGGCCAAGCAAGCACACACACCAGAGAGAGGGGAAACAAACATCTTTGTCTGCTTTGCTCCAGCCTTTGCCCCTGACTTTGCAACACAGTGATGGGTCCTGAGATAACTTGAAAAGGGAGGGTAAGCAGAGGGCGTGGTTGGATCTTGGCCAGATACTGCCATCTTTTTCTAGAAGATGGAAGAGTCATCTGAGGCAGGAATGCATGAAACCAAAAGAATGGACTTGCACGTGTCCTCTGTGGGTGGTGCTCAGCTTACAAAGAGAACAAAAGACATAGCAGGGTGGAAGCCAAAGAGGCATGTGGTTGCTTGGGGACTCTGTGTAGGAAATGAGTCACCTGTCAGGTTGCAGAAGAATGGGAACACCACCTCCCAGGTGTGGGTCTTCTTGCCTGGGTCATTTTCCCACCTCCCTCCCCTTCCCATTCCTCTCTGCCTCCTGTGGCCTTGGTTCCCTTTCTACTTCCCATATTATCTCTTCTCTATCCCCCAAACTTCTAGGGCCACATTATCCAGAATGACCTCTTTCTTAACCTCAGTGGATCTATACAAGACAGTGTATAGACATTCTTGCCTTTAGTCCTTGCAGTGATAAGAATACATTTCTGCTTTTAGTCCTTGCAACAATAAGAAAATACCTCAGTGAACTAACTATTATTTATTTCCTGTTAGGAGACTCCATGAAAAGGTAAAAAAAATGTGAAGTAGCTAATTTATTCATTTGTCATTGTCATTATTTTGTGGCCCAGGCTGGCCTCAAACTTGTTATATTGCCAAGGATGACCTTGAACCCCTAATCTTCAGACCTTTACCCCTCATAAATGATAAAATTGAGTTTCAAACCAGGTAGTATCTGCTCGTAACCTCTAGTACATTTTTTTCCCCAATTTGTTACTTTAAAGAACAGTGTGATCTTTAGCAACAGCATTAGATAACTTGGGAATTTTGTACTTGAAAAGGATGTTATGTGTACTGGCTGGTTTTGTGTGTCAACTTGACACAAGCTGGAGTTATCACAGAAAAAGGAGCTTCAGTTGGGGAAGTGCCTCCATGAGATCCAGCTGTGTGGCATTTTCTCAATTAGTGATCAAGGGGGGAGGGCCCCTTGTGGGTGGTACCATCCCTGGAATGGTAGTCCTGGGTTCTATAAGAAAGCAAACTGAGCAAACCGGGGGAAACAAGCCAGTAAGTAACATCCCTCCATGGCCTCTGCATCAGCTCCTGCTTCCTGACCTGCTTTGAGTTCCAGTACTGACTTCCTTTAGTGATGAACAGCAGTGTGGAAGTGTAAGCTCAGTAAACTCTTTCCTCTCCAACTTGCTTCTTGGTCATGATGTGTGTGCAGGAATAGAAACCCTGACTAAGACATTATGTCCTTAGTGTTAGTTATAATGGGGGAATAAAAGGCCTCTAAAAAGTACCTTGTACTGCTGGCTTTTCCCAGTAGGGGTGCTATTAGCCTTCTGTCAGGGTCTTCACTAGCATGTTCAGGATCCTCCCCCCTCCTTTTTTTGTCAGCTAAAGCCAGTGGTGTCCTCAGTCAGTGGGAGCTAAAAGTGTCCCTCACATAGGTCTGACTCCCTCCAACTGAGACAATCCTAGAATACTTACTATGAAATCAGGGGCCGCGTCTTTCTTACTGGTTACCGTAGTGCCAGCACCTGGCTCTGGGAAGGCCTATGGCAGACATCAGGGTGTCACCTATGCACCAATGGGAAGTGACTGACAGGTGATGGCATTTCCGCTTCACACTGTGTACTCTTTAGTCGGATCTCATTAGGCATCCTGGCTGTATCATTTCAATATGCCGGTGATATTTATTTAATTTATTATGTATTTAATGTTTATTATGCATTATGTTCACGTATCAAACTTTTCTCATCTTGTGACAAGGACATCAGATTGTTCCAATATAAGCACTGTGTCTGCTGTCTTCTGAGTGGCTGCAGCGGCTGTCCCATCTATACTTCCTATATACAGATGTCTACATATGTAATGTCTCATTTTTAAATGTTTGGGGGAAGACTCATTATACAAGACTGCCCACTAACAAATTCTGATCAACAGATGCCACCGGCCTCTCGTCTTGCGTTGACTCCTTTTATGAACTTTAGCTGATGGATTTTTCATTTCCTTCCTAATGGTCTGACACTTCCCTAGTTTGTTTCAGGTAGTACCTTGTCATTCATCTTGGCCTCTCCCTTCAAGAAAGTTCTTTGTTGTACCTCCTTTCTCTCCTCCTTCTCCTTCTCTGTCTCCCCCACCCTTTTTTTTTCAGACAGAGTCTCAAGTAGCCCAAGGTGGCCAAAAATTTACTATATAGTTGAAAACGACATTGAACTTGTGATCCTCCTGTGTTGACACATCCTGAGCATTAAGGGTATCCACCACTACATCAAAAGACTCAAACCCAGAGCACTGTGTATGCTAAGTAAGTAACTATTCACCCAGGTTGCTAAAGTTAGTTTCACATCTAAAGATACACCATGACTGTGAAAATGAGTGACTCCCATGCTGGTGTGTCACCCCTACTTCATGTTTCAATTTTGAGTAAGGAAGACACCCAAATCCATGTCATCCAACCTGCTGGCATTTCTGCTGACCATTTCTGTGTAGATCCATAGTCTGCTGTTATTTTTTTCTCTCATTTCCTCTCCCTTTCCCTGCTTTCAAAGACCCTGAAAGATGTGGGAATTGGCATTTCTAGAAGATGGAGGTAGTTCTGGGGAGTTCACATCTTAGAGCTACCCAGTGTTGGAGGAACAGACTGTGGGTAAGGGGCCGGCCCGGTCAGAGAAGCTACAGTAGGACTTAATGCTTCAGGAAATCCAAGGCTGCCATCATAGAGCAAGAAGGCCCTGTAAGCTGCTGAAGAGCTGATGGGAGCTGAGGCACGGTACGGGTGAGGTGAACTCCTGAGAGAGACCTAGAAACTCATGCAGAGATCCACTGCTAGAGGCTGTCCTGGTCAATAAGCCTTGACCACACAACTGGTGCAGCCTGCATATTGGAAAGTACTGGGACTGGGTCTGGGGTTTGGAGAAAGAGAAGGATTGACGAGGAACTGATGTACCACTTCCTGTGAGGTGAGGTCATGTGTGTCTCAGGGATTTACACCTAAACTGGACATTTCAGAAGTTACCTGTGAGCTAACTGGCCCAGCCCTCAGGCCACAGTCATGGCTCACACAGGGCAGCTGAGGTAACTTCCTGCAGAGAAGTGACCTGGGGCTGAATTGACACTTCACTGGGTGGTCTGAAGAAATTGACCAAGACCAAGTCAGCCAGGGTGATGACTCCACATCCAAAGGTTTAGGTTAAAGGAAACTGAGCAGAGGTCAGTGGCTCGTGCCTGTGACCCTATCGCTCCAGAGGCTGAGGCATAAGGTTCATACAACAATACACTATTCTCAAAACAAAACAACCAACACCTCCTTCCAAAACCATGCCAACAATAAAAGCAAACAAAACCAACTAGTGGCTGAGGTGTCCCATCTTGGTAATCCAGGTATTGGGAGGTGAAGACAGGAAGATTAGAAATGTAACATAGGTCAGGGCTACCAGAGACTCCGGGGGAAAAAAAAATCAGAGCAGGGTGTGGTGGTGCATACCTTTAATCCCAGTATCCGAGAAGCAGAGGCAGGCAGAGCTCTGCCATCGCCTAGTTATATAGTGAGCTCTTGGACAGCCATGGCTACGTAGATCCTCAAAAGAAATTTAAACAAAGTAAAAATACCTAAATATATAATAATAATAATAAACAAATCAGGGCATGCTAAATGTCTCGGAGGATAGAGGCTGCTGAGCCTGATGACCTGGGCTTCATCCCAGGACTGATATAGTAGAAGAAGAGAACTGATTTCCACAACTTGTCCTCTGACTTCCATATGCATGCTGTGGCTCAGGTGCACTGTGGCACATGGGCTCCTCTCGTAAATTAAGTTAAAAAAAAAAGATGAAACAATACCACAATCAACTCAGTGTCATCCATTCCATAGGCCACAATAGATATTTGCTGCCTCAACCTTGAGGGATCCTCTAAACTGCTTATCCTAACTCAGCACTAATGATCTACAGAGCTTGCAAAGTTGAAGCACTCCCCTGGTAACCAAGCAATCCATCTGACACTGGATTAGCAATTCCACGAGTCAGTCTGTTGGAGTCATACAGTTCCTACCAAGCCCAATGAGGTCTTAGAGAGTTCAAAACAAGCTGAGCAAACCTGTACTTGTCAGAGTTCTGTCCATGATTCTCCTTGGAGACGAAACACTTCAGATCAGGGTAAACATTTAAGTACTCGTGACCAAACAGAACTCAAAATGTCCACAGCTTAAGACCAGATGATGCCAGGTTTGGAGATGCATACCAATAACCCAAAGTACAAAGAGGCTGAAAAAGAAAAAAAAAGTTCAAGGGTAGCCTAGGCCTAGCAAGTTCTATTAAATGAATGAATGAATGGAGAGAGAGAGAGAGAGAGAGAGAGAGAGAGAGAGAGAGAGAGAGAGAGGCAGCAATGATTTAGTGAGTAAAGGTGCTTCCTGTACAAGCACTGGGACCTGGGATTAGGTCTCCAGAACCCAAGGCAAAAAGCCATATGTGACCATGAACCTGTAACTCTAGCACTGTAGGAGGCCGAGGCAGGAAAGTCACTGGGACTTGTTGGCCTCCAGTTTAACCTTGGGTTCAGTGAAAGGCTGAGTATTAGGGGGAAAGATGGGAAGTGATTGAACAGATTACTCAGTGTTCTCTCTGGCCTTCATGAGCATGCATGGGTGTGTGCACTTGCACATACGTATATGTATATACCAAACACACATGTATACACACACTAAAGATCTGAAAGTTTATTGTGACATTAATAATCTCGATGTGTGCTCTCTGGAGGGGTACAGCTAGGAGGGCACAGGGCAAACGATCAGTGGAGTTGCTGGGACAGGAGTCTTCCCTTCTGGCCACCATTTGCAGCAGGGAACCAGACAGCTCCACAGCCTTCTGTGCACAGACCCTGCCAGAAGAGAGCTGGTCTCCCAGGAGTACAGACACAGGCTTACAGGCCCACAGGAGGGACAAGCTCCAGCCAGAAACAGTAAGACCAACTAACACCAGAGATAACCAGATGGTGAAAGGCAAGCACAAGAACCCTACTAACAGAAATCAAGGCTACTTGGCGACATCAGAGCCCAGTTCTCCCACCACAGCAAGTCCCAGATACCCCAAAATACTGGAAAAGCAAGAGTTGGATTTAAAGTCTCATCTCATGATGCTGTTAGAGGACATCAAGAAGGACATAAATAACTCCCTTAAAGAAATACAGGAGAACATGGGTCAAATGGTAAAAGCCCTTAAAGAGGAAACACAAAAATCCCTGAAAGAATTACAGGAGAATACAAACAAACAAGTGAAGGAACTGAACAAAACCATCTAGGATCTAAAAATGGAAGTAGAAACAATAAAGAAATCACAAAATGAGACATCTCTGGAGATAAAAAAATCTTGGAAAGAATTCAGGAGTCATAGATGAAAGCATCAACAACAGAATACAAGTGATAAAAGAAAGAATCTCAGGTGCTGAAGATACCATAGAAAGCATTGACTCAACAGTCAAAGAAAATGCAAAATGCAAAAAGCTCCTGAGGCAAAACATCCAGGAAAGCCAGAACACAATGAAAAGATCAAATCTAAGGATTATAGGTATAGAAGAGAGCGAAGATTTCCAACTTAAAGGGCCAGTAAATATCTTCAACAAAATTATAGAAGAAAACTTCCCTAACCTAAAGAAAGAGATGTCCATGAACATACAAGAAGCCTACAGAACTCCAAACAGACTGGACCAGACCAGAAAGTCCTCCCGGCACATAATAATCAAAACACCAAATGCACTAAACAAAGAAATAATATTAAAAGCAGTAAGGGAAAAAGGTCAAGTAATCTATAAAGGCAGGCCTATCAGAATTACACCAGACTTCTCACCTGAGACGATGAAAGCTAGAAGATCCTGGGCAGATCTCATACAGACCCTAAGAGAACACAAATGCCAGCCCAAACTACTATACCCAGCAAAACTCTCAATTACCATAGATGGAGAAACCAAGATATTCCATGATAAAACCAAATTTATACAATATCTTTCCACAAATCCAGCCCTACAAAGGATAATAGATGGAAAATGCCAACATAAGGAGGGAAACTACACCTTAGAAAAAGCAAGAAAGTAATCTTTTTCCAACAAACCCAAAAGAAAGTAACCACATAAACATAAAAAGAACATCAAAAATAACAGGGAGCAACAATCACCATTCCTTAATATCTTATAACATTAATGGACTGAATTCCCCAACAAAGAACATAGTCTAACAGAAATATTTTTCATGTAAATCTTCAATTTTATCAGAAAATGTTTGTGATTCGTCTTTCAATTTAGTAATGTTTTTTATGTCTACCATTTTAACTATTATTTTCCATGATAATCTTTAATTTTAACATTTTTTCTATATATTTCTTCAATTTTATCAGAGATATTTTCCATGTAAATCTTCAATTTTATTAGAAAATGTTTATAATTCCACTTTCAATCAACTTAGAAATATTTTTATGCCTACCATTTTTTATCTGTATAATTTTCCATGATAATCTTCAATTTTAATGTTTTTCTATATATTTTTTCAATTTTATCAGAAATACCTTCCATGTAAATCTTCAATTTTATCAGAAAATGTTTATAATTCTACTTTCAATCAACTTAGGAATATTTTTAGTCCTATAAGTTTATCTGGATAATTTTTCATGAAATAGTCAATTTTAACGTGTTTTTCTATATATTTCTTGAATTTTATCAGAAATATTTTCCTTGTAGATATTCAATTTTATCAGAAAACGTTTATAATTCTACTTTCAATCAACTTAGAAATATTTTTATGCCTACCATTTTATCTGTAATTTTCCATGATCATCTTCAATTTTAATGTTATTTTATATTTTTCTACAATTTTATTAGAAATATTTCCCATGTAAATCTTCAGTTCTATCATAAAATGTTTCTACTTCCTTTTTCAATTAATTTAGTAATGTTTATTATGTCTACAGTTTTACTCTTTAATTTTCCATGAAAATTGTCAATCTTAATATGTTTTTCTATATGCTTCTTCAATTTTGTCAGAAACATTTTCCATGTAAATCTTTAATTTTATCATAAAATGTTTTTGCTTCCTTTTTCATTAAAAAATAAAAAATAATAAAAAAATAAATAATAATCTCGATGTGCCTGTTGGCTCAGCAGGGGGAGGGCAGGCAGTCCCCACCCTGCTGAAGTCCCAGACTGAGAACTCTGCTACCATCCAGGCTTAGATTCAGTGCTTTGAGTCAGTCCACCCCAATATCCACTCCATCTATGAACCACCGGAGCATGTGCAGGAACCAGTCCAGCAGAGTCAGAGGCTCAGGATCACCGTGACTGGACAACAGCAGGGTATCCGAGATGAGTCTCAGTGATGGTCCAGAATTGATGGTGTGTCAGAAACCAGAAACCTTGAACCAGACCAACCACTAGTTGCAATGAGCATTTGCATTTAAAGCTGTTTGGGGGTGGGGGACAAAAAACCTTTGTGGCACACTGCAGCTTCCAAAAGCCACTAAGATGATTAGTATGTGAGACAGAGGAGGAAATGATGAAGGAACTGAGCATTCTATGTGCGGTGAAGAGGAGTGGAACTAGAAACTCAACAGCTGAGAAGCCGAAGTCATGGAAGAGCATGGTGCTGCCCAGTGGATTGCAGGGTGGTACACAGCAGCCTGGCGCTTGCAAAGACTCAACCCCTGAACACGCTGCCCAACAGGACGGTCGCCCTGGTTATGAGCAGTGACAGGATATCCCAGATGAAGAGTGGTTCATTTCCTGGATTAGACCTCCTCGAAAGATCTTCATGGTCTGTACTTTTCTCAGAGGCCATGCTGGTTTCAGCAGTCTGTACTACTGCCCCAGACTAAGGTGAAGCCTAAGGGGTATGCTGCTACTGATGGACGTGTTTGGGTTTGTGGTCCTGCTGCAGCCAAGAGCTGTGTTGATGTCTGAGGCCCCTGCTGCCACATGAGGGCCATGTGGTCTATGCCACTGTCTGAGGCCACGTCGATTTTCGTGGGCTGTGTTGGCACACAGGGCCATGTTGATGCTTATGGTCCATCTGTGTGGTTTATGCTGCTACCTGAGGCCCTGCTGGTGTCCATGGGCTGGGCTGCTGCTGCAGTCCATGTTGGGGTCCACGCTAGTGTCCATTGTCCATGGCCTGTATTGCCCTGGAGTCCATGTTGATGACCCACCTCCAAGGCTATGATGGTGTCTGGGGCCCAGGCTTCGGCAGAGGCTGTGTCATGTCTGCGATCTGTGCTGCCACTGGAGGCCAGGCAGAGAGGTTCTGTGCTGATGCTAGAAACCATGCAGACATTCATGGTCCCTGCTGTTGTCAGAAATCATGTAGAGGCCCAGGTTCCAGGCTCCCACTGACTGGGAAGGTTGAGGGGGCCGCTTTTGCAGTGGTATAGATGACTGTAGTCACATAGTTGAGAAGGAGGGACATAAAAGGCTTCTGTGAAAATCCATACCCCGACACCTCCAAAAGTAACAATCTAAAAAAGGAACCCATCAAAAGAACTCTTAAAACTGTGATAAGGATGCTGTGATAAGGAGGAGGTTACAAGGGCGTGGACATGGCAGGACTGGGAAGTGAGCGTGATTGGGGTTCACGATGTGAAATTCCCAAATAATCAATAAAAATATTATGCTGGAAAAAATAACCTAGATGCATTTGAAAAGGATGCGCCATCTTAAGATGGGGACTTGAATTATGACTGACAGCATTGAAACAGGAATATCAGATTTCTATGAATTTTGCTGAATTTAACACATTGATATATTCACATAAATACCAGTAAGACACGGCATTACAGAGCTGGGTGTGGTGATACATTCCTGGAAGCCTACTCAGAAGGCTGATGCAGGAGATTTGCTGTAAGTGCAAAACCATCTTAGGCTATAGCATGAGATCCTGTCTCAAAAACAGTCAGGGTATGATGAGGCATGCCTTTAGTCCGGTGGGTACCTGTGAGCTCAAAGCCAGCTTAATCTACATAGTGAGATTCAGGACAGCTAGGGCTGTGCAGAGAGACCCCGTCTCAAAAAACCAAAACCAAACAAACAAAGCAACCACCGCAGGAACTAAGGAAAGGGTTCAGTCGATAAAGTGACTGCCAAGGAAGTGAGAAGACCAGAGAAGATCAGAGTTCAAGGCCCAGGACCTGCACAAAAGTTGGGTGTGGGAACCTCGGCCTTGGTGAAGGAGACTGCAGACAGGCAGATCCCAGGAAGCTGCTGAGATCCAGCCAATCAAAGACCCTGTCTTAAATAAAAGGTAGGTGGCACCTGAGTAATGATACCCAGGTTGTCCTCTGAACACCACATACGTTCTTCCAGTTCACATAGTTCCAAACAGCAGTGACTCTGAGGCTAATTAGTTATTATTAAATGCCTAGCCCATAAACTTGGGCTCATTCCCTGACTACCTCTTAACTTATTTAACCATTCATTCTATGTCTACTACTTGGTTAGTTACCTCTCTCCTTCTGTCTGTGTGAGGGTGTGAGTTACAGTTTTGAGTTGCCATATGGGTGCTGAGAATTGAACCTGGGTCCCCTGGAAGAATAGCCAGTACTTTTAATCACTGAGCCATTTGTGCAGCTCCTCCCCACCACACACACACACCCAGTTTTTCTTAAGATTTACTTCCTTTGTCTGTATGGGTATTTTGCCTGCATTTATGTCTGTGTACTGTATGCATACAGTGCCCATAGAGGACAGAACAGGGCACGGGATCACCTGGAAGCTGGAGTTACAGGAAGGTGTTAGTCACCTTATGGGTGGCTGGGAATCAAACCCGGGTCCTCTGGAAGAACAGTCAGTGTTATTAACCACTGAGCAGTCCTTCCCCTTCCTCATTCTTGGTTCTTTGAGACATGGTCTCATGTAGCCAAGGCTAATCTTAAATTTCCGTTCAACCTGCCTCCACTTCCTAAGTACTAGGAGTCCAGATTTGCTACCAGTTCATCCATTCTTTTTGTTTGTTTGTTTGTTTTTGGAGACAGGGTTTCTCTGTATAGTCCTGGCTGTCCTGGAACTCACTCTGTAGACCAGGCTGGCCTCGAACTCAGAAATCCACCTGCCTCTGCCTCCCAAGTGCTGGGATTAAAGGCGTGCGCCACCACTGCCCAGCTCAGCTCATCCATTCTTAAATACTCTTTAATTGCTCATTCAATGAGGTCAGTCACTGATGGATTTCAGGAAATATTACCTGATAATACCCAGCTTTAGAATACTGTTTACTTAGGGGTAGAGAGGTGGTTAAGAACACTGGTTGCTCCTACAAGGACCCAGGTTCGGCACCAAGCACTGACACAGTGGCTCACAACTGTCGTAAACTCCAGTTCCAGGGTAATCAGTGCCCCTTTTTGACCCCTGTGGGCTCTAGGCATGCATGTGGTGTGCAGACATACACGCAGGCAACACACACATACAGTCGAAAAAGAAAAAGAATTTTGTTTTCTTTGAGAGGAAGGCCTGTGAAAGATAACCACATGGAAGTTTTCCTGAGTCCCTCTTCATTTATGTAAAGACAGTCAGCAGAGCAGGCTGCTATCCTTTCACTGAAGATTAAACCTTTATCCCAGGAGACATTTCTACACATTCCCGGAAGCCCATTCATCCCTATGGAACGGCCATTCATGCCGAGGATATTTTTAATCACCTCTGACATTTTACTCATGTCGTCAATAGGGTCAAGGATACCTGTTCTTTTCTGGATTGACTGGCCTAATTCTGAGCGGCGCTGCTCACTGTAATCGGATTTCAACCTAAGTAGCATGATCTGCACGTAGCAAGAATGGTGCAGGAAAGCCATGTAACACCTCCTTACCGACCTAAATCTTTGTTCTTAATTTCAGGGACTTTCAGGATCCCATCTCCTCTCCTCCCAGGGCAGAGAGGGAAGCATCCATACCGATAAAGACTTCTTGCTAGGCCTGCAATGCAGAGGCAGAGACAGGAGAATTGCTGCAAGCTGGAGGCCAGTCTGGTCTCCTGTTAGAACCATATGGTGAGACCCTGTCTCAAAAAACAAAAACAAAAAACCCACAATCAAAACAAAATAAAATGCAAACAAATACAATAGATAGATAGATAGATAGATAGATAGATAGATAGATAGATAGATAGATAGATAGATACATACATACATACATACATACATACATACATACATACATAGTAAATAAATAAGGATTTCATGGTAGTCTGATGGAGAGGTAGTTCAAGACCATCTTTAGCTAAATGGCAAATTTGAGGCTTGTCTGGGCTACTTGAGACTTGGTTTTTTAAAGTAAGTAAGTTTGTAAGTAAGTAAGTAAGTAAGTAAGTAAGTAAATAAGTAAGTAAGTAAGTAAGTAAAGGTTTTTCTCCATAGGATATTTTGTAATTTCAAGTTACTTTTGTTAATGTTCATAAGTCTCACCTCACTAAAAATAGATCTCAAAATTACAAAATCAGTTTCCTGTGTTCAAGTTGCTGAGTCCAGGGCAAAGATCATCACTGAAAAGAGTAGGTAAGTCATCTTTATACCACACTACTATACCTTAAATTGTTGTTCTGAGCATGAGAGTTTGGGTTTTTTGTTATTGTTCTTCAGTCCTGAGAATTGAACCTAGGACTTTGCACGTGGTAGGCAAGTCTCCACCACTGAGCTACACCCCCAGTTCTCTCTCTCTCTCTCTCTCCTTCCTTCCTTTCTTCCTTCCTTTCCTCCTCCTCCTCTCCTCCTCCTTCTTCTCCTCCTCCTCCTTCTTGGTTTTTCGAGACAGGGTTTCTCTGTGTAGCCCTGGCTGTCCTGGAACTCACTCTGTAGACCAGGCTGGCCTCGAACTCAAAAGTCTGCCTGCCTCTGCCTCCCAAGTATAGAATCAAAGGCGTGCGCCACCACTACCCGGTCATCTTTTATTTATTTATTTATTTTAATTTGAGACAGTGTTACACTATGTAGTTCAGACAGGCTGGCCTTGAACTCTCTAAGAAGCTCAGGTAGGATTTGAACTTGTGACCCATTGCCTCTACCACTTGAGTGCTGGGATTGTGGGCAACTGTCACTGTGTTCAGATGGATTAGACTTCCTACAGTCTCTGTGGCTTCAATTACAGAATACCTCTGTTTTGTCTTGAGACATGGTCTTGCCTGGGCTA
Source organism: Tokudaia tokunoshimensis (assembly GCA_036184795.1). Lineage (NCBI taxonomy): Eukaryota > Metazoa > Chordata > Mammalia > Rodentia > Muridae > Tokudaia > Tokudaia tokunoshimensis. The sequence continues at coordinate 103,896,234 of BTHU01000002.1, read as the reverse complement.
CCATGGTAGCTTGCTATGGAGCACAGGATAGTCCAGAACTCTTGGTGATCCCCCTGCTTCAGCCTCTTAAGTTCTCTGATTATAATCATGCCCACTTTTTACCTTCCTTTTCTTTTAATTTTTTTAACTTAGTTTTATTTATGTCTATGTGTATCAGTTACTTTTCTGTTGCTGAGATGAAATACCATGGCCAAAAGCAACTTAGACACAAAGAGCATTTATTTTGGCTTACGGTTCCAGAGAGATAAGGGTCTGTCTTGGCCAAGAGGCCTGGCAGCAAGAGCAGGAAGCTGAGTTCACATTGCAAGCACAAGTAGGAATCTGACGGTAACCTGGAGGTAGAGCAAGGCTATCAGCTCTCAAATCTCATGTGATTCCTAGTAGAGAACTGGCTCCCTGATTCTTGGTGTGAAGCTTACCCAGCTAACTTCAGTTTTGCACTTCTCCTGCCTCAGCGCCCTAAGTGCTGGGGTCATGGGTGGGCACCCAGCTGGGACTCTTCTTTTGAATCTCACTCAATTCACCTCCCTTAGGAAGCATGGCCTCTCTTGCTTCCCTGCCTATCTCCTTCTTGAGGCTGAGGGCTCCTGGAAGGTGCGGCTTGGGGTTTATTTTCCTTTTTTCCAAGACTCCCCAGAGACGGATAGCACTGCTGCTGGCCTATAGGAAGCCAGAATAAGTCATGACAAACTAAGTACGTGTGTCTCCTTGAAAGAGCAGAGACCCAGCGCCACATCAGCCGCTTGAGCTGGGAATGCCTTTGATGTCTGGATTGACTGGCTGGGTTCTGTGTTGCGGCTGATGGGGCTCATTGATCATGCCATTGCAGGACCTGCATCAGGACCAGGCGGTGTCTTCTGGACCTCGGCACACATTGTCCCCACGGAAACAAGGCTGCACATGCAGAATTTCCAAATGAAAAATGAACGAAGGAAATCATTACAGAAAATCATTTCCTCCTCGTTCTCTAATGTCCTCCCCTCCCGTCCCCATGGGAACTCCTGAGGCTCAGACTTAAGACTTTATTCCTAAGTGAGGGCTAGGCCCCTCCACAACCTCACCTATAAATGTTCATGGGGCAAGGGTAATTCTTTCCTGCAAGGAGTAGGCTCTCAGCTTGGAAGAACGATGGAATAAATTTCTCCAGCCTACAAGATGGTTCGAAGGTAAAGATACTGGACACTAAGCCTCCTGATGATCAAAGTCCCCGGGCCCCACACCGTGGAAAGAGAGAACTGACTCCCACGAGTTGTCCTCTGACTTCCACACTTGGGCTACAATACACATGCACCCTGACACACAAACAAAAGAACAATGTAATAAAAATTTAAATCCACTTACTTGGTGCTCACTTTTTGGCACATTATTTTGTTTGTTAAAACTGGAATTCCGGGGAGGGGGGGAGGAGTTGGAGAGATGGCTCAGCACTTAAGAGCACTGACTGCTCTTCTTGAGGACCTGGGTTCAAATCCCAGCAACCACATGGCAGCTCACACCTGTCTATAATTCCAAGATCTGACTCACACAGACAAAATACAAGCAGACAAAAAACCCAATGCACATAAAGTAAAAATAAATTTAAAAAAAGCTATGAAATTGGAGCTTATTTATGGGTTGCAAATCCTCTAATGAGACAGGATCTCTATATGTAGCCACGACTGGCCTGGAACCTTCTCTATAGCCTGGTTAGTGTCAAACTTGTCCTCTGCCTCCCCAGTGCTGGCATTACCAGTGCGGACCACCACACTCAACTCTTACTTAGGTTTCTGAGACAGCGCCTGCTCTGTCTCAGGCTGGCCGGGAACCCATGTTGGCTTCTAATGCTCACCCTGTTGCTTCGGGTACCTCAGTGCTAGGATTACAAGGCACCGTGAAACCATGGCCGGAGGACTTTAGGGTTATTTTAATCCCTGATCTATATATGAAGAAACTTGGCCACAAAGTTTGAGAGATGTGCCCAGGGTCATGTGGGCTGCAAGAAACAAGGCCAAGACTTAGACCCAGGCTTGATAGATAGACACGAAAGTTCACATTTTTTTCCTACCACGCTGTGGAAACAGGTGATTCTCTGAAGATGAGAATGGGAACAGATTTTCCGTTTTTCTCCCTTTCTTTCTTTCTCTTTCTTTCTTTCTTTCTTTCTTTCTTTCTTTCTTTCTTTCTTTCTTTCTTTCTTTCTTTCTTTCTTTCTTATCAGGACAGGATTTCTCTGTGTAGCCTTAACTGTCCTAGAACTTACGTTATAGACCAGGCTTATCTCAAATTCACAGAGATCCTCCTTCCTCTCCCTCCTGTGTACTGGATCCAAAGTTGTGCGCCATCATTGCCTGGCCAGATTTCCTATTTTTATATAATCTATAGGGCTGGATATCCCATGATAGGACTGTCATTATAGGGCTATACACCCCATCACAGTGCTGGATACCCCAATTACAGAGCTAAACACCCCAATATAGGGCTGGAACATCTCATTAAAGTACTAGACACCCCATCACAAGGTTGAACACACATCATAGTACTGAACACCTTACCCCAGGTTGGACACTCCATCACAGGACTGAATATCCCATCACAGGTCTGAACCCTTGACCCCGGGGCAGGACACCCCATCATAGGACTGGATAACCCATCATAGGGCTGGATACTTCATTACAGGCCTGAACACCTTACCCCAGGGCTGAACATTCCATCACAGGACTGGATACCTTATCACAAGCCTGAAGACCTCACCCAGGGTGGGACATCCCATCATAGGACTGGACACTTGAGGGAGAGGCTGGTGATTCCTGATGTCCTTTGGTTAGTGTGTTTCTCTGGGTGGTGGGTGGCTGGTGGTACACTATACCCAAGAGCAAGAGTGGAATTATGAGGCCTAAGGTTATGTTTTAAGTTTAAATTACTGTGCTTAAGAGATCTATAAAACAAACAAAAATGCATCTAACTTGCAAGCCCCACTTGCCCAAGGACATAACCTCCTGGAATGCTGGGGCTGTTGTTATGTAAGATAACAAGCCATGTGTCTTCGCTTCTGTAAACAAGCTTGGTTACACCAACTACACCAACTGCACACAGGATGTTTGACCACATGTAGTCAGGAGGAAAGTAGGCAGGGAGCACGTCAGGATGTATGTTTGCCCCTGAGTGGACAAAGGCAGGAAGTGCATGACCTTGTGGGGTTTGCCTTTATGAGCCCCTGATTAGTGTAAATCATGGCCATGCTCTGGGAATCCTGAGTATGGCCATGGTCAGTGTCTATTGTCCTGGCCAATATTTAATAAAGCTGGCTTCAAATTTGGCTCAAAAATT